>CM035840.1:423845067-424555497 GCA_020510985.1 Pholidichthys leucotaenia | reverse complement strand
TTAGGTTTTGCTGCTGTTTACTGACAACAAAATAGGAAGGTGGCTTGATGATGTTGGGCAGTGAAAGCTGTTGAAGTAAGCTTGCTTAGCGACTTCACATTAGTGTATTACTGTAAACTGTTTCATGTCACTTAAATAACTTTTAATATAACAGAAATGTCATTTAATCGATTTAAAACCCACAATGTAAAAACATTACTATTGTATGGTAAGCTAGGTTGCTGCATGCTCATCATTTTGGTGGTGTTATTGGGAACAAACTCTTCCCCATTAATAGACTTGACCCACTCCTGTCAAGTGCATCTGTCCACTGCACAATCGGGGAATCTGTTTAAACTGTGTAGTCTCAGACATGGACACTCTTGGTGTACAGTCAAGTCTTGTGTGATTTGTATTCTCTTATTTTTCAAAGTTAGTTAGTTCGTCACTGCTGTTGGAACATCCAAGAACTGCACATGTTCTTTCAACTTTCCTTGGCATCTTTGTCAAAATGTTGCATTCACTAAAATGAAAACAAATTGTGGTGTTGTAAAGACAACTTGAGCTCAAACAGGCATGTACTGTATCTGCGAGAACCATCACCATGGTAAGGGCAGCTTGTTTACTTCCAATAATTCCACTGATTGGTTGATAAATATGCATAATTAAATTTATCTGAAAGTATTTGTCTCCTCTTTTCTTTTATCATCCGGGATCTTTATTCAATAGACATGTTGTGACCTCCGTGTGGGATGTTACCTCTCATCCTTGGCCTCCATCCTGCTGTGTAATCCTTCAGCCGTGGCATTGGTGTCATCGCTGGGATCCTGTGTCACCCAGACGGACACAATGCTTTCACTGTAGCCCGCTCACAGTATTGTTTTCCCCTGAACTCGGAGGCACAAAGAGGCTCTTATCCACACAGTACAGAGACTGGCAGGCCCACTGTCTGTCAGGTGTCTTTTTTTTGTGAGCTGAAAAGAAAAACTGTTTTATTTTAGATATATTTAGTTACTGTTGCAGAGATCCTTAAACTTCTAATTTGTTTGGCTAGATGCTAACAACTTACACAAGAATAGTCAGTGAAGCCATAAACAAGTTGCATTACATTAGCCACATCCTTCATTCAGTTTTGGAGAACCAATATATTTGTGGTAGTTGAGGTTTAGCATCTGTTACCACTGGAGTGTGCTTGGTGTGGGAGATGAGTCTGAGGTTAAAAATACAACGGCTCATTATTGTGCGCTAATGGATTCTCTAGATTTGGAGGAATTGGAGCATCAAACAAATATTTTAGCCACAACAGATTTTTTTGTTTTCTTTTAATATTCAGCAGCTTGTCAGAATCAGAGACGTCACACATGAGTGACCATTAATGTGACGGGTTTGTGTTTCTGTTGAATGTAAGCTGTAGTTTTGTTTTAGTTTGAATTTTGAAGTTTGTTTTATAAAGTAAAGATCATATCCCATTTTGCTTGGGCTTTCCCTGTCAAGTTGCAGTGTTTAGACTGCCCCCCCCCAAAAAAAAAAAAGTATACTTTCTGTTCATTTTCTTTGTAGTTCAGTATTTAGTACACTCAATGGCTTTGGGTGAAAAAGCACTTTGAGTGTTTTTTTTGTCACTGCACCGAGTGTGCTGAAAGTTGAAAAAGTTCAGTTTTTGGAGTGCCGCATCTCTCATCATTGTCACGCTTCTTCAGCCAGTCAGTACTAGGCTATAAGGATACTGTGATAAGCATTTAAAAGCAAAAACTTAGAGGGATGCTTGTTTTCTTACCATTTTGTTGCTTTATAATGCAGTAAATAGAGATCGTCCATGCAAAATGCTGATCTGTGAGTGACAGGTCAAGCTGTTGTTAGGATACAGGGTGCAGACCCTTTTTTTTCCCCCTTCACAATACTCAAAGGTTTGGGGGAAAAAAATGGGCCCAGAGGGCTTCCAGTGAGGAACAAAAATGCATTCTGTGGACATGCAGCCTTAGGTCTTAAAGTCTAACTGGATGAGTTTGTAAATAAGTTCTCATCAAAGTTGATGTAGTTGTAATTAAATCGCGTTTTGTAGCTTGATTATGGTCAACCATTTTTTTTTAAAGTTTGACTTGAAATTGTTGGTAATGAGTGACTGAAAATTTTACCTTTTTCATGATTTGCATCAAGCAAATCTCCCTTAAGTGAAGGCTTACAAGGAAAATATCAACGATTAATGGGTGGGGAATTTTTAGGCACCTCACAGTTCGAGCCAGAATCTACTTGGGGGTTCTGATTCAAGTCTAGATCGATTCTTGATGCATTTTTTTTTGTAACTTATAAATATTAGACTTCTAAAGAAAAATAGAAGCATTCCTACCCGCTGTCTTTGGTGGTTCCATGTTTTGGTCCTGCAGTGGTTTTGCAGGTCATATGTCCACATATGATGGCGACACTCCAGCAAACTGATTTGAACAGACTTGAATAAAATGAGGAGTTTGTGCCGGGCTTTACGCACGTCTCTGTCCAGGTGGGTGCTAACTTCTGCAATTAAGAGTTCTGCTTTTTTTGTTCCACCAAAATTAATTATGTTATTAATTAATATTTAAGGATCGGAATCTTGGCTTTAGGAACATCAATTCAGAATTGTTCGGGAGTGCATCACAATGCATCAGAAAAAAATGATTATTTCCTCCACCCCTACAAGTAATTAGTTTTGTTAAGTGTTTAATCAAATTTGGTCTGTATTGTAAAGGGAGTTATTGGATATGGTCTGCTTTTATACAGTGGGGTAAAAAAGTATTTAGTCAGCCACCAATTGTGCAAGTTCTCCCACTTAAAAGATGAGAGAGGTCTCCAATTTTCATCATAGGTATACTTCAACTATGAGAGACAAAATAAGAAAAAAAAAATCCAGAAAATCACATTGAAGGATTTTTAATGAATTAATTGGTAAATTCCTCGGTAAAATAAGTATTTGGTCAATAACAAAAGTTCATCTCAATACTTTGTTATATACCCTTTGTTGGCAATGACAGAGGTCAAACGTTTTCTGTAAGTTTTCACAAGGTTTTCACACACTGTTGCTGGTATTTTGGCCCATTCCTCCATGCAGATCTCCTCTAGAGCAGTGATGTTTTGGGGCTGTCGCTGGGCAACACAGACTTTCAACTTCCTCCAAAGATTTTCTATGGGGTTGAGATGTGGAGACTGGCTAGGTGGGTTCGATCCCAGCCCCCGACCAACAGTGATCTGTGTGGAGTTTGCATGTTCTCCCCGTGTTGCGTGGGTTTACTCCGGGATTTCTCCGGTTTCCTCCCACATGCCAAAAACATGCATGTTAGGTTAATTGGCTGTTCTAAATTGTCCCTAGATATGTTTCCTATAGGCCCTTAGAATAGAGGGTTAGTATTAATGAAAGCGCTTTGAGTGGTCTTTGTGACTAGAAAAGCGCTATATAAGTGTAGGTTAGTTAGTTAGTTAGTTAGGCCACTCCAGGACCTTGAAATGCTTCTTACGAAGCCACTCCTTCGTTGCCCGGGCGGTGTGTTTGGGATCATTGTCATGCTGAAAGACCCAGCCACGTTTCATCTTCAATGCCCTTGCTGGTAGGAGGTTTTCACTCAAAATCTCACGATACATGGCCCCATTCATTCTTTCCTTTACACGGATCAGTCGTCCTGGTCCCTTTGAAGAAAAACAGCCCCAAAGTATGATGTTTCCACCCCCATGCTTCACAGTAGGTATGGTGTTCTTTCTCCTCCAAACACGACAAGTTGAGTTTTTACCAAAAAGTTCTATTTTGGTTTCATCTGACCATATGATATTCTCCCAATCCTCTTCTGGATCATCCAAATGCTCTCTAGCAAACTTCAGACGGGCCTGGACATGTACTGGCTTAAGCAGGGGGACACGTCTGGCACTGCAGGATTTGAGTCCCTGGGGCGTAGTGTGTTTCTGATGTAGCCTTTGTTACTTTGGTCCCAGCTCTCTGCAGGTCATTCACTAGGTCCCCCCATGTGGTTCTGGGATTTTTGCTCACTGTTCTCGTGATAATTTTGACCCCACGGGGTGAGATCTTACGTGGATCCCCAGATCGAGGGAGATTATCAGTGGTCTTGTATGTCTTCCATTTTCTAATAATTGCTCCCACAGTTGATTTCTTCACACCAAGCTGCTTACCTATTGCAGATTCAGTCTTCCCAGCCTGGTGCAGGTCTACAATTTTGTTTCTGGTGTCCTTTGACAGCTCTTTGGTCAGAATCAGAATCAGAATCAGAATCAGATTTATTGCCATTGTTCATGTAGTACACAAACTAGGAATTTGTCTCGATGCCATGCTGCAACATTAAAAACATGATGAGAAAAAGAGATAAACTAAAAAACTAAAGGACTGAAAACGTGCAATAAGTGTAGAAAAATAAGTAATAATAAGTAATAATGATAATAATAATAATAACAATACTAGTAATAATGAGTAGTACTAGTCAAGGCAGTTTTAAAAAAATTAGCAAGTAGCAGATAATGTGAAGTACCACATAGTGCAGTTGATAATGCAACAGAAAACAGTGATGAATGACGTGAGTCTGGTTGAGCTGCTGTACATAGTGCACGAGAGTCAAAAAGTCACTTAATGTTCAGCAGTCTGATGGCAGAGGGGAAAAAGCTGTTCATGTGCCGGGAGGTTTTAGTCCGAATGGACCGAAGTCTTCTACCTGAGGGGAGGGGAGCAAACAGTACGTGACCAGGATGTGAAGGATCGGCTATGATCCGGCCAGCACGCCTCCGGGTCCTGGAGATGTACAGGTCCTGGAGAGATGGGAGTTCGCAGCCTATCACCTTCTCAGCAGTGCGCACGACGCGCTGCAGCCTTGGTCTGTCCCTGGCAGTGGCTCCTGCATACCACACAGTTATGGAGGAGGTGAGGATGGACTCGATGATGGCCGTGTAGAACTGCACTAACATCTTGGTGGGTAGCTTGAGCTTCCTCAGCTGCCGCAGAAAGAACATCCTCTGCTGGGCCTTTTTGATGAGGGAGCTGATGGTTGGCTCCCATTTGAGGTCACGGGTGATGGTGGTGCCCAAGAAGCGGAAGGAATCTGCAATGGTGATGGGAGAGCCTGTGATGGTGAGGGGGGGGCAGGGGGGTTGTGACTTTCCTGAAGTCCACAATCATCTCCGCTGTCTTCAGAGCATTCAGCTGCAGGTTGTTGTGGCTGCACCAGGACACCAGCTGGGCCACCTCTTCCCTGTAGGCGGATTCGTTGCCGTTGGAGATGAGCCCGATGAGGGTGGTGTCGTCCGCAAACTTAATCAGCTTAACAGACTGGTGGGAGGAGGTGCAGGAGTTGGTATAAAGGGAGAAGAGTAGGGGGGAAAGTACACAGCCCTGGGGTGATCCAATGCTGATGCTAACAGAGTCTGAGACAGACTTCCCCAGCCGCACATGCTGTCTCCGGTCCGTCAGGAAGTCGGTGATCCACCTGCAGAGGGAGTCAGGCACGTTGAGCAGGGACAGCTTGTCCTGGAGCAGATCGGGGCGGATGGTGTTGAATGCGGAGCTGAAGTCCACAAACAGAATCCTGGCGTAGGTTCCCGGGGAGTCCAGGTGCTGCAGGATGGAGTGGAGGGCCAGGTTGACTGCGTCATCCACAGACCTGTTAGCACGGTAGGCAAACTGCAGCGGGTCTAGGAGGGGTGTGGTGATGGACTTGAGGTGAGACAGGACCAGGCGTTCAAAGGACTTCATGACTACAGAGGTGAGCGCTACAGGTCTGAAGTCGTTAAGTCCAGCAATCCGTGGCTTCTTGGGGACAGGGATGATGGTGGAGGATTTGAGGCAGGTCGGCACGTGACATTGCTTAAGGGAGGTGTTAAAGATGTCTGTGAAGACAGGAGCCAGCTCTTTCGCACAGTGTCTCAGGGTGGAGGGAGACACACCGTCCGGCCCGGGGGCCTTGCGCGGGTTCAGTCTGGAGAACTGTCTATGCACGTCCTGCTCACTGATGACAAGGGGAGGGGGGGAGGATGAGGAGGAGGGGGGGGGACCGCTTTTGATGAATTAGGGGCTGAGGAGGCAGTGGAGCTTGGTGGAGTGGGTGAGTTGGACACAGCTGACGAGGTGTCAAAACGGGCGTAATGTTGGGACAGTCTTTGACAAAGGGCTTTGTCATCCTGACCTTTAGAAGCCTGAGGCAGATAGTTGGTGATTTGCCTCAGTCCTCTCCACACAGAAGCCGAGTCATTAGCAGTGTCTTGGCCATAGTGGAGTTTGGAGTCTGACTGTTTGAGGTTGTGGACAGGTGTCTTTTATACTGATAACGAGTTCAAACAGGTGCCATTAATACAGGTAACGAGTGGAGGACAGAGGAACCTCTTAAAGAAGAAGTTACAGGTCTGTGAGAGCCAGAAATCTTGCTTGTTTGTAGGTGACCAAATACTTACTTTACTGAGGAATTTACCAATTAATTCATTAAAAATCCTTCAATGTGATTTTCTGGATTTTTTTTTCCTCATTTTGTCTCTCATAGTTGAGGTATACCTATGATGAAAATTGGAGACCTCTCTCATCTTTTAAGTGGGAGAACTTGCACAATTGGTGGCTGACTAAATACTTTTTTGCCCCACTGTAAGTACATGTGAGCAGTAGGGGTGGGCAATATGGCCTAAAAATGATATCACGATATTTCTGTGAATTTTCATGATGACGATATTCTTCACAATGTCAAGGAATAGTTTTCTTTTAAATTTATAAAGGACAGTTTCACAGGCCAGCATTAATTATGTTCAACATATTCAGTAAAAACAAAACATTATTTCTCTAGTTTATACAGAGCAGTTTAGAATGCGTTTGATACAGAATTAAAGAAAAGTTATAAATATTACCAGAAAATATTATAAACCACCACATCTTAAGTGCTCTGAGGGGGTGGACTGGGGCAAAAATTCAGGCTGGGAATTTGACTTCATCCTATGCCACCCTGTTGTTGGACCCAGAAACCACCACAGTTTTAGTAGGTTAATATTTTAAAATAACGGGTATCAAACTAGTTATAAATGTAATTATAACCTTTGGGTGGGATGAAAATTATAAATTTGGATTGCAATAGTCAACTGATTGACTAATCTTAATTTAAATCTGGTGCTGCTTCTCAATTCTTCACCTTTCAGCGTAAAAACACAAGGTAAGAGGCTGTAGGTAAAAAGTTACAATTCTGCATGAAAAATGTCACAAATTTGTCACCAAAAACGTTCAAAATTAAAAAAAACCTTTATGAAAAGATGTTTAATGAGGAAAAAAACAAATTTAGGAGAGAACAGTAACAAGCAGATGAGAGTAAAGTTGGTAGTGCAGACTACATACAGCCTGTAGTTTTGAAAATTCTGCAGATTTTTCTTTAAATATCTGAATAGTCCTGAAAACATTGCCTTATGAATGTAAGAGTAATTTAGCTCTGGTTAATGCAACACATTTATTACATTAAAAAACATAAACCCTAAACACATTACTTCTGTCGGGTTTTGCTGCTTTTAACATATTAAATTAATTTAGTCTGTTATTTCACCGGGTCAGTGAGGGAGTGGGCTTATTTAAAACTATTATATCATTTTTATCATATTGAATATATGCTGGCCTACCTGTCGTTTCCCAAGACACTTCTGCTGGTAAGACCTCCTGTCTCTCTCTCTTTCTCTCAGTTTAGCCGTGTTAGAAACTTCCGTTGCACAGACAACTCCTGGCTGTTAACAGATTTTTTTTTTCTTTTGGTTGGTTGAATAAATCACACTGGAACAAAAATAAACCTCTGGACACTTTGGACATCAGCAACACCGCTTCAGGGCGAAGTAAAACTTTTCCCTGAAGCGCGTTGTTGACATGCAGAAAAAAATGCAGGCAGATTATTCGCATCACTGCACCGTTTTGTTTTTTGTTTTTTTTAAAGATGGCAACAGTCTGAAACAGCCTTAAAACTAAATTACTTTCTCACAACCAGACGAAGACATTCCAAGCATGGAGCGCCACTTCCCACGCCATGTTTTTTTTCCCCATTTCTATGGTAGCACGTAACTTCCGGTGGCAGCATAACAGACCCCGAATATCGCGATATTCATTTTTACACCAGAATCAAAATTTATACCAGTATTATCGTGAACGATACGATATGGCACACCCCTAGTAAGCAGGCAGTTAAAAATCAGATTAGACAGAAAATCAGATCTGGACACCAAAGACTGCAGTGTAAAGGCAGCCTGACTGTCATTATTTCATTTTTTTTCCTTCTGTATAATCTTTGTCTTCAGTGTGGCCCGTCTCCATCTGTGCTGTGCTGTGGTCAGATTTTATCCCACAAAAGAAATGATATTTTTCACTGCAGACTGAGCACACAGTTAGTCTTTCTCTCTTTCCGTTTGGTTCATATTCATGTTAGATGCCCAGATTTTAACTGGCCATCGTTGAGAACATTCACTGCATCAGCTTTGTCACGCACACAGACGCACAAAAGCAACATATATGAATATTAAGCCAGATGGAGGGTTATACAGAGCACGGTTTTGGGTCAGAGTAGGATATACAGTAGAATGTTGACCCTGTTAATGCAAAATAAAAAATAAACATCTGCGGCTAATGAGATTACACTCGTACTGGTCAACATCGAGTGACCTATTTTACTGGCACGTGAATCAGACTTTGTCATATGAAGGTGTATAACAGAATTACAGTCTGTGATGCAAAACATCCAAGGAAGAAATTGAATAGAAAAATACAAAGTAAATAATAAAAGATATAATAGTGTTGAGAAAAAGTCTTCAAGTCTCATTGAACTAAAAAAATTAGACTATCCTCGACTGATGAAGGAAAAAATTAAATTTTACTGTCAGTTTGACTAATTTCAGATACAGTAAAGTTTGATTTTTTTTTTGTGTTTGTTTTGAGGAACTTGTATATTTTATATTTAATGTTTCTAGACTATGAAGCACTATTCAGGGGTGTAGTAAGAGATTTTAGCATAATGTTGATTTGATGTCATACAGCTGTGGACAAAATTGTTGGTACCCCTCTGTTAATGAAAGAAAAACCCACAATGGTCACAGAAATAACTTGAATCTGACAAAAGTGGTAATAAATAAAAATTCTATGAAAATTAACCAATGAAATTCAGACAATGCTTTTGAATTGTGGTTCAACAGAATTATTTTAAAAAACAAACTCATGAAACAGGCCTGGACAAAAATGATGGTACCCTTAACTTAATATTTTGTTGCACAACCTTTTGAGGCAATCACTGCAATCAAACAATTTCTGTAACTGTCAATGAGACTTCTGCACCTCTCAGCAAGTATTCTGGCCCACTCCTCATAAGTAGACTGCTTCAGTTGTCTCAGGTTTGAAGGGTGCCTTCTCCAGACGGCATGTTTCAGCTCCTTCCACAGATGTTCAATAGGATTTAGATCAGGGCTCATAGAAGGCCACTTTAGAATAGTCCAATGTTTCACTCTTAGCCATTCTTGGGTGTTTTTAGCTGTGTGTTTTGGGTCATTATCCTGTAGCAAGACCCATGACCTGCGACTGAGACCAAGCTGTCTGACACTGGGCAGCACATTTCTTTCTAGAATACCTTGATAGTCTTGAGATTTCATTGTACCCTACACAGATTCAAGACACCCTGTGCCAGAGGCAGCAAAGCAGCCCCAGATCATAACAGAACCTCCTCCATGTTTCATAGTAGGGACAGTGTTCTTTTCTTGGTATGCTTAATTTTTGCGTCTGTGAACATAGCGCTGATGTACCTTGCCAAAAAGTTCCAGTTTTGTCTCATCTGTCCATAGGAAATTCTCCCAGAAGCTTTGTGGCTTGTCAACATGCAGTTTGGCAAATTCCAGTCTGGCTTTTTTATGATTTGTTTTCAACAGTGGTGTCCTCCTTGGTCGTCTCCCATGAAGTCCACTTTGGCTCAAACAACGACGGATGGTACGATCTGACACTGATGTACCTTGACCTTGGAGTTCACCATGAATGTGTTTAGAGGTTGTTCTGGGCTCTTTTGTTACCATTTGTATTATCCGTCTCTTCCATTTTTCATCAAGTTTCCTCCTGCGGCCACATCCATGGAGGTTAGCTACAGTCCCATGGATCTTAAATTTCTGAATAATATGTGCAACTGTAGCCACAGGAACATCAAGCTGCTTAGAGGTGGTCTTATAGCCTTTACCTTTAACATGCTTGTCTATAATTTTCATTCTAATCTCCTAAGACAACTCTCTCCTTTGCTTCCTCTGGTCCATGTTTAGCGTGGTACACACCATGTCACCAAACAGCACAGTGACTACTTGTCACCTTTTAAATAGGCCGACTGACTGATTACAAGTTTGTAGACACCTGTGATGTTAATTAGAGGACACATCTTGGTTGAACATGTCCCTGTGGTCACATTATTTTCAATCTTTTCTAGGGGTACCATCATTTTTGTCCAGGCCTGTTTCATGAGTTTATTTTTTAAAATAATTCTGTTGAACCAGAATTCAAAAGCATTGTCTGATTTTCATTGGTTAATTTTCACAGAATTTGTATTTATTACCACTTTTGTCAGATTCAAGTTATTTCTGTGACCATTGTGGGTTGAGTCCTTGAACATGGAAATAGTTTCAGGAATGTTACGGTGCTCCTGTTTGGTTTTTAATATCACAACTATCTACCACCTTCTAGCACTGATCATCATTTAGTTACCCACATTTATACTGAGCTATACACCATTATTTACCATATACAGTATTGATTGCCATGCATGACTCATTAATATTATTTTTCAGTGAGATATAGTTAAGTGTGATTTTTTTTTTTTTTTTTTAAGTCTTAGTTTGGATATTTCACAAACGAGACTGAGTTTATTTCTCAGGGTTGGTTTATTGAGAGGTCACATCCTCTAACAAGCACAGAATCTCAGAAAAGAGAGAGAGCAATCATCTCACACAGTTCTTATATTCTCCAAAGTCACAAATCCCCCAACATCAAATCACACACCCCCAACCCACAGTCCTTTAGTAAACATCCAGCCCCTGAGGCTCCTTAGCGTCTCCATTGTCTCTTAACCTTCTAGCCTCCGGGGCTCCTGCTGGGACATTCTCTCCAACTTCCCATCTCCTGCAAGGCCAACTTCACACCTCCCGTAGGTCCCTGCAAGGTCAGGTCCTGTTTGTCCATTAAGACGTGAAGCTTCTAGAATATGCACCGTCATGCCTACTAGGTGTATGTGGGGAATATGGATACAATATATGCGCCCTAAATATGTGCCATATAACCCCCCCAAACGTCTAAATGAGGACAAAGTACACCCCAATATGCATAGAATCATGTCATAACACACAGAACAGCAAAAAGGCACAACATATCACACTTCGGACTGCTTGGGCTTCAATCTCCTGCCATAACTGCTGTCAGCAGGTGTCGATCTGCCTGTAGCCGTTTCTTGCATCTGTGGATTAGAGTCGTTAGCACATCCTTGTGAAAGCTTAGAAGAGTGTCTCCCCGGCGGCCTGCCGCGGCGGGGGGCCCTGGCTAACTGCACTTGTTCATCAGCCAACACAAAAGCGGGTTTGAGCCTGTTAATGCAGACTAATTCCCTCCTGTCACCCAAATCGAGCAAAAAATGTTTTTCCCCAGTTTCCAACACTCTGAACGGTCCATCATAAGGTGGTCTTAAACCTGGCCTCTGAGCGTCGTGTCTGACAAAGACAAATTCTGCGCTCGTTAAGGGTTTAGGCACAAAAACGCGTGGGAAACTGTGATGAACTGGGCCGGGGAGGGTGTTTGATCCCGCGTCGCTCTGCAGCAGCTGAGCGGGGGGGGGGGGGGCGATTTGGTGCGGGGTACTCTGGAAGGAATTCGCCCGGTAATCGGAGGGGTTGGGCAAAAACTAGCTCAGCCGGAGAGGCTTGCAAATCTTCCTTAGGTGCTGAACGCAACCCTAATAAAATCCATGGAAGTTTATCAACCCAATTTGTGTCCGTGAGAGCCGCTCTGAGGGCTGCTTTCAATGACCGGTGAAAGCATTGGCACAAACCGTTGGCCTGGGGGTTATATGCGGTCGTGCGGTGAATTTTCACCCCCAGACTGAATGCCATGGATGACCAGAGCTCGGAAATGAATTGGGGTCCTCTGTCAGACGTTATGTCAGACGGGACTCCAAAACGCGCGACCCAAACCGTTAAAAACGCGCGTGCAATGTCTGCTGCTGTAGGTGACGCCAGGGGGACCACTTCTGGCCAGCGCGTGGTGCGGTCCACCATGGTTAGAAGATGTGTGAACCCCTGCGACAGTGGGAGGGGTCCCACCAAGTCGATATGCACGTGGTCGAAGCATTTGGCTTGGATGTGAAAAGGTTCCAGAGGGGCCCGCGTGTAATAATAATAATAATACATTTTATTTGAGGCGCCTTTCAAGACACTCAAGGACGCCGTACAATAAAAACAAAGAATAAAACATTAAAAAACACATCACAAGTACAGAAAATCACAGAGAATAAGCCTTAGTAAACAAAACAGTCTTGAGATGAGATTTGAAGGTGGAGAGTGAATTTAAATTCCTGAGGTCCGGTGGGAGGGAGTTCCAGAGGCGGGGGGCGGTGCAACTGAATGATCGAAGGCCCATGGTGGTCATACGTGCAGAAGGGACAATGAGATTGATGGTATTTGATGATCTAAGAGTTCTGGATGGTATATGAACGGAGAGGAGTGCAGCCAAGTATGGGGGGGCGAGGTCATGGAGGGCTTTGTAAGTGAGAAGGATGATTTTATAGTCAATGCGGTGTTTGATGGGAAGCCAATGGAGGTGCTGCAGAACCGGGGTGATATGATGGGTGAATGGAGTTCTAGTAATGATCCGGGCGGCAGCGTTCTGAACCAGTTGAAGTTTTTTAAGCGTTTTGAGGGGGAGACCAGAAAGAAGAGAGTTACAATAATCCAGATGGGAGGTAACAAGAGAATGGACCAGGATAGCGGTGCTGGCAGGGGTGAGGGAGGGACGGAGACGGTTGATGTTACGTAAATGAAAAAATGCTGACCGGGTGACATTATTGATATGGGATTTGTAGGAGAGGGTGGTGTCCAGGATTACCCCAAGGTTTTTGATTTGAGGGGAAGGGGAAACAGTAGTATTATCAATAGTGATGGTGATATTGTTTGACTTTGAAATGGTGGATTTTGAACCGACTAAAAGGACTTCTGTTTTATCACTGTTAAGTTTAAGAAAGTTGGAAGAAAACCAGGAGGTGAGTTCATGGAGGCAGTCACAGAGGGAGGTGGAAGGGAGGTTGGAAGTAGGTCTGGAGGAAAGATATAGCTGGGTGTCATCAGCGTAACAATGAAATTGAATATTAAATTTACGAAAAATATGACCAATAGGAAGAAGATAAATGACGAAAAGAATTGGTCCAAGAACTGAACCTTGGGGGACACCAGAAGAAATGGATGATGGCTGGGATGTGTATGATTTTAACTGGATGAATTGGGAACGATCAGAAAGGTAGGATGTGAACCAGTTTAAAACAGTACCAGAAAAAGTGTGCTTGTGTATCTTTGCTCTTTGACACGCTGCGCAGGCTGCGGCCCATTCTTTGACCTGTTTCCGCAGCCCCGGCCAAACAAATTTTTCTCCCACCATTTTGATCGATGCACGAACGCCCAGATGTGCCAGCGAATGGATTAAGTCAAAAACGCGGTGGTGCCACACAGCTGGGACCACGGGGCGGGGACGCCCCGTGGAGACATCGCAGATTAGAGGGGGCATACCTATTTGATGCACCCTGTGCTCCAGCCTTAACCCTGTTGGCCCTGACTGGAGCGCGCGCACATCCGCATCGTTAACCTGCTCGGCGGCCATGGCTGCGTAATCTAAGCCCACGTAGACCGGGGCTGCGAGTGCTTCCGCGCCGCAAGCCTGGCCCGTGTCCACGGCCACCGAGTCTGCCCCCTGGGGGCCTGGCGTTGCAACTGCACACGAGAGACAATCTGCCACTACATTGTGTTTGCCCGCCACGTGTTGAATGTCGGTGGTAAACTCCGAAATCGCGGCCAGCTGTCTCTGCTGTCGGCCCGACCAAGGCTCTGAAATCTTAGCCATTGCAAATGTTAATGGTTTGTGGTCTACAAACGCGGTGAAACGGTGCCCTTCCAGCCAGAACTGGAAGTGGCGGATGGCCAAATGCAGGGCTAAAAGCTCCCTATCGAACGCGCTGTATTTCCGCTCGTTATCGCGCAGTGTTTTGCTGAAAAACGCAAGTGGTTGCCAGCTCCCTGCTACCAGTTGCTCAACAACCGCCCCAACTGCTACGTCGGAAGCGTCCGTGGTTAGCGCCATGCGAGCTGCTGGCACCGGGTGTGCCAACAACACAGCGTTCGCGAGGGCCGACTTGACCTGGGAGAAAGCACGCTCCCGTTCCGGGGACCACTCGACCTTATTTGCAGGTTTTTGTTTCTTTAGTGCCGCGTACAGTGGGTGCATGAGCTGTGCCGCACTGGGGAGGAAACAGTTATAAAAACTGACCATCCCCAAAAATTCTTGCAATGCTTTAACTGTCTGCGGCTGGGGAAACTCCGTTACCGTGCGTACTTTATCGGGCAGCGGGACCGCTCCTTCTGGAGAAACGCGGTGGCCCAAAAAATCGATTTGCGCTACCCCGAATTGACATTTCGCTGGGTTAATTATCAGCCCATGCTCTGTCAGCCTCTGAAAAACCGCTGCGAGGTGGCGTTCGTGTTCGACTTCGGATGCACTGGCTACCAAAATATCATCCAAATAGGCGAACACGAAAGGGAGGCCACGCAACACCGCATCCATCATGCGTTGGAACGTCTGTGCGGCGCCTTTGAGGCCAAAAGGCATGCGCAAAAACTCGAAAAGCCCAAAGGGGGTTATTACTGCCGTTTTGGGTATGTCTTGAGCGCGGACTGGGACTTGGTGATAACCGCGCCCCAAATCTATTTTGGAAAAGATGCGCGCCCCCGCCAAATGTGCCGAAAAATCCTGGATGTGCGGAATCGGGTAGCGGTCGTGTGCTGAAGCATTATTTAACCTGCGGAAATCACCGCAAGGCCGCCACGAGCCGTCAGCCTTGGGGACCATATGCAGGGGTGACGACCAAGGGCTGTTAGAGCGTCTAACAATGCCCAGTTTTTCCAAGTTGGCGAATTCCTCGCGCGCGATGGCCAGTTTAGCTGGGTCCAAGCGCCGAGCTTTTGCAAAAACAGGGGGGCCAGAGGTAGTTATGAAGTGCTCGACCCCGTGTTTGGCTACTGACGCTGAAAATGTTGGGACCGTGAGTGCTGGGAACTGATTGAGTAGTGCATGAAACTTACCACCCGCAGCTGTGACATTGGGATGTGCAGAAGGCGGGGCCACCCAAGCTGTACAGGAGATAGAGTGGAAAGACAGTGCATTTACCATACGTCTATTAGTAAGATCAACTAATAAACTGTTTGAGCATAAAAAATCAGCACCTAGCATGTTGTTGCTAACTGCAGCTATGACGAAAGTCCACTCGAAGGTGCGCCCGTGGAAGGATAGAAGGAGCATCTTCTCCCCATAGGTTTTGATCGTCGAGCCGTTTGCCGCTAGCACCAGGGGTCCGCTGGAAGGCGCCAGCAGGTCCGCGTAGGAAGGCTTGACAAAACTCAGCTGGGAGCCTGTGTCCACCAGGAAATCCTTCCCTGAATTTGCGTCCGTCACGAAAAGCAGCTTGTTCTTCGCGCCGAGAGCAGCAGCTGCTACCGACTCTCGGTCTTGGTGTTTCCCTGGCGCTTGTATCGGCACGGTGGGATGCATCTGCGCGCCCTCTCGGCGAAATGTCGATGGTAAAAGCAGAGGGTGCCATCCGCTCCGCTTCTCCTGGTCTCTGCCGCTGCTGATGTCAGTGGGTCCGGTGCTGCGGCCTCTGGTCTCCCCTCGTCTCGCGGGGGTGCGTTCAGCTCCGTTGCCGCCGTCGTGGCTGCGTGTCGTCTATGGGCGTCGACGAGCCGCTGCGCCTCCTGGCCCAGCCCGTGGTAGTCGCGGTCGTTGAGCAGCTGTGAGCTGGCCAGGGTGACTCTCACTGCTGGCGGTAGTGTTCTGAGAAAGAGGTGGGCAAAGATAAAACTGTTGTCATCTTCGCCTCTCAAGTTCATCATCCTCGCCATCAGATCTGCCGGCCTGTCTGCTTCCCCTTCTGTTAGCGCCAGAAGTCTCTCTGCTCGCTCTCCCTGCGAGGGAGTGAAAGCTCAAATGAGGGCGGCTTTCAGTGCGCCATACTTGTCGTCCTGGGGCGGGTGGTTGGTCAGGCTCTCCACCCGCTGCACTGTGAGGCTGTCCAGCTTCGCGACGACATGGTAGAACCTCGTTGCGTCCGCTGAGATTCCCCGAAGGTGGAACTGCGCCTCCACAGTGGTAAACCAGGAGCGCGGGTTATGTTGCCAGAAATCGGGCAGCTGTAGTGTGGTAGCTGCATTAACCCGGTTGGCTCCTGGAGAGTCCGGTGCGGGAAGATCGTCGACTGAGTTTATTTCTCAGGGTTGGTTTATTGAGAGATCACATCCTCTAACAAGCACAGAATCTCAGAAAAGAGAGAGAGCATTTGTCTCACACAGTTCTTATATTCTCCAAAGTCACAAATCCCCCAACATCAAATCACACACCCCCAACCCACAGTCCTTTAGTAAACATCCAGCCCCCGAGGCTCCTTGGCGTCTCCATTGTCTCTTAACCTTCTAGCCTCCGGGGCTCCTGCTGGGACATTCTCTCCAACTTCCCATCTCCTGCAAGGCCAACTTCACACCTCCCGTAGGTCCCTGCAGGGTCAGGTCCTGTTTGTCCATTAAGACGTGAAGCTTCTAGAATATGCACCGTCATGCCTACTAGGTGTATGTGGGGAATATGGATACAATATATGCGCCCTAAATATGCGCCATAATGCATACAAATGGAGTCAGAATAGTGTGGTGTGTGGGGGGGAAACAAGTTCAAATAATTTGATATAAATAAGCTGCTATTTATAAATAAATAAGCTGCAACAACACAAGTCACTTTTGGTTTGAATTAACTGCCAAATGACCTAGAAATAATGAGCTGAAACTTGTTTTTATTCGTATTAAATAATGAGACAGTGGCACACTGGCCAACACCAAATTGTATTATTTTTTACATCCTAGGGCATTTTGGATGTACTGAATAAAAAAAAATTCATGTTTTTCACCTTCAAGTCAACGTTTGGAACAACAGTATTGGTATTTTCTGTTTGGATGATGCTACACTCCTTCTAAAGTATTGTAATTCTCTGAATTTGGAATGCCGATAGAACATTCAATTTACATATACTTACTTTTTTACCTACTTTGACTTGTAAGCTTGATCAGTCTCTCCTGCTGCATTTTAAAGTCCAACTGTGCAACTTCTTATAAGTTAACCACTTGCACTCCGTTGTTCTGCGGGCGGGCAAGTCTCTGCGTCCTAAGGCGCACGACGCATGATAAGGATATTGATGGTGATGGTGTAGGTGGTGTGCCCTCCAAGCGCCACTGAAAAAAAAATCTGCAAACACAGCCGCGAACAGATTAGTTCATCTGATTGACCTCTCATTCGACTAATAAGAGCCTTGAATTGGGTTTCTGAAACCTTGACGAACCAATGAATGAAAACCTAGGAAGGAGGACCCGCCTCCCAACGCTTTGAATGCAGTGAGCCAATTGAAGCAGAGAAGTTCGTGAGCTGTTTTTTTTTTAAGGCTGGGTGAAGACTGACTGCTGGAGCGGATCAAAAAAGGACACAGGAAGAGCTCCACAGACCCAGCAGCATGGAGACCATCCACAAATGCAACCTGTGTGACAGGGAGTGCCATTCGTGGATCGGCATGTTCGGCCCCAGGCGGTGCTTATTTTGTATTGGTTCCAGCAGAGTAGACGTTATGATTTCTTCCATGGTCATTATAGACCAACGGAGGCTGACGACGAAGGCTGAGTGACACACACGCCTTAGCCAGTCTTTTTTTTAATTACTACTGTTATTTGTTTTGAAAAATCGTTCGCCAAAAAACGCAATCATGGAGGCACAAAACCGCAATAACGGAATTATGTTTTGATCGAGTCGCGAGACCAGAACCAGAGCGGACCAGCGTCGCGTTCGTCTGACAATGAGGAGACAAGTTCCCCCAGACTCCGCTGTGAAGAGGTAAGGTGTTATAAGCTAAATTATTCTCTATCCCTGAAAATTGTAATCCAAAATGACTTTTGACCGATCAGTAAATTACAGCTGTGCGGTTCACGAAGTCTGAAGTTCGTGCGCCGCGGTGCAAGGGGTTGCTCGCAGTGTACAGGCTGTGAAGGCCCCCCCACCCCCGCTATTCTTCTGCAGCGAGGGGGGGGGGGAGCCGCGGTGACTGCACTGCTGTCCTACATCACCACATAAGGCTAATCCGTTGTGTAGCAATGGCTAAAGTCCATCCTCCCTAGCGAGCGGGGGGGGGGGACAGCCCCCCCCTACACACACAGTAGCGGGGGGGGGAGCCGCTGTGACAGCGTTGCTGTGGAAACATGCAACGAGTGCAATCTGTCATGTAGCGAGGGCTGAACTCTGTCCTTGATAGCGGGGGGGGACAACCCCCCCCCCCACAGACACAGCCCTGAGTGTGACCTTTCCTTTGAGCCTAAAATGAAGCTTCTACATTGAATTATTCAAAAGTTACAGACGTTTTTCCAAACTGTGCCATTTGGCACAATTTGGCACAGTTCCAAAACGCCTGGGAACAGCCTGAGAACAAAGCTGTGTAAAATATTCATTTTTTGTGGTATTGTTACCAAATTTGGATCTCAGCTGGATAACACTTGGTTCTACATTTCTGTTGCATTTTCCAGCCGGATCGGACAGCTGTGTGTTATTTACAAGCATTTGTATCCAAAAAAACAGTGTCCAAATTTTTTTTCTTCAAGTTCAGTATGTTTAGATGACTGTAACTCAGTGGCCGGAGCACGTAGAGAGATTGTTTTTTTTGCCAAAAAATTCAAAGTGTTTTCTTTTAAATGAGACCAACCCCATGAAGATGGTGCAAAGGGTTGAAGAACAGCTTTTGATTTACTTTGGGCACGTTATTTTTTGGAATTTTTAGGAAAATTGCCCGGAGTGCAAGTGGTTAACATAAAAAATTTACCCAAAGTTTAGAACTGTATCATGTGGGGCTAATTTTTTATGATATTTCAATAAAAAGAACAGAAAGCTTACAAAAACATTTGTTTTTTGGTCTAGTTAAAAATTACATTACCTTTACAATGGTTGACCCCTGACAGGATGATAAGCATCATTTTCATCAGACTAGGCAATGGAATTTCTATGCAATTATACTGTTTTATAATTCAGTGTTATAACAGACAAACCACACTTTCTAAAACAATTCCATTTTATTATATACAAAATATTAAAATTTAAAAAAAGTTTGCAACACAACATGAAGGTTAATCGACATTTTATACACGCCGACCACTGAGTGCCTCTACCAGCTTCCCAAACTGGGTCAGGAAGGCTCGGTTGAATGAAGCCGTCTCTGCCAGCTCCTGCCTGCTCCTGGGATACCCTTGCGTTTTCTGCAACCTCATCTAAATGTTGCAAATATTTATCATTGAATACATTTTGCACCTGGTGGCGGGACAGATTCACATTGGAGAGTCCGGGCGGGCTGGCGCAGCGGACGCGTGGATTCTACAAGGAAAATGCACACAATAAAATACAGCACGAAAGTGCAAGATATACAGAAAAGACAATAGTTTTTAACAAGATTACATAAGCTTATTTCAGCGTATTCTTCACATGAATAATTAAAATAAAAGCTTGAGTCCGCAGTGTGCTGCGATAAAGCAGAGCGAGCTGTTCATCCACAAATGAACAGCTTTTTTTTTTTTCCACAATATCTTTATTGAACCTTTTTTTTTTTTTTAACAAACATGATACAAACAATCAAACACTAACACTAAAGTACTACAAAAAAAAAAAATGCCCTAAAAACACCAACAACCACCAACAAAATCAAGTCTTCAACAATGCTCCTCTGTTTAGTCTAGACAATCCAATACATTAGTATACATATTATGTTCACCAGTTTGGAATTTACAAGGTCCACACACATCATTCACCTTCTTCTTCAAGAGTTATGTTTAAATTTTTTACATAATCAATAAAAGGTCTCCATATATTCTCAAACACAATTTCCTTTGATTTCAGTATATATGTTATTCTTTCTAATGGAAGGTTTGTTAACATCTGTCTTAACCACTGAGTCACATCTGGTCTATGAGTCTTTTTCCATAATAGTGCAATACATTTTTTGGCATTAAGCAAACTGAGGTCTATGAATGTTCTTTCACTTTTATTGAAATTATGCTTTTCTGGGTACAGACCCAACAAAAACAGTTTAGGATTCAATATGATTTGTTTTGAGATTATTTTTTCAATTGTTACCCTCACCTCCTCCCAAAACATTCTTATTAATCTACATTCCCATAAACAATGAAATAGGGTTCCTTTACTTTCCATGCATTTTGTGCATGTATCTGGTATATTTTTGTTATATCTATTTAACTCCTCCGGTGTAACATACATCCGCATTAACCATTTGAAATGTATCAATTTAAGGCGTGCATTTATTGATTTGGTTTGAGCTTCTGTACAAGCCAATTCCCATTGTTCCTCTGAAATTTCAATTTGCAGATCTTCTTTCCAGTAGTTTAATCTTTTCAGTGAATTTTCACTTGAAGATAGTGTCAATGAGTTATAAAACTCTGAAATAATACCCTTTCTTTTACTATCTTTCATCATCATTTTTTCCAAGGATGAATAAATAGGTCGAGTGAGAGCTTTATTTTGATTTGATCGAATAAAGTTTCTAAGTTGAAGATATTTAAAAAAATGTGTTCTATTGAGATTAAATTTGATCCTCAGCTCTTCAAAAGACATTATGTTGTCTGCACATGGCAAATATAAATCCTGAATCTTTTGTATCCCTTTTAAATTCCATACTTTAAATACAGCGTCCGCTCTCCCTGGTTTAAAATATTGATTACCCCATATTGGACTAAATTGTGACAATAACTGTGGTTCTTTTAAATAGTTTTTAGCTTCACACCATATTTTGATCATATGCTTTACAAATGGATTTTTAACTTGTTTTTGTAATTTTTTTGCCGAATCTGAGTATATGAATATGGGAAGAGGTAAAGGTAAATTGTATGATTCCATTTCAGTCCAGTGAGGGAGATCATTTGATGAAAAATAATATGTCATAGACCTCAGTTGTGCCGACCAATAATACAACATAAAATTTGGACATTTCAGACCTCCACGATCAAATGGTAAATATAATAAAGACAAACGTAATCTAGCCCTCCTGTTGTTCCATATAAATTCCACTAACTTTTTTTTTATTCTTGAGAATAGATCTAAAGGTGGTGATAAGGGAATGTATTGAAATAAAGTATTTTAGGTAAAATATTACTTTTAAGTATATTGATTCTCCCGATCATCGACATTGGTAGTGACATCCATCTCTGAGTTAACTCATTGATATCTGACATTAAGGCTTCATAGTTGACACTGGCGACTGATTCTAGCTTAGGCATAATTTGGATTCCTAAATATTTAAACTGATTTACAACATTGAATTGATTTACCTCAGGGGCTGGGTAATTTCTCTGGGTCTCATTTAGCATTAATATTGAAGATTTAGTTTTATTTATTTTATATCCTGATATTTCCCCCAAATTCTTTATTAAATTCAACAAGGTTAGAATTGATTTTTTTAGATTCGACATAAACAAAATTATATCATCGGCGTACAGGGAGATTTTATGTTCTGTTGGTCCAACTTTAATTCCATATATTTGTGAATGTAAACGTATCGCTATCGCTAAAGGTTCAGTTGCCATAGTAAACAGTAAAGGTGAAAGTGGACAGCCTTGTCGACATCCTCTATTGATTTTTATTGGTTTTGAAATATTGTTATTTGTTAGGATTTCTGCTGTAGCATTATTGTATATTATTTGAACCCATTTTATGAAATTATTTCCAAGTCCAAACCTTTGTAGGACTTCAAAAAGAAAGGGCCATTCAACTCTATCAAAGGCCTTTTCGGCGTCCAATGATAGGAGAGCTGTATCCGGTGCTTCTTTATTAAAATAAATAATATTAAATAGTCTTCTTACATTATGGAAGCCTTGTCTACCCTTTATAAAGCCATTCTGATCTCGATTAATAATATTTGGTAAAATTTCTTGTATTCGTCTTGCTAAAATTTTACAGATTATCTTAAGGTCGGCGTTTAATAGGCTTATTGGTCTCATATTTTCACATTTATTAGAGGGCTTACCTGGTTTTGGCAGCAGTATAATTAAGGCATTATTTATGTATGATGGTAAATTATTATTTTGAAATGCTTCTAAAACCATTTCCAAAAAAGGTTTTATTAATTTATTCTTAAATTTTTTATAAAGGTCAACTGGAAGACCATCTGGTCCTGCACTTTTTCCTGATTTCATATTATCAATGGCTAGCCCAACTTCTTCTTGACTAATTTTAGACTCCAATATCTCCCTGTTTTCATTTGGAATACACGGTATAGATAGTTCGTTCAAAAACCCATTTAGTTTTGTTAAATCAGGTTCATTTTTGGTATCATATAATTTTTCATAGTAATCTCTAAAGGCTCTATTAATTTCTAAAGGATCTATAACTACCTGTCCGTTACTTATAATACTGGTAATTGGTGTTTTAATTTCCAATTGTTTAATCTGCCATGCTAATAATTTTCCTGATTTTTCACCTTGTTCATAAAAAGATTGTTTCAATCTTAGAAGACTCGAGGCAGCTCTATTCGCTGATTTTTTGTCGTATTCAGCTCTCAAAATCAGTAATTCATTCTCCAACCTTGGGTCACTTCCTGCATACACTTTTTCCTGAAGATTTTTTATTTTATGTTCCAATTTAGCTCTCTCCTCTCGAGTCTTCTTAGATTTTGATCCTGTATAACTAATAATATGTCCCCTAATAAAAGCTTTGAAAGCCTCCCACTTTACACATGCTGATGTTTGTGTAGTATTGATGTCAAAGAACTCGTCTATCTGTTTTTCTATATACTTGACAAATTCCTCATCCTGAAGCCATTTATGCTGAAATTGCCATCTACCTGATTCCTTTGTCAATTTTTTATCTACATATATTAGACAACAGGGTGCATGATCAGAAATCACGATGTTATCATAAAAGCAGTTTTGAATCTTGGACCTTAATTCTGTGGAAATCAAAAAATAATCAATACGTGAGAATGTCTTGTAGGTACTGGAATAACAAGAATAGGCTTTAACTTGTGGTTTCATTTCTCTCCATATATCTAACAATCTCAATTCTTTCATAAAATGATTAATAGTCATCCTACATCCAATGTGCGTACAATCCAGTCCTGTTGATCTATCCACACCTGGATTCAATGTACAATTAAAATCCCCTGCTATTATATGTTGCCCTGTAAGTGATGATAAGATGAGAAATAAATTAGCAAAGAACTTCTGATCATCTATATTGGGACCATATAAGTTCACAAGATTTATATTTTCTAATAGCAAAGAACCTTGAATGATTACATATCTATCAAATTTGTCTCCAATTACATTTTTCACCTGAAAAGGAACTGATTTATGTATGAGAGTCATAACTCCCCTGGCTCGGGATGAAAATGAAGAGGTGAATACACTTCCCTGCCATCTACTCCTAATTCTTTTAACATCCTCCTCTATCAGATGAGTTTCTTGTAAAAACACAATTCTTGAACCCATGTCCTTTATTTTATTCATAACTTGTTTAAGTTTTTTTAAATTTTGTAGACCTCTGCAATTCCATGAAGTTAAATTAAGATTAACACTTTGGTCCATGATCAATAGAGAGTTTAGGATTACCTTGCAGTGTAAACATGCTCATACAGAGAAGCAAAAACATGAGTGGTTGAACATTCATCTTACAAACTACACACAAACAAATTTCCCCTTCCCACACTTGTGGCAAACCCCCCAAAATCAAAAGAAAAATTCTGTCTCCCGATATAGCCATCGACCGTTCCACACCCACGGGGAACAGCCTAAGCCACTCCTTCTTCATCCTCCCAATCACCCTAACTCTACTGCTTTTAATGACGTAACATTAACTCTCCTCTGTAGTTTTCCAACTTAACTCCAAAATTTTTAACAACTTTGTACATCATAGTTTTTTTTTGTTTGTTTGTTTTGTTTTTGTTTTGTTTTTTTAATATATAATACAATCTATATTTTGTAAACTTACTATTTACTTCAAGTCAGTCAGATGCCTGTGCAAATGCTTAATTATTCTACCTTATATTTTGTTCATGCTTAGCTCCCACCAGTCTCTTCTTCTTCTTTGATCTTCTTGATGAACTCCTGCGCCTCCTCTGGGGTCTTGAAAATGTGGGTTCTGCCCTCATACGTGGTCAGCAGTCTCGCAGGATAGATTACACCATGACGAATCCCAAGGTTGCGCAGCTCCTTACGTATGGGATCAAACTGCTTCCTCAATTGCTGGATTCCTGTGGCCAAATCTGGGTAGAACCGCACCTGCTGGTCCTGGTGTTTAATCTCTCCTTTAGCACGTGCAGCGTTGAAGATCTTCATCCTGTCTCTGTTGCTAAGAAACTTCATAATTAAGGTCCTCGGCGGTCCCTTATCTCTCCGTGGGCCAATACGATGTGCTTTTTCCAGAACCACTGCTGATTGCAACTCCTCGCTGCCCAGCACCTCCGGAATCCACTTTTCCAGAAAGGAACATACGTCCCGACCTTCTGATTCCTCTGGAAGACCCACCAGCCTCAAATTATTCTGTCTCGACCGAGATTCCAAATCCAAAATATTATCTTCCAGAGATTTATTTTTTTTTTCCAAAGTGCGCACCTTTAATTGAAGACGGGTGACGTCATCTTCAGCACTAGCGAGACGGAGCTCCATCTGCGCCGTTCGTTCTACACAGTCACCCAATTCCTTTCTTATTCCTTCCAACGCTGTCATAATCCCATCAAATCTAGAGGAAAAGTCCGCTCTCATTGAACTCATGGCAGCCATCAGCGCATCTGCGCCATTCCCCGCAGACATCGCACCGCCGCCAGCCTCCTCCGCCATATATGGAGTTTTGTTTGCTGCGTCACAGACCTGAAAGTCCGTTAATTTGGACTGTTTCGGTGGCTCGCTTTTTCCTTTTCCTGGTTTTCCAGCCTTAGGCTTCGCCGACATATCCTCGCCCAAATGCTGGGATACGTTCTGTCCCAAATGAGAGAGTTATTTGCCGATTTTTTTTCTCCAGGAGCAGAGCAGAGCGAGACACGTCCGTCCTACGTGGCAGCCATAACCGGAAGTCATGAACAGCTTTTTTATTGCAGAAATAAACTGAGCGTCTTACCGAATATATTTGCGAAAAAACGCACAATAAAAAAAAAATAAAATAAATAAAACTCACCGTTAAAGGACTCCAATGTCGAGACCTCCCGGTATATTTTTTCATTCCGGGTGGCTCCATCTAACTTGCGCTGGATGCGTTCGTCTGACAATGCAGTGAGCAGACACTGCAGCTCCTTATTGGTCCATGGAACACCCTTATTACGCGAAGCCATTTTTGATAGAGAATAAATGAAAATAGCACAGCAATACACTGAAAATAAACCGCCAACAGTGGTTGCGCGCTGAGTAATGGCGGTCGTGAAGATTCTTTTTTTTTTTTCAAAAACTTTATTGAGAAGGTCGTGAAGATTCGGTAGAAGAGGAGGAGGAGAGGGGCGGTTACAACCTGACCAATCAGCGCCGGTTATGACCTGACCAATCAGCGGCGACCAGTCTGTTAACGTCACAACACGGCCCAGCTCAGCACTGCTGTACCCTGCCCTTGAGCGGGGCTGAGAATCGCGGCTGTTAAACCGTGTTGGGGCTTGTGGAAAAGCGTACAAAGCGTGCTGAGCCGTCCCGTGTCGCGCTAAAGCGTGCTAGTGGAAAAGGGCCTCTAGAGTGCTCTGTTTTTATAAGTGGAGTTTGGATTAGCTTCTAGTCTTCTTTACTTGATTATTTCTATTTTCTGCTATATTTAACTTCTACTTGATTACATTTCTGAAATCTCAACTAAAACTGTAATAATAGTAGTTAGTGGGGGGGTCGGTCGGTGCACGCCATGAAGGCAACAGCATAGAACCTCTGCTCCCGGCACGTTCATATTGAAAAAGCCCTTAAAACGCGAAAACCTATAGAACTACCAGCTCAAGACGATCAACTAAAAGGGCAATGGTAAAAGGTAAGTCAAAAACCAAGAAACAGGCTGAAACTACGGAGTTTGATACCGAAGAAACTGAAGCTAACGACGACAGCGTCGGTTTGGCTAGTGCTGGTGCCAGCAAAATGGAGGAAGACGACAGCATTGATTTGAAGGTGATACTGATGGAAATCAGGGACTTCAGGAAAGAAAATACGCAACAGTCGAATGAAGTTAAAGCAGAAATCAGCAAGATTAATGCAAGACTCGAAACAGCGGAGGGACGCATTTTGGAAACGGAGGAACGAGTGGAAACAATAGAGGAGGTGATTACAGAGCTCGTGAAACTCCAGTCTAAGCTACAGGCCCAAATCACCGACCAGGAGGGGCGTTCTCGTAGAAATAATGTATGGATATATGGTGTGATTGAAAACGAAGAGAAAAGTGCTCCGACTATGATAGATTTTGTCGAAAATCTTGAGAGGGAAAAGCTCCAACTGCCCTCGACACTGGACTTGCATACTGAACGCGCACACCGCGCCCTGGCGGCAGTTCCCCCAGCCGGAGCACCACCTCAATCCATCATTGTACGCTTTACCAGTTACAAGAGCAAGGAAGAGGTGCTCAGGAAAACTTGGCAAATGAGGGGATTCCAGTGGAAGGGCAAACAGATTAACCTTGATCACAATTATGCACCTGACGTCCTTAAGCAGAGACAGACATACGCAGAGGCTAAAAAGATCCTAAAACAACGAGGGATACGTTTCCAGACCCCGTTCCCAGCTAAACTCCGAGTGTTCTACCCAGACGAAACAAAACTTTATAACACCGCTGAAGATGCAACTAAAGACATGTTTGACAGAGGATTCCCAGTCACTGTCTACAAGCCACCGGAGACACTGATGGCACGGATTCAGAAAACAGCATGGACCACTAAACGAAGGACAAGAGGAGAGCGATGCACACCGCTGGATCCGGGTCAGACTGGACCGTCATCAATAAAGGAGAAACTGCAACAATACAGAAGGGAATCCATGTAAAAATGCCAATATAAATCTGCTGTTCAATTTATAACCCAGTTACAGGTAATCTGATTTAATAATGACTTATCCGTGGTTTATTTTATTTTATTTTATTTTTTATTTTTTTATTTTTTTTTTTTTTTACATATACATGGTTTTTCTATTAAGAGATAATACAATAACTAAACACGAGAAATGAGTGAAACCTAAGACTTATTGCCAATCTAAATCAGCTGCCGGGAAATGGCTGTTCAGGCATAATATGGAGGAAAGGCGTGACGATGGACGCTCCACTAGAGGGCCCATCCTGACGCAAGTGGCTTACCCTCTTAAAGACTCACAACATCAGGTCTTACAGGGTTTGTTTTTCTTTAAACCCCACAAACGGAAATCCTGGTTTATTTCCTCAAATGTTTGTTATTGTTTTGTTTGGCTGCAGTTCAGAGCAGCACTGTTTGGACAAGTGGTATACTTATGTTTATTAAGGAAGAGAAAAAGAAAAACAAATTATAGCCAACAATCAGACTATCAATGTCATCTCCTTTAATATAAATGGAATTATCAGCCCACAAAAAAGGTCCAAAATACTCTCCAAACTCAAAAAAGAAAAGATACATGTCGCCCTTCTACAAGAAACGCATGTATTAGACCAAGAACTCAAAAAGCTTAAACGAGGTTTTTATAAGTATGTCTATGGATCATCATACAAACTTGGCCACCGTAGAGGTGTTGCAATTCTCATTTCACGACAGATTTGTTTTGAATATTTATCTGACAAGAAGGATAAAGAGGGGCGATATATATTGGTAAAAGGAAAAATATCTGAAACTGAAGGAATGTTGATATGTGGAGGGGACATGAATGTACGGTTGTCAAAACTGGACAGTTCTAAGAATGACTCCACACAAAAAAAAATCAATAATAAAGAAAATAAACAGTATCATGAGTGAAACCGGAATTATCGATATCTGGAGAGATTTTAACCCTTCTGGATGCGATTATACACATTTTTCTGCCCCCCATTCTACATATTCGAGAATTGATTACTTCTTCACATTTAATAAAGACAGATATAAGATTAAAACAAGTGATATTGATCACTTCCGGTTATGGCTGCCACGTAGGACGGACGTGTCTCGCTCTGCTCTGCTCCTGGAGAAAAAAATCGGCAAATAACTCTCTCATTTGGGACAGAACGTATCCCAGCATTTGGGCGAGGATATGTCGGCGAAGCCTAAGGCTGGAAAACCAGGAAAAGGAAAAAGCGAGCCGCCGAAACAGTCCAAATTAACGGACTTTCAGGTCTGTGACGCAGCAAACAAGGCTCCATATATGGCGGAGGAGGCTGGCGGCGGTGCGATTTCTGCGGGGAATGGCGCAGATGCGCTGATGGCTGCCATGAGTTCAATGAGAGCGGACTTTTCCTCTAGATTTGATGGGATTATGACAGCGCTGGAAGGAATAAGAAAGGAATTGGGTGACTGTGTAGAACGAACAGCGCAGATGGAGCTCCGTCTCGCTAGTGCTGAAGATGACGTCACCCGTCTTCAATTAAAGGTGCGCACTTTGGAAAAAAAAAATAAATCTCTGGAAGATAATATTTTGGATTTGGAATCTCGGTCGAGACAGAATAATTTGAGGCTGGTGGGTCTTCCAGAGGAATCAGAAGGTCGGGACGTATGTTCCTTTCTGGAAAAGTGGATTCCGGAGGTGCTGGGCAGCGAGGAGTTGCAATCAGCAGTGGTTCTGGAAAAAGCACATCGTATTGGCCCACGGAGAGATAAGGGACCGCCGAGGACCTTAATTATGAAGTTTCTAAGCAACAGAGACAGGATGAAGATCTTCAACGCTGCACGTGCTAAAGGAGAGATTAAACACCAGGACCAGCAGGTGCGGTTCTACCCAGATTTGGCCACAGGAATCCAGCAATTGAGGAAGCAGTTTGATCCCGTACGTAAGGAGCTGCGCAACCTTGGGATTCGTCATGGTGTAATCTATCCTGCGAGACTGCTGACCACGTATGAGGGCAGAACCCACATCTTCAAGACCCCAGAGGAGGCGCAGGAGTTCATCAAGAAGATCAAAGAAGAAGAAGAGACTGGTGGGAGCTAAGCATGAACAAAATATAAGGTAGAATAATTAAGCATTTGCACAGGCATCTGACTGACTTGAAGTAAATAGTAAGTTTACAAAATATAGATTGTATTATATATTAAAAAAAACAAAACAAAAACAAAACAAACAAAAAAAAAAAAACTATGATGTACAAAGTTGTTAAAAATTTTGGAGTTAAGTTGGAAAACTACAGAGGAGAGTTAATGTTACGTCATTAAAAGCAGTAGAGTTAGGGTGATTGGGAGGATGAAGAAGGAGTGGCTTAGGCTGTTCCCCGTGGGTGTGGAGCGGTCGATGGCTATATCGGGAGACAGAATTTTTCTTTTGATTTTGGGGGGTTTGCCACAAGTGTGGGAAGGGGAAATTTGTTTGTGTGTAGTTTGTAGGATGAATGTTCAACCACTCATGTTTTTGCTTCTCTGTATGAGCATGTTTACACTGCAAGGTAATCCCAAACTCTCTATTGATCATGGACCAAAGTGTTAATCTTAATTTAACTTCATGGAATTGCAGAGGTCTACAAAATTTAAAAAAACTTAAACAAGTTATGAATAAAATAAAGGACATGGGTTCAAGAATTGTGTTTTTACAAGAAACTCATCTGATAGAGGAGGATGTTAAAAGAATTAGGAGTAGATGGCAGGGAAGTGTATTCACCTCTTCATTTTCATCCCGAGCCAGGGGAGTTATGACTCTCATACATAAATCAGTTCCTTTTCAGGTGAAAAATGTAATTGGAGACAAATTTGAAAGATATGTAATCATTCAAGGTTCTTTGCTATTAGAAAATATAAATCTTGTGAACTTATATGGTCCCAATATAGATGATCAGAAGTTCTTTGCTAATTTATTTCTCATCTTATCATCACTTACAGGGCAACATATAATAGCAGGGGATTTTAATTGTACATTGAATCCAGGTGTGGATAGATCAACAGGACTGGATTGTACGCACATTGGATGTAGGATGACTATTAATCATTTTATGAAAGAATTGAGATTGTTAGATATATGGAGAGAAATGAAACCACAAGTTAAAGCCTATTCTTGTTATTCCAGTACCTACAAGACATTCTCACGTATTGATTATTTTTTGATTTCCACAGAATTAAGGTCCAAGATTCAAAACTGCTTTTATGATAACATCGTGATCTCTGATCATGCACCCTGTTGTCTAATATATGTAGATAAAAAATTGATAAAGGAATCAGGTAGATGGCAATTTCAGCATAAATGGCTTCAGGATGAGGAATTTGTCAAGTATATAGAAAAACAGATAGACGAGTTCTTTGACATCAATACTACACAAACATCAGCATGTGTAAAGTGGGAGGCTTTCAAAGCTTTTATTAGGGGACATATTATTAGTTATACAGGATCAAAATCTAAGAAGACTCGAGAGGAGAGAGCTAAATTGGAACATAAAATAAAAAATCTTCAGGAAAAAGTGTATGCAGGAAGTGACCCAAGGTTGGAGAATGAATTACTGATTTTGAGAGCTGAATACGACAAAAAATCAGCGAATAGAGCTGCCTCGAGTCTTCTAAGATTGAAACAATCTTTTTATGAACAAGGTGAAAAATCAGGAAAATTATTAGCATGGCAGATTAAACAATTGGAAATTAAAACACCAATTACCAGTATTATAAGTAACGGACAGGTAGTTATAGATCCTTTAGAAATTAATAGAGCCTTTAGAGATTACTATGAAAAATTATATGATACCAAAAATGAACCTGATTTAACAAAACTAAATGGGTTTTTGAACGAACTATCTATACCGTGTATTCCAAATGAAAACAGGGAGATATTGGAGTCTAAAATTAGTCAAGAAGAAGTTGGGCTAGCCATTGATAATATGAAATCAGGAAAAAGTGCAGGACCAGATGGTCTTCCAGTTGACCTTTATAAAAAATTTAAGAATAAATTAATAAAACCTTTTTTGGAAATGGTTTTAGAAGCATTTCAAAATAATAATTTACCATCATACATAAATAATGCCTTAATTATACTGCTGCCAAAACCAGGTAAGCCCTCTAATAAATGTGAAAATATGAGACCAATAAGCCTATTAAACGCCGACCTTAAGATAATCTGTAAAATTTTAGCAAGACGAATACAAGAAATTTTACCAAATATTATTAATCGAGATCAGAATGGCTTTATAAAGGGTAGACAAGGCTTCCATAATGTAAGAAGACTATTTAATATTATTTATTTTAATAAAGAAGCACCGGATACAGCTCTCCTATCATTGGACGCCGAAAAGGCCTTTGATAGAGTTGAATGGCCCTTTCTTTTTGAAGTCCTACAAAGGTTTGGACTTGGAAATAATTTCATAAAATGGGTTCAAATAATATACAATAATGCTACAGCAGAAATCCTAACAAATAACAATATTTCAAAACCAATAAAAATCAATAGAGGATGTCGACAAGGCTGTCCACTTTCACCTTTACTGTTTACTATGGCAATTGAACCTTTAGCGATAGCGATACGTTTACATTCACAAATATATGGAATTAAAGTTGGACCAACAGAACATAAAATCTCCCTGTACGCCGATGACATAATTTTGTTTATGTCGAATCTTAAAAAATCAATTCCAACCTTGTTGAATTTAATAAAGAATTTTGGGGAAATATCAGGATATAAAATAAATAAAACTAAATCTTCAATATTAATGCTAAATGAGACCCAGAGAAATTACCCAGCCCCTGAGGTAAATCAATTCAATGTTGTAAATCAGTTTAAATATTTAGGAATCCAAATTATGCCTAAGCTAGAATCAGTCGCCAGTGTCAACTATGAAGCCTTAATGTCAGATATCAATGAGTTAACTCAGAGATGGATGTCACTACCAATGTCGATGATCGGGAGAATCAATATACTTAAAAGTAATATTTTACCTAAAATACTTTATTTATTTCAATACATTCCCTTATCACCACCTTTAGATCTATTCTCAAGAATAAAAAAAAAGTTAGTGGAATTTATATGGAACAACAGGAGGGCTAGATTACGTTTGTCTTTATTATATTTACCATTTGATCGTGGAGGTCTGAAATGTCCAAATTTTATGTTGTATTATTGGTCGGCACAACTGAGGTCTATGACATATTATTTTTCATCAAATGATCTCCCTCACTGGACTGAAATGGAATCATACAATTTACCTTTACCTCTTCCCATATTCATATACTCAGATTCGGCAAAAAAATTACAAAAACAAGTTAAAAATCCATTTGTAAAGCATATGATCAAAATATGGTGTGAAGCTAAAAACTATTTAAAAGAACCACAGTTATTGTCACAATTTAGTCCAATATGGGGTAATCAATATTTTAAACCAGGGAGAGCGGACGCTGTATTTAAAGTATGGAATTTAAAAGGGATACAAAAGATTCAGGATTTATATTTGCCATGTGCAGACAACATAATGTCTTTTGAAGAGCTGAGGATCAAATTTAATCTCAATAGAACACATTTTTTTAAATATCTTCAACTTAGAAACTTTATTCGATCAAATCAAAATAAAGCTCTCACTCGACCTATTTATTCATCCTTGGAAAAAATGATGATGAAAGATAGTAAAAGAAAGGGTATTATTTCAGAGTTTTATAACTCACTGACACTATCTTCAAGTGAAAATTCACTGAAAAGATTAAACTACTGGAAAGAAGATCTGCAAATTGAAATTTCAGAGGAACAATGGGAATTGGCTTGTACAGAAGCTCAAACCAAATCAATAAATGCACGCCTTAAATTGATACATTTCAAATGGTTAATGCGGATGTATGTTACACCGGAGGAGTTAAATAGATATAACAAAAATATACCAGATACATGCACAAAATGCATGGAAAGTAAAGGAACCCTATTTCATTGTTTATGGGAATGTAGATTAATAAGAATGTTTTGGGAAGAGGTGAGGGTAACAATTGAAAAAATAATCTCAAAACAAATCATATTGAATCCTAAACTGTTTTTGTTGGGTCTGTACCCAGAAAAGCATAATTTTAATAAAAGTGAAAGAACATTCATAGACCTCAGTTTGCTTAATGCCAAAAAATGTATTGCACTATTATGGAAAAAGACTCATAGACCAGATGTGACTCAGTGGTTAAGACAGATGTTAACAAACCTTCCATTAGAAAGAATAACATATATACTAAAAGCAAAGGAAATTGTGTTTGAGAATATATGGAGACCTTTTATTGATTATGTAAAAAATTTAAACATAACTCTTGAAGAAGAAGGTGAATGATGTGTGTGGACCTTGTAAATTCCAAACTGGTGAACATAATATGTATACTTATGTATTGGATTGTCTAGACTAAACAGAGGAGCATTGTTGAAGACTTGATTTTGTTGGTGGTTGTTGGTGTTTTTAGTGCATTTTTTTTTTTTTTTGTAGTACTTTAGTGTTAGTGTTTGATTGTTTGTATCATGTTTGTTAAAAAAAAAAAAAAGGTTCAATAAAGATATTGTGGAAAAAAAAAAACAAGTGATATTGGCACAATTGATCTGTCAGATCACTCTCCAATATATTTATCTATCTGTATGAATGATACTCGCAAAACCACAACTTGGAAACTTAATTCCAATATTTTGAATGATTCAAAAATGAAAGAGAAATTAAAAGAAGAAATGGATGAATACTTTAAGGAAAATGATAATGGGGAAGTGTCACCATCCATTTTATGGGATGCTTTTAAAGCGGTTATAAGAGGCAAAATTATTGCCAGCACCTCTTTCATTAAAAAGCAAAAAAAAGAAAAACTCGAAAAATTACAAATGGATCTTAAGGAACTACAAAGACAACACAAAATTACTTTAAACAATGACAAACAATATGAAATAAAAAGATTACAAAAAGAAATTGATAACATATATTCTGATGAAACGCAAAAAAGCTTATCTATCTTAAACAAAATTATTATGAGGCTGGAGGGAAGTCAACGAAATGGCTAGCTTTTAAACTAAGAAAACAACAGGCTGATAACACAATTTATAGAATAAAAAATCCCAAAACTGGGATTACACATGATATTACAGAAATTCAGGAGAGTTTTGTAACCTATTACAAAGACCTTTACTCACAGCCTAAATTAAACAATGGTGACCACATTGAAATCTTTTTAAGTTCACTAAATCTCCCCGGTGTCACTGAACAGGAGAACAGTAACCTAATAAAAGAAATCACAAATAAAGAAATCAATGATGCAATTACAAGACTAAAACCACATAAAAGCCCTGGCCCAGACGGCTACTCTGGTGAATGGTATAAGACCTACAGGGAGGAATTAATTCCAAGACTGAGGGAAGTGTGTAACTGGGTATTGAAGGGAGGGGATCCACCTCCCTCATGGAAAGAAGCGATTATCACTGTCATCCCAAAAGAGGGAAAAGATAAATTGAATTGTAGCCAGTATCGACCAATATCAGTCTTAAACTTGGACTACAAAATATACACGTCCATAATAGCAAAGCGACTTGACAATATTATACCCAGACTTATTAATCAAACTGGTTTTATCCGCCAGAGGCAGACTCAAGGCAGTATTAGAAGGACCCTCCACGTTATACACCATATTAAAAAAAATAAGATTGAGGCATTGCTTATGGGTTTAGATGCTGAAAAAGCATTTGACTCAGTGAGATGGGCATTTCTTTATAAAGTTTTGAATAAATTTGGATTTCACCATATAATCATTAAGGCCATCCAGGCAATTTACCACAAACCAACAGCCAAAATAAAAATAAATGGTAGTCTTTCAAAACCAGTCTCACTTGAAAGATCATATCGCCAGGGCTGCCCCCTTTCACCAATTTTATTCACTTTATTTATTGAACCGCTTAGCCAATACATTAGACAAGATAATTTAATTGAGGGAATTGATATACATGGGGACATTCAGAAGATATCACTTTTTGCAGACGATGTCCTAATTTATTTAGGTCAACCAAATAAATCTCTACCTAGATTGATGGAGATATTAGAGCAGTTTGGATCACTTTCAGGTTACAAATTAAATATTGAAAAAACACAAATTATGACCTTAAATTATCAACCCTCAATGGAGTTAAAAAATAAATACGATTTTAAATGGGACAAAGACTCCATGAAATATCTTGGCATGATATTAAGTAGAGACACTGGAAAGTTGTTTGAAAAGAATTATGGCCCATTAAATTTCAAAATAAAATCGGATTTAAGAAAATGGAGTCTAATACCAACTTTAGGACTAATTAATAGAATAGAATCAATAAAAATAAACATTTTACCCCGATTACTTTACCTTTTCCAAACTCTCCCAACTGAAGTGTCAAAACAACAATTTGTAGAATGGGACAAGTTGATTTCCCGCTATATATGGCTTGGGGAAAAACCTTGAATAAGATACAGTACATTACAACTGCCAAAGGACAGAGGTGGCTTATCTTTGCCATGTATGAGGGACTACTACTACTCTGCCCAATTAAGACCATTGGTTTGCTTATGTGATCCAATGTTCAAATCTAGGTGGAAAGATATAGAGGAAAAAGCCACTAAGGGCCCTCCTATACAAGCAATGATAGCAGACAGGAAATTGCAATCACATTTGAAAGACCCGGATAACCCCTGGCTAAAATTCACTTTTAAGATTTGGAATGACGTAAGTAGAGAGAACAAACTAACCAAGACTGAAATGATGTTAAGATGGTGCGCTTACGACACAGAATTTTTACCAAACCGTAATGACACAAGATTTCAAAAATGGACGTCAATGGGACTCACTTCATACTTCACATTTAACCACAAGGGGGAGCTAGCAGACTTCCAAACCCTTAAATCAAAAAGGGGGCTAAATAACCAAGACTTTTTTAGGTACCTACAGTTGAGACATAGATATAATGAAATTATAAGGACCAAGACTGATAAGGAGGATAATAAAATTCTAAATATATTTCAAATGGCCTTTAGCACTACTACTGTTCAGAAAATTATAGCAAGATTTTATCAGGGACTTCAAGCAAACAAATCCACCAATACCCTATATACTGTATTAAGAAGAAATGGGAAAAAGAAACAGGATCAGCAATAGATGATAGTGACTGGGAATCATTATGTACAGTGCAATGGAAAACTACTTATTCAACTATTTGGAGGGAATTTGGATGGAAAAATTTAATTCGTTTCTTTATCACCCCAGTCCAAAAAAACCACCAAAATTTAGGTACCGGTTGTTGGAGACTATGTGGAAATGAAGAGGCTAATCATTATCATGTATTCTGGGCCTGCCCAAAAGTTACCCCATTTTGGAAAGACACACATAAGTGCCTGGAAAAGGTTTTCTCTACCCATGTCCCCTTTGACTTCCTGTACATGCTCTTAGGTTTGGAAATTCCTAACATAGCCTCATTTGCAGATAAATATTTAATGAGAATTGTACTATTGTCAGCAAAGAAAGTCTTAACGAGAAAATGGCTCCAAACAGACATACCAAAAATTCAGGATTTACATGATATGGTATACCAGATATTTATGATGGAAAGGATTACCATGTCTTTACGACTACAAAGAGATAAATTTGATAAATACTGGCTTAAATGGACCCAATATACAGGAAATCAAAGGAGAGACTTTAAGTAATCTATCCCATTGAAGGGAAGAAAAGAGCAAAACCGAAAAATTTAATACCACTTGTCCACTGTTCAGTTTATTTGTCTACATGTTATTTTTTATACTGCAAAAAAAAACAAACCTTATGGGAAGATTAATCGAGGGCATTTTCTTGTGTATTACTTTTTATTTACCTTTCCTTTGTAATAAAGTACTGCTCTCAATGTAAACAATCTGACCAAGATCACCAATAAAAATATAATTGAAAAAAAAATAATAGTAGTTAGTAAGTAGTTTAGTAAATAGGATGTTTTGCCTGATCAATGCAGAAATAAAAGACAGAAATATCAAAGTCTGATCAGTGTCTTTGTGCATTCTCTGCAGGATTCGTCCTCAGCTGGCCAGGGAGAAGATTGAAGGATGCCACATCTGTACGTACGTGATGCCCGGGGAGCCTCAGGTGATCCTGGGGAAGGACAAGGCTTTCACCTACGACTACTTGTTCGACATGGACTCCGAGCAGGATGCCATCTACACCACCTGCACGGAGAAGCTGATTGAGGGCTGCTTTGAGGGCTACAACGCCACCGTCTTTGCATACGGACAGGCAAGTCTTTGTCCTCGCCGCCACAGTTGCTGTGCTGACAGTGCTTTATGGCTGTGCTGATTAAGGGAACAGGTTCTCTGTGCATGACGATGTGTTTGCAGGAATGTTTGAGAAGTGTAGATTGATGGTGGAGGAGGAGATTCAAGGAGAGTCTGGTGGAGGACTTTGAGTGACTGTGGCCTTGTGTTGGTCGCAACTGCAGCTGTGATGAAGTAGTTGGATGTTTTAAGAGTTTATATGCTCACTTTCTTTCTCAGTGCTGCCAAAACTGGGCAAAAGTCACCTAAATTTGAAGAAACGGACTTGAACCATTTCAGTTGTGATTACATGTACAGGAGGATAGGCTGATACAACATCAGGTGATACTATTTTATTTACTGAATTTGTTTGGCTCTGTTGAACGAAGAATTATCAATCCATCAGGGAACTGAGTTGCATGCAGCTTTTTAATCATCAGCTGCTTTATTAATATTCGATGAGTGCAGTTAATACTTTAAAATGCTCTGTAAAAGTACAGGTTCTTATCCCTTTTGCAGTTTTGCCTTTAACTGAACAAAATTTCAGGGTTTTCATGTGACTATTGGCTGTAGATTTTAGTTTCTTTTGGAGGGGAGATGGATTGTGAACACTTGGCATCATTACCACAGTGGTGGTAGTGTTGAAAGTTTTCATATTAAAACTGATTCCTGGGCCTTTTACTAGAAGGCAAGATCAACATACCAAGGATCCCTTTGCCTCAGGCCAATATACAGTGCTGTGAAAAAGTATTTGCCCCCTCCTGGTTTCTTATATTTGTCACACTTAAATGTTTCAGATCATAAGACAAAGATAACCCAAGTAAATGCAAAAAGCTGTCCAAACCTACCTGGCCCTATGTGGAAAAGTAATTGCCCCCTAAACCTAATATAACTGGTTGTGACACCCTTGGTGACAACATCTGCAATCAAGCGTTTGTGATAAGTGGCAATAAGTCTTTTCTATCGCTGTTGAGGAACTTTGGCCCACCTTCTTTGCAGACTTGTTTTAATTCAGCCACACTGGAGGGCTTGACCTTGAGGTCACGAACTGATCTCTGGTAGAGAGCAGAATTCATGGTTCCATCAATTATGGCAAGTTGTCTGGGTCCTGAAGCAGTAAAGCAGCCCCAGACCATCACACTACCACCACCATGTTTGACTGTCTGTATAATGTTCTTTTTATGAAATACTGTTAGTTTTACGCCAGATGTAACGAGACGCACGCCTTCCAAAAAGTTCAACTTCTGTCTCATCAGTCCAGAGTATTTTCCCAAAAGTCTTGGAGATCATAACGATGTTTTTTGGCAAATGTGAGACGAGCCTTTGTGTTCTTTTTCATCAGCAGTGGTTTTCACTTTGAAACTCTCCCATGGATGCCATTTTTGCCCAGTCTTTCCTATTGTTGAATCATGGACCAGTGTCCAAACTGAGGCAAGTGAGGCCTGCAGTTTTTTTAGATGTTCTTCTGGCTTTTTGTTTCTCATTGTTCTTGAATTTCTTTAGATCGCAGCATGATGTGCTGCTTTTTGAGATCTTTTAGCCTACTTCACTTTGTCAGACAGCTTCTATTTAAGTGATTTCTTGATTCAGCAGGTTTGGCAGTAATCAGGTCTGGGTGTGGCTAGTGAAATTGAACTCTGCTTTCCCCCCAAAATGATGCAGCTAATCATATTTAATTCATAATGTAACAAGGGGGCAATTACAATTCCACACAGAGCCAGGTAGGTTTGGCTAGCTTTTGTCCCTTAATAAATTAAATCATCATTTAAAAACTGCATCTTATATTTACTTGGGTTATCTTTGTCTAATATTAAAATTTGTTTGATCTGATACATTTAAATGTGACAAATATGTAAAAATATAAAAAAGTTTGGAAGGGGGCAAATACTTTTCACAGCAGCGTATAGCTGGAATGTAATTTTGACCATGTCTGTTTCCTGTTAATACTTGGACCGCTGCATGTGTGTATTCATGCACTGTCTCCTGACCTGTGTGGACTTAAATGCTCCATTACCTTCAATATGAACTAATAATGCAGTGATCTGGTACAAGTTGATACTTAATGAATGCAGTTTTAAAATGAAACTACAGTAAAGTTACTCTGGTGAGCTGACTGCAGGGGCAGAAGCTTTCAAAGGTCACAATAACAATGACATGATTTTTTATCATTATTTTAAGTCCGTATTTTATGGATAAAAAAACAGCAATTAAAATGAAGTAATATTAATAAATGATTTAAAAAAATAATTTTTACAGGTAAAGTAAGTTAATTGTAGCATACCTCTGAATACCTGGTTAAATAAATAAATATATAAATACTGGAAAAAATGTTGTTAAAAACACCAACTGAAGTACAAGGTTCAAATAATCATGATGTTGATTTGAGGTAACATCTCCCAGCCCTGCAAAGGAGATATTATTTTAACATCAAAAGAAGGAACAATGGTAAACGCACGAATGGTTGGACTTGTTTAAGGGTTAAATGTGAAAAATGAACCTTATGACATTTTAAGCAGCAAAAATAACAAAACGTGACCAGGCTGAGCTCATGTGATGAAACTGTGCCAGGGTTACAGTGCACAAAAAATGGTTAGGAGCATGTAAACTGATTTTTTTTTTTTTTTTTTTTAAATAAAATAATCTATAGTATGTTCTGCTGTTATGACATTGAGAAGCATGCATTTAAAAAAAATGTATTGCCTCTGCTAATTTGTAGGATTTATTTTTTTGTGTGGATAGCATACAGCTCACACAGTCGATATTTTATTCCACATCAATCATTTTTTCCCTTCATTTTCTGGTGTTTCTGATCTGGTTTTGCATCCAGAATTCCTCCCCTTTCTTTCATTTTTGTGGCCGTGTAATTCAGCATGTAAACCCATGAAGCAGCTTTGGTCTCATAATCCTGCAAAATCTTACAGCTCACACAGAAAGTTACTATCTCTGACGCATATGCTGCTGATTTACCTTTGCAGTCATGTGTAGGATTTGATCATTAAGAATTTTCACATTATTTTCTAACATTTGATTTTAGGTTAATTGGCATCAAACTGGGGATTCTAAATTGTCCTTAGGTGTGACTGTGAGAGTGAATGGTTGTCTGTCTCTCTGTGTTGGCCCTGCGATGGACTGGCGATCTGTTCAGGGTGGACCCTGCCTCTCGCCCAAAGATGCTGGGATAGGCTCCAACACCCCGGCAACCCGAACAGGATTAAGCAAAAGATGATGGATGAATGAATGAATGAATGAATGATTGTAGTGTTGTAAGGTTTGGTTTGGAAATAACTCAGCGAAAAAAAAAAAAAAGGAATATGAAGGTTCATTTAATGTGTTTTCCTGTTAATGCCGTATTACTGTTGGACCATGCAGTACATGTCAAAATTGTGCTTTTTCTACCCTATCATGCTAAATCTTTGAATTTTAGACAATTTTTCAGCTTACTTAGCAAGTGAAATCTGCCACACGGGGCTTTGGAAAATTGCTTTGTGCTTTTTCCCGTATTTTATTATGTTTTTAATACATTTAGAATAAGAAAATAATTTTCATATTAAGCGATGGTGAAAATGAGTTCTCTTCTTTGTTCTCATTACTCCTCCCTCTCTTCCCACCTCCCCCTTTGGCCATATTTCACCATTTTCACCACATGTAAGTTGGATCCCTATCACCCCCCACTTTACGTCTCCTCCTCCTCACGTTGCCGTGGCGACAGAGCTCCTGCCGTTATGGCACGCAAAGGATTCAAAAGCAAAGCGTGCACACCTTTTTTAGACGGCCATACATCTTTAATGTGCTGTCTGCATTAACCCACTTCTCCCCACAGTAGCTGGCCTACTTCCTTAAAAACTCGTCCGCCCCATTGAAAGCGAGCAGCAGTTGGTTTGCCCCGGATTAGACCTGTTAGCCTCTGGAGCTTTACTGGGACTAATCTAGATTTAGAGCGACCCACTCGGCTGCATCACAAGAAGTCATTCCGACTCGCTTTCGGCGGAGGAGAGAAGAGAATAAATCTGTCTTAACTAAAGGACTCTAGATTGTCCAAAGCCCTGCTTTTAATGGTGTAACCAGTAGGTCATATGAGTGGAGGAGGGGGGGCTATCCCCCATGTTAGCAAAATGACCCAAAATCGTCCCCCTTGTTTAACCTGCCATCCACCCATCCCCATTCATAGGTGTGAAACGGGGGGGACATTGCCCTTCCCAACCTGGAAAAAGGAGGGAATTGCCCCCCCCCAATATCATAAACCTTTCTATATCATGGTATATAACTGATAAAATGACTTTGAACAATTCTTAGCAGAAATGGGGAAAAAAAATCTTTGTAACTTTTTTCTCATAAATTTTAATCTTTTTTTTTTTCTCATAAATTTTCAACTTTTTTTCCTCATAAATTTACAATGCTTATCTGGAAGCTGGAAGCTGGGTGCATTTTTATTGTTTATAAATTGTAATTTTTGGCTTTTTTAATTTTTTTTTTGAATTAGCAACTTTTATCATATCTTTGCACCTTTGATTCTGACAAATTTATACCTAATTTACATTTATACATTTTTACCTCATTACCTCAAGTGGTGACTACTCCCCATTCCCCTGTCAAAAAAATAACAAATCACCTACTGTATGTAACATGAAGATAATCTATGTGTTTGGGGTTTTTCCCTTTTGTAAAAGTTTATTTTATGCAGAATGTGAACACTATCATGGGCAGGTGTTGCATTTCACTGTTTGGGGGGGGGAGCAATAACCATAACATTTTCTCAAGAGTAAATATTGACGGGGACACTGTAAGTACAGATGGTATGCGCATGATGTCATCAAACAGAACTCATGGCAGTTACAAAACAATGGCAACGGTGGAAAAAATGAGTGGCGATATTAGGGTGTATGCAGTAAAACACAAAAAAACGCCCACAGTATTCAGTCACAGCAGTGCACAGAGTGCCTGCTTGCACTGCAGAAAGCTAATCCTATCATTCTGCCTTGTATTAATTGACAAAAAAATAAATATTTAAAGGTTCAAAACCTGTTCTTCACTTACGTGTGCTCTTACCCACCCATCACTCCATTCAAGTAAACAGTATGGTATTAACAGCTAAAGTAAACATAAAAGGTACTCTGTGTACTGCTGTAACGAAATATTTTGTGTGATTTTTATGTTTTGCTGCATACAAACTAAAGCTGAAACATGTTTGCCACTCAGTGCTGGGTAACTATGGTAACTGCCAAGAACACTGTTGCAATTATTGTAGTCAGGACCATTTCTAGCATTTTGGTGTTGCTATGCAAAATTGTGTTTGTGAACACATGCCTTTTTGTAATTGGGAAGAGTTAAAATTCTTTAAAATGGGGGAAAAAAATCTCCCCTCCCAACAAAAACTTGATTTATTGTCTCAATATCCATATCAATGACGCAAATTTTACAAGAGAGAAGCTGAAAATTTATGATGAAAAAAGTAATGAATTTTGAAAATTGCCAAGAAAGAAATCAATAAATTATGACAAAAATGTTGTAAATTTATGAGGAAAAAGTCACAAACTTAGAAGAAAAAAAAAAAAAAAAAAAAATCCCTCACGCATCATCTCCAAAACGTAACCGGTTCATTCATGTGTAGGCCAAGAGCCACTTCTGGTGAAAATCGCATCAAAGTCTGTCCAGTAGTTTTGGAGGATTCTTGCTAACACACTATGAAAAGATAGGAGCCTTGGCAGAGGTATGTGTTGCTCAAGTATGTTCATTTTGTCGTCTTTTTCCATAATTAATTTAGTTTTTTTTTTTGTCAGACAAAAAGGTAGAAGATGTTTGTTTTTTACCTTAACATGTTTCGACTGACACTTGCAGTCCTCTTCAGAAGCGTCAGCTGATCGCTGTGACCTGCCGTTTATCAGCTGTTTTCCTGAGGCGTGGCCAGCCTGATGGACCTGACAGATCCACCACGCTGGTCACGCCTCCCGTCGCCAGGTGGTCTCTGGAGGATGGAGTCCCAGGTGTGGGAGAGCGTGAATGCTCCCTCATTTTTTTTTTGTCCTGTTCTATTTTATCTTTAGGGTATACCAGTAGCCGTCTTATTTTTATGTGTGGTTTTGCTGCTGTGCTGATTTTGTGTTTTCTCGTGATCCTTTGTATTGGTTCTGTTATCCCTCTGATGTTTGGTTATCATGTCCTTGTTTTTCGTTTCAGCTTTTGGTGTTTTTGTTTTTCATTTAGCTTCTTTGTTCTTGACCTGCTTTTTTCCTTTGTTTATGGCCAATATTGGATATTGGTAGTGTGTGGGTGCATGTCGTATGTTTTCCTCTTCCTCCTGTCTGTCTTCTTCATCTGTGATGTTGCTGGCCCGTTCGTAAAGAGTTCTGACAACTGATAGTTTGTCTGCTGTGAGATGTTCAGATGATAACCACACATAAAAATAAGACGGCTACGAGTACACCCCAAAGATGAAATGGAGCAGGACAAGACAAAAAAATGCAACATAATATACGAAATTCCATGCATCTCATGTGACAAGACATACTGTACATCGGGGAAACGGGAAGAACACTCAACACGAGAAAGAACACTAAAAGCAATGTGAAAAGGAAACACAAGGACGACTTACAAGATCACAAAAAGAAAAGGCAGAGCAAGAAACCCTGAAGTCACTGCAAAAGGAACAATCACATCATGGACTGGGACAACACAAGAATCATTGGATCGGAGGGTAATAAACACAAACGCTGGATCAAGGAAGCCATAGAAATCAGAAAATGTGCAAAGGACACCATGAAGCAGGATGATAGAGCATTCAGGCTGTCCCACACCTGGGATTCCATCCTCCAGAGACCACCTGGTGACGTGGCCAGTTTGGTGGATCTGTCAGGTCCATGAGGCTGGCCACACCTAAGGAAAACAGCTGATAAAACCACACGTCACAGCGATCAGCTGACAATTCTGAAGATGACTGCAGGTGTCAGTTGAAACATGTTAAGGTAAGAAAACATCTTCTACCTTTTTGTCTGACAAAAAAAGAAACAGTAAATTAAGGCGGTATGCGTTCTCGGATCCTCGCCAAAATGTAATGGGTTCCTCTCTGGCCCACGGACCACCTCTGGTGAAAATTTCATCCAAATCCATCCAGTTGTTTCTGTGTAATACTGTTGCACAAATACAAACAAGGCCATCGGTGGAGGTATGCGCTTTCAGATCATCACCAAAATCTAATAGGTTTATCCTTAGGCCAAGGGCCAGCTTTGGTGAGCATTTCATCAAAATCCATTAAGTAGTTTTTGTGTAATCCTGCTGATAGACAAACAAACCAGCATGGATGAAAACATGACCTCCTTGGCGGAGGTAATAAGAGTAAAAGGCATCCTGCGATAAAACTACTCGATATAGTACAATTTTGTGGATAAGTTGCTTTGTAGTTGGTACATGTACTTGAGTAAATGTAACTAGTTACTACCACCTCTGCCAGTCAGGCGGTCTTCAGATGTTTAGGTCTAAATATTAAAATCGATCTCCATGTCTCTGGTTTGAGTGAAAAGGTCTCACCACACAACTTTTAGATTACATTGAGATTCAGAATTTGTGCTTTGTTGTGTAACTTTTTTCCTCATTTTCCGTATCCAGACTGGCTCAGGGAAGACGTACACCATGGGGACGGGATTCGACGTCAACATAGTGGACGAGGAGCTCGGCATCATCCCCCGGGCTGTTCACCAGCTCTTCAAGGGCATCGAGGGGCGCCGGCAGGCCGCCCAGGAGCAGGGACGCCCTGTCCCCGAGTTTAAGATCAACGCCCAGTTTCTCGAGGTACGCACTCAAATCATTACTTTTTTTCCTTGTAAATTTGTCTCTCTCTCTCTCTCTCTCTCTCTCTCTCTCTCTCTCTCTCTCTCTCTCTCTCTCTCACACTCACTCACACACACACACACACACACACACACACACACACACAAATGTCTTTTTTTCCCTCTTAGGCTAATTAACTAATTGTTGCAGTACTAATTACAACACTAATATTTTGCTATTTATTCAGAGTAAAACATTGCCAAACTAAAGAGTGGATATCCTAGTCTTTAGGAAGATGTCACAGGTCAGCCGTCTGTTGTTGACACGGCCGGTTTAACGAGCTCTGACACCAGCAGTCAATCACCTGACAAACATCCACACTTGACAATTGAAGTGCAACAGCTGTCATGGGGGGATTAGGAGGTTTCGGGGTCATTGCTGTCTGGACAGGGGGAGTCGACAGGAATAATGTGAGATGACAGTTGTCCTGATCCATCACACCCCGACATGGTCAAATTCCCGAAGACAACCTGGAGTTGTGGAGGCAGATGGGACCAGTTTCAGACACCAACAGATACTGTTGCTTGGTTCAGATAGTCTTAGTTCGTTTGCTTTGGTCTGAATTAGTTAATGTATTTTGTATAATTTTCCCCTTAATTTTGTTCCCTTTCACACAGGAAAAAAAATCCAAATTACTCAAGAATGTCCTCTCCACTTAATGGTCAGATGTGTTTGCCGTGAGAAAAAGAAAAGTAAATCTAGAAGTTGTTTTCCTTACCAGAGCTGCACGGACGTCTGTGACCCTTCAGACTGTGTACCTGTATACAGTGATGTTTTACATTGTTCACATCTGATGTCAAAAAATAAAAGATGTGTCTAAATGAATGTGAGAGGAAGACAAAGCTCCTGAAACCATTAATTTGATGTTTAAATTATTAAGAAGGTGAAGTGACAAGGCACCAGATTCCGAGGGGTCACGGATTTCCGTTCAACTCTTCAACTCTGTGCAGTTATTCAGCACATTTTACACGTTAATGCACTCCTGAGCAGTGATATTTAATCAAAAATCACCTGATTCTGTTTTGCTCAGTTACGCTCAAGATGAAACACAGAAATATGAAATCTTTTCCTTTTTAACATCGTTTCTTTGTGAATTTTGATTTGACTTGCCTATATTTATTTAGTCTTTCTTTTTAGGGCAGAATATGGAAACAACACATTAAATTTTAATTGGCTTAAAAATACAGTGTGTAAAATTTTGTGTTGTGTGAATTCACAAAATCTTAACTTTTTCATTGTCATATAATCACTCTTGTACAAGTTTTTGCATTTTCTGTACATTAAGAAAGGTTTTTCATAAATGGGGACGAGGGTCATTCTTCATGCAGGCAGCCATCTTGGACTGCAGTAAAGCCACTGACGGCTCCTGCAGGTTCTTCTTTATGCTTTAGAAAGAGGGTGATGGCTGATAAAATAGGAATTGGTTGTATTTTGAAATCCGACTGCTAGATTTCACTGAATATTACACACGTCACCTTTAATTCCTTCTGTAAAATGTGCAGAAGTGTCAGCTTGGTTTTAAGTATCCAGTTTTTTTTTTTTCCCCCTCACTGCAGCTTTACAACGAGGAAGTTCTGGACCTGTTTGACTCCGCTCGAGACATGAAGCAGAAATCTCACATTAAGATCCACGAGGACGCGAGTGGAGGAATCTACACAGTGGGAGTGACCACACGGAGCGTGTCCTCCGAGGCAGAGGTAACGGAGTACAAGTCTTTTTACTCAAATATGATATCACATTTGTCTTCAAAGGGGTCACTGGCTGCACTTTTTCCACATTTTATTAGCTCACTCGTCTTAATGAAGTTAAGTTAATGTTAACTTATGTGAACTTAATGTTCACATTTTCTTAGAGTTTTTAATTATTGAAGTAAATTTGTTTTTTATTTTTCCTGACTTTCTTGAAACGCTCTGATTTAAAAGCCCACCACTAAGAAACTATTCAACTCCGCCCTCCCTCTTTTGTCAGTGAGCCATTAGCTGACTAGTTTCTAGCCGCCTCCTAACTTGGATGAGCAACGCTGGTTCACTGATCCACAGTTGACTGTCTATCTCGTGTCACTGCGGCCCATCTCCCAACAACCTCGCCGGGATGCCACAACAAATCGCCAGCACCATGCGCCGAGCGACCCACCGATTGCCGCAGCCCGAGGCTGCTAGTCAAGCCACGGGATCTCAAAGGGCAGTGTCTCGCGCCGCAAAACTCCGCTCCTCTCCCACAACCAGCTAAAAGATGCCCCATCACGAAGCGGCTCCCCTACGTTGCCTGAGAGAGTAGAGCGGAGTCATGGAGGATGGTGGGGGAGCTGGCCATTAGAGCTCGCAGCCTCCAGCCAGAAGTCTTATGTCGCGGCGTAGGTGGTTGCCACAAATGGCATGCTGGCGACAGAATCGTGGCAAAACCACTGGGAGATGGGCCGCAGCGACGTGAGGTATATTGTGGACTGGTGAACCAGGTGGTAACGCCTGGTTCGAGCTTCCTGGAACCAGTGTTAGCTTGGGGGCTAATAGCGCAGGGGCTAATAGGCTACCTTTAGCACCCTTCCATCTACATGACAGACAGCTAGGTGGACCAATAATAGAGCAGTGGGTGGGTCTCAAGGACAGCGGTGGGTTGGCTTTTTCTAATTGTGGCGTTAATGATTTACAGGTACATCTCAAAAAATTAGAATATCATGAAAATGTTCAATATTTTTTGTCACTCATTTCAGAAAGTGAAACCGATATATTATATAGATTCATTACACAGAGAGTGATATATTTCAAGTGTTTATTTATTTTAATTTTGATGATTATGGCTTACAGCCCATGAAAACCCCAAATTCAGTTTCTCAAAAAATTAGAATATTACATAAAATTAATTTAAAAAAATAGTTTTTTAATACAAATGTGGACTGAATGAAAAGTATGTCCACGTACACACTCAATACTTGGCGGGGGCTTCTTTTGGATTAATTACTGTATGAATGTGGCATGGAGGTGATCAGCCTGTGTTACTGCTGAGATGTTATGAAGGTCCAGGTTGCTTTGATAGTGACCTTCAGCTCATCTGCATTGTTGAGTCTGGTGTCTCTCATCTTCCTCTTGACAATCCTCCATAAATTCTCTATGGGGTTTAGGTCAGGAGTTTGCTGGCCAATCAAGCACAGTGATGCCATGGCCATTAAACCAGGTTTTGATACTTTTGGCAGTGTGGGCAGGTGCCAAATCATGCTGGAAAATGAAATCAGCTTCTCCATAAAGCTTGTCAGCAGAGGGAAGCTTGAAGTGCTCTAAAATTTCCTGGTAGATGATTGTGCTGACTTTGGTCTTGATAAAACAGTGGACCAACACCAGCAGATGACATGGTTCTTCAAATCATCACTGACTGTGGAAACGTCACACTAAACCTTAAGCAACTTAGATTCTGTGTCTCTCCACTCTTTCTCCAGACTCTGGGACTTTGATTTCCAAAAGAAATGGAAAATTTACTTTTATCTGAACAGAGGTCATCTGCTGGTGTTGGTCCACTGTGTTTTATCAAGACCAAAGTCGGCGCAGTCGTCTACCAGGACATTTTGGAGCACTTCATGTTTCCCTCTGCTGACAAGCTTTATGGAGAAGCTGATTTCATTTTCCAGCAGGACTTGGCACCCCCCCCCCCCCCACACACACACACACTGCCAAAAGTATCAAAACCTGGTTTAATGACCATGGCATCACTGTGTTTGATTGGCCAGCAAACTCCTGACCTAAACTCTGTAGAGAATCTATGGAGGATTGTCAAGATGAAGATGAGACTCCAGACCCAACAATGCAGATGAGCTGAAGGTCACTATCAAAGCAACCTGGACCTTCATAACACCTCAGCAGTGCCACAGGCTGATCACCTCCATGCCACGCCACATTGATACAGTAATTAATCCAAAAGGAGCCCCGACCAAGTATTGAGTGTGTACATGGACATACTTTTCATTCGGTCCACATTTGTATTAAAAAACTATTTTTTTAAAATTAATTTTATGTAATATTCTAATTTTTTGAGAAACTGAATTTGGGGTTTTCATGGTCTGTAAGCTATAATCATCAAAATTAAAATAAACACTTGAAATATATCACTCTCTATGTAATGAATCTATATAATATATGGGTTTCACTTTCTGAAATGATTGACAAAAAATATTGAACTTTTTCATGATATTCTAATTTTTTGAGATGTACCTGTAGATGGAAGAGTTTCTGGGAGAGAGAAACGAGATAAAAGGCCGTGTGGGTTTTTTTTTTTTTTTTAAGAGAATTGACTGTTTTGAAATTTTTTGATAATTAGGTGACCAGTAGACTCATTTCAGACCTTTAAAACCTACAAATTCACTATTTGTCAGTCAATGACCCCTTTAAGTAGAGATCTTGGCTGGTTGCTTTTACCCAAAGTTTTAGTCTACAGTAGAAGTTTGTCACTCCTTATCCAGCAGCAACAGTGATTACAGGGATGTTAAAAATCTAACATGAGCCAGACTGGATGAACCCGAAGAATTTGAGGAAATGGTTTTAAGTATTTTTCAAATACTGTATAAGTACATAAATCTGACTGACCCACAGGGCTCAAATCGAACTTCATTAAACTTGCGGACACCCTGGGTACAACTTCATTCATTAGTGTATTTTTTTTTATCATTACATGTATTTGTACTTTTCTGTATGAAAGTTTGGTGCTTTAATATTTCCACCACTTTGTCTCTTTCTCCAGATGATGCAGTGCCTGAAGTTGGGGGCTCTGTCTCGCACCACAGCCAGCACTCAGATGAACGTCCAAAGCTCTCGATCCCACGCCATCTTCACCATCCACCTGTGCCAAGTCCGCGTTTGTGCCTCTGACAATGTACGTACAGCCATAACTACTGCACATCACTCTGAATCCTCATGTAGAACCACTCAGTGTTTTGATGTTTGATTTTCATGCAGCAAGATGATGAGACTGACAACAGAGTCTCTAATGGGAACACTGAGGTGGATGAGTATGAAACGCTGACGGCCAAGTTTCACTTTGTGGACCTGGCCGGTTCTGAGAGGCTGAAGAGAACTGGAGCGACGGGGGATCGAGCCAAAGAGGGTATCTCCATCAACTGTGGGCTGGTGAGCTTCCACTTCTTCTTCTGCAGGATCATTTCTGAAGTGGCTCAGGGATGGAGGGAAACTTTGATGTCGTGGATGTAGACTGCCATCTAGTGGATGAATATTACTGCCTTCTATCCTGCACTTTAAAGCATGATCAGCACAGATTCACCAATAAGTCTGTGGGTGTAGAACAACTTTCTTGCATGCACAAAGTTGAGTCTAAAGCACAGGTGTCTAAAATACAGTAGATATAAATTATCAAACAGCTGACAGCCATAAAACAATGAGTCATGACATCGATATCATTAATGTACAGTGCTGTCTTAGTATTTGCCTCCTTCCTGATTTTTTTCTCTTTCCTGATTTTTTTGGCATATTTGTCACACTTAATTACAATTGGACAAAGATGACCTGAGTAAATACAAAATTCAATTTTTAAATGATGATTTCATTTATTAAGGGAAATAAGCTATCCAGCCCTATGTGAAAAATTAATTCCCCCCTCTCCCACATTACATCCTGAATTACCTGTGATTAATCCCATTTTTTTGGAAAGTTGAGGTCAATTTCACTAGCCACACCCAGGCCTAATTACTGCCAGACCTGTTGAATCAAGAAATCACTTAAATAGAACCGATTTGACAAAGTGAAGTAGGCTAGAAGAGCTCAAAAAGTGACACATCATGCCAAATCTAAAGAAATTCAAGAACAGATGAGAAACAAAAAGCCAGAACAACATCTAAAGAACTGCAGGCATCAGTTGCCTCAGTTTGGACGCTGGTCCACGATTCAACAATCAGCAAGGGACTAAGCAAAAATGGCATCCGTGAGAGAGTTCCAAGGCCAAAACCACTGTTGACCAAAAAGAACACAAAGGCTCGTCTCACATTTGCCAAAAAACATCTTGGTAATTCCCAAGACTTTTGGGAAAATATTCTGTGGACTGATGAGATGAAAGTTGAACTTTTTGGAACATGTGCGTCTTGTTACATCTGACGTAAAACTAACAGCATTTCATAAAAAGAACATCATACCAACATTCAAACATGGTGGTGGTAGTGTGATGGTCTGGGGCTGCTTTGCTGCTTCAGGACCGAGACGACTTGCCATAATTGATGGAACCATGAATTCTGCTCTCCAGCAGAAAATCCTGAAGGAGAATGTCCAGCCATCAGTTCAAGACCTCAAGCTCAAGCCCTCCTTCTTCTTTTGGCTGCTCCCTTTAGGGATCTCCACAGCGGATCATCTGCCTCCATCTCACCCTATCCCTTCATCTTCCTCTGTAACACCAACCCTCTCCATGTCCTCCTTCACTCCATCTATGAATCTTCTCTGTGGTCTTCCTCTTTTCCTCCTGCCTGGCAGCTCCATCTTCAACATCCTTTGTCCAGTATATCTACTATCCTTCCTCAAGCTCAAGCTCTCCATTGTAACTAAATTAAAACATTTCTGCAAAGGAGAGGGAGCCAGAATTCCTCAGCAGCGATGTAAAAGATGCACTGCTGGTTATAACAAATGCTTGATTGGTGTTGCAAAGGGTTTAGGGGCAATTACTTTTTCACAAAGGGTCAGGTGTGTTTGGATAGCTTTTCCCCCTAAAATAAATAAATAAATAAAAGGCTTTTTGTATGTACTCAGGTTATCTTTGTCTAATATTAAAAGCTGTTGGATCTGAAACATTTAAATATGACAAATATGCAAAAATATAAGAAATTGGGAAGGGAACAAATACTCGACAGCACTGTAATGAATACCTCCTGTAATAATACCGGATGGTGATTGGTTTGATTCAAACTGGGTGACTGAACTATTTTTTTTTTTTAACCTTTTGTCTCCGTTTTTGTTCTTCAGCTTGCTCTGGGGAATGTAATCAGTGCTTTAGGTGACCGAAGCAAACGGGCCTCGCATGTGCCTTACAGAGACTCCAAACTCACCCGACTCCTGCAGGACTCCTTAGGAGGAAACAGGTTCGTGCACTACAGATTTGACCGTTTTACTCCAGAGGCGCATTTGACAGAAGTTGGCATATTAGGACGACAAGATTCAGTTTTCAAAGCTACGAGAATGTATTGTCAAATTTAGGAAATTGAAACTTGTATTTTTAATGCTTATTGTGTAGTCTGGTCCAAAGACGTACATGTTGGGTTAATAAGAATTGGTTTATTGTGGGTCATAGTTAAAAGCTCTTTGATGGTCAGGAAGGCTTGAGAAGTGCTATAAAAATTTATTTTCAGTTCCAGTGAACAGTTTGACAAAGCTAAAACATGGAAGTTTTATGTAAGGTCCTAAAATTAAGTTTTTCTTAACTTCCTTCCCGTTTGCAAGACTTTCATCAACACCCCTGTGTGTTGATCTCAAAGAAAACTTGTCACCCTTTCTCAGCCAAACAGTGATGATTGCCTGCATCAGTCCATCGGATCGAGACTTCATGGAAACCCTGAACACACTAAAGTATGCCAACCGAGCCCGCAACATCAAGAACAAGGTGATGGTGAACCAGGATAAAGCCAGCCAGCAGATCAGTGCTCTGAGGACGGAGATCGCCCGGCTGCAGATGGAGCTGATGGAGTACAAGACGGTGATGTTACAAAGTTATCATTAAATGTTCCTATGAAGTCACAAATTTATGAGAAAAATGTTTGGAATGTAAAAGAAAAATGTAGCCAAATTACATGAAAAGATGCAAATTTTATGAATAAAAAGTTGCAAATTTATTATGTATTGCAAAATTATCACAAAAATTTGAGGAAAAAAATCATAACCTTAAGGGTTTTTTTATTTAAAAGAAAAAATTCACAAATGAGTAAAAAGTAAAAAGCTGCACATTTGCAAGATTTTTTCAATGACAAAATTTATGAGAAATTCATATTTTTGTAAAAAATAAATTCAAAAGAAAAATGTCACAAATTTACAAGAAGAAATATGCAACTGTATTCTTAAAAATTTGCATGAAAAATGTCACAAATTTATCATTAAATGTTGCAAATTCATGAGTAAAGAGTTGCAAATGTGCATGAAAAGAAATCAATTTATTATAAAATATTGCAAATTTATCACAAAATTTAAGAGAAAAAAGTCACACATTTCTAAGAAAAATGTTTTAAATTTAAAGGAAAAGAATGTAAATTTACTTAAAAAAATGTCAAATTTAATAAAATAAAAACTAAAACTAAATAACTAAATAAAATAAAAACATGTAAATAAAAATTTGCTGATTTGCATGAAAAATGTCAGTTATCTTTAAATGTTTAAGTCGCAACTTTATGAGATTGTTTTAAATATAAAAAAGTTTAAAAAATTGCAAGAAAAGTGGCAAATTTGAGAAAAATGTTGCAAATCTGCATGAAAACCACAAATGTATAAAATATTGCAAATTTATCACAAAAATGAGAAAAAACGCATTTATAAGTAAAAGGTTTTAAAGAAAAATCTCAGAAATTTACAAGAAAAAAATTACAAGTTTATGCACAAGAACTTGTAAAAATGTTACATTTTCAACATTTTGTGATAAATTTGTGTCATAAAAATGAAAGAAAAAAAATGTCACAAATTGACAAGAAAAAAGGCTGCAAATTTCTGAGAAAAACTTGGGAAATTCACCTGAAAAATGTCACAGATTTCTGGCTACTCAACCCACCTCTGATTACCAGCTGCCCTGTTATCTCCTGCAGGGAAAACGTATGGTGGGTGAGGACGGCGTGGAGAGCTTCAGCGACATGTTTCATGAGAACTCCATGCTGCAGACGGAGAACGGCAACCTCAGGGTGAGGGTGAAGGCCATGCAGGAGACAATCGATGCCCAACGCGCCCGTCTCACCCAGCTGCTCAGCGACCAGGCCAACCAAACCCTCGCCAGAGCAGGTGGGTGCTGCCACAGTTGAAATGAGACGGAGCATTTTTGACACGTCCCACCTGTCTGAAAACCATCTCGTATCTTGTTCCAGGTGAAGGCGGAACGGAGGAAATTGGAAACATGATTCAGAGTTACATCAAAGAGATCGAAGACCTTCGGTAAGAACCTTTAGCTGGAGAGGAGGGGAATTATGTGATTCATCTTCTCACTTTCAGTGTGGTGGATTTATCTCTCTGTCATCTTTAGAAGTTTTTTTTCCATGGCGGTGAAAAATGTGTAATGAAACATTAGAGTTCATTTATAATTTAGGGGCTTGAAATTGTTTGCTTGAAACTGTAGGATCGCTTGAATGATATTATAAATCATCACCTTGAAAATGAAAAGGTATTATCTGAATATGAATAAAACACAGCTGGTAAGCAATGGGCTCATTTAAAAGGTAATAGTAGTTTTCCCTGCAGAACTGACATGCTTCAGGGCTGACACACATGTCAAATGAAACCGATTTTCTATTGAAATATGCCCTAGCAGATGAAGAAAGCAGCACCCAGTACATCGTGGAAAGCTCTGTGCTGCTGGATAAAAGCCAAGACTCTTGAGACGAGTTTTCACCATCCTTTCGGGTTGCGGGGGGCTGGAGCCTATCCCAGCATCTTTTGGGCAAGAGGCAGGGTACACCCTGGACAGATGGCCAGTCCATCACAGGGCCAACACAGAGAGACAGTTTGATGCCAGTTAACCTAACTTGCATGTTTTTGGCGTGTGGGAGTAAACCGGAGAAATCCCGGAGTAAACCCACGCAGACACAGGGAGAACATGCAAACTCCACACAGATTGCTGTTGGTCGGGGGCTGGGATCGAACCCAGGATCCCCCGGCCAAGGGTGAGTTGCTGTGCTGCTGCAGTGCTAACCACTCCGCCACCGCGCTGCATGAGTTTTCACTTTATTCCCTTTTTCTCTTGTCAGTATGTTGAATGTTTTTATTAGGTGACTGAAATTATGTCCTCGTCTAACATGATTGTTGGACTTAATAACATTTTTTTCTTTTACTGTGTAATATGTGAGTTAATAACTGGTGGGTTTGGGGAACATTGAGCATCTTCTTCTCTTTCGGCTGCTCCCTTTAGGGGTCACTACAGCAGATCATCTGCCTCCATCTTCCCCCATCCCTTGTATCTTCCTCTGTAACACCAACCCTCTCCATGTCCTTCACTACATCCATGAATCTTCTCTGTGGTCTTCCTCTTTTCCTCCTGCCTGCAGCTCCATCTTCAACATCCTTTGTCCAGTATATCCACTATCCCTCCTCTACACATGTCCAAACCATCTCAGCCTTGCCTCTCTTACTTTGTCTCCACACTGCTCAACCTGAGCTGTCCCTCTGATATACTCATCTCTAATTCTGCCACTCCTAAAGAAAATCTTAGCATCTGCAACTCTGCCACCTCTGTTGCAGAGTGCTGTTGCAATCCTGGAATTTCCCCATTGTGGGACTACTAAACGCTTATCTTACCTTATCCAGCTCTGCCTCCTGTCTTTTCATCAGTGCCGCCGTCTCCACTCCATACATCATAGCAGGTCTCAGTACCATCTTGGAAATTTTCCCTTTCACTCTAGCTGCTGTCCTTCAGTGACAAATCACCCCTGACACTCGTCTCCATCCACTCCATCCTACCTGCACACTCTCCTTCACCTCTCTTGTGCATTTTCCTTTGAATTGATGGTTGACCCCAGGTGTTACAACCCACTTTCTGGGCCAAGGCCAGAATTGCCTACTTCAGCCTGGGATCACGAATCTCACAAATTACGAATCACAAAGTCCGTTTCGACCCACAGTCAAGGTGGACAGACCTAAAGTCACTTTCACCCTCAGGCAAGGTAGATATACACCACCTAATATCCCAGGCTGAGTCTCGAACCCATGATACCGTGATCTCAAAACCTCTTACTGTACCACTGAGCCAAAGAGGAATTCCTCACTATCTCTCAGCTAGTAGCGGAGGTGTACTCTGACAGTGTCATGAACTGCGCTACTGACTAATTCCCCATGGAGGGGTGCATAACACTAGGTATTTCAACTCCTCTACCGTCACTGCCTCTACTCCTGGCATCTTCACCGTTACACCTACCTCCCTCTCATTCACACACACATATTCTGTCTTGCTTCTACTGACTTTGATTTCTCTCCAGAACATACCTTCACCTCTCCAGGTTCTCTTCCACCTGCTCCCTTCTCTCACTTCATCTGCAAACATCATGGTCCACGGAGAAGCCTGCCTGACCTAGTTTGTCAGGCTGTCCATCACCATGTCAAACAAGAAGGGGCTCAGAGCTGATCCCTGATGTAATCCCACCTTGAATCCATATGTAACTCCTACATCATACCTCACCACCATCTCACTGTCCTCATACATGTCCTGCACCACCCTCACATACTTCTCTGCCACTGATGACTTTCTCATACAGTACCACCCTTTCTGTCTTGGCACCCTATCATATGCTTTCTCTAGAGCCGCAAAGAGACAGTGCAACTTTCTGACCTTCTCTATACTTCTCCATCAACACTCTTAAAGTAAACATTGCATCTGCAGTACTTTTTCTTGGCATAAAACCATACTGCTGCTTACTGACGGTCACCTCTCCTCTTAACCTGACTTCAACAACTCTTTCCCATATCTTGATAGTGTGGCTGATCAACTTTATGTTGCTGTAGTTACTACAGCTCTGATCATCACCTTTGTTCTTAAAACCTGACACAATAACAATAATAATAATAGTGAATTGCATTTATATAGCACTTTTCATGGCACCCAAAGACACTTTACAGTGAGCCCATTATTCATTCATTCCACAGACTATAGTAGTGGTAAGCTACTTCTGTAGCCACAGCTGCCCTGGGGCAGACTGATGGAAACGTGATTGCCAATCCAACCACCACTGAACACTGATTAACATCCATGCACCAGTGTCAGGACAACACTGGAGGCAAGGTGGGTAAAGCGTCTTGGCCAAGGACACAACGGCAGGGTGGAGTGAGCGGGATTCAGACCACCAGCCCAGTGGTTATTGGACGACCTGCTCGACCTCCTGAGCCACTACCGCCCTCTTCTTCTCCACGCCTCAGGCATCCTCTCACTGTCCCAAGATTGTGTTAAACAGTCTGGTTAAAAGTCCACTGCCATCTCTCTTAAACATCTCCATACCTCCACAGGTATGTCATCTGGACCAAATGCCTTTCCGTTCTTCATCCTCTTTAAAGCTGCCCTCACTTCCACCTTGCTAATCCTCGGAACTTCCTGGTTCACCATCTTTCCTTCATCCATCCTCCTCTCGTTCTCATTTTCTTCATTCATCAGCACCTCAAAGTGCTCCTAATGATTTTGTCAGAAACAGGACCTCAGTGGTGATGATGTTGTGGTCATGTGACTAGTGCTTTTATAACTTTACAGAGGTGTTATGCCTTCAGAAATTGCATGTATAATTAAAAAAGTCAAAGTGGTTAATTTGTAAAGATTATCTTGGCAAACAAAACATGCTACTTCAACAAACTTCAGTTTTTTTGTTTTTATACAACAAAAATATAGTTGTTGACCTTGATTTGTTGTAAAATTGGATTTTTCTCTTTGGATTTAATGTTTGTTAGAGACGCACTCCGGTGGCTATAAATCCCCTATAAAAACAAATCTACAGTGGGGTAAAAAAGTAGTTAGTCAGCCACCAATTGTGCACGTTCTCCCACTTAAAAGATGAGAGAGGTCTCCAATTTTCATCATAGGTATACCTCAACTATGAGAGACAAAATGAGAAAAAAAAATCCAGAAAATCACGTTGTCTGATTTTTAAAGAATTTATTTGCAAATTACGATGGAAAATAAGTATTTGGTCAGTAACAAAAGTTCATCTCAATACTTTGTTATATACCTTTTGTTGGCAATGACAGAGGTCAAACGTTTTCTGTAAGTCTTCACAAGGTTTTCACACACTGTTGCTGGTATTTTGGCCCATTCCTCCATGCAGATCTCCTCTAGAGCAGTGATGTTTTGGGGCTGTTGCTGGGCAACACGGACTTTCAACTCCCTCCAAAGATTTTCTATGGGGTTGAGATCTGGAGACTGGCTAGGCTACTCCAGGACCCTGAAATGCTTCTTACAAAGCCACTCCTTCGTTGCCCGGGCGGTGTGTTTGGGATCATTGTCATGCTGAAAGACCCAGCCACGTTTCATCTTCAATGCCCTTGCTGATGGAAGGTGGTTTTCATTCAAAATCTCACAATACATGGCCCCATTCATTCTTTCCTTTACACGGATCAGTCGTCCTGGTCCCTTTGCAGAAAAACAGCCCCAAAGTATGATGTTTCCACCCCCATGCTTCACAGTAGGTATGGTGTTCTTTGGATGCAACTCAGCATTCTTTCTCCTCCAAACACGACAAGTTGAGTTTTTACCAAAAAGTTCTATTTTGGTTTCATCTAACCATATGACATTCTCCCAATCCTCTTCTGGATCATCCAAATGCTCTCTAGCAAACTTCAGACGGGCCTGGACATGTACTGGCTTAAGCAGGGGGACATGTCTGGCACTGCAGGATTTGAGTCCCTGGCGGCGTAGTGTGTTACTGATGGTAGCCTTTGTTACTTTGGTCCCAGCTCTCTGCAGGTCATTCACTAGGTCCCTCCGTGTGGTTCTGGGATTTTTGCTCACCATTCTCGTGATCATTTTGACCCCACGGGGTGAGATCTTGCATGGAGCCCCAGATCGAGGGGGATTATCAGTGGTCTTGTATGTCTTCCATTTTCTAATAATTGCTCCCACAGTTGATTTCTTCACACCAAGCTGCTATTGCAGATTCAGTCTTCCCAGCCTGGTGCAGGTCTACAGTTTTGTTTCTGGTGTCCTTTTGTCTCTTTGGTCTTGGCCATAGTGGAGTTTGGAGTCTGACTGTTTGAGGTTGTGGACAGGTGTCTTTTATACTGATAACGAGTTCAAACAGGTGCCATTAATACAGGTAACAAGTGGAGGACAGAGGAGCCTCTTAAAGAAGAAGTTACATGTCTGTGAGAGCCAGAAATCTTGCTTGTTTGTAGGTGACCAAATACTTATTTTACCGAGGAATTTACCAATTAATTCATTAAAAATCCTTCAATGTGATTTTCTGGGTTTTTTTTCCTCATTTTGTCTCTCATAGTTGAGGTATACCTATGATGAAAATTGGAGACCTCGCTCATCTTTTAAGTGGGAGAACGTGCACAATTGGTGGCTGACTAAATACTTTTTTGCCCCACTGTACATTTTCTAAAATGGTATCTTATGCCCAAAACCTTTCATTGTCTTACAGTCTTGTGTCAAAATCTTTTCACCCCCCCCTGCCCTTCAAATGCCAGAATCGGTGGCTAAGCCCAACCCACATACCACAAGTCTAGTGGCTAGCACTATTTTAAACAGCATAAAACCTGTGATAAAAAGACTTACCGGTTGAAGGACATGTTTAGTTGTCTGCACGGTGGCCCAGGATAATGACACACTGCTTTGGTCCTTAATAGCAGTTTAATGGTAAACCACGTCTGGATCAAGTTTTCAAAGCAGCAGTCCAGAAATGCTAACTAGCCCTGGAGGCTAACTTCATTTAGACCAGAGTGTCCTTATTGGCTCAGCACTACTCACGTGCCAGTGGCTGTTTATAGTTATGTCACCCAAAGCGCTTCGTTGAAACTCGCCTTTCTTCAGGGAGGTGGGGCTTAGGTGAAACTTTTAAAAAAACAGACAGGATACGTTTGAGTGATTTCACTCTTGATATGTTTTGTAAGTCATAAAAAAACCAGTGTCACTTTAAGAAGAGAAATGAACTGAATCATCTCAGTGTCTGATAAAGTTTTGATCACCAAAACTGTCAAGTATACAATGGTGTTGAAAAAGTGTTCACCCCCTTCTTGAGTTCTCATTTTTTTGTATGTCACACTTAAATGTTTCAGATCATCAAACAAATTTAAATATTAGACAAAGACAACACAAGTAAACACAAAATGCAGTTTTATGTTGGTTTGGATTTTTTTCCCCTTAATAAACACCTTCATTTAAAAATTGCATTTTGTGTTTACTTGTGCTATCTTTGTCTGATATTTAAATATTTTTGATCTGAAACATTTAAGTGTGACAAACATACAAAAAAGAAATCAGGAAGGGGGCAAACACTTTTTCACACCACTGTATTGACTTCCCAGTTAGTACCCAGCGCTGTTTCTGGCCATATAGCAGAAGACACAAATGCAACGGGGCCTCTGAGCCAATAGGGGTCCCCCAAGCTACAAGTTCATTCTTAATATCTTTTTTTTGGGGGGGGGGGTAAAATTACTTTAAATTTTTTCTCTTAAATTTGCACCCCTTTTCCTCATAAATCTTCTCCTTTTTTTTCTGAAATTTTCAACTGTTTTCCTCATAATTTTTTTTAATTTAAGTTTTTGTAAAGGGTATACATATCATTACAGCATTGCATTGTTTACATTTTCATCACATATTCCCCCTTTTTTTGTTTTTTGACAACATTGGAAAAAAATTATTACAACACCCTTTTTTTAAGTGAAAGAAAAAGAAATTTAAAAAAAAACAAAAACGCAAAAGAGCAGAAAAATAAAAGAGCATCTCAGTAGCGTTGGAACAAAGAGGTGCCATTATTGAAATGGTGTTTGTGCAAGATTAGATCTGATGGAAGACACATATGCGTTCCAGGGTTGCCAAAAGTTCAAGAACCCATCCATGTCCTGTCTCAGTGCAAATGTCAACTTTTCCATCGAATAAATGTCCTGAATCACGTTAATCCAATCTTCAGCTGCAGGACAGTCTTTCGACATCCATTTTTTTGTTAGAGCTTTTTTACTTGCCAATATTAAAACAGTGAATAAGTATTTTTCTCCTCGTCTTTCCAGTGATTCCGGTAGTAAACCCAAATACAAAGTTACAAAAGAAAAGGGAACTGTTACTTTGAATATTTCCCCAATATTGTCTGTACATTAGTCCAATATTGGTGGATAACTGGGCATGACCAAAACGCATGAAAATGATTTTCAGTCTTTTCACCACACAAGCGCCAACAATTCAACCCTTTACAAGTAAATTTGTTGCAGGTGTTCTGAAAAATCTTACCAAATTTTTCGATCCAAATTCTCTCCACAGCAGGGATGAGGTACTTTTCCATTGTTGTCTATTTAGCTTTTCCCATATTTTCAGTTGTAAAGTGAAATTCCCCTCTTTTTCCCATCTCTCTTTTATATATAAGATAAGATAAGATAAGATAAGATAAGCCTTTATTAGTCCCACAACGGGGAAATTCCAGGATTGCAACAGCACAGGGATAGCAACACTCAGAGCAACAATCAGAAGGCAAGAAAAAAAAAAAAAAAAAAAAAAAAAAAAAACAAGCAAGCAAGAGCAGCTAATAAACATATGTACGTATTACTATAAAATATATATATATACACACACACACAGACACACAGTGCAGAGCATTGTAGCTGGATGGAATAGTATATGAATATATGAACACACAGTGCAGAGCATTGTAGCTAGATGGAATAAATATGTAAATATATAAACACCCACAGTACGGAGCATTGCAGCTAGGTGGAATAAATATGCAAGTATATAAACACACACAGTGCGGAGCAATGTAGCTAGATGGAATAACATGTAGATATATAAATATATAAACACCCACAGTACGGAGCATTGCAGCTAGACGGAACAAATATGCAAATATATAAACACACACAGTGCAGAGCATTGCCGCTAGATGGAATGAAACAGCATAACCGTCTACCCAGCTATCCTGCATGGTATGATTATGTGCCCATACACACTCTCACCCTCCATAGCGACCGGCATGCTCCTAGTTGTATGCCGGAGAGGACCACTGTGTAAGTCTATTGCATCTTCTGCATTCAAAAAACTATTAGTTTGTTACGTCTTTTTTGCTATCTCTGCGAGCAGCCCTGCTTAGGTTGTACAGTCTGACAGCCGTTGGTAGGAAGGACCTACGAAACCTCTCGGTTGTGCACCTGGGATGATGTAGTCTGCTGCTAAATGAGCTCCTCAGTGCATTCAGTATGTCCTGCATAGGGTGGAACTCGGACTCCAGCAGAGATGACAGTTTAGCCACCGTCCTTCTCTCTCCTATCTCCTCCATCGGATCAAGGCGCTGCCCCAGGACAGAGCTAGCTTTCTTAATCAGTTTGTTCAGTCTCTTCCTATCGGCTGCAGTAATGCCACTGCCCCAGCAGACCACTCCAAAAGTGATGGCTGATGCCACCACCGTGTCATAGAATGACTTCAGCAGCGCCCCTTGTACACCAAAAGACCTGAGTCTCCTCAGCAGGAACAGCCTGCGCTGTCCCTTCTTGTAGAGTGCATCAGTATTGTGTGACCAGTCTAGTTTATTGTTCAGATGAATACCCAGGTACTTATAGGATGTCACCATCTCGATGTCTGTTCCCTGTATATTTACTGGTACTGTGAGGGGCTGCCCATGCCTGCGGCAGTCCACCACCAGCTCCTTAGTTTTCCTCGCGTTGATCTGGAGGCAGTTCCGATGGCACCAGTCCACGAAGTCCTGGATAAGCCCTCTGTACTCAGCTTCATCTCCATTGGAGATGAGGCCAACGATCGCAGAGTCATCAGAGAACTTCTGTAGATGGCAGTGTGTTGTGTTGTGTGAGAAGTCCGCAGTATAAAGAGTGAACAGGAAGGGAGCCAGCACCGTTCCCTGGGGGGCCCCCGTGCTACTGATGATCGTGTCGGACACACAGTCCCGGGTTCTCACAAACTGAGGCCGGTTCGTGAGGTAGTCCAGGATCCATGATGACAGGTGCTGGTCCACCCCTGCGCGCAGCAGCTTGTCCTTCAGGATCATCGGTTGGATGGTGTTGAAAGCACTGGAGAAGTCAAAGAACATGATCCTCACCATATTCCCGGGCTTCTCCAGGTGGGACAGAGAACGGTGAAGGAGGAAGATCACCGCATCCTCCACCCCAATGCCATGCTGGTAGGCGAACTGGAGTGGATCCATCGCTGGTTCCACCAGGGGGCGGAGGTGAGCAAGGAGCAGTCTCTCCAGGGTCTTCATCAAGTGGGACGTCAAGGCCACCGGTCTGTAGCTGTTCAGGTCTTTGGGGTGGGAAGTTTTTGGTACAGGTACCACACAAGATGTTTTCCACAGCTGTGGTACCCTCCCCAGTTTCAGGCTCATGTTGAAGATATACGTCACAATCCCACACAGCTGGTCTGCACAGGACTTGAGGAGCTTTGCGCTGATGCCGTCCGGTCCCGGCGCCTTCCTCGCCTTGATCTTCCTCAGCTCCGTCCTCACCTGGGTCCTGGTCAGGGTCAGGATGGGGGGCTGTGTGTTGGGAGTGGGGGGGTGTTGGTAGAGTGGGGAGTGGGCAGCAGGACTTGATTTCTTTAGAGGCAGCAGTGGTTGTTGTGCAGTCAGGGGGGCGGGCGGTTGGTCAAATCTATTGAAAAACAGATTCAGGTTGTTCGCCCACTCCCTGCCCCCTGTGGCCTGGGGGGAGGTATTCTGGAGCCCCGAGATGGTTTTGAGGTTTCTCCAGACCCCGCTGATGTCGCTCTGTTGCAGCTTGTCCTCCATCTTCTTCCTGAAGCTGTCCTTGCCTTCTCTGATCTTTCTCCTCAGCTCCCTCTGTACGGACTTCAGCATCTCCCTGTTCCCTGACCTGAAGATCCTCTTCTTCTCTCTCAGAAGTGTTTTAATCTCAGGGTTGATCCAGGGTTTGTTGTTTGAGTGACGCCGTATGGTCTTGGTGGGAACGGATTTGTCCACACAGAAGCTGAGGTAGCCCGTGAAGGTGTGAATGAGGCCATCGATGTCCTCACCATGTGGATCGCAGAGCTGCTTCCAGGCGGTGGCTTCAAAACAGCCCTTTAGGGTGTCCATTGTCTCCTCAGACCATAACTCCACAGTGTGCATGGCCGGAGGTTGTCTGTGCACTAGGGGTTTGTACACCGGCCGGAGATGAACCAAGTTGTGATCCGATCTCCCGAGTGGGGGTAGTTGTGATGAGGTGTACGCCTCCTTAGTGTTTGCGTAGAATAAATCCAGTGTTTTATTGTCTCTAGTGTGGCATGTGACATACTGGGTGAACGTGGGTAGAATGGGAGACAGTGAAACATGGTTGAAATCGCCTGAGATGAGGAGAAGAGCATCTGGGTGTTCTGTCTGCAGCCTGCTGGTTACTGAATGGATGACGTCACGTGCTGTCCCAGCGTTCGCCGTCGGATTTGCATAAACAACAATGCAGATCACGTGTGAGTGTTCTCTCGGGAGATATGTAGGCCTCATGCTAACAGCTAGCAACTCAATGTCTTTGCTGCAGTGTCGTTGTTTAACAGTGATATGTCCCGGTCTGCACCAGTTGTTGTTAACATACATGATCACTCCACCGCCCCTAGCCTTGCCACTGTCTGGTGTTCGGTCAGCTCGTATCATGTGAAAACCCTCCAGCTCAATGTTAGCATCTGCTGCTAGTTCAGTTAGCCACGTCTCAGTAAACAAAAGGAGAGAGCACTCCCGGTATGTGCTATCATAACGGGAGATAGCCGCTAGCTCATCTAACTTTCCCAGTATCGACCGTACATTTCCCATGACAACAGATGGAAGGGAGGGTCTGTACCTTATATTTTTTGTCCTCCGCCTTACTCCAGCCCGGCAGCCGCGGCGTTTTCGCCTCAGTTCTCTCGGTATGTCGAGTATTTCCAATGGGACCGGGTGGCGGTTGAATGCTAGCAGCTGTTCTCTGCTGTATCGTATCCTGCTATAGACAGTGGCTCCGTCCACCGGCTCAGGAGACATTTAGGACGATCTGTGTGTCCGTGATATAAGTGGGGTGAAAAAAAAAAGACGGATCAAAAGAGAGAGGAAGGGAAAAAGACTCGGAATCGAGCCGCTGTTGCAAAAGGCAGCCGACTCGTGTGGCGCCCCTAGTGAGGGGCGCCACATGATGGGGGACAACATGATGAGGGGACAACATGATGTGTTGTCTCCTTTTAAATCTTGAAGACCATGGTATATTTTAGAAATGTATCTGATCCCTGAGATCCCTTTATATGCCATTAAGAAGACCTTCAGAACACCTGACTGGGCCCTTTCCAAATCCTCCTTTTTAAGTATTTTGTTTATGTGGTGTCTAAGCTGGAAGAACCTGTAAAGGTCTTGATTTACTAGATCTTGTTTTTTCAAATCTTCAAAACTTCTTAAAGTTTGCCCTTTAAAAAAATCGTAATATTTTATCAGTCCGTTCTCTTTCCACTTTTTAAATCTAGTGTCTGTTTTGTTAGGAGTAAAGTCCTGATCATGGGAAATCCATTGCAATAATCGATAGGGTTCTTTAGTTTGATTCTCTCTGACTATCTTAAACCAAATTTTTAGCGGGGTTTCTGTCTACGGGTTAGTAAATTGCCCTTAGATATCTGTTTCCTATAGGCCCTTAGAATAGAGGGTTAGTATTAGTGAAAGCACTTTGAGTGGTCTTTGTGACTAGAAAAGCGCTAGATAAGTGTAGGTTAGTTAGTTATTCAAAAGTTTAGGTAAGGCATTGTTCCCTATTATCGCCTGTAGGGGAATGTCACTTGTTATTTGGCATTCTATCTCCTTCCATTGTACAGTGTAGACTGGGTTACATATCTCTACTAATGTTTTAATTTGCTCGGCTTTAAAATAGTCCCTGATATTTGGCAGCGCAAGCCCACCTTTGTCTTTGTTTAGCTGTAGGGTTCTACATCTGATTCTAGGTCTCTTGCCCTGCCATATGAATCTTGAGATCCTTCTGTCCAGCTCTTGCCGTGTTTTTGTGGGAGGTTCTACTGGTATTGTTTGGAAAAGGTATAGAAGACGTGGAAGTATATTCATTTTTGACTGCTTCAGTTCTTTGTGCAGTACCCAAGAATGGTATCATATTCCATCTTGCTAGATCAGATTTTATTTTTTGCCATCAGTGGATCATAGTTTAGTGTTATAATTTTGTTGAGTTGTTTCGGGATATTGACCCCCAGATATTTCACAGATTCCATTTCCCAGTTAGTTTTGAATTTGCTTAGTAAATATTGATTTGAGTCATAGTTGAATGTTAAAATTTGGGTTTTATGCATGTTTAATTCATACCCCGATAACTCTCCATACTCTGAAAAAACTGAGATTAGTTCGGGAAAAGAGGTGTCCGGCTGCCCCACGTATATTAAAATGTCATCAGCGAAGAGTGCTATTTTATGTTCCTTCTGACCAAGTCTAATACCTTGAATTTTTTGATTCTGTCTTATCCATTGGCTCAGAGGTTCTATGGAGATTGCAAAGAGCAGTGGAGACGAGGGGCAGCCCTGACGACATCCTCTTTCCAGTTCAAAAGATGATGATAATTTACTGTTGATCCTTATTTTAGCTGTTGGTTTTTTATATAATGCCTGGATAGTTCTAATGAAGTTATGAAAATTGAAACTGGATAAGATTCTATATAGGAAAGACCAGTCAACCGAATCAAATGCTTTTTCAGCATCTAATCCCAATATGGCTGCATTTAAATTATATTTTTTTATATGATGAATTATGTGTAAAGTGCGTCTAATGTTATCTTGTCTGTCTTTGTCTTATAAAACCTGTTTGGTCTAAATGAATTAAGTCTGTCAGTATATTTTCTAACCTTTTGGCAAGGATAGTGGTAAAAAGTTTATAGTCCTGATTTAACACACTGATTGGTCTGTAGTTGGAGCAGTCTAGTTTATCTTTTTCAGGTTTAGGTATGATTGCAATGACCCCTTCTCTCCAGGAGGGGGGGATTTCCCCTGTGTGGAGGACATAGTTAAATGTTTTCAGGAGGAGGGGAGATAGTTGCTGTTTAAAGGTTTTGTACCACTCTGCTGTATAACCATCTGCTCCTGGGGATTTGTTAGCTTTAACTTTCATAATTGCTTTTTCTAATTCTTTAGGTTGTATTTCTGCCAGTAGTTTTTTATTTTGTGACTCAGTAAGTTGGGGAAGATTTAATGTATTTAGGAAGGCTTCGGATGCGTTTTTGTTTTTTGAGGGAGTACAAGTTCTTGTAGTAATTCTCGAAGCTTTTAAGAATTTCCTGAATTCTAAATTTTATTTCCTTTGATACTGGGTCTCTGATTTTGTAGATTGCTCTCTCCGTTTGTTGTTTCCTCAATTTATAGGCTAGTAATTTTGCCGATTTGCTACCTGTTTCATAGTATTTTTGTTTCGGAAATGTAAGTTTCTTCTGGATTTCTATTGTGTAGATCTCGTTTATTTGTTTTTTAATTTCCTTAATTTTGAGCGAGTCATTAGAATGAGTGTTGTCTTTGTGCTCTTTTTCTAGTTTCTTAAGTTCTGACTCTAATGTGGTTAGTTTTTCTTGTCTCAGTTTCTTTTGGAGTGCCAGTTTTGTAATAATCCTTCCCCTTATTACAGCTTTGCATGCGTCCCACAGTATTAAAGGGGATACTTCTCCATTATCATTTTCTTCCAAATATCTGAGAATATCTGATTCCAATTCATCTTTCATTGGTCCTTTCAGCACATTTGAATTTAACCTCCAAGAAAATGTGTTATTTGTGTATTTTTGGATATTTAAGTCCATCTAGATCGGGCTGTGGTCAGAGAGGTCCATCAGTCGTATTTTACATGTTTTTACTCTTCCAATGTCTCTATTAAACATAAAAAATGGTCAATCCTTGAGTATGATGAATGTGGTGCTGAGTAAAATGTATAATCTTTTACCCTGGGGTTAAATTCCCTCCACACATCACAGATTCCCATTTCTTTTAGTAGCATCCGAGTTTTTCTACTTTGAGTGTTATTTTGATGTGGAGAATTACCTGATGCATCCCAGTATGGATTCAGTCTTAGATTGAAGTCTCCACCACATATCACTAAACCTTGGGCTTTAGTTATCATTGGGTCAAATACATTTTTATAAAATTTCCAGTTAGCCCCTGGAGGTGCATATACATTCAGCAGGGTGATGTCTTCTCCCTCTAGCCGACCAAGTACCATGCTAAATCTCCCTTCTTTATCTTTGTGTTCTGAATTTTTTTCAAATATAATTTTGGTTGAGATCAATGTTGCTACCCCCCTCCTCCTCCTTGACTTATATGAAGATGAAGAGATCAGTTTAAACCCTTGTCTATTAAGTTTAGTGTGTTCCAAGTCTGTTAGGTGGGTCTCCTGTAAAAATATTATTCCTGCTTTGTCTTTTTTCATTTTGCCTAGAATCTTGGATCTTTTAACTGGATTCAGGATCCCTTTTACATTATATGAGATTATTTTGGTTACACCCTGTTTCTCCATTGTATTGTCTTATTATATCCTTTGCACTGGTGAGAATTTGCAGCAGGTTTTAGAGGTGGTCACAACTGAAATGGAAAAGTTAACGCAGTGGTTCAACAAAAATAAATTATCTCTAAATCTAAAAAAAACAAAGATTATGTTGTTTGGAAATTATAAAATAAATCATGAAATAATGGTAACGATAGATGATACCAGAATAGAAACAGTACAGGAAAATAAGTTTCTGGGGGTGACGCTGGACAATAAAATCTGCTGGAAACCTCACATCAGTCACATCCGGGCCAAATTAGCAAAATGTATAGGCATACTGGGGAAGACAAGACACTTCTTGGACTATAAATCATTGGTCTTATTGTACAATTCACTGTTTTTACCTTATCTTAACTACTGTGTAGAAGTCTGGGGAAACACCTACAAGACCAACCTACAGTCAATATGCACATTACAAAAAAGAGCTATAAGGATAATAAACAATGCAGGATATAGAGACCATACCAATGCGTTGTTCTTAAAGTCACATGTCATAAAGTTAATCGATTTAGTTAAATTTAAGACAGCACAAGTAATGTACAGGGCAATTAATAATCAACTACCAACTAATATACAAAAAATATTTAAAAAAAGAGACAATGATCATAATTTGAGAGGAGACTTAAACTTTACAAAACCCAAGATACGTACAACCAAGAAAAGTGTGTGCATATCTGTCTGTGGGGTGGATTTGTGGAACAGTCTGGAGCCGGAACTGAAACTATGTACAAACAGAAATCAATTCAAAAAGAGGTATAAGCACCATTTGCTAAAAGAGTACATGTTAGAAGGGTAGTAGTTATATGTACGATTCATTATGTTCACTCTGGGATATTATGGGACACTATGGAATGGTGGGTGGGACAGCACTGTGTATATCTGTGTTGTTTGAGGCTGTTTTTGATGTATGGACATCATTGTATGTTAGAATGGATGGGTGTTAATGTTGATTTGTAAAAAAGACAGTAAATTGTTTACTTGGGGTCTTAAAGGTGGTAATTTGTATAAAATTCACATGGGTGTATCTATGGAAAAGAGGAGATGGAATTAATAAGTGTTCACTTCTTCCTTCTCCCTTTCAAACAGTGTATACTGTTACTTTATTGCATTTGCCATTTGCTTGTATTTGTAATATTTTTGTGTTCGAAATAAACTATCTATCTTATTTAGTATAACGGCGTAATGGCCCTCTTTTATGTTACTCAGAAACTGAAAGAACATAAAGAACATAAAAAAAACAAAGAACTTAGTATATAAAACTTTAAAACAAAAAACTGTCAAAAGATCTTCCTGAGCTGAGGTCTTTTTAGCGACCTTAGAAGAGCCTTGATGGTGTGTTGGCTCTGAGGGAAATTCCTCAAACTTTGTTACGTGTTGAGGGGCCCTCTCTTACCCCTGTAAGTTGTCCCATGTTTTTAACGTGAATTTCAGATCCCAATCCGAACTTGTAATGATTTTTTATTTTTATGTCTATACCTGTGCGCAACCTCCCACCACCATCACAGCAAACAGTCACGTTAATACAGTATTTGTTAGTGTGGAGAGTTCATGTGGTTAATATTTGCTGATTCTGCATCTCCTTTAATGGCTGTTACCTTGTAGGAGGAGGGTTGGATGCGCAGATTGACTAAAAATATCGTTATTCCCTCCTGAAAGCGTCCAGTTTTTCCCTATAGCCCTGGCGCTGGGTTTCCCGGTGCTGGCCCATGGATTTTGAGGGTCTCTGTGAGCACCACATTTGAGCCTTGATTCTTTCGGCCGGGTCTGCTGCGGGTTTATACACTGTTACACTTTTATTGTTATTGTTATTTATTGTTATACACTTTTACTGGGAGCCCTCTTCTCACCATATCCCTGGTTGCTTCTTCTGCCGAGTTGTAGAGACACGTCTCTTCCCTGTAAAAAACCCTCAGCTTCACCGGAAATGGAGTTTGAAGGCGCAGTTTCTTCTCTCTTAGTACCTTTTTGGCGTCATTGTATTCCCGACGCTTTTTAAGGACCTCCGGGGCGTAGTCATGCTCCACAAAAACTTTTCTTTCTTGGTGCATAAATGCTTTTTTCTGCCAAGCCAGTCTCAAAGCCTCTTCTTTTGTTCTGAAGTTGGAAAACTTCACCACCACCGATCGCGGGGGAGCTTCTGCCGACGGCCTTGGGGCTAATGAACAGTGCGCCCTTTCTATTTTCAAATCAGTGGATTGGGGAATTTCCAACTTCTCTCTCAGTATGGTTTCCACGCATGCAGCCATTGTGGTGAAACCATCCTCGACTCCTTCTTTCAGACCATTAATTCTTATGTTGTCCCTTCTTAGTCTTCCTTCCTGGTCGGTTAGCTTATCCTCCAGTCTTGTCTGTCGTTTGAGTAATTCCAGCGTGGTTTCTTCCAGCCCTTTTATTCTTTCCTCTGCTTCCATGATTCGGGCCTCAGCCTGGTCCACTCTGCTGTTTGTCCTTTTTATTTCGTCTTTAATTTCACGAAATTCGGCCCAACACTCTCGGCAGAATTCTCTTAATTCTTGAAGTATCGTTTTTAAGCTAACTGTGTTGTTAGCCTCATTTTGCTCCTCTATTTCCGAGTGGTTGTTGTCTTCCAGGTCAGATTCTCCGACCGATGTGTGTCTTGGCCCGGTAAATGTTGATCTCTTGTTGATCTCTTCTGTTTTCCTTTAGTCATAATGACTTTGTCTTTTGATTTTCACTCTTCCATAAATCTGTTAAAACTGATTTTCATGTTATTTTCACGGATGGGATCTGGGAGCTTCAGCGTTAAGCTGCTACCACCATGGTGTCCAGACCGGAAGTCCTTCCTCATAAATTTTTAAGTTTTATAAGTTTTAAACTTTTATATTGTAACTGTGCAACTTTTTTCCTTAAATTTGCTCCTTTTTCTTGTAAATCTGTGACTTTTTCCTCATAAATTTGACTTTTTCCTCTTAAATCTTCAACTCTTCTCAGAAATATTCAACTTTTTTTTTTAACATTTACAACATATGGATGCTGGTCGCGGTTATTTATTTTTGTTTATTTTCCCCATTTGTCTAGACAGTGACCCAAGTAAATTTTTTAATGTTCTTGTTGGGAGGGGGCAGACTTATTTTTTTCTTTGTTCTAAAGGGCTTGAACTCTTCCCCATTTCTTCGGTAAGGGGCCTTCAAACTCGGTCTTGCATGGGGCCCTCAAATGGCTAGAAACAGCCTTGCTAGTATCTCTGGTTATGCATTTGAGACTGTGCTTCAGTTTGATGAATTTTACATGACAGCAAATTTATCATTTGCCCTAGATACAAGAAAGGTTAATACATGAATGCCACCTGATTGCCACATGAACTTGAACAGTCTCTGATAGAAGGGTGTAAATCTCTACTACAGAAATCTAGAGAATTTGGCTGACATGGGCATAAAAGCCTATATTTCACACCTAATAATGTACAGTTGATAAAAATATGATCATGATTTTTTAAAAAATCTTACTCTCTTGTTTTTGTCCGCAGGGCGAAACTCCTGGAGAGCGAGGCTGTGAATGAGAACCTGAGGAAGAATCTGTCTCGAGCGTCCAGCCGTCAGTCGTTCTATGGAGGGCCCGGGCCCTTCTCCTCCACCCTGCTGGCCCCTGAGAAGGAGACTTCCGACATCATCGAACTTGCCAAGAAAGACCTGGAGAAACTGAAGAAACGAGAAAGGAAGAAGAAGAAAAGGTAGCTGATCTTTAACAAGTAATTTAGTTGTTAAAGATGAGCGTGCATCTGATTAGGTTGTGGTTTTATACAAAAAGTCACCAGTTTGAGATGCTGTTTATTACATTTGATCACACATTTTTAAAGCTGCTGAGACACCACATAGATGTTTAAAGGGGACCTATTATGGCATTTTTCGGTCGATTTGTGTATGAATTTAGGCAACTGGAGTGGCTTCCCAGGTAAAACATTCTGGAAAAAAAAACCACAACTTTTATCATTTTATTCAGGTCCACTTGGGTGTCTCTAGGTCCCAGTGAGTCATTCTGATTTGCCGCCAACTGTAACATCCCAATCAGAGCTCTTTGGAATCTTTATCTCAACCCATTTTAATAGTGGTGATAATCAGTGCGTTCCTGTGAGCTTTCTAAATCGCATATCAAGAGCACAGCAAGCCTAGTAAGCTTAGTGGAGTTTTTATAGCTACTCTATATTGTGCTCATGCCACTAAGATATTTGTGTTTTCTTCTGGTTCATTAATCAAAAAATGATCACGTCACTTCCAGGTGTTCTATGTTTATACGTATGTAATGTTGTAATCACTCAACTAGCCTAGTTTAGCTACCATAGTTTTTATTATACCTACTTTATAGATTCTGGTAATGTGACTAGACATCAATGTTCCCAGTCAATTCATTAATCCCCACTTGATCATACATGTTGCTTCCAGATGTTATTCTGGCTTATTTTGTTATATTTTAGCTGGGACAGTCCTGTAATCACACCAACAGACATGCTAGCTGAGTCTAGCCTAGCGTTCTCAGCTAGCATGAGGTATATGGTTAAGATAATGGATATTGGATAGGTGTGGGTGAGTTATGTCAAGGAGAGCCACAGGCTAAAGCTAAGCTAGGCTAACTTGGCTGGCCTAGCTTAGGCCAGCCAACACCACCTGTTCGTCTGCCAACACATAAGCGGACTTCAGCCTGTCAATGCAGACTGTTTCCTTCCCCCCCCCCCCCCCCCCCAAGTCTAGCACATTCTTTGCCGCAGTTTCCAGCACTCTGAACGGGCCATCATACGGTAGACAGAGCGGGGTTCTGTGTGTTATCGTGCCTGACAAAAACGAACTTGCCGCTCTGTAAGCTCTTTGGGACAAAGGTGTGGGGAAAACAGTGGTGCGCTGGGCCCAGCACGTTAGCAGCCCCTGTACTGTAAAAATTTTGCATGGGTGGATCGGTCCCGGGTGCGGGGTTTTCCGGTAGAAATTCCCCGGGGATCCGCAACAGCTGAGGAAAAAAACGAGTTCTTCCGGGGAGGCTGCCAGATCCTCTTCCCCCACCCCTTCTGCCTTCCTCCTGCTGGGGGTGTGGGGGCCCAGTGGGGAGCCTGGGACCCGTCATGTTGTCAAAATCCCTGGGTGCAACTGAATGTATAGATACAACCAAGGGAGTGAGAGCGGGACTGAATATGAGAGTAAGTGAGAGTGAGGGGGTGATGAATGGAGGTGGTGATGGTGGGTTGGTTTTGTGCGGCACTTTGCATTTTGGGTGGCATCTCGAGGCGCCTGCAGTGGTTTGCTGATCAGTGGCTCGGGTGGGCGCCGGGGGTGGGGGTCTGCTTCTGTGGCCTGCGCCGGCGATCTCCCCGGCCGCTGCCGGGCGCTAGTGCACGTTCAGGCTTGCTGCATCTGCTTTGCAGCCGCCTTATGAAACAAGGGTGAATGAGGGGTGAGTTTTAATGGGTACAGGAGTGAGAGAGAATGGGTTGGTCCGGGGGAGTGAGAGTGAGTTAGTGCATATGGGTGTGCATGGGAGCATGTGAGTGTGAAGGCGTGGGGAGGGGTGTGTCTGCGAGTCGGGAAGTGCTGGATTAAGGGGGGTTGTGCCTCTCGGCAATGTGGGCTCCCCTGGGCAGGGGGACTTCTTTGGGCATGGGGGTCCCCAGGGTGTGTGGCGGTGGTGCTGGGGGGAGGGCAGGCCCACTGGGGGGGCTTGTGCTGGGGGGCGCGGGCCGGTCTCCGGCCCGGGGGGTGAGGTCACTGGCCTCCTGGGGCCTGGGGGCGGGCGTTGGCCCCGCTGGGGGTGGGGGGTAGGTGGCAGGCGGATCTGGGGGTGTGGGCTCGCCGCGCTGGCAACCTTGGCCTCCCTTGATCGTCCCTCCGGGGGCGGATGCCTGGCTTTCCTGGGGCTTGCTGACCTCGGACGTTTGTGCCCTGTGGGGGTTGGTGGCGTTGCCTTGCCTGCTCGGGGCTCCCGGGGGGAGAGCTGCTGCCACCGGCCCCCTGCTTTGTATGTTTCCTGACAAACCACTCACATGCACACACTTATTTTGTGCACGCTCTCATATATACACACACAGACGTACATGCACAAGTGTCTCTCCTTTAACAGGTGTGGAAACCAGACTTGTGTTGAGACATCTTCGGTGGAAGAAGCAGTTTGTCTTTTGTTTGTTTTAGTTGTTGGTTTGTTTGTCTTTTTGTCTGTTCTCCTCCCTTTCCTTTCCCCCTCCACACACTTCCTTTCCCTCTTACCCATGCTGTCGGGTCTTCCATGGGTAAAATAATTAAAATACAGTATTAAAAGTTATTACAGGAGGAGTTTACAACAATATACAATACATAGTTAGGTACTGTATAAGCTCCTCTTGGCAAAGTAAATCTGTTTTGGCACAATAAGGGTGACAGATCCCTGTTCTGCTTGCTTAGTTGCCTGACAGGACGGGGGGGGGGGGGGACAAGATCCTCCTTAGGCACGGAGCGCAACCCTAATAGAACCCAAGGCAGACGATCGACCCAGTTTGCATCCATGAGTGAGGCTGTGAGCGCAGCTTTAAGCGACCTATGAAAATGTTTGCATAATCCATTAGCCTGGGGATTGTACGTGGTGGTGCGGTGGATTTTGACCCCCAGGCTATTGGTGATCGCGGACCAGAGCTCCAAAACGAATTGTGGACCCCTGTTGGAAGTGATGTCCGACAGGGATCCGAGCCATGCAACCCAAGCAGACAAAAAAGTGCGAGCAACCTCAGCGGACATGGTGGAAGCCAGCAGGACCACTTCAGGCCAACGCATGGTTCGCTCCACGATTGTCAAAAGGTGCGTGAAGCCTTGCGATGGCAGAAGGGGGCTCACCAAATCCACGTGGACGTGGTCGAACCTCCTGGCTGGAATTTGAACGGGCTCGAGAGGGGCTTTGGTGTGTTTGTGCACTTTGGCCCGCTGGCACATGCTGCCGCCCATTCTTTCACATCCCTGCGTAGGTGAGGCCAGACAAATTTTACCCCCACCAGTTTAACCGAGGCGCGCACGCCAGAATGTAAAAGGAAGTGGACGGACTCAAAAATGTGGTGGCGCCAAGAGCTCGGAACCGCAGCCGGTGGAGACTATCACAGAGCAAGGGGGCACCCTTCTTGCACCACCGTGCTCTCCAGCTTTAACCCTGTTGGCGCAGACTGGAGCGCACATATGTCTGCGTCCCTGGTTTGCTCCGCGGCCATGGCAGGGAAATCTATTCCCATGTAGACTGGGGAGACTAACGCGCGCGACACGCGGTCAGCCACGACATTAAGCTTACTGGCTACGTGTTGAATGTTGGTCATGAATTCCGAGATCGCGGCCAAATGTCGTTGGTGCCAAGCCGACCACGGTTCCAAGACTTTGGACATTGCGTACATTAGTGGTTTATGATCAACAAACGCGGTGAACTTGCACCCCTCCAGCCAAAACTGGAAATGGCGCATCACCAGGTTGAGAGCCACCAACTCTCGGTCAAACGTGCTGTATTTGTGTTGTTGTGCAAAGTACAGCTGAAAAATGCGAGTGGCTGCCACGAACCAGAGACATACTGCTCCACCACTGCCCCTATGGCAACTTCAGACGCGTCTGTGGTGAGTGCTATCTGCGCTGGTGGGGTGGGCTAGCAAAGCTGCATTAGCGAGCGCTGTTTTGGTGTTTGTGAAAGCCTGGACCCACTCAGGGGTCCAGTCAATGTTCTCCACTGGCTTCTTTTTTTTGAGCGCACCGTACAGTGGCTGCAGCAGTTGGGCTGCCTGGGGGAGGAAACGGTTGTAAAAATTGGCAATTCCCAAAAATTCCTTCAGTACCCTCACAGTCTGTGGATGCAGAAAATCTGCACTGCGTGCACTTTATCTGGTAGTGGAATCGCGCCCTCCGGCAAGATGCAGTGGCCCAAAAAAATCAATCACCGGCATCCCAAACTGGCACTTTGCCAGTTTAACGATAAGCTTGTGCGCTTCCAACTGCTGGAAAACTTGTTTAAGATGGTCAAGGTGCTTCTCCTCCGACACACTAGCCACCAAAATGTCATCGAAGTAGACAAAAACGAAGGGCAAGTTGCGGAGCACCGCAGCACCGCATCCATCATTCTTTGGAAAGTTTGGACTGCACCCTTTAACCCGAATGGCATACATTAAAAACTCGAAAAGGCCAAAAGGAGTTATTACCGCTGTTTTGGAAACGTCCTCTGTGCGCACCGGGACCTGGTGGTAATCGTGGACCAGGTCTACTTTTGAAAAAACACGCGTCCTGGCCAGGTGCACGAAAAAATCCTGGATGGGATACTGGTTGTGTTCAGTGGCATTGTTCAAGCGCCGGAAGTTGCGGCCACCCATCGACCGTGGGCACCATGTGTAGCGGAGATGCCCACAGGCTGTTGGAGTGCCCAACGATGCCCAGCCGCTCTAAGTTGGCAAACTCCTCGCACGCTCTAGCTAGTTTAACTGCATCAAGGCGCCGAGGGCGCGCGAACACCAGCAGACCTTTTGTTGTTATAAAATGCTCGACCCCGAGTTTGGTTACTGTCGCGGAAAAAGTGGGAACCTTGAGTGCTGGGAACTGTGAAAGCAAATGCTGGTACTTACCCCAGAGCTAGAATGTTGGCTTGTGTTGGTGGCTCAACTCCCCAAGCTGTGCAGGGCAAGGAGGAAAAAGAGACGGCGTCCCCTAAACGTCTGTTGGCAACATTGACTAACAGTCCATAAGCACGTAAAAAAAATCAGCGCCCAAAATGGGGACCGAACATGCAGCTATCACAAAGTCCCACTGGAAATTGCGTCTGTGTAAGCACACCGTCAGTGTCCTTTCGCCAAACGTCTTGATGTGAGACCCGTTGGCGGCTGTAAGCTCAGGGCCACTGCCTTCTGCCAGCTTGTCCGCACTGACCGGCCGAGTGAGGCTCTTCTGGGAGCCAGAGTCCACCAAAAAACGTCTTCCAGAACATGTGTCCATGATGAAAAGCAGCTTGTTCCTGTCCTCAGCGGTCGAAGCTACCACTGACCACTGGCCGTCTCGTTTACCTGCTTTCTTGAAGTGGCACGGTGGCAGACAACGCTGCACTTCCTTGCCAAAACAGCGGTGATAAAAACACAACGACCCGTTCCTGCGTCTCCTGGTGGCTGTCCCAGCCACTATTGTCGGCTCCTCAACCCTGCTGGATTCCTCCTTGGGTTCTGGTACCACTGCGTGCAGAATGATACAGTCTGCTTCTTGCGCCAGCGCGCGGTAGTTCCTGGTCGCCAGCAGCGGTGAGTTAACGAGGATCACTCTTGCTGTAGCTGGTAGGTTTCTGAGGTGGTGGTGGGTGAACAGGAAGGAGTCGTCTTCCTTCCCCATCAGCGCTAACATGCTCTCCATCAGGTCCACAGCTGATCTGTCACCCAACTCTGAGTGCATGAGGAGTTTTTCTGCTCTCTCCCCATCCGAAAGGGTGTAACATTGAAGCAGCATCTGCTTGAGCGCGTCATATTTCCCTTGGGCTGGCAGTTTTTGGAGCAGGCACGTTGCTTGCTGTGTGGCACGCACATCCAGCGCAGCAACCACATGATGATATTTCGTGTTGTCCGTAGAGGTCCTGCGGAGTGCGAATTGGGCTTCCACATGTAAAAAGCAAGCGGTCGGATTGTGGAGCCAAAAGTCCGGGAGCCTGACTGTGACGGCGCTCGCCGCGCTGGTGTGCTCCCTCTGGGGTGTCTCCGCGGAGGTGCTCAGCTTGTTCTCCATTGCACGTCCTAAGGTCACCAATGTGGAGGATGAAATCAGACGAGACAGCGAGCTGGACGACACAAAAACTTTTTTCAATCCTCCATCAGAGAAAACAGAATATCCTGCTCCTGTGTCTGTGGGCGCTCACCTTTATACCTCTTTATTCCCGCCTCGCAGACCCGGGGATAAAAGACATTGCATACAGTACACAAAGCATGTCTGGCACATCAACATACAGAACACAGAGTGCTACTTATTATTGCCTATTGCTCCCCTGCGAACTCCGGTGTGACTCCTGTTACCGTGGGGGTCAGCGGCTCCCTTTTGTTACATCTAAAACCTTTCTGTCCTTACTCTGTATCCCCACATTACTTACATTAACCCTTCTTGTGTCTTGGTTTCATGGACATAGACAGCCCCCTTACTGTCTATATGTCGCAGTTCTGCGCCTGTCATGTGATGTGGCCATAAACCATAAAAAAATTCCCAGTTGTACTAAGTATTCCACCTCACAAGGTGGCAGACACGTATAACTTACTGCTCTTTCCTTGGAGGACTGATGTTTCCCAAATAACCACCCGAAAACCTCACTTTTTGGACACCAAAGAAGAAGAGTTTGTAAACAAATGTTGGTGTGCTCCATCGCAATACGTAGGAGGCATTTGCTCCCAAATTTGCCAACTGTGATTCTAAAAAGAGATTATTTAGCTTATGAAGGTAAATATCTACATTTTGTTATATCAGAGGGTGGCCGAAGCTGGTTAATTTTCACCTGCCATCAACCCCAGCTCCATCTGACTGGACAGAACAATTGCGCCGGTTCCGTGTCATCATATAAGATAAATTGTGACGGAATAAAAGCAAAATTGAGGTGGAATATAAGAGTTTCTGGATGTGGGAGAGAAGGCGAAATTGACCGACAGAAGACAAAATAATGACCAGGATGACAAAAATGGACGAAAAGAGCCGCCTGGCCAGCGGTAAGTCCAACAAATTTCTTTGTTTACATTGTACTGATTTTCTGGTTCATATACTTTGAAGATAACAAAAAACCCAAAACAAAAAGCGGTGACAAAAAACAAAACCATCCTTTGTATAAATATGTCCAAAGTCCACTTTTGACTGAAAGTTATGTAATTCGATATGGCTGCCATGACATTAATCAAATTAGATGCGTAAATTTACTCCTGTCTCAAACTTTGGATCATATTCTACATCTTTGTAATTGACAGTAAGCCATTATCTCTTACTACTTTCAAGTTATAGCCTTGGAAATCTCTCACATCTAAACTGAATATTTTCTTGAAAAAAGTCTTGACCCCATCAATAACAGTTTTCACAGGAAAACAGCTGAAAAGCTTAATAAAAAGTGATAGAAAAGACAGTGGGTTTAACAGAGACAAAATGAAGGTAAACCGTTCTAAATAAGAACTGAATAAGGAGGAAATGACTTCATCAGTGATTACATTAGTGTGAAGCTACAGGTGCATACAGTATGTGTAGAGGTAGAACAGTCTTTTATTGTGCATAAATTTACTCCGTTCTCAAACTTTGGATCATATTCTACATTTTTCTAGCTGATAGTAAGCCATTATCTCTTACCACTTTCAAGTTATAGCCTTGGAAATCTCTGACATCTAAACTGAAAATTTTCTTGAAAAAAATCTTGACCACGGGGGGTGGGGGGGTGGCCTGTTGCAATAATGCACCACAGACAGTCGAGCATGCTCTGGCTGGAACGGCTCCTCCACAAGTGGCAGTTATTCGCTGCTAGCAGAGTTTGCCATTCACTCATTCAGGCTAATTTCTGAGCTTATTATACCCCAAGGACCAGTCCTCACCTCACCTATTAAAATCACACACCTTTGTCCTTGATGATGATTATCCCCTCTCACATTCGAACAGTTTTACATTGGTTAACTCAGGCTGTGCCCTACTACTGAAGCTAGCCAGCTAAGCTGCCATTTAAAGAAACAGGCACAGAAATGGGTCACTGTGAAGAAGGGTGTTTAATCTAGGAGGAAAATGGAGCTGTAATAGTTACTCCCTGTGGCATTTTGACCAAACAGTGTTAGACGTTTCATTTAGTGTGTCAACATGTGGGAAAAGGGCATAATATGTCTCCTTTAAATATTTAGGTACATACTCCATTTATCAGGTTGATATTTCTAATCACTGGTTTATAATTCATAAAGGAATAAACCAGCTGAGATGCTTTGAGGTCAGAGTTGTGCTTGGGGGCATTTCAGGGGTCTTTAGTGCAGAGCATCCTCTGATCATTCTTCCTCCATTCTTCCTTCCTTCGTTCATCTCTTGCTTCCTTCTCTTGTTTGACCCTTCACCCCTCCCCGAAGACTCCAGCAGCTGTTGGAGGAGAGAGAGAGGGAGGAGGAGGAGGAGGAGGTGGTGGAGGATGCCAGGTTTGTCAGAGCTTCCACCCTCCTGTTGCCATTCCCATCTATCGCTTCCCCCGCTAATTCAGCAGCTTGATTTTATTTTTTTTAATTCCATTTTTTATGCAGATATTTCCTCACCTGGAGTGAAACTGTTTTTACCATTTTAAAAAACTTAATTTTCTTTTACTTTCTTTTAGATCTTTGTGTCAATTTCGCTACTCATCTGTTTATTGAGCACACAACCCTTGTGCAGTAGTACTGGGCAGTAGTGCTGTTGTTTCCCTGTCCCACTCACTCTTTTTCCTTCATATTGTTCTCCTCCTCCTTTCCACTGTTCTCAAAACTATATTAAAGGAATGAAGAACTGTTCCTTCATATGGTGGAAGTATATTTCTGTCATTAGGAGAGGAACAGTCAGACCGACTGTACGAAATATTAAATTTGCACACGGCACAAGCATTTACGTTAATTCCATTCATACACCAGAGGGCCACAGGGACACTGGAATCTCTCCCCGCCCAGTTACGTTCTTATCAGGGAAGGGGGAGCTTGATTCAGATCCCCAGTGTTTTCCACCGCTGCATTGACCATTGAGGACAAACACAATCTCACATTACTGGGTCAACGGGGCCCCTGGTCCTCAATGACAGTCACACATATACCGTCCCAAGTGGACACTGCTACCTCACTTCTCAGTTCATCTATCCCTGGCAAATCACACAGTTGATTAGTGGTAAGGGTTTAGAATTATAACGCACATCATTTACATCACAATGTAATGTGTGGAAACTGTTGTAGTGAATGATGTGTGCCAGCTGTAGGGTACAGGGCTGCGGTGGATTAGAGGAGCTGTGTAACCTACTTAATTGAGGAAATTTAGCATTTTTTTTTTCCTAAAGGAGGCGTTTTCAAATTTCAAACTGTGCAAAATTAAGACCTGTGTACCAGATGAAGCAGTATCCTGCCCAGTACTATTGTGCAGTATGTATTAAAAAGTATAACCCCTTTTTTTTCCTGTATGTTAATGCTTCATTTTTTTTTTCCTTTGTCAGTATATCCAGCTGATTTTGAAGCACTGCCTGAACATAGCTTAACCCCTCCTGTGATTGGATAAAACATTTATCCAACAGCTCTCACAGACTGGTTCACACATCACATTTATTTTTTTATACTGCATTTTTTCATGTCTCTCAACCTCTGCTGGTTTTGTTCAGACGCCAATACTTGCCAGCTTGTCTTTAGAACTGTTGTGTATGAATTTTTATGTGCTTGTCTTGCTATGGGAAACAGAACCACTTTAGGCTATATAACAACAATATAGCTTCTACTAAAAACATTAATACCCACTGATGTTTGGTTTGGAAAAATCCACATTTTTTTACATAAGTGTTTGAGCACCTGTGGAGGTATACATGCTGCCAGTGTTCTGTCAAAAACTTTACTATATTACATATATTTTAACATGCGTGTACAACAGATTTCTGGGTTGATCAGAGCTTTAACTTTAAATCATCTGATCATTTCAGTGCCACCAAGGATGAAATTCCTGACAACGAGCAAGAAAAAAGCACGGAGAAGGAAATGAACGAGAGGGTAAACGAGGACGCAGAAATGGTATGACGAACATTCTCCAGGAAAGTCATTATTTTTATAGTGGCGTCCGAATTTTCTGCCCACTGAATGTTGCTGTAATATTTTCTGGAGGAGGTCCAGGAGGGCAGCGACCATGAGGAAGGAGAAGAGGAGGAAGAGGAGGAGGAGGAGGAGGAGATGGACGTGGAAGAGAGCTCTGATGACTCTGACTCTGACGCAGATGAAAAAGGTAGTAAGGAAGTTTCTCTTCATGATCTTCATCAGACTGTCCTGACTCAAGAGGCTTATTTTTTCATTCCAGTTTGATTCTGAATTTGTGTAAAAGAGTTGCTTTTTAAGCATTTATAAAGAGCATTTTTAGTTATATTTGGCTGTGTGAATCCAAAAATGAAGCTCCATATAAACACAGCCACTGACTGGTGTTTATTATAAAGCAGATTCTCCACATGGGGGAGCTGTTCAATCATAATCTACGTGGACCTTTGGCGGATTGTCATGGTTGGAGAAGTACTTAGAAATCTTCAAAATGAAAAATGTTCTTGTTTTCTGTTACAATTTGGTTAAAAAATGTCATATTTAAAGATGGTTTGCAGTCATATTAATATGTCTAGTTAGTAGTTCTTGCTGGAAATAAACTAAATCCAATTTTGATAAGGAAAATATAGAAATGAAAAAATGCATAATGCACACAAAGCTATTAAAATGCAAAAACAAAGATGGATTAAAAAAAAACTTTTAGGAGTGTGTTGCATATATTGTTATAAATCCAACTTCATTCATAAATGGCCAAATCAAAAAGAAGTGAAAAAACATTTACGAACAAGGGGGATGTCATCACCTTTGTTAGCAAAATGACCCCAAATCATAACTTAATTCTTCCAAATTTGTACTTGATTTACATTTATATGTACATAGGTTCCTTGGGCTAAATTTTTAATTCCTACCACCACCACCATCATCCTTGTTACAAAATACCAAATCACCTTCTGGTCATTCCAGATTACTGTGAACTTTAAATGTTCCCTCTAAAAACATGCAACTCCACGCATCCTCACAGAGAACTACCAGGCAGATCTGGCCAACATCACCTGTGAGATCGCCATTAAGCAGAAGCTGATCGACGAGCTGGAGAACAGCCAGCGGCGCCTGCACACACTCAAACAGCAGTACGAGCAGAAGCTGATGATGCTGCAGTGCAAGATCAGGGACACCCAGCTGGAGCGGGACCGCGTCCTCCAGAACATGAGTAAGGCCGGGAGTCATGGGGACTGGAATTTTACAGAAGTAACAGTCGGGTTACTGCATGATTTTAAGTAATCAAGTAGGAGTACTCACCAAAAAATTGACTAAGGGTAATAAAGTATTTGTTAAAAAAGTTACTTGAGTAGTAACAACTTTACTCTTGCAAATAAGTGACAAAGTGTTTTTGTTGTGATTCTTGACTTTTTCTCATAAATGTTTTTGTGACAAGTATGTGACATTTTTCAAGCAAACTTGCAACTTTTTTTCTTGTAAATTTGATATTTTTCTCAACTTTTTCTGCATATTCATGTATTTTTATCTTCAATTAGTAACTACATAAATTTTCAATTTTTTTGTTGGAATTTTAAAATGTAATTATTTGTTTTTTTGTTTGTTCTTCTTTTCTCTCAAACTTGACTTCATTTCACCTCCTAAATTTGCTTTTTTATTTGCAGAACTTGGCAACTCTATGCAAATTTGAGGCTTTTGTCCCTTTAGTTTTTTTTAAATCAAAGTCACAGCGAAGCCACTGGTTTTGAACAAAAGAGCTGCATGTGCACTTTTGCTTCAAAGTCAGTTTCTTTAAAATCCTAGGTTCACTAAATCAGTGGAAATTTGAAACATTGAAACCATTTTTTTTTTTTAGCCATGAACCTCATGCAGACACAGAATATTGTAGCATCTGCAAATCATGGGAGATTTTCTTTATTTCAAGTCTTTAATAGCAGTTTTTTCCCCTCATTGGTCTTTTGTGGATGTTTTCCAGGTTCAGTGGAAAGTGGAACAGAGGACAAGGCTCGCAAAATCAAAGTGGAGTATGAGAAGAAGCTGAGCGTTATGAACAAGGAGCTGCAGAAGCTCCAGTCGGCCCAGAAGGAGCACGCCCGCCTGCTGAAGAACCAATCACAGTATGAGAAGCAGCTGAAGAAGCTGCAGATGGACGTGGCTGAGATGAAGAAGACCAAGGTGTGCTGCATCCAGCACCGGACCACTATTATGCTACTTTTTATGATTGGTTTACAGTGATTTTGAGTGGATGACATTATTTCAGTGAGGTGTTTTCTCATTGGTCCAGGTTCGTCTCATGAAGCAGATGAAGGAACAGCAGGAGAAGAACAGGCTGAATGAGTCTCGCAGAAATCGAGAAATCGCCTCTTTGAAGAAGGACCAGCGCAGACAAGAGGTTGGTGATCTCTTCTACCTGTGCTGATTTAAGTTTTTCTATTGATTCATTCTAAATTAATCTGCCAGTTTCTGTCTAATCGTTTATTCTTCAGCATCAACTGAAGTTGCTGGAGGCCCAGAAAAGGCAGCAGGAGCTGATTCTGAGGAGAAAGACTGAGGAGGTGAGTGGTTTAAGCATAGAGGTTACAGAAGGTTTCAGTTGATGCGTTTCAGCTGTGTACATGAGTGTGTGTGTGTGTCAGGTGACTGCGCTGCGGAGGCAGGTCAGGCCCACCTCAGGTAAAGTGACCCGGAAGGTAAATGTACCAGAACTGGTCCAGGATTCCCCCCACAGACCCCCCTCTGGACGAATGTACTCTTACAGCAACACGGTTTCCAATGGAACTCGGTGAGTCTGTGTGCTCACTGATGTGGGTTTGAGTGCTCAGTTAAAGCTGCAGTAGGCAGAAATATTTGGTTATAAATTTAAAATAAATCACTTGTCATTTCATAGCAGTTTATACTGTAAGTGGTCTGAGAGGACTGCTACACCACAGCATCTCCTCTGGGCTTTCTTCTACCCGCAGAAAGTGATGATTTCTTTGACCAATCACAGATCTTGTCAATGAGAAGTTTTTGCTATTGGCTGCTCTTCAAAAACTGAGGTTCCTCATGGACATGCATTTCAGATGGGGAGTGGCTTGTGACGGGGAGGGGGAACTGCAGAGAGCAGGATTTCTGCCTACTGTTGTTTTAATGAGGGAAAGGTGGCAATATGTAGATTTGTCCGTTAATTTAAGTTAAACATCCTACCTTTAAAAAAAAAAAAAAAGAATGCAATGATGATAGAATTACATTCTTTTGTCAACTAAAGTAATTTTAGATATGATGATGCACTTTTAGTCTGGCTCTAGGGGGAATTGACTCAGGGAATGGATTCCATAAAAATATAAATAAAAATTACATGAATAAAAGAGTTTAAGAAAAGTGCATGTTTGTGTTAGATGTGGAAGTGACTGAAGCCATAAAAACTTGATTGTTGGTGATGAACGACTTCAGAAGTCTGAAAAACTCAGATGAAAAGTGTGTGTGTGTGTGTGTGTGTGTGTGTGTGTGTGTGTGTGTGTGTGTGTAGGCCACCTTACAGGCGTACAGGAGGCATTTACTCCACCAGAATCGCTCGCAACAAATGGCAGTCCCTGGAGCGGCGGATTTCTGATGTCATCATGCAGAGGATGACCATCTCCAACATGGAAACCGACATGAACCGCCTCCTCAAGGTAAAGTCTTAAAGAGCCCCTATGTTTTGATGGGTTATGAAGGATTTTTGTGACATTATATGGTCTGCAAAGTCAAACAGCCCAAAGTCCCCTTGCACAGGGGTTCTCTTCCAATAGAACTAGGACTACATCTCTGACTGAAATACCTCATTTGGGTTTGCTGTTCTCTGCTGTGAGGTTATCACCTCATTACTTAACAGACCGGATAAACACCTGCCCCGGGGCATCTGTGGCACGCCCTCTTCTCTGATGGAAACTCGTCATTACAGCTAGCTTTGCCAGGCAAATCGGCATGATGGGATTTTGCGGCTCTTTTTGTAAATTGTAGTCACAGTAATAGACCAGCTTATTGATTAATCTACAATTTTATACATATAGTATCAGTGGGCTGACTCTCAGAAGTCCGCTAGCCTAGCTGCTAGATGTCCTTTAATGTCTGTTTTCTGTATATTCTATCTTTTTCCCCTAGATAACTGTTTTTCTAACCAGGTCATCTACCAACCCTTGACCATAGTATTTCCTTCATGTATTTTATTTTAACTTTTCTTTATAGTTTGCTATACCCTGGACTGGATACCCTCTTGATTAGCCATTTACTCATTGATGGTTGTTTCTGTTCTTATTACAGGACAATAAAGCTCTCATACAGTGCATCCAGAAAGTCTTCACAGCGCTTCACTTTTTCCACATTTTATGTTACAGCCTTATTCCAAAATGGATTAAATTCATTTTTTTTCCTCAAAATTCGACACACAGTACGCCATAATGACAATGTGAAAAGTTTTGTTGTTTTTTTTTAATTTTTGCAAATTTATTAAAAATAAAAACAAAGAAATCAACTGTACAGAAATCACAACTTTTGCCGTAAAGCTCAAAATTGAGCTCAGGTGCATCCTGTTCCACTGATCATCCTTGAGATGTTGAGATGTTTCTACAGCTTAACTGGAGTCCACCTGTGGTAAATTCAGTTGATTGGACATGATTTGGAAAGGCACACACCTGTCTATATAAGGTTCCACAGTTGACAAGTGCATGTCAGAGCACAAACCAAGCATGAAGTCAAAAGGAATTGTCAGTAGACCTCTGAGACAGGATTGTCTTGAGGCACAAATCTTGGGAAAGGTCCAGAAAACTTGCTGCTGCTTTGAAGGTCCCAATGAGCACAGTGGCCTCCATCATCCGTAAATGGAAGAAGTTCGGAACCACCAGGACTCTTCCTAGAGCTGGCCGGCCGTCCAAACTGAGTGATCAGGGAAGAAAGGCCTTATTCGGGGAGGTGACCAAGAACCCGATGGTCACTCTGTCAGAGCTCCAGCATTGTTCTGTGAAGAGAGAAGAACCTTCCAGAAGCACAACCATCTGCAGCAATCTCACAATCAGGCCTGTATGGCAGAGTGGCCAGATGGAAGCCACTCCTTAGTAAAAGGCACGTGGCAGCCCACCTTGAGTTTGCCAAAAGGCACCTGAAGGGCTCTGACAATGAGAAACAAAATTCTCTGGTTTGATGAGACAAAGATTGAACTCTTTGGCGTGAATACCAGGCATCATGTTTGGAGGAAGCCAGGCACCGTTCATAACCACACCAGTGTTGGTAGCAGCACCATGCTGTGGGGATGTTTTTCAGCGGCATGAACTGGGAGACTAGTCAGGATATGCAGCAATGTACAGAGACGTCCTTGATGAAAACCTGCTCCAGAGCACTCTTGACCTCAGACTGGGGCGACGGTTCATCTTTCAGCAGGACAGCGACCCTAAGCACACAGCCAAGATATCAAAGGAGTGGCTTCAGGACAACTCTGAGAATGTCCTTGAGTGGTCCAGCCAGAGCCCAGACTTGAATCCAATTGAACATCTCTGGAGAGACCTGAAAATGGCTGTGCACCGACGCTTCCCATCCAGCCTGATGGAGATTGAGAGGTGCTGCAAAGAGGAATGGGCAAAACTGCCCAAAGATGGGTGTGCCAAGCTTGTGGCATCATATTCAAAGACTTAATGCTGTAATTGTTGCCGAAGGTGCATCAACAAAGTATTGAGCAAAGGCTGTGAATACTTATGTACATGTGATTTCTTAGTTTTTTAATTTTTCATAAATTTGCAAAAAATTCAAAAAACATTTTTCACATTGTCATTATAGGGTCTTGTTTGTAGAATTTTGAGGGGAAAAAAGGAATTTAATCCCTTTTGGAATAAGGCTGTAACATAACAATGTGGAAAAAGTGAAGCGCTGTGAATACTTTCTGGATGCACTGTATACACCACGTTCCAAATTATTATACAAATAGGATTTTTAGTTTCATAAACATTCAGTTTTTTTTTGTTATTCAATTAAACTCATGGATTGTATTGTGTCTCAGGGCTCTTTAGATCACTGATATCAATCTGAGACACCTGTCATAATTAGTTTGCCGGGTGAGCCCAATTAAAGGAAAACTACTGAAGAAGGATGTTCCACATTATTAAGCATGACACAGGTTTCAGGCAATATGGGAATGCAAAAGGATCCCTCTGCTGCCGAAAAGCGTCAAGTAGTGCAGTGCCTTGGAGAAGGTATGAAAACATTAGATATTTCATAAAAACTGAAGTGTGATCATCGTACTGTGAAGAATGGATTCAAAGATGTTATTGTCAATACTACTATACGTGCAGGACATACAGGAGAATTGAAATGACATTTCTCTCTCTCTACATTGATGTGCATTTTATAAAAAGAATTAAATTAGGCTGGATTAAAAAAAGAAAAAGTAGAACAAACAGCGACCGCAACAGTCTATACAGTGATTCAACCCGTGGTGCCAATGGCAGCCAGAAGGACTCTGACCTCCATAGAGGTAAACGATTAGTGGTAATAAACCCAGCAATCCTATATTCAGACAGCTAGAGATGAATATCCATAGTGCATTTAATGTGATAGTGTAGGTGCAGATAGTGACAGATATGATTGCACATGATCAGTATTGCAGTGATATACAGACAGCAGCAGATATGGCATTTGTGCAAATGGTTGCGGTTAAAGTGCAGAGACATAAAAGTACAACAGAACAACAGTATTATTGTTGGTGTGCCAGTCTTTCTGTGCCAACATCTGAGGTAGGTTATTGTGGAGGTGTTACTGTCTGGGAAGTGGGGGGGATGGGGGCCTGAACAGAGTTCAGGGTCCTGATGGCCTGATGAACGAAGCTGTTCAACAGTCTTGTGGAGCGGGCCTGGAGGCTACGGTACCTTTTCCCCGAGGGCAGGAGGCTGAAGAGGGAGTGCAGGGGATGGGAGGTGTCGCCTGTGATGTTGGTGGCTCTGCGGGTGAGGCGAGTGAGGTAGATGTTCAAGCGGGTGGGGGGCAGGGGGGGGGGGCGATGATTTTGCTGACTGTATCCACTATGCGTTGTAGTGTCTTCCGGCAGGCGGCAGTGCAGCTTCCATACCACACCGTGATGCAGTTGGTGAGGATGCTCTCAATGGTGCCCTGGTAAAAAGACTGCATGATGGGGTATGGGACTCGTGCTCTCCTCAGTCTGCGGAGGAAATGGAGGCAAGTTTGGGCCTTCTTGGCCAGTGATGTGGTGGTGTTGGTCCAGATGAGGTCCTCAGAGATGTACACCCCCAGGAACTTGGTGCTGTTCACCCTCTCCACAGCTGTACCGTCAATGATCAGAGGGGGGTGCTGTGTGTGACCCCTCCTGAAGTCGACCACAATCTCTTTGGTTTTTCCCACGTTCAGGAAGAGGTTGTTGTCTTTACACCACTGGACCAGTTGTCTCACCTCGTTTCTGTAGTTGGCCTCATCATTGTTGGAAATTTGTGGCTGATTCAGAGCGCAGATGGGTTTGTGCAGATAAAGGCGTAATGAGGAAGGTTTCTGCCAGACAAATTCATCGGATTAAGAAAGCAGCTGCTAAAATGCCATTGCCTCTGGAGTCCCACGAACCTCAAGGTATAGGATCCTCCAGAGGCTTGCATAAACCTACTATCCGGCCACCCCTAACCAATGCTCACAAGCAGAAATGGCTGCAGTGGGCCCAGAAATACATGAAGACTAATTTTCAAACAGTTGTTTACTGATGAGTGCCGTGCAACCCTGGATGGTCCAGATGGATGGAGTAGTGGATGGTTGGTGGATGGCCACCATGTCCCAACAAGGCTGTGACATCAGCAAGGAGGTGGTGGAGTCATGTTTTGGGCCAGAATCATGGTGAGAGAGCTGGTAGGCCCCTTTAGGGTCCCTGAAGGTGTGAAAATGACCTTGACAAAGTATGTAGTTTCTAAATGACCACTTTCTTCCATGGTACAAAAAGAACTGTGCCTTCCATAGCAAAATTATCTTCATGCATGACAATGCACCATCTCATGCTGCAAAGAATACCTCTGTGTCATTGGCTGCTATGGGCATAAAAGGAGAGAAACTCATGGTGTGGCCCCCATCCTCCCCTGACCTCAGCCCTATTGAGAACTTTTGGAGCATCCTCAAACAAAGGTCTATGAGGGTGGGAGGCAGTTCACATCAAAACAGCAGCTGTGGGAGGCTATTCTGACATCTTACAAAGAAATTCAAGCAGAAACTCCAAAAACACAAGTTCAGTAGATGTAAGAATTGTGAAGGTTATATCAAAGAAGGGGTCCTATGTTAACATGTAACTTGGCCTGTTAAGATGTTTTTGATTGAAGTAGCTTTTGATTTCAATAAATATGACCTAATGCTGCAAATTCAACAGATGACCATTTTCAGTTCTTTACAACCAATAAAATGTTTTTAAACACTGTTGTGCATAATAATTTGGAACAGTGCATTTTGAGGTTTTTTTATTTTTGCAAAAAAATTATCATTGGGAGGTTTGTTCAATAAAATTTGAATTACACTCTAACAGTTGATGACTTGGAAAATTATACTGACTGTCATTTACATTGACTGTTTAGGAAAATTTGAGACAAATATCATTTGCATAATAATTTGGAACACGGTGTAAACATGCACCTACCCAGGAGAGGGGAAAAAACAAAAAATCCGACATGACCAAAATTATGTCAGTTTTGTGACCCAAACATCAGTTTTGGTTTTATTTTGGTTAATTGCCCAGCCCTATCTCAAACCATACACCAGTGTCCCTGATAACAGCCGAAGCTCAAAGCTAACGTTAGCTTCAATCATGGCATAGGCATCAAAACAGTAATCTCAGAGAAATGACGAGACAGGGAGAGTGGTGTGGGCTGTAGCACATTAGCTTTTAAAGCTGTGTGCTGTAACAGCAGCCTGTCTGGAAGAGAGTTCCTTTCCCGTGTGTAAAATGGTTCTGCAATAATCAAACCCTGAGTTGTTTTGACCAAAAAATGTCAGACGGACTTCTGGTTATGGCTGCCACGTAGGACGGATGTGTCTCGCTCTGCTCTGCTCCTGGAGAAAAAAAATCGGCAAATAACTCTCTCATTTGGGACAGAACGTATCCCAGCATTTGGGCGAGGATATGTCGGCGAAGCCTAAGGCTGGAAAACCAGGAAAAGGAAAAAGCGAGCCGCCGAAACAGTCCAAATTAACGGACTTTCAGGTCTGTGACGCAGCAAACAAAACTCCATATATGGCGGAGGAGGCTGGCAACGGTGCGATATCTGCGGGGAATGGCGCAGATGCGCTGATGGCTGCCATGAGTTCAATGAGAGCGGACTTTTCCTCTAGATTTGATTGGATTATGACAGCGTTGGAAGGAATAAGAAAGGAATTGGGTGACTGTGTAGAACGAACGGCGCAGATGGAGCTCCGTCTCGCTAGTGCTGAAGATGACATCACCCGTCTTCAATTAAAGGTGCGCACTTTGGAAAAAAAAAAAATATATCTGGAAGATAATATTTTGGATTTGGAATCTCGGTCGAGACAGAATAATTTGAGGCTGGTGGGTCTTCCAGAGGAATCAGAAGTTCGGGACGTATGTTCCTTTCTGGAAAAGTGGATTCCGGAGGTGCTGGGCAGTGAGGAGTTGCAATCAGCAGTGGTTCTGGAAAAAGCACATCGTATTGGCCCACGGAGAGATAAGGGACCGCCGAGGACCTTAATTATGAAGTTTCTTAGCAACAGAGACAGGATGAAGATCTTCAACGCTGCACGTGCTAAAGGAGAGATTAAACACCAGGACCAGCAGGTGCGGTTCTACCCAGATTTGGCCACAGGAATCCAGCAATTGAGGAAGCAGTTTGATCCCGTACGTAAGGAGCTGCGCAACCTTGGGATTCGTCATGGTGTAATCTATCCTGCGAGACTGCTGACCACGTATGAGGGCAGAACCCACATCTTCAAGACCCCAGAGGAGGCGCAGGAGTTCATCAAGAAGATCAAAGAAGAAGAAGAGACTGGTGGGAGCTAAGCATGAACAAAATATAAGGTAGAATAATTAAGCATTTGCACAGGCATCTGACTGACTTGAAGTAAATAGTAAGTTTACAAAATATAGATTGTATTATATATTAAAAAAACAAAACAAAAACAAAACAAACAAAAAAAAAACAAAAAACTATGATGTACAAAGTTGTTAAAAATTTTGGAGTTAAGTTGGAAAACTACAGAGGAGAGTTAATGTTACGTCATTAAAAGCAGTAGAGTTAGGGTGATTGGGAGGATGAAGAAGGAGTGGCTTAGGCTGTTCCCCGTGGGTGTGGAACGGTCGATGGCTATATCGGGAGACAGAATTTTTCTTTTGATTTTGGGGGGTTTGCCACAAGTGTGGGAAGGGGAAATTTGTTTGTGTGTAGTTTGTAGGATGAATGTTCAACCACTCATGTTTTTGCTTCTCTGTATGAGCATGTTTACACTGCAAGGTAATCCCAAACTCTCTATTGATCATGGACCAAAGTGTTAATCTTAATTTAACTTCATGGAATTGCAGAGGTCTACAAAATTTAAAAAAACTTAAACAAGTTATGAATAAAATAAAGGACATGGGTTCAAGAATTGTGTTTTTACAAGAAACTCATCTGATAGAGGAGGATGTTAAAAGAATTAGGAGTAGATGGCAGGGAAGTGTATTCACCTCTTCATTTTCATCCCGAGCCAGGGGAGTTATGACTCTCATACATAAATCAGTTCCTTTTCAAGTGAAAAATGTAATTGGAGACAAATTTGGAAGATATGTAATCATTCAAGGTTCTTTGCTATTAGAAAATATAAATCTTGTGAACTTATATGGTCCCAATATAGATGATCAGAAGTTCTTTGCTAATTTATTTCTCATCGTATCATCACTTACAGGGCAACATATAATAGCAGGGGATTTTAATTGTACATTGAATCCAGGTGTGGATAGATCAACAGGACTGGATTGTACGCACATTGGATGTAGGATGACTATTAATCATTTTATGAAAGAATTGAGATTGTTAGACATATGGAGAGAAATGAAACCACAAGTTAAAGCCTATTCTTGTTATTCCAGTACCTACAAGACATTCTCACGTATTGATTATTTTTTGATTTCCACAGAATTAAGGTCCAAGATTCAAAATTGCTTTTATGATAACATCGTGATCTCTGATCATGCACCCTGTTGTCTAATATATGTAGATAAAAAATTGACAAAGGAATCAGGTAGATGGCAATTTCAGCATAAATGGCTTCAGGATGAGGAATTTGTCAAGTATATAGAAAAACAGATAGACGAGTTCTTTGACATCAATACTACACAAACATCAGCATGTGTAAAGTGGGAGGCTTTCAAAGCTTTTATTAGGGGACATATTATTAGTTATACAGGATCAAAATCTAAGAAGACTCGAGAGGAGAGAGCTAAATTGGAACATAAAATAAAAAGTCTTCAGGAAAAAGTGTATGCAGGAAGTGACCCAAGGTTGGAGAATGAATTACTGATTTTGAGAGCTGAATACGACAAAAAATCAGCGAATAGAGCTGCCTCGAGTCTTCTAAGATTGAAACAATCTTTTTATGAACAAGGTGAAAAATCAGGAAAATTATTAGCATGGCAGATTAAACAATTGGAAATTAAAACACCAATTACCAGTATTATAAGTAACGGACAGGTAGTTATAGATCCTTTAGAAATTAATAGAGCCTTTAGAGATTACTATGAAAAATTATATGATACCAAAAATGAACCTGATTTAACAAAACTAAATGGGTTTTTGAACGAACTATCTATACCGTGTATTCCAAATGAAAACGGGGAGATATTGGAGTCTAAAATTAGTCAAGAAGAAGTTGGGCTAGCCATTGATAATATGAAATCAGGAAAAAGTGCAGGACCAGATGGTCTTCCAGTTGACCTTTATAAAAAATTTAAGAATAAATTAATAAAACCTTTTTTGGAAATGGTTTTAGAAGCATTTCAAAATAATAATTTACCATCATACATAAATAATGCCTTAATTATACTGCTGCCAAAACCAGGTAAGCCCTCTAATAAATGTGAAAATATGAGACCAATAAGCCTATTAAACGCCGACCTTAAGATAATCTGTAAAATTTTAGCAAGACGAATACAAGAAATTTTACCAAATATTATTAATCGAGATCAGAATGGCTTTATAAAGGGTAGACAAGGCTTCCATAATGTAAGAAGACTATTTAATATTATTTATTTTAATAAAGAAGCACCGGATACAGCTCTCCTATCATTGGACGCCGAAAAGGCCTTTGATAGAGTTGAATGGCCCTTTCTTTTTGAAGTCCTACAAAGGTTTGGACTTGGAAATAATTTTATAAAATGGGTTCAAATAATATACAATAATGCTACAGCAGAAATCCTAACAAATAACAATATTTCAAAACCAATAAAAATCAATAGAGGATGTCGACAAGGCTGTCCACTTTCACCTTTACTGTTTACTATGGCAATTGAACCTTTAGCGATAGCGATACGTTTACATTCACAAATATATGGAATTAAAGTTGGACCAACAGAACATAAAATCTCCCTGTACGCCGATGATATAATTTTGTTTATGTCGAATCTAAAAAAATCAATTCCAACCTTGTTGAATTTAATAAAGAATTTTGGGGAAATATCAGGATATAAAATAAATAAAACTAAATCTTCAATATTAATGCTAAATGAGACCCAGAGAAATTACCCAGCCCCTGAGGTAAATCAATTCAGTGTTGTAAATCAGTTTAAATATTTAGGAATCCAAATTATGCCTAAGCTAGAATCAGTCGCCAGCGTCAACTATGAAGCCTTAATGTCAGATATCAATGAGTTAACTCAGAGATGGATGTCACTACCAATGTCGATGATCGGGAGAATCAATATACTTAAAAGTAATATTTTACCTAAAATACTTTATTTATTTCAATACATTCCCTTATCACCACCTTTAGATCTATTCTCAAGAATAAAAAAAAAGTTAGTGGAATTTATATGGAACAACAGGAGGGCTAGATTACGTTTGTCTTTATTATATTTACCATTTGATCGTGGAGGTCTGAAATGTCCAAATTTTATGTTGTACTATTGGTCGGCACAACTGAGGTCTATGACATATTATTTTTCATCAAATGATCTCCCTCACTGGACTGAAATGGAATCATACAATTTACCTTTACCTCTTCCCATATTCATATACTCAGATTCGGCAAAAAAATTACAAAAACAAGTTAAAAATCCATTTGTAAAGCATATGATCAAAATATGGTGTGAAGCTAAAAACTATTTAAAAGAACCACAGTTATTGTCACAATTTAGTCCAATATGGGGTAATCAATATTTTAAACCAGGGAGAGCGGACGCTGTATTTAAAGTATGGAATTTAAAAGGGATACAAAAGATTCAGGATTTATATTTGCCATGTGCAGACAACATAATGTCTTTTGAAGAGCTGAGGATCAAATTTAATCTCAATAGAACACATTTTTTAAAATATCTTCAACTTAGAAACTTTATTCGATCAAATCAAAATAAAGCTCTCACTCGACCTATTTATTCATCCTTGGAAAAAATGATGATGAAAGATAGTAAAAGAAAGGGTATTATTTCAGAGTTTTATAACTCATTGACACTATCTTCAAGTGAAAATTCACTGAAAAGATTAAACTACTGGAAAGAAGATCTGCAAATTGAAATTTCAGAGGAACAATGGGAATTGGCTTGTACAGAAGCTCAAACCAAATCAATAAATGCACGCCTTAAATTGATACATTTCAAATGGTTAATGCGGATGTATGTTACACCGGAGGAGTTAAATAGATATAACAAAAATATACCAGATACATGCACAAAATGCATGGAAAGTAAAGGAACCCTATTTCATTGTTTATGGGAATGTAGATTAATAAGAATGTTTTGGGAAGAGGTGAGGGTAACAATTGAAAAAATAATCTCAAAACAAATCATATTGAATCCTAAACTGTTTTTGTTGGGTCTGTACCCAGAAAAGCATAATTTTAATAAAAGTGAAAGAACATTCATAGACCTCAGTTTGCTTAATGCCAAAAAATGTATTGCACTATTATGGAAAAAGACTCATAGACCAGATGTGACTCAGTGGTTAAGACAGATGTTAACAAACCTTCCATTAGAAAGAATAACATATATACTGAAATCAAAGGAAATTGTGTTTGAGAATATATGGAGACCTTTTATTGATTATGTAAAAAATTTAAACATAACTCTTGAAGAAGAAGGTGAATGATGTGTGTGGACCTTGTAAATTCCAAACTGGTGAACATAATATGTATACTTATGTATTGGATTGTCTAGACTAAACAGAGGAGCATTGTTGAAGACTTGATTTTGTTGGTGGTTGTTGGTGTTTTTAGTGCATTTTTTTTTTTTTGTAGTACTTTAGTGTTAGTGTTTGATTGTTTGTATCATGTTTGTTAAAAAAAAAAAAGGTTCAATAAAGATATTGTGGGAAAAAAAAAAATGTCAGACATTTCATTAATACCCCTGCACACTGTCAACATGCAGAAAAAAGGGGACTAATAGAAACTTTTTAAAGTTGAACTGTGGATCCTCACCTTCTGTGTTCACTTGAGTGTATGAACAAAAATCTGATCAATTTCTGCACATTTTCTGTGATGCAGCAAAGAGAGGAGTTGACCAAGCGGAAGGAGAAGGTGCTGAGGAAGAAGGACCGTCTGCTCCGAGAGGGATCCGACACAGAGAAGACGGTGCTTCCTCTCAACGAGGAGGTGGACGCGCTGACGGCCAACATCGATTACATTAACGACAGTATCGCAGACTGTCAAGCCAACATTATGCAGATGGAAGAAACCAAGGTGACACAACTTTAAGAATTTTTGACTAGTTATTGAGCTACATCTACTACTAGAATTGATAGTCCTAAAGAGAATTAAGGGTCTTTGGTGTTGTCATTGGAATGCTGGCATTGACTGCTTAATTCATTCAGACATCTTCCCCGCGACCCGAAAAGGATTAAGTGGAAGAAGATGGATGAATGGATGGATCTTATAGACAAAGTCAACACTTGATTTTTTTTTTTTTTTGCAGATGGACTAGGAATTTTTTAACACTTTTTCCCTGCAGGAGGAAGGCGACACAGTGGATGTCTCGGCTGTGATTGGCTCCTGTACTCTGGCAGAGGCTCGTTTTCTGCTGGATCACTTCATGTCAATGGCAATCAACAAGGTAAAAGTCACAGGTGTACAATGAAAACATCCATAATGCCTCTCATTATAACAACATATGTAATATGCACTTTGTCACATCAAGGTGACAACTTGGTTTAATATGTCTGGTCTTCTCAGGGTCTGCAGGCAGCTCAGAGGGAGTCTCAGGTGAAGGTGATGGAGGGCAGACTGAAGCAGACTGAAATCACCAGTGCCACACAGAACCAGCTGCTGTTTCACATGCTGAAAGAGAAGGCAGAATTTAACCCAGAGCTTGATGCTCTGCTGGGGAACGCCCTGCAAGGTAAGGGGGGAAAAAAAAAAAAAAGGGAGAGAGAGATGTTACAGACCCAAAATACTGACCAGACAGATTTAACCCAGTCCACTTACTGAAAGTGTCAGTAGTGATCATGGGATTGTGAATATGTAAATTAAAGGACATATCCTGATCAAAAATGACTCCAAAGTTCCTCACAGAACTGTTACAGAACTGTTAGGAGATAGAATAACACCATCTAAACTAAGTGCCCTATTTGGGGTAGTATTTTTAAGGTTTTTTGGGCCACGGAATGTGCTATACAAATAAACTCGCCTTGCCTCATCTGAATTTAATAGTAAGAAATTACAACTCATCCAGGCTCTGATGTCTTTAAGACATGCCTCTAGCCTTAGCAAACTGATTACTGGCATTTGGATTCACTGATTAATATAACTATCATCTGCTTAACAGAATAGAATCCATCCATCTTATGATAAGATAAGATAAGCCTTTATTAGTCCCACAATGGGGAAATTCCAGGATTGCAACAGCACAGGGATAGCAACACTCAGAGCAACAATCAGAAGGCAAGAGAAAAAAAAACAAAACAAGAGCAGCAAGTATACATATGTACATATACATACATATATATATATACAGTATACTGTATATGTACATACATATAGACACACAGTGCGGAGCATTGTAGCTGGATGGAATAAATATGAGTATATAAACACAGTGCGGAGCATTGTAGCTAGATGGAATAAATATGTAGATATTAAAACGCACACAGTACGGAGCATTGTAGCTAGATGGAATAAATATGTAAATATATAAACACACACAGTACAGAGCATTGTTGCTAGATGGGATGAAACAGCACAACCGTCTACTTAGTTATCCTACATGGTATGATTATGTACCCATACATATTCTCACCCTCCATAGCGACCGGTATTTTCCTAGTTGTATGCCTTCTACCGCTTATTTGGGGATCCGGGTCATGGGAGCATCAGGCCAGGTAGAGTAGCCCAGACTTGTGCCCAGTTCACATAGCATCATGATCCCCAGGAGGGCGGACCCATGTACACTGGGTCCTTGATGTAATGTTTTTCATGGAGAGCCACTGGACCGCTCTTAATCTGGCCCTTCATCCAGGACCAGTTTGCCTTGGGAGACCCTATCAGCGGCAAGTTGTCCCCGACAGCATAGCTCCTGGGATCATTAGGGCACTCAAACCCCTCCACCGTGATAAGGTGGCAATCCACTGAGGGGAACAAAATAGAATTTTATGCAGTTTTTCAAAAACATATTACTCAATGGAAGCATATATAATGTAAAAAGAATTGGACCCAACACCAGAACCCCGTTGAACTCCGTGACCGTTGAATGTGAGCAAGACTTGTTATTGACATGATTAAATTGGAACCGAATTGATAAATGATTTGAACCACTGCAAAGAAATTCCTGTAAGTCCAACGGTGCTCTAATCTATCGAGTAAAATGCTATGAACAATGGTACCAAAAGCTGCACTAAGGTCTAAAAGGACAATTACAGAAACAAGTTGATTATCAGATGCTATAAGAGATTATACACAACATAACACAAATAATTTTTTTGTAAGTTGTCTGTTTTTTCAACTGATTTAAGACAGTTTTGCACCGCTGAATCTGAAAATGACATCCGTTTCTCTCGATCAGGTCAGGTTTTTATGCTAAGTTGTAAGCAGTTGTACAGCAGTTGTACAGTTGTACTGTGAATTGAATAGTAGACACTGATAAAGGTAAGTACATGTAAATTCAATGTTACGTCATCTTTGTTCAAAATTCAGAGAATTTCAAGAAATAAAAAAGAATTTTGCATCATATAAAGCGAAAATACCTGTACATGTAAACAAAAACGTAAAAAGCATGTGGCCACAGTTCAAAACGTTGACCTGATTGAGCAAAACCAATGTGATTTTTGGATTCAGCACATCAAAGTTATCCTAAATCAGCTAAAAAAAACTTAGACAATGAATTTGGTGTTGACCAGTGTTATTAGTGACCTTCACTGAAGCTGTTTCAGTGCTGTGAGTAATCCTATACTCTGATGGAAACTCTTCAAATAAACTTTCTCAGGAAATCAAATAATATTGCCTCTTTCAGGAAGTGGACTGGGTTACTGATCAGCTGCATGATTGGCCCCTCTGTGATGCACTTTCCTGTCATCTTCTGCTGAATTGAAACTGGACTCATATTATTTAAGAACTGGCATTTAATTCTATTGTAAAAGTTGGATACTGTATTGACCAGATTAGAACTTCCATGTAATCGTGGCTCATGCTGTGTGCCAGTGTATGTTCAGCAGGATGCTCCGTTCACAGTCATGCATTTTATTTTATTTATTTAGAATTTTGGGGGACAGTGTTTTTGATTTGTGCATTGCTTTTTTTTTTTTTGTTCCCCCACTTTTTTTTTCTTTCTTTTTTTTGCCCCTCTTCTTTTTGTTTTCCTGTGTTTACAGAGCTAGGTAACCTCCCGGCCGGTAAGTGAAACCATATCAGACTAATTTGTAATGACTGCATGGTTCCTTCCCTTTTATACTTGGAGAACTAACTAAACATAACATGAACAGGTGCATGAGGTGCCGTGAAATCAACCTCCCCCCCCACCCACGTGTTGGCTGACACCTTACCCTTCTCCTTATCCTGGATACAGTCGTCCTTCTCCTCATTCTGGCAGCTCACATGTGCTACAGCCTCCATGCTTTAGCACTGGCTAACCCCAGTCCTCTTCACAGGAACTCTGAACATGGATGTTTTAGATCTGTGGGGCCCTGTAGGTCAGCTGACCCATCAACAGCAGCAGCAGTGGACTAATGACTCCTCCTCACACGCCTCCTCCATGTTGCCTCCCATTGGTTCTTTTACAGTGCATCTGGAAGTATTCACAGCGCTTCACTTTTTTCCCGTTTTGTTATGTTACAGCCTTATTCCAAAATGGAATAAATTCATTTTTCTTCAGAGTTGTACACACAATACCCCATAATGACAATGTGAAAACGTTTTTTTTGTTTTTTTTTAATTTTTGCAAATTTATTAAAAATAAACTAAAATCACATGTACATGAGGATTCACAGCCTTTGCTCAATACTTTGTTGATGCACCTTTGGCAGCAATTACAGCCTCAAGTCTTTTTGAATATGATTCCACAAGCTTGGCACACCTGTCTTTGGGCAGTTTCGCCCATTTCTCTTTGCAGCACCTCTCAAGCTCCATCAGGTTGGATGGGAAGCATCGGTGCACAGTCATTTTCAGATATCTCCAGAGATGTTCAATTGGATTCAAGTCCGGGCTCTGGCTGGGCCACTCAAGGACATTCACAGAGTTGTCCTGAAGCCACTCCTTTGATATCTTGGCTGTGTGCTTAGGGTCGTTGTCCTGCTGAAAGATGAACCGTCACTCCAGTCTGAGGTCAAGAGTGCTCTGGAGCAGGTTTTCATCCAGGATGTCTCTGTACATTGTTGCATTCATCTTTCCCTCTATTCTGACTAGTCTCCCAGTTCCTGCCACTGAAAAACATTCCCACAGCATGATGCTGCCACCACCATGCTTCACTGTCGGGATGGTATTGGCCTGGTGATGAGTGGTGCCTGGTTTCCTCCAAATATGACGCCTGGCATTCACACCAAAGAGTTCAATCTTTCTTATCAGACCAGAGAATTTTGTTTCTCATGGTCTGAGAGTTCTTTAGGTGCCTTTTGGCAAACTCCAGGTGGGCTGCCATGTGCCTTTTACTAAGGAGTGGCTTCCGTCTGGCCATTCTACCATTCATGCTTGATTGGTGGATTCCTGCAGAGATGGTTGTCCTTCTGGAAGTTTCTCCTCTGTTGACAGAGGAACACTGGAGCTCTGACAGAGTGACCATCAGGTTCTTGGTCACCTCCCTAACTAAGACCCTTCTCCCCCGATTGCTCAGTTTTGACGGCCGGCCAGCTCTAGGAAGAGTCCTGGTGGTTCCGAACTTCTTCCATTTACAGATGATGGAGGCCACTGTGCTCATTGGGACCTTCAAAGCAGCAGAAATTTTTCTGGACCCTTCCCCTGATTTGTGCCTCGAGACAATCCTGTCTCGGAGGTCTACAGACAATTTCTTTGACTTCATGCTTGGTTTGTGCTCTGACATGCACTTGTCAACTGTGGGACTTTATATAAACAGGTGTGTGTGTGCCTTTCCAAATCATGTCCAATCCGCTGAATTTACCACAGGTGGTCTCCAATTCAGCTGTAGAAACATCTCAAGGATGATCAGTGGAAACAGGATGCACCTGAACTCAATTTTGAGCTTCATGGCAAAGGCTGTGAATACTTATGTACATGTGATTTCTTAGTTTTTGATTTTTAATAAACTGGAAAAAATCTCAAAACTTTTTTCATGTTGTCATTATGGGGTGTTGTGCGTAGAATTTTGAGGAATTTTTTTTTTTTAATCCATGTTGGAATAAGGCTGTAACATAACAAAATGTAGAAAAAGTGAAGTGCTGTGAATACTTTACAGATGCACTGTAGTCTGCACATCTGTCCTCTTAACCTTCCTCATCTGACCACGATCTGATCTCTTTGCTCAGCAAGGACTGAGTTTATATTAATAAAGCAGCATGGCACTGTGCTGATATCACCCTCATCTGCTTCATTTCTTCATTCTCTAAATACATTTTTGAGATTTTTATGAAAAAAAGAATGATAATTAAGCTGCAGAAATGAGAAAACATGGAACATAAGGGTTTGGGGCAGGGTTGAGTTTCATTATTTAGAAAAATGTGACAGTTTTGCAAAATTACAGCCGTGGACAAAATTGTTGGTACCCCTCTGTTAATGAAAGAAAAACACACAATGGTCACAGAAATAACTTGAATCTGACAAAAGTGGTACTAAATAAAAATTCTATGAAAATTAACCAACGAAAATCAGACAATGCTTTTGAATTGTGGTTCAACAGAATTACTTTAAAAAACAAACTCATGAAACAGGCCTGGACAAAAATGATGGTACCCCTAGAAAAGATTGAAAATAATGTGACCATAGGGACATGTTCAACCAAGATGTCCTCTAATTAACATCACAGGTGTCTACAAACTTGTAATCAGTCAGTCGGCCTATTTAAAGGGTGACAAGTAGTCACTGTGCTGTTTGGTGACATGGCGTGTACCACACTAAACATGGACCAGAGGAAGCAAAGGAGAGAGTTGTCTCAGGAGATTAGAAAGAAAATTATAGACAAACATGGTAAAGGTAAAGGCTATAAGACCATCTCCAAGCAGCTTGATGTTCCTGTGACTACAGTTGCACATACTATTCAATTCAATTCAACTTTATTTATATAGCGCCATTTCACAACAACAGTCATCTCATAGCACTATCAACTGTAGGGGGAACCCCTACAGTTGCAGAAAGACCCCAGCAATCAGGCGATCCCCTGTGAGCAAGCACTTGGCAATGGTGGAGAGGAAAAACTCCCTTTTAACAGGAAGAAACCTCCAGCAGAACCAGGCTCAGGGAGGGGCAGTCATCTGCTGCGACTGGCTGGGGGGTGAGGGGATAGAGAAGAAGAAAAGAACAGACATGTAGAGAGCAAACAGCACGATGAGGACTCAATCTATGGGAGAGAACAAACAAATGTTAATGACCAGCAAAAAAAATATTTCATAGAGAGTGAGGAAAGGAGTGAGGCCCAGTGCATTACTGGAGGTCCCCCGGCTGACTAAACCTATTAGCAGCATAACTAAGGGAGGGTTCAGAAACACATGATCCCTCCCTAATTGTAGGCTATATCAAAAAGGTAGGTTTTAGCCCTATTCTTAAAAACAGAGATCGAGTCTGACTCCCGAATCCAGATTGGCAGCTGATTCCACAGGAGAGGAGCTTGATAACTGAAGGCTCTGCCTCCCATTGTACTTTTGGAGATTCTAGGTATTACAAGTAATCCTGCATTTTGGGAGCGTAGTGCTCTGTTAGGATCATACGGTAGTATCAGATCTTTTAAATAAAAAGGAGCCTGATTGTTTAGAACTTTGTTAAGTAAGAAGAAGGATTTTAAACTTAATTCTAAACTCTATGGGAAGCCAATGAAGGGAGGCCAGAACCGGAGAGATATGATCTCTCTTTCTAATACCTGTTAAAACTCTTGCTGCAGCATTTTGGATCAGCTGAAGACTTTTTAAAGATGTTTTAGGACAGCCTGATAATAAAGAATTACAATAATCTAATCTCGAGCTAACAAAAGCGTGGATCAGTTTCTCAGCATCACTCTGAGACAAGATGCTCCTAATCTTGGCAATATTACGCAAATGATAGAAGGCAGTCTTAGAAACAAATTTAATATGTGAATTGAAGGACAAATCCTGATCAAAAATAACTCCAAGGTTCCTCACAGAGCTATTAAGAGAGAGAGTAACCGCATCCAAACTGAAAGTTTGATTTGGAAAGGAATTTCTAAGATTTTTTTGGACCAACAAGAATGACTTCAGTCTTATCTGAATTTAATAGCAGGAAATTACAAGTCATCCAAGCTTTGATTTCCTTAAGACAGGCTTCTAACTTGGCTAATTGATTAGTATCATCTGGCTTCATTGACAGGTATAATTGTGTGTCATCTGCATAACAATGAAAATGTATACAGTGCTTTCTAATAATGTTGCCTAACGGAAGCATATATAAACTAAAAAGAGTAGGGCCAAGCACAGATCCCTGTGGAACTCCATGACTAAGCTTTGAGTTGAAAGAAAACTCATTATTTACATGAACAAACTGGAACCTATCAGATAAATAAGATCTAAACCACTACAACGAAGTTCCATTAAGTCCAACATAGTGTTCTAATCTATCAAGTAGAATATTTTGATCGATAGTATCAAAAGCTGCACTAAGGTCTAAAAGGACAAGTACAGAAACTAGTCCATTATCAGATGCAATGAGGAGGTCGTTAGTGACCTTCGCTAAGGCTGTTTCAGTACTATGATGGATTCTACTGTAAACCCAGATTGAAACTCTTCAAGTAAACCATTTCTCTGCAGGTGGTCAAATAATTGCGTAGCAACAACTCTTTCTAAGATTTTTGAAATGAAAGGGAGATTAGAGATTGGTCTATAGTTAGCTAAAGCTCCTGGATCTAGCGTTGGCTTTTTGAGTAAGGGTTTAATTACAGCCGTTTTAAAAGCCTGCGGTACATGGCCTAAAGTTAATGAAGAATTGATTATATGAAGAATAAAGCTACCAATAAGTGGGAAGACTTCTTTAAATAACCTGGTAGGAATAGGGTCTAAAAGACAAGTTGAAGGTTTGGATGAGGAAACTATTTTGTCTAACTCACAAAGGTCAATTGGAGTAAACTCATCAAGACAGACATCAATAGAAGGAGTTGTAGTAGTTACAGTATTTAAGTTAACTGTGGGAAGAATCTGATTGATTTTATCTCTGATGGATGAAATTTTATTATTGAAAAAGTTCATAAAGTCCTGACTAGTAAGCTCTAAGGGAATGCTAGGATTGACAGAGTCCTGACTCTTTGTCAACCTGGCTACAGTACTGAAAAGAAACCTGGGATTATTCTTGTTCTCTTCTATTAATGCAGAGTAATAACTCGTTTTAGCTTTTCTAAGAGATTTTTTATAAATTAAAAGATGATTTCTCCAAGCTAAATAGATTTCATCTAAATTAGTGGAGCGCCATTTTCTTTCGAATTGACGAGTCTTCTGTTTTAAGCTACGAGTTTCTGTGTAGGAGTTAGAAATCTCTGATTAGACTTTTTCTTTTTTAAGGGGGCCACCAAGTCTAGAGTCTGATGCAGAGAAGCTGAAACACTATCCACCATGTTATCAATTACAGAAGGAGCAAGCTGTCTATAGCTTATTTCCGTTGTGTTGACACATGGCATAGAGGAAACAATCTGCATAAATTTGGTAACAGCATCATCTGAGAGGCATTTACTGTAATAATATTTTTCTTTAGGAGCCGAATAGTCAGAAATAGTAAAATCAAAGGTTAACAGACAATGGCCTGACAGTACAGGGTTATGAGGAGACACTACAAGATTTTCTATATCTATGCCATATGTCAGAACAAGGTCCAATGTATGGTGGAAGTAATGAGTAGAATTTCCTACTTTCTGAGAAAACCCAATCGAGTCTAATATTGAATTAAATGCCACATTAAGGCAGTCACTATCTACATCCACATGCATATTAAAGTCCCCTACTATAATTATTCTATCAGATTTCAGCACTAAATCAGCTAAGAAATCAGCAAATTCGAGTAGGTTGATGGGGGACGATAAACTATGGCAAATAAAATTGGGTTTAACTTAAAATTGCTAAAGTGCCCAATACTGAGGACCAGGCCCTCAAAGGAATTATAACATGTTTTTACATTAACTAGTAATTTGGAATGGTAAATTGTTGCTACTCCTCCTCCACGACCAGAACTTCTGGGATTTTGACAGTTTAAATAACCAGAGGGAGTTGATTCATTTAAACCAACATAATCCTCTTGCCCTAACCAAGTCTCTGTAAGGGAAATTAAATCAATCTGATGATCAATTAACAGATCATGGACTAACAGAGACTTGGGAGTTAGAGACCTAATATTTAATAAACCACATTTAATTTTTAAATTATGAGGAGGAACAGAGGCCAAATCATTCAATTTAGAGGCTTTATGTTTAATTTGAGTTTTACCAATATTTTGCTTTATCACTTTGGGATGCTTATACATTATATTTTTATTTACTTTGGAGGGAGCAGACAACGATTCTCTGATGGGGAAGACAGGGGCTAAGCTGAGGGGTGGCGGATGAAGAGGAGCTGCAGAGAGGCGTGTAAGACTGCGAGGCGTGTAAGACTGTGACTCTGCTTCCTGGTCCCAACTCTGAGTAAGAGTTGGGACCAGAAATTTAAGATCCACAGGACTTTAGCCAACCTCCCTGGACGTGGTCGCAGGAGGAAACTTGATGAAAAATGGAAGAGACGGATAATACGAATGGTAACAAAAGAGCCCAGAACAACCTCTAAACACATTCAAGGTGAACTCCAAGGTCAAGGTACATCAGTGTCAGATCACACCATCCGTCGTTGTTTGAGCCAAAGTGGACTTCATGGGAGACGACCAAGGAGGATACCACTGTTGACAACAAATCATAAAAAAGCCAGACTGGAATTTGCCAAACTGCATGTTGACAAGCCACAAAGCTTCTGGGAGAAAGTCCTATGGACAGACGAGACAAAACTGGAACTTTTTGGCAAGGTACATCAGCTCTATGTTCACAGATGCAAAAATGAAGCATACCAAGAAAAGAACACTGTCCCTACTGTGAAACATGGAAGAGGTTCTGTTATGTTGTGGGGCTGCTTTGCTACATCTGGCACAGGGTGTCTTGAATCTGTGCAGGGTACAATGAAATCTCAAGGCTATCAAGGTATTCTAGAGAGAAATGTGCTGCCCAGTGTCAGACAGCTTGGTCTCAGTCGCAGGTCATGGGTCTTGCAACAGGATAATGACCCAGAACACACAGCTAAAAATGCCCAAGAATGTCTTAAGAGCCAAACATTGGACTATTCTAAAGTGGCCTTCTATGAGTCCTGATCTAAATCCTATTGAACATCTGTGGAAGGAGCTGAAACATGCCGTCTGGAGAAGGCACCCTTCAAACCTGAGACAACTGGAGCAGTTTGCTCATGAGGAGTGGGCCAAAATACCTGCTGAGAGGTGCAGAAGTCTCATTGACAGTTACAGAAATCGTTTGATTACAGTGATTGCCCCAGCTGGCGTCCTGGTGCAGCCACAACAACCTGCAGCTGAACGCTCTGAAGACAGTGGAGATGATCGTGGACTTCAGAAAAGTCACAGCCCCTCTGCCCCCCCTTACCCTCACAGACTCTCCCATCACCACTGCGGATTCCTTCCGCTTCCTGGGCACCACCATCACCCGGGACCTCAAGTGGGAGCCGACCATCAGCTCCCTCATCAAAAAGGCCCAGCAGAGGATGTTCTCCCTGCGGCAGCTGAGGAAGCTCAAGCTACCCACCAAGATGTTAGTGCAGTTCTACACGGCCATCATCGAGTCCATCCTCACCACCTCCATCACCGTGTGGTACGCAGGAGCCACCGCCAGGGACAGACTAAGACTGCAGCGTGTTGTGCGCGCTGCTGAGAAGGTGATCGGCTGCAAGCTCCCATTCCTCCAGGACCTGTACATCTCCAGGACCCGGAGGCGTGCAGGTCGGATCATAGCCGACCCTTCACACCCTGGACACGCAACTGTTTGCCCCCCTCCCCTTAGGCAGAAGACTTCGGTCCATTCAGACTAAAACCTCCCGCTACATGAACAGCTTCTTCCCCTCTGCCATCAGACTGCTGAACACTAAGTGACTTATTAGACTCTCGTGCACTACGTACAGCAGCTCAACCGGACTCATGACAATTATCACTGTTTTCTTTTTGCACTACCGACTGCACTATGTGGAACTCCACAATATCTGCTGCTTGTTAATATATTTAAAAACTGCATAGATTAGTATTACTCATTCATATTCTACCTTTTATTGCATGCATAGTTTTTTATTTTTATCTTTAGTGCTACTCCATGTTTAATGTTGCAGCATTGCACCGAGACAAATTCCTAGTTTGTGTACTACATGAACAATGGCAATAAATCTCATTCTGATTCTGAAAAGGTTGTGCAACAAAATATTAAGTTAAGGGTACCATCATTTTTGTCCAGGCCTGTTTCATGATAAAATAATTCTGTTGAACCACAATTCAAAAGCATTGTCTGATTTTCATTGGTTAATTTTCATAGAATTTTTATTTATTACCACTTTTGTCAGATTCAAGTTATTTCTGTGACCATTGTGGGTTTTTCTTTCATTAACAGAGGGGTACCAACAATTTTGTCCACGTGTGTATATGCAGCTATTTTGTTTTGTTTGTTTTTTTTGTAAGGAAGGTTACTGCTCAATTTAATGTTATTCACTGATCTCGTTTGACAGAAAACGGGGATGATAGCAGCAGTGATGAGTCCGCCCAAAGCCCGTCTGCAGAGGGCAAGTAAGTCCATTTGTGTGTCTGTGTTGATTATATGGGTTTATTATTTTTAATTAAATTCTGCATTTTATATATATGCAAAGCTATATCATGTGAAAGTAGAATATTGGTAGGGCTGCAAAATAGTGTGGACAAAAAAGGTACAATCTTCAATCTAACATAAATGCCATTTTGTAAATAGTACTGTACATACTTGTGTTTTTAAACTTTTTATGCAACTTAATATTTAAGTTGAAAAATAAACATTTCAGAATTATCAATTCAATCTGCACTCTTCTTGATAACAAGCCAAGTAGACTCATGACACCATCTATTAAAAAAAGAAGCTATATCAGTCCTCACCACTTACATGCCAGTTAGAACAATGAGGTCGTCCTCTCAGCTGCTTTGAAACATTCCACACTGTAAGCAAAAAACTTTGGTGAAAAAAAAACGAGCTTTTTCAGTGGCAAGTTCCAGATTGTGCAACACTCTACCTTTCTACATTAGAACAGCTGAGTCACTTGAGCACTTTCAGTCTTGGCTGAAAACACACCTCTTTGCGTTGACTTTTTTTTTTCCACAATATCTTTATTGAACCTTTTTTTTTTAACAAACATGATACAAACAAACACTAACACTAAAGTACTACAAAAAAAAAAAAAATGCCCTAAAAACACCAACAACCACCAACAAAATCAAATCTTCAACAATGCTCCTCTGTTTAGTCTAGACAATCCAATACATTAGTATACATATTATGTTCACCAGTTTGGAATTTACAAGGTCCACACACATCATTCACCTTCTTCTTCAAGAGTTATGTTTAAATTTTTTACATAATCAATAAAAGGTCTCCATATATTCTCAAACACAATTTCCTTTGATTTCAGTATATATGTTATTCTTTCTAATGGAAGGTTTGTTAACATCTGTCTTAACCACTGAGTCACATCTGGTCTATGAGTCTTTTTCCATAATAGTGCAATACATTTTTTGGCATTAAGCAAACTGAGGTCTATGAATGTTCTTTCACTTTTATTGAAATTATGCTTTTCTGGGTACAGACCCAACAAAAACAGTTTAGGATTCAATATGATTTGTTTTGAGATTATTTTTTCAATTGTTACCCTCACCTCTTCCCAAAACATTCTTATTAATCTACATTCCCATAAACAATGAAATAGGGTTCCTTTACTTTCCATGCATTTTGTGCATGTATCTGGTATATTTTTGTTATATCTATTTAACTCCTCCGGTGTAACATACATCCGCATTAACCATTTGAAATGTATCAATTTAAGGCGTGCATTTATTGATTTGGTTTGAGCTTCTGTACAAGCCAATTCCCACTGTTCCTCTGAAATTTCAATTTGCAGATCTTCTTTCCAGTAGTTTAATCTTTTCAGTGAATTTTCACTTGAAGATAGTGTCAATGAGTTATAAAACTCTGAAATAATACCCTTTCTTTTACTATCTTTCATCATCATTTTTTCCAAGGATGAATAAATAGGTCGAGTGAGAGCTTTATTTTGATTTGATCGAATAAAGTTTCTAAGTTGAAGATATTTAAAAAAATGTGTTCTATTGAGATTAAATTTGATCCTCAGCTCTTCAAAAGACATTATGTTGTCTGCACATGGCAAATATAAATCCTGAATCTTTTGTATCCCTTTTAAATTCCATACTTTAAATACAGCGTCCGCTCTCCCTGGTTTAAAATATTGATTACCCCATATTGGACTAAATTGTGACAATAACTGTGGTTCTTTTAAATAGTTTTTAGCTTCACACCATATTTTGATCATATGCTTTACAAATGGATTTTTAACTTGTTTTTGTAATTTTTTTGCCGAATCTGAGTATATGAATATGGGAAGAGGTAAAGGTAAATTGTATGATTCCATTTCAGTCCAGTGAGGGAGATCATTTGATGAAAAATAATATGTCATAGACCTCAGTTGTGCCGACCAATAATACAACATAAAATTTGGACATTTCAGACCTCCACGATCAAATGGTAAATATAATAAAGACAAACGTAATCTAGCCCTCCTGTTGTTCCATATAAATTCCACTAACTTTTTTTTTATTCTTGAGAATAGATCTAAAGGTGGTGATAAGGGAATGTATTGAAATAAATAAAGTATTTTAGGTAAAATATTACTTTTAAGTATATTGATTCTCCCGATCATCGACATTGGTAGTGACATCCATCTCTGAGTTAACTCATTGATATCTGACATTAAGGCTTCATAGTTGACGCTGGCGACTGATTCTAGCTTAGGCATAATTTGGATTCCTAAATATTTAAACTGATTTACAACATTGAATTGATTTGCCTCAGGGGCTGGGTAATTTCTCTGGGTCTCATTTAGCATTAATATTGAAGATTTAGTTTTATTTATTTTATATCCTGATATTTCCCCAAAATTCTTTATTAAATTCAACAAGGTTGGAATTGATTTTTTTAGATTCGACATAAACAAAATTATATCATCGGCGTACAGGGAGATTTTATGTTCTGTTGGTCCAACTTTAATTCCATATATTTGTGAATGTAAACGTATCGCTATCGCTAAAGGTTCAATTGCCATAGTAAACAGTAAAGGTGAAAGTGGACAGCCTTGTCGACATCCTCTATTGATTTTTATTGGTTTTGAAATATTGTTATTTGTTAGGATTTCTGCTGTAGCATTATTGTATATTATTTGAACCCATTTTATGAAATTATTTCCAAGTCCAAACCTTTGTAGGACTTCAAAAAGAAAGGGCCATTCAACTCTATCAAAGGCCTTTTCGGCGTCCAATGATAGGAGAGCTGTATCCGGTGCTTCTTTATTAAAATAAATAATATTAAATAGTCTTCTTACATTATGGAAGCCTTGTCTACCCTTTATAAAGCCATTCTGATCTCGATTAATAATATTTGGTAAAATTTCTTGTATTCGTCTTGCTAAAATTTTACAGATTATCTTAAGGTCGGCGTTTAATAGGCTTATTGGTCTCATATTTTCACATTTATTAGAGGGCTTACCTGGTTTTGGCAGCAGTATAATTAAGGCATTATTTATGTATGATGGTAAATTATTATTTTGAAATGCTTCTAAAACCATTTCCAAAAAAGGTTTTATTAATTTATTCTTAAATTTTTTATAAAGGTCAACTGGAAGACCATCTGGTCCTGCACTTTTTCCTGATTTCATATTATCAATGGCTAGCCCAACTTCTTCTTGACTAATTTTAGACTCCAATATCTCCCTGTTTTCATTTGGAATACACGGTATAGATAGTTCGTTCAAAAACCCATTTAGTTTTGTTAAATCAGGTTCATTTTTGGTATCATATAATTTTTCATAGTAATCTCTAAAGGCTCTATTAATTTCTAAAGGATCTATAACTACCTGTCCGTTACTTATAATACTGGTAATTGGTGTTTTAATTTCCAATTGTTTAATCTGCCATGCTAATAATTTTCCTGATTTTTCACCTTGTTCATAAAAAGATTGTTTCAATCTTAGAAGACTCGAGGCAGCTCTATTCGCTGATTTTTTGTCGTATTCAGCTCTCAAAATCAGTAATTCATTCTCCAACCTTGGGTCACTTCCTGCATACACTTTTTCCTGAAGACTTTTTATTTTATGTTCCAATTTAGCTCTCTCCTCTCGAGTCTTCTTAGATTTTGATCCTGTATAACTAATAATATGTCCCCTAATAAAAGCTTTGAAAGCCTCCCACTTTACACATGCTGATGTTTGTGTAGTATTGATGTCAAAGAACTCGTCTATCTGTTTTTCTATATACTTGACAAATTCCTCATCCTGAAGCCATTTATGCTGAAATTGCCATCTACCTGATTCCTTTGTCAATTTTTTATCTACATATATTAGACAACAGGGTGCATGATCAGAAATCACGATGTTATCATAAAAGCAGTTTTGAATCTTGGACCTTAATTCTGTGGAAATCAAAAAATAATCAATACGTGAGAATGTCTTGTAGGTACTGGAATAACAAGAATAGGCTTTAACTTGTGGTTTCATTTCTCTCCATATATCTAACAATCTCAATTCTTTCATAAAATGATTAATAGTCATCCTACATCCAATGTGCGTACAATCCAGTCCTGTTGATCTATCCACACCTGGATTCAATGTACAATTAAAATCCCCTGCTATTATATGTTGCCCTGTAAGTGATGATAAGATGAGAAATAAATTAGCAAAGAACTTCTGATCATCTATATTGGGACCATATAAGTTCACAAGATTTATATTTTCTAATAGCAAAGAACCTTGAATGATTACATATCTTCCAAATTTGTCTCCAATTACATTTTTCACCTGAAAAGGAACTGATTTATGTATGAGAGTCATAACTCCCCTGGCTCGGGATGAAAATGAAGAGGTGAATACACTTCCCTGCCATCTACTCCTAATTCTTTTAACATCCTCCTCTATCAGATGAGTTTCTTGTAAAAACACAATTCTTGAACCCATGTCCTTTATTTTATTCATAACTTGTTTAAGTTTTTTTAAATTTTGTAGACCTCTGCAATTCCATGGAAGTTAAATTAAGATTAACACTTTGGTCCATGATCAATAGAGAGTTTAGGATTACCTTGCAGTGTAAACATGCTCATACAGAGAAGCAAAAACATGAGTGGTTGAACATTCATCCTACAAACTACACACAAACAAATTTCCCCTTCCCACACTTGTGGCAAACCCCCCAAAATCAAAAGAAAAATTCTGTCTCCCGATATAGCCATCGACCGTTCCACACCCACGGGGAACAGCCTAAGCCACTCCTTCTTCATCCTCCCAATCACCCTAACTCTACTGCTTTTAATGACGTAACATTAACTCTCCTCTGTAGTTTTCCAACTTAACTCCAAAATTTTTAACAACTTTGTACTTCATAGTTTTTTTTTTGTTTGTTTTGTTTTTGTTTTGTTTTTTTAATATATAATACAATCTATATTTTGTAAACTTACTATTTACTTCAAGTCAGTCAGATGCCTGTGCAAATGCTTAATTATTCTACCTTATATTTTGTTCATGCTTAGCTCCCACCAGTCTCTTCTTCTTCTTTGATCTTCTTGATGAACTCCTGCGCCTCCTCTGGGGTCTTGAAGATGTGGGTTCTGCCCTCATACGTGGTCAGCAGTCTCGCAGGATAGATTACACCATGACGAATCCCAAGGTTGCGCAGCTCCTTACGTACGGGATCAAACTGCTTCCTCAATTGCTGGATTCCTGTGGCCAAATCTGGGTAGAACCGCACCTGCTGGTCCTGGTGTTTAATCTCTCCTTTAGCACGTGCAGCGTTGAAGATCTTCATCCTGTCTCTGTTGCTAAGAAACTTCATAATTAAGGTCCTCGGCGGTCCCTTATCTCTCCGTGGGCCAATACGATGTGCTTTTTCCAGAACCACTGCTGATTGCAACTCCTCGCTGCCCAGCACCTCCGGAATCCACTTTTCCAGAAAGGAATATACGTCCCGACCTTCTGATTCCTCTGGAAGACCCACCAGCCTCAAATTATTCTGTCTCGACCGAGATTCCAAATCCAAAATATTATCTTCCAGAGATTTATTTTTTTTTTTCCAAAGTGCGCACCTTTAATTGAAGACGGGTGACGTCATCTTCAGCACTAGCGAGACGGAGCTCCATCTGCGCCGTTCGTTCTACACAGTCACCCAATTCCTTTCTTATTCCTTCCAACGCTGTCATAATCCCATCAAATCTAGAGGAAAAGTCCGCTCTCATTGAACTCATGGCAGCCATCAGCGCATCTGCGCCATTCCCCGCAGACATCGCACCGCCGCCAGCCGCCTCCGCCATATATGGAGTTTTGTTTGCTGCGTCACAGACCTGAAAGTCCGTTAATTTGGACTGTTTCGGCGGCTCGCTTTTTCCTTTTCCTGGTTTTCCAGCCTTAGGCTTCGCCGACATATCCTCGCCCAAATGCTGGGATACGTTCTGTCCCAAATGAGAGAGTTATTTGCCGATTTTTTTTCTCCAGGAGCAGAGCAGAGCGAGACACGTCCGTCCTACGTGGCAGCCATAACCGGAAGTCCTTTGCGCTGACTTTTAACTCAGGTTGAGCCTGAACATTATGGATTTTATTTATTCTAATTTATGACTGACTGATTGTGTTAATGTGTTGTTTCTGCTTTTGTTTTTATCCATTAGTATGCTCTTATTCCATTTTGTACAGCACTTTGGGCAGCACTTGTTGTTGTAAAAGTGCTTTATAAATAAACGTGACCTTGACCTAGTTGGAACTGCCTCACAAATTACGATATTTGGAGCTAGAAGAAAAAAGTTGAATATGTACAAGAGAAAAATTGCAAATCTCCAAGGACAAAAAAAAATGAAAATTTACAAGACAAATGTAGCAAATTTGTGGGAGGGAAAAAAAAATCACAAATGTATGAGAAAAGTATTGCAAGTTTAATAGAAAAGTGGCAAATTTATAAGACAAAAAACATTGAAGCTAATGTTATTGGTCAATTAAAAAAATGTTGAGGGTAAAGTTGTAGCTTTGGTAGCCTCCTAGCTGCTGAGGGGTTCTGTTGCATTTGCTCATTCTGCTTTACAGGCAGAAATATCTCTGTTCACAATTTTGGGTATTTGCTGTGGATTGAATATGTGTCAGCCCTAGTTAAAGCTACAGCGATCAGCCTGTCGTCACCATTCTCTTTTATCATTCTGAGATTTTTTTTAAAAGTACATACGTTTTACCTTCTAGCTCCTTGGCAACAGATCTGATGAAACTCTGTGGAGAGACCAAAACAAGGAATAAGGTATAAGACTTTTTTTTAACATTAAGTTAAGAATAAACCTTTCTTTCCTGCAGTAACAATCATGTCTCCACTCTGCTCAGGCTCGTAGGAGGACCACCACTCAAATGGAGCTGCTGTATGCCAACAGCGACTCATCAGCCCCCGATGCCCCCACGGCAGATTTCTCTACGCCGATGCTGCCGCTGGCTGAAACGCCCGATGGGGGTGGGGACGTGGACTTCTCCGGCTCTTCAGTCAGGGACTACACAGCTCTCTCCCCTGGCTTTTCCTCTAAAATGGGCAGCATGTAAGTCCATGCCTGCCATTCTTTTATTAACACATTAATCCCCTCATCTTTCCCTTCCTGCATGCTTGATGTTGCTGCTTCCTCTGCTTTGTTTGTGTGCATCCTTAAAAAAGGCCATAACTTACTCAAACCGCTGAGTCCATATATTTGTATTTTTATGGTTCATTCAATGCAAGAACTACGCTTTTAATTCCCCATTGAGACTCAATCATATATGAAAGAGCCCCTATTATGGTTTTATCCAGCCATCCATCTTCTACCGCTTATCTGGGTGTCCAGATTCCGGGAGCAGCAGTCCAAGCAGAGAAGCCCAAACTGCTGCCTGATCCATATAAGACCTATAAAATATCTTCTGTTCTTCCTTCAGGTGTTGAGCCCAGTGGAAAAGGTGGCCCATGTGGCTCATTCAGACTGAGCCCAGCAATGGGCAGACACTCGGGCATTTGCCCTCAAGCCCTTACCCCAGCTTGGCTTCAGAGTCGGGCCCCAGTAAGCCCAAACTGGGCAGGGTACACTGGATCCTTGCTGCAACTTTTTCATGGGGGTCCTCTGGACCACTCTCTGTCTGGCCCTTCACCCAGGACTAATGTGCCTTGGGAGACCCTACCAGGGGAAAGTTGCCCCAGACAACACAGTTCCCAGAATCACAAGAGCACATAAACCTCATTAGGACACACAAACTCCTAATTTTAGTGCAGGATTTTTATGACCGTATAGCTCTCCCTGTACAGGAGTTGTCCTTTCCCACAAAAACTAGGACTACAAATCTGCCTCAGATGCCTCGTTTGGATTACCTGTTCTCTTACATGAGGTTAAGATAAGATGAGATAAGATAAGCCTTTATTAGTCCCACAATGGGGAAATTCCAGGATTGCAACATCACAGGGATAGCAACACTCAGAGCAACAATCAAAATCAGGTTGTCCCATCATTACTTAACAGACCTGATACAGACCTGCCTCCTGGCTAGTCTGGTACGTCCTCTCCTCAGAGGAGAAGAGGACGTTTCCCCACTGAGCCTCGAAGTTCACACATTTACAGTGAAGCTTGCAAGCTAGCTAGTGGAGTAGGTGGTGTTTTTAGAGCACTTCTCTGTAAATTCTAGTCACCACGCGAGACTTCAGTGGTGCCATCTTTCATTAATAGACGGCCAGTAATTTTTTTCATGTCATTGTGAACATTTTGGTATTTATTTCCAGCATGAGACTGGTACCAGAACCGTTAGCGTGGCAAGCATGTCATTGACCATCTTTACATGTACACAAATAAACCGGTTATGATTGGGTTTCTGGAGTTATCTGATTATTCAAGTGGCCATATAAACAGAATAAAGTCGATAAAGGCCATGTAACTGGGGTTATTAACTCGTGGTTTACCCTCTAATAATCTGTTTATTCAGTGCATGTAAACATGACAAAACTGATTAATGCCATTATCGGTTTATTCCCAGTTATCGGTTTACTGTGATCATTTAACTGTGGTCATTGTTAAAGAAAAATCTCAGAAATGATAAGAGGGAGGATGGAGTGAGACTCGCTAGCATCAAAAACTCTGCTCTAAAACAGTCCATTTTGCGGCGACCTCCTTCCCCATCTGTAAAATGCTACTGCGATAGTTAAACCCGAAGTTGTTTTGACCAAAATATGTCACAGACATTGCATGACCACGTCTGGGAGCTGTTGTCACCATGTGGAAAAAGAGCATAATAGGGGTCCTTTAACAGTAAGAACACTAACCAGGCTGCTTCAACCATCTTGTGACAGCCCACGCTTGAACAAAATGAATCACATTTGCTTTATGTTAGCGCAAACTTCAACATCATGATCAAACAGCAGTTAAATTATTAGTTATACAGTATTTAGGCGAGTATATCACACACCCTGCTCAGTGCCCCATTGTTAAACATGAACTCTACAAAGAACCACCACAGTTTGGGGACTTTTAAACACCAGGTAATTGTATTTCTGTCTATGCATGCTGTTTTCATTATTTTGTATTGATTTCACACCCTTATGTTGTTTTATATTTATTTTTGTATGCCATCTTTGTTTTTGTGGATAAATTAAAACTGAACACTCAGTTCTGGCTGCAGAACTCCAGCAGGTGTGGCCGAGCCTTCCCCACGCTCTCGCAGGAAGACCTATGACAAAGCAGCAGCTGACAGAGCAAAGGTCAAGGAGATTAAACAGTAAGAGCTTGATGGCAGCACTGTGGCTGGGAAACCAAAAAAAAAAGACTAAATCACTTCACTTTGACTCTACTAATACTCCTACTTCAGCTTCCCGCTTTGGAACAGCATGTCACTGAATTAATAATACCACACTGCCTCTTGCTGGATGGCCTTTCATGTGTCAAGTTCTATGCTGAATTTAAAGTCAGATTTTTTTCCCTGACAAACTAAATGTTAACTGGTGCTTGTTCTTCTTTTTTTCCAGTAGCTTTGACTCAAATTCAGTGTTCAACTTGCTAATCAGTACTCCTGCTTCTGATGGTGTCGGGATCACAATTTTGTTTTTGATTTTCCCTTAAGCTAAACAGTTTGTAAAACAGAATAAATCAAATAGCATTGCTATTTCACAAATAGAAGGTCTTACATTTCACCAAGGTCAAAAACACTCATAATCCAGATCCAAGAGAACGCTACAGTTTCATATCTAAAATAAATCACACCCTCTCAACAGGTACATATTTGTCTGAAGATACTCCAAACGCATGACGGCCGTACCAGAGTAACAGCTGGGGGACATTTGGAAGAGTGATACTTGGGTGGAAAACGTGATTCCTCTTTCTGTTTAGCTTGTTTTGTCAGGACTTTTGCACTTTTCAGTTTAATTCAGACCACAGTTTTCGATGTGAAACCTCCCCTGAACCATGGTCTGGACCTAATGGCCCAAATTTTACCCAGCAAAAAGAGGTGGTCTCAGTCCATATCAAACTGAACCTTGGTCCAGTTTGTTCAGTGTGTGAAAGCAATTTTCAGAAAGGTTTAGACTTTCAGACCAAATACAGGAAGTTAAAGCAGTTGATAAGAGCAGCCACTTGGAGAGGGGAAATACCGGCATTAGAGGCATAAATAGTCATTTGAAAAAAAAAAAAAAAAATCATGAAATGCAGAAACTTGCCAGATATTTTCACAGAGGATGTGACAGTTTTTGAAACTGGATGAGCAGTACCACCTGGAAATCATCACGGCGGACAAGGACAAGCGTCCTTTTTAATATTCTAACCTCACTAAACTAGTTCACCGACTGGTATGATGGCGTTGTAGAGTGTGTAAATGATGAGGCAAGTTTGTCTCAGGCAGTTTATTACACATTCTCTCACATGAGCATGGTAGAAAAGAGAACATCTCAAACAGAACTCTTCCTTTAAATACTCAGGTCCTTCTACATATCAAAAGGTCACATTGCATTCACATAAAAGATGAATTTGCATGCACTTCCTTAATCCTTTAACATCCCCCTCACAGCCTCTGGCACACAAAGTCCTCCAAGCCGTCTCTGACACACAAAAGATCACATTTCACAGCTTCCTGTTATCTCCAAGGAAACTCTGCCCTTTGTTCTTATCATAGATGCTGCTCATTATGTTTTGGCCATGTGCGGCCACCCCCCCCCCCCCCCCGAGCATATTGGATCGAACAAAAGAATAACAGTCTGTATGCTGTGACAGAATCATTACACATCAATCCCCATGCTGCTTGGGCTTCAGTCTTCTCCCGTATCAGCTGTAACCAGGATTCACCGCCTCCGCAGCGCTGTCATGCTGGGGAGCTGCTGTCTGGGGGTGAAAACCTTTTGTCTGTCCCTGCGGGTGTTCTGGGGAAATTCTACTCTGGGAAGCTCCCCGTGGGGGTCTTCCACGCCGAGGGGCCCTCGCCAACAGTACTTGCTCGTCCGCCATCACAAAAGCGGGTTTGAGTCTGTTTATGCCAACCTTTTCCCTCCTACCCCCCAAATCTAGCAAAAAATGCTTGTCCCCTGTTTCCAGCACTCTGAACGGTCCATCATAAGGTGGTCGCAGTGGGGGGCGATGCGCGTCATGTCTGACAAAAACAAACTCCGCATTTTTCAAAGTTTTAGGCACAAAAACACGCGGAAAACTGATGAACGGGGCCCGGCAGCGTGCCTGTGTCAATGCTACGCTGCAACAGCTGAGACGGGGAGCTGCCCGGCGCAGGATTATCCGGGAGAAACTCCCCGGGCAGCCGAAGTGGCTGCGCAAAAACGAGTTCAGCTGGAGAAGCTTCCGAGTCTTCTTTAGGCGCAGAACGCAACCCTAATAAAACCCACGGTAGCTTGTCTACCCAATTTGCATCCGTCAGTGACGCCCTGAGAGCTGCTTTCAATGACCTATGAAAACGTTCGCATAACCCATTAGCCTGAGGATTGTACGCGGTTGTGCGGTGAATTGTGACACCCAGGCTGCGGGCCATTGCTGACCAAAGTTCGGAAACAAATTGAGGGCCTCTGTCGGACGTAATGTCCGATGGGACTCCAAAACGCGCCACCCATGCTGTTAAAAACGCGCGTGCTACCTCCTCGGCTGTGGTTGACGCCAGTGGAACCACCTCCAGCCATCGTGTGGTGCGGTCCACCATTGTCAGAAGGTGCATGCACCCCTGTGATGGCGGGAGGGGGCCCACGAGGTCCACGTGAACATGGTCGAACCTCTTAGCCGGGATGTGAAACGGCTCCAAGGGAGCCCTCGTGTGTCTGTGTACTTTGGCTCGTTGGCACACCATGCAGGCTGCTGCCCACTCTTTCACCTGTTTGCGTAGACTCGACCACACAAATTTCTCTCCTACCATCTTGATTGACGCGCACACTCCCTGGTGCACTAAAGAATGAACTGAGTCAAAAACGCGGCGGCGCCACGCTGCCAGTACCACGGGACGCGGTTGCCCAGTGGAGACATCGCAGATTAGGGGGGGGCATACCGTCTTGCAGCACCCTGCTCTCCAGCCTTAACCCTGTTGGTCCAGACTGGAGTGCGCGCACATCCGCATCACTAACCTGCTCCACGGCCATGGCTGTGTAATCTATCCCCACGCGGACTGGGGCCGCCACGGCGCGTGAGAGGCAGTCTGCCACTACATTCAGTTTACCCGAGACATGCTGAATATCGGTAGTAAACTCTGAGATCGCGGCCAGCTGTCTCTGCTGCCGGCCCGACCACGGTTCTGAAACCTTGGCCATCGCGAATGTTAGTGGCTTGTGGTCAACAAACGCGATGAAACAGCGCCCTTCCAGCCAGAACTGGAAGTGGCGAATAGCCAGGTGGAGAGCCAGCAACTCCCTGTCAAACGCGCTGTATTTACGTTCACTATCGCGCAAAGTCCTGCTGAAAAAGGCGAGCGGCTGCCAAGCCCCGGCTACACGCTGCTCCACGACCACCCCTATGGCCACATCTGACGCGTCAGTAGTGAGCGCTATGCGGGCCGTTGGGTCTGGATGTGCCAACAACGCAGCGTTTGCCAGGGCTGCCTTGACTTCCGAGAACGCCCGCACTCGCTCCGGGGACCATTCGATCTTATTCGCAGGTTTCTGTTTTTTGAGCGCGGCGTACAGTGGTTGCATGAGCTGCGCTGCGCGGGGGAGGAAACGGTTATAAAAATTCACCATTCCCAAAAACTCCTGTAACGCCCTGACCATTTGTGGTCGGGGAAGATCTGCTACCGCGCGCACTTTGTCAGGCAGTGGAACCGCTCCTTCGGGAGAGACGCGGTGCCCCAAAAAATCAATCTGCGTCACACCGAACTGACACTTCGCTGGATTGATTATTAAACCGTGCTCTCCCAACCTCCGGAAAACCGCCGTGAGGTGGGTTTCGTGTTCGTCTTCGGACGCGCTGGCTACCAAAATATCGTCCAGGTAGATGAATACGAAAGGGAGATTGCGCAGCACCGCATCCATCATGCGTTGGAACGTCTGTGCAGCCCCTTTAAGCCCAAATGGCATGCGCAAAAACTCGAATAGACCAAACGGAGTTATCACCGCTGTTTTGGGTATGTCCTCAGCGCGCACTGGGACTTGGTGGTAACCGCGGACCAAGTCTATTTTAGAAAAAACGCGCGCTCCTGCCAAATGAACAGAAAAATCTTGGATGTGAGGAATTGGGTAGCGGTCGTGCGCTGTGGCGTTGTTCAACCTGCGGAAATCCCCGCAAGGTCGCCACGAACCGTCGGCTTTAGGGACCATGTGTAGCGGGGAAGCCCATGGGCTGTTTGAACGCCTGATGATGCCTAACCTCTCCAGGTTGGCGAACTCCTCGCGCACTATGGCCAGTTTAGCTGCGTCCAAGCGCCGAGGTTTTGCAAAAACGGGCGGCCCGGTGGTGGTAATAAAATGTTCCACCCCGTGTTTAGCGACGGCTGCCGAAAATGTCGGGACCGTGAGTGCTGGGAACTGAGCGAGCAGTGTGTGGAACTTACCGCTTGCAGCTGTGACATTGGCTTGTGCTGTTGGCCGGGACGCTCGAGCTGTACAGGGGATAGAATCAAAAGAGAGTGCATTAACCAGGCGCCTGTTCGCGACATCAACCAACAAACCATGTGAGCACAAAAAATCAGCCCCCAATATATTGAAATTCAATGCTGTTGTGACAAAAGTCCACTCAAATGCACGGCCGTGTAGAGACAGAAGCAGAGTCCTCTCACCAAAGGTCTTAATCTCCGAGCGGTTTGCTGCTGCCATCTCGGGGCCACTGGATCCTGCCAGCCGGTCGGCGTAGGACGGCATGATGAAACTCAACTGGTCGCCGGTGTCCACAAGGAAATGCCTCCCTGAGCGTGCATCCATCAAGTAGAGCAGCTTGTTCTCCTCCCCGAGGGCCGCAGCTGCTACCGACCCCCGGTCTTGGCGTTTCCCCGAGCGCTTGAACTGGCACGGTGGTATACATTTGCGTGCCCTCTCTGCAAAGCGGCGGTGGTAGAAACAAAGGGTGTCTCCTCCGTGTTCCTTGGACACCGCCGTCGTCGGTGGCTCCGCTACCGCCGTCGATGGCTCCTCGCCGTCTCCGGCCGTCGCGCCGAGCTCCGTCGCCACCGCCGTAGTCGTGAGCTCTCTGCTGGCCATGATGATCCGGTGTGCCTCCCGGGCCAGTGCACAGTAGTCCTGCTTGGCCAGCAACGGCGAACTGGCCAGGGCCGCTCTCGTCGCTGACGGAAGGTTCCGGAGGAAAAGGTGGATAAAAATGAAGTGGTCGTCGTCTGAGCCTTTCAATCTCAGCATCCTCTCCATGAGGTCAATAGCCGTGCAATCTCCCAACCCGGTCCGCATCACGAGTCTCTCTGCTCTCTCCTCAACCGAGAGTGTGTAGTGCTGGATAAGTGCGGCCTTCAACGCGCCGTATTTATCGCTAGCTGGTGGCTGATCCAGCAGGGTCTCCACATGCTGAGCCATGTGGGTGTCAAGCTTTGCGACCACATGGTAGAATTTCGTGTCATCCACCGATATCCCCCGGAGGACGAACTGCGCCTCAACCAGGTGGAACCAGGAGCGCGGATTGTGCTGCCAAAAATCCGGTAGCTGGATTGCAACGGCATACGCTTGGCTGGGGGCTCCCAACGAGGCTGGCTCCGGGGAATTCTCTTCGTGTTGCATGCTTCGTCTTGGGTCACCAGTGTAGAGTGTGTAAATGATGAGGCAAGTTTGTCTCAGGCAGTTTATTACACATTCTCTCACATGAGAGAGAATTTTTCTCTCGGCGCCACACGAGTCGGCTGCCTTTTGCAACAGCGGCTCGATTCCGAGTCTTTTTCCCTTCCTCTCTCTTTTGATCCGTCTTTTTTTTTCACCCCACTTATATCACGGACACACAGATCGTCCTAAATGTCTCCTGAGCCGGTGGACGGAGCCACTGTCTATAGCAGGATACGATACAGCAGAGAACAGCTGCTAGCATTCAACCGCCACCCGGTCCCATTGGAAAAACTCGACATACCGAGAGAACTGAGGCGAAAACGCCGCGGCTGCCGGGCTGGAGTAAGGCGGAGGACAAAAAATATAAGGTACAGACCCTCCCTTCCATCTGTTGTCATGGGAAATGTACGGTCGATACTGGGAAAGTTAGATGAGCTAGCGGCTATCTCCCGTTATGATAGCACATACCGGGAGTGCTCTCTCCTTTTGTTTACTGAGACGTGGCTAACTGAACTAGCAGCAGATGCTAACATTGAGCTGGAGGGTTTTCACATGATACGAGCTGACCGAACACCAGACAGTGGCAAGGCTAGGGGCGGTGGAGTGATAATGTATGTTAACAACAACTGGTGCAGACCGGGACATATCACTGTTAAACAACGACACTGCAGCAAAGACATTGAGTTGCTAGCTGTTAGCATGAGGCCTACATATCTCCCGAGAGAACACTCACACGTGATCTGCATTGTTGTTTATGCAAATCCGACGGCGAACGCTGGGACAGCACGTGACGTCATCCATTCAGTAACCAGCAGGCTGCAGACAGAACACCCAGATGCTCTTCTCCTCATCTCAGGCGATTTCAACCATGTTTCACTGTCTCCCATTCTACCCACGTTCACCCAGTATGTCACATGCCACACTAGAGACAATAAAACACTGGATTTATTCTACGCAAACACTAAGGAGGCGTACACCTCATCACAACTCCCCCCACTCGGGAGATCGGATCACAACTTGGTTCATCTCCGGCCGGTGTACAAACCCCTAGTGCACAGACAACCTCCGGCCATGCACACTGTGGAGTTATGGTCTGAGGAGACAATGGACACCCTAAAGGGCTGTTTTGAAGCCACCGCCTGGAAGCAGCTCTGCGATCCACATGGTGAGGACATCGATGGCCTCATTCACACCTTCACGGGCTACCTCAGCTTCTGTGTGGACAAATCCGTTCCCACCAAGACCATACGGCGTCACTCAAACAACAAACCCTGGATCAACCCTGAGATAAAAACACTTCTGAGAGAGAAGAAGAGGATCTTCAGGTCAGGGAACAGGGAGATGCTGAAGTCCGTACAGAGGGAGCTGAGGAGAAAGATCAGAGAAGGCAAGGACAGCTTCAGGAAGAAGATGGAGGACAAGCTGCAACAGAGCGACATCAGCGGGGTCTGGAGAAACCTCAAAACCATCTCGGGGCTCTAGAATACCTCCCCCCAGGCCACAGGGGGCAGGGAGTGGGCGAACAACCTGAATCTGTTTTTCAATAGATTTGACCAACCGCCCTCCCCCCTGACTGCACAACAACCACTGCTGCCTCTAAAGAAATCAAGTCCTGCTGCCCACTCCCCACTCCACCAACACCCCCCCACTCCCAACACACAGCCCCCCATCCTGACCCTGACCAGGACCCAGGTGAGGACGGAGCTGAGGAAGATCAAGGCGAGGAAGGCGCCGGGACCGGACGGCATCAGCGCAAAGCTCCTCAAGTCCTGTGCAGACCAGCTGTGTGGGATTGTGACGTATATCTTCAACATGAGCCTGAAACTGGGGAGGGTACCACAGCTGTGGAAAACATCTTGTGTGGTACCTGTACCAAAAACTTCCCACCCCAAAGACCTGAACAGCTACAGACCGGTGGCCTTGACGTCCCACTTGATGAAGACCCTGGAGAGACTGCTCCTTGCTCACCTCCGCCCCCTGGTGGAACCAGCGATGGATCCACTCCAGTTCGCCTACCAGCATGGCATTGGGGTGGAGGATGCGGTGATCTTCCTCCTTCACCGTTCTCTGTCCCACCTGGAGAAGCCCGGGAATATGGTGAGGATCATGTTCTTTGACTTCTCCAGTGCTTTCAACACCATCCAACCGATGATCCTGAAGGACAAGCTGCTGCGCGCAGGGGTGGACCAGCACCTGTCATCATGGATCCTGGACTACCTCACGAACCGGCCTCAGTTTGTGAGAACCCGGGACTGTGTGTCCGACACGATCATCAGTAGCACGGGGGCCCCCCAGGGAACGGTGCTGGCTCCCTTCCTGTTCACTCTTTATACTGCGGACTTCTCACACAACACAACACACTGCCATCTACAGGAGTTCTCTGATGACTCTGCGATCGTTGGCCTCATCTCCAATGGAGATGAAGCTGAGTACAGAGGGCTTATCCAGGACTTCGTGGACTGGTGCCATCGGAACTGCCTCCAGATCAACGGGAGGAAAACTAAGGAGCTGGTGGTGGACTGCCGCAGGCATGGGCAGCCCCTCACAGTACCAGTAAATATACAGGGAACAGACATCGAGATGGTGACATCCTATAAGTACCTGGGTATTCATCTGAACAATAAACTAGACTGGTCACACAATACTGATGCACTCTACAAGAAGGGACAGCGCAGGCTGTTCCTGCTGAGGAGACTCAGGTCTTTTGGTGTACAAGGGGCGCTGCTGAAGTCATTCTATGACACGGTGGTGGCATCAGCCATCACTTTTGGAGTGGTCTGCTGGGGCAGTGGCATTACTGCAGCCGATAGGAAGAGACTGAACAAACTGATTAAGAAAGCTAGCTCTGTCCTGGGGCAGCGCCTTGATCCGATGGAGGAGATAGGAGAGAGAAGGACGGTGGCTAAACTGTCATCTCTGCTGGAGTCCGAGTTCCACCCTATGCAGGACATACTGAATGCACTGAGGAGCTCATTTAGCAGCAGACTACATCATCCCAGGTGCACAACCGAGAGGTTTCGTAGGTCCTTCCTACCAACGGCTGTCAGACTGTACAACCTAAGCAGGGCTGCTCGCAGAGATAGCAAAAAGACGTAACAAACTAATAGTTTTTTGAATGCAAAAGATGCAATAGACTTACACAATGGTCCCCTCCGGCATACAACTAGGAACATACCGGTCGCTATGGAGGGTGAGAATATGTATGGGCACATAATCATACCATGTAGGATAACTAAGTAGACGGTTATGCTGTTTCATTCCATCTAGCAACAATGCTCTGCACTGTGTGTGTTTATATATTTGCATATTTATTCCATCTAGCTACAATGCTCAGCACTGGGTGTGTTTATATATTTATATATCTACATATTATTCCATCTAGCTACATTGCTCCGCACTGTGTGTGTTTATATACTTGCATATTTATTCCACCTAGCTGCAATGCTCCATACTGTGGGTGTTTATATATTTACATATTTATTCCATCTAGCTACAATGCTCTGCACTGTGTGTTCATATATTCATATATTTATTCCATCCAGCTACAATGCTCTGCACTGTGTGTCTGTGTGTGTGTGTATATATATATATTTTATAGTAATACGTACATATGTTTATTAGCTGCTCTTGCTTGCTTGTTTTTTTTCTTGCCTTCTGATTGTTGCTCTGAGTGTTGCTATCCCTGTGCTGTTGCAATCCTGGAATTTCCCCGTTGTGGGACTAATAAAGGCTTATCTTATCTTATCTTATCTTATCTTATGAGCATGGTAGAAAAGAGAACATCTCAAACAGAACTCTTCCTTTAAATACTCAGGTCCTTCTACATATCAAAAGGTCACATTGCATTCACATAAAAGATGAATTTGCATGCACTTCCTTAATCCTTTAACATCCCCCTCACAGCCTCTGGCACACAAAGTCCTCCAAGCCGTCTCTGACACACAAAAGATCACATTTCACAGCTTCCTGTTATCTCCAAGGAAACTCTGCCCTTTGTTCTTATCAAAGATGCTGCTCATTATGTTTTGGCCATGTGCGGCCACAGCGTCTTCGCCAGTTTTAACTAAGTAAGGTTACCAATGTGTCCAGAACTGCAGAAAACACCTTGGACAAAGGTTGCCATGGCAACAAGACGTAAGTTGTGTAGTTTGGATGGAAAAGGAGCAATGTGAAACCAAACCTAACTGGACTAAAAGTAGATAATGTAACAAAAATGAGTTGTGGTACAGATCTTGGTGCAGACTTTCAGTTGCATAGTTTTTTTTTTTTTTTTTTTTTGGTCTTCTGTAATCAATTTTTTTAAGAAACCGAATTTGGGGTTTTCATTAGCTGTAAGCTATAATCATCAAAATTAAAAGAAATAAACACTGGAAATATGTCACTCTGTGTGTAATGAATCTATATAATCTGAGTTTAACGTTTTGAATTGAATTACTGAAATAAATTAACTTTTCGTTGATATTCTAATTTATTGAAAAGCACCTATATAAGCACATTTAATTCGAGAGCTGAGCAAAATGCTGTACAAAATTCTAAAATCAAACAGAGACATAACAGTATAAATATAAATGAAGAAACAGCCAGACAAGAGGCTAAGATCCAGAATGATCTGGTAATGCTAAAGAAAACAGGTTTTGATTTTCCAGAGTTTAGTGGCAACTACCGCAGAGCACATCCTCCCCGAGACTTCAGCTTAAATGAAGAGTCTGCTGAAAGCTCTGATGACCTGAGTGGCTTTGGAGGAAATTAGGGGTGTCAGAAGTTTATTTGCCTGGAAAATGCATTTCCTTTACATTATGTCTGCACTCCATCATGCATGAGTACATGCTGTTGATGTGAGACTTTAAACATTTCTGCTTTTATACGTCATGGAAACGTGTTTCTATTGCAACCTGGCTCATTCTCACACCCATTGGAATAGGGCATGCGGCTCTGCCTCCCCAAAAAAAAGCTAAATTTACATGAATGAAGTTGCAAATTTGCTTGAAAATTAGCAAATTAATGAGTAAAAAGTTGTAAATTTATGAGTGAGGTTTTAAAATGAGTTAAACGTCAGACTTGCAAGTGAAAAGTCTAAAATGTGTGTGAAATTTCACAAGAAAAATCAGCAAAATTATCAGAAAAATATTGACAAATTTATGTAAAAAAATCATGCAATTCACAAGAAAAGCAAAAAAAAATTTGCATGGGGCAAAAACATAGCAACTTTGTCATTAAAATTGCAAATTTACAAGAAGTCAAAATTTTGAGAGGATAGAACCAAATATTGTGTATTTGGTCGCTTTTTGGAGGGGTTTTCTTTGTTGCCAAAAACTTCTGAAAAAGAGATGTTGCAAACCAATGCAATGCAGTATAAGGAGCATGGTTGATAAATTTCAGTATGAAGAAAACAAATCATTAATTGTCCTATTAATATTTTGCAGTTGCACAGGGCAAGTACATTGTGCCCCCCCCCCCCCCCCCCCCGGTTACATTTAGATTGCTGACTTCAATTAGTGTTCCGACCACTGTGCTGCAGCTCATCTAACATAAACCCTTCAGGCTACAAGTGCGGTATTCACTCTGCTGCTACCCTCAGGCTAAACACTTTAAAAAATGGTTCATGATTTTTTAAATTTTTTTAGTCCAGTAACTAATTTCTTTTCTGGTGTGCAGTGAGCATTACAAGTTCACACACACACTTAGCTGATTTAATCTGCTGTTACATGTTGTTTTGACAGAAGATGCAGATTAGTGGAGTTATAGTTGACTTTCTTTTCTTCAGAAGGAAAATTAGAGTTTTCAGAATCCTCTTGCAGATCTGTAATTGTGTATCATGAAGAAGATCTACATAAGAATAAGGAGTGAAAGCTGGAAAGATTTTGTGACGCCCTTTGATTTGCATTTTCAGAACAGCAACAACAAGGAGTAACACATGTGAAGAGAATAACCATCAAAAAAGATGGGCAAACAGTAAAAACTGGCACTTAGATTCTGACATTCAACTGGCATCAACTCCCAGAAAGAATCCAAATAGGATACCTGAGTGTAACTGTTGATACCTTTATTCCAAACCCGTTGAGATGTTTTAACTGCCAAATGTTTGGCCATGGCTCCGCAGGATGTAAGAATAAATCAGTCTGGTGCAAATGTGGAGAAGAAAGGCATGAGTTGGCCTGCACAACACCTCCCAAATGTAGTAACTGTTTAGACCAGTGGTCCCCAAACTACGGCCCGCCTCCACATTTGGCCCAGCCCCCTGAACAATACCAGAGACGCTTACCCCCACCCCCCCTCCACCTCCTCCTGCACAGAGCTTTTCCCGCACCTCGCTTCCAAAGTTGGCAGAGCGCCGTCTCGTTCCCCTGCTGAGCGTGTGCTCAGCCATGCATTTTGTGCCATGCATTCTCTGTATCACTGTATAAAAGAGCTGACTGTACATGCCTCACTATCGCACTTAGAATTCGCTCTTAGACAACTGCTCAGGGCTCACTCACAGCGCGCAACCAGAGCGCTGGGTGAGCCTCGTGATGGAGGAATAAAACACCTTTAAACCTCGGCTTGCTGTGTCCGCCTGCACTTATTTTTTCCTCCACACTGGTGACCTGACGTGAATGGACTGTCTCTCCCTTCTGCCGTGCTGTGGACTATTTTTTGCCTCCACACTGGTAAGCATTATGATTTTTTTTTTCAGTCTGGCCACGCGATCGAGACTAATACACGCATAGAACGTGACATTCTATTCCACCCTTCTGCAGTCTATGCCCCTATCTGAACACCCCCCCCCCCCCCAGAAAAAAAATCCTAGACTCACCCCTGTCAAATAAAACAGAATAATGGCGAAAAGGTTAGGTAAGAGAAAAATTGATTCAGAATGCAGGGTATTTAACCTGCAGTGGACAAAAGATTATTTTTTTGTTCAATGCAAAGAAAAGGCTGTTCAACAGCGGTGTCTACAAGCCTACTGGAACCTACAAAAGGATTACAAGGAAGAAACACAAGAACTTTGAGAGACTGCTCATATGAGTCATTTAAGAGATTCTGCTCTGACAACTAAGCTGAACTTTTACCTGTTAAGATTGTGCACGGCACAACAGAAAGTTAATGTTCCATGGCCTTTTTTTCTGTGAAGAACCCAGAGAGGGTTATTTGGTTATCTATTTCATAAATAGTGTTATTTATTTCATTAATAGTGTTATTGTGGAGAAGTGTGGGAAGGATGAGGCTGAGTTTATTTCTCAAGTCCAGTTTTATTCACATTCTCCAACATCTAAAAACAGAAAGAGAAAGGAATCCCCCAACATCTGTCCCTTTAGCACCCCAGGACATCAAAGCACACAGTCACATTGTCTTTTAATCCCAAATCACAATGCATCCCCCTCCAGGTCTTCTCGTCTCCACCTAAAGACCTGGTGGTCAGGAAATCCTTCAAGGCCATCTCCTTGCATACAAAAGGCCAGACTTCACATCCTCCTGTTACCCCTAGGAGGTTCAGACCTTTTGTTCCTCTGAGACGTGAAGCACACAATAAACATACAGTAATACACCTGTGAAGCATATGAAACCCACATATGTGCACCACATGACCCCCCCCCCCCCCAAATGTCTAAGATGGAACAACATAACCACAGATTGCATGTCATAATAAAATCACTACATATCAGTCCACGTGCCGTTTGGGCCTTAGCCTTCTCCCGTATTTGCTGTAAGCAGGCTGTACCACTTCCGCGGCGTCTTCCTGCTGTGGAGCTGCTGCCTGGGGGTGAGAACTGTTAGTCAACCTCTGTGGGTGTTCTGGAGAGTGCTCTCTAGGGGGTCTGCCGCACCAAGGAGCCTTAGCCAACTGCACAACTTTGTCAGCTACCACAAAACCGGGTTTGAGCCTGTTAATGCCAATCATTTCTTTTCTGCCCCCCAAATCTAGCAAAAAATGCTTATCCCCTGTTTCCAGCACTCTATATGGTCCGTCATAAGGTGGGCGTAAAGGCGGACGATGGGCATCATGTCTGACAAAACCATACTCCGCATTTTTTAAAGCCTTAGGCACAAAAACATGCGGAAAACTGTGAATGGGGCCAGGTAGCGTGCTCGGGCCCGTGCTATTCTGTAACCCCTGAGCCGGGGAGCACTCTGGCGCTGGATTATCTGGGAGAAATTCCCCGGGCAGCCGAAGTGGCTGTGCGAAAACTAGCTCAGCTGGGGAGGCTTCTAAATCCTCTTTAGGTGCAGAACGCAACCCCAATAAAACCCATGGTAGCTTGTCCACCCAATTTGCATCCGTAAGCGACGCTCTGAGAGCCGCCTTCAGTGACCTGTGAAAATGTGGATCGTTGCCCCCAGGCTGCGGGCCATCGCTGACCAAAGTTCGGAAACAAATTGAGGGCCTCTGTCGGACGTAATGTCCGAAGGGACTCCAAAACGCGCTACCCATGCCGTTAAAAACGCGCGCGCAATCTCCTCGGCTGTGGTTGACAGCGGAACCACTTCTGGCCATCGCGTGGTGCGGTCAACCATTGTCAGAAGATGAGTGCACCCTTGTGAGGGCAGGAGGGGGCCTACGAGGTCCACGTGGACATGATCAAACCTTTTAGCTGGGATGTGAAACGGCTCCAAGGGAGTTCTCGTGTGTCTATGAACCTTGGCCCACTGACAAGCCATGCAGGCTGCCGTCCACTCTCTAACTTGTTTGCGCAGGCTCGGCCATACAAATTTCTCTCCTACCATTTTGACCGATGCGCGCACTCCCGGGTGCGCCAGAGAATGGATCGAGTCAAAAACGCGGCGGCGCCACGCGGCTGGAACCACAGGACGCGGCCGCCCAGTGGAGACATCGCAGATTGGGGGGGCATACCGTCTTGCAGCACCCTGTTCTCCAGCCTTAACCCTGTTGGTCCAGACTGGAGCGCGCGCACATCCGCGTCGCTAACCTGCTCCGCGGCCATGGCTGCATAATCTGTCCCCACGCGGACCGGGGCCGCGCGCACTTCCGCGTCGCTAACCTGCTCCGCGGCCATGGCTGCAGAATCTACCTCCACGCGGGCTGGAGCTGCCACGGCGCGCGAGAGGCAGTCCGCCACTACATTAAGTTTACCCGCCACATGCTGGATATCGGTAGTAAACTCCGATATCGCGGCCAGCTGTCTCTGCTGTCGGCCCGACCAAGGTTCTGAAATCTTGGCCATCGCGAAAGTCAGCGGCTTGTGGTCAACCAACGCGGTGAAACGGCGTCCTTCCAGCCAGAACTGGAAGTGGCGAATGGCCAAGTGGAGAGCTAACAACTCCCTGTCGAATGCGCTGTATTTTCGTTCGCTGTCGTGCAGGGTCTTACTGAAAAAGGCGAGCGGTTGCTAGGCTCCGGCTACATACTGTTCCACGACCGCCCCTATGGCCACATCTGACGCGTCAGTAGTGAGCGCCATGCGGGCCGCTGGGACTGGATGTGCCAACAACGCAGCGTTTGCCAGGGCTGTTTTGACTTCAGAGAATGCGCGCTCTTGCTCCGGAGACCATTCGACTTTATTTGTGGGGTTTTGTGTTTTTAGTGCAGCATACAATGGTTGCATGAACTGCGCTGTGCGGGGGAGGAAACGGTTATAAAAATTCACCATTCCCAAAAACTCCTGTAACGCTTTGACTGTTTGTGGTTGGGGAAAATTTGTTACTGCGCGCACTTTGTCAGGCAGAGGGACCGGTCCGCTCCTTCTGGGGAGACGCAATGCCCCAAAAAATCAATCTGCGTCACCCCGAACTGACACTTTCGCTGGGTTAATTATTAATGAATGAATGAATGAATGAATGAATGAATTTATTTCGGATAGTACATTACAGGTTAAAAGAAACTGTATAATATAACAACAAGGTCAAATTAGACAAAGACTCCTTCTACTATACAATTCCACGTGAGTTATCCGAAATGGGTGATGGCTGAAGCCGCAGCTTATATTGCCCACCCATATTCCATCCAAGAATTCAAAGGAGAAAAAAGAGAAAACAAGACAAGAGCGATTACAATTTAAAACAAGGCTAAGACAAAATATGACTGAGAGAAAAAGAAAAATTATTAACCCGTGCTCTGCCAACCTCCGGAAAACTGCCATGAGGTGGTTTTCGTGTTCGTCTTCAGACGCGCTGGCTACCAATATGTCGTCCAGGTAGACGAACACGAAAGGGAGATTGCGCAAAACTGCGTTCATCATGCGTTGGAACGTCTGCGCCGCGCCTTTAAGCCCAAACGGCATGCGCAAAAACTCGAAAAGCCCGAAAGGAGTTATTACCGCTATTTTGTGTATGTCCTCAGCGCACACTGGGACCTGGTGGTAACCGCGTACCAAGTCTATTTTAGAAAAAACACGCGCCCCCGCCAAATGAACTGAAAAATCTTGGATGTGCGGGATCGGGTAGCGGTCGTGCGCTGTAACGTTGTTCAGCCTGCGGAAATCACTGCAAGGTCGCCACGAGCCATCAGCTTTCGGGACCATGTGAAGCGGTGAAGCCCATGGGCTCTTCGAACGCCTAATGATGCCCAACCTTTCCAGGTTGGCGAACTCCTCGCGCGCTATGGTCAGTTTAGCTGAATCCAAGCGCCGAGCTTTTGCAAAAACGGGCGGTCCGGTGGTAGTAACAAAATGTTCCACCCCGTGTTTAGCCACGGTTGCCGAAAATGTTGGAACCGTGAGTGCTGGGAACTGAGTGAGGAGTATGTGGAACTTACCACCCGCAGCTGTGACGTTGGCTTGTGCTCTTGGCGGGGCCACTCAAGCTGTACAGGGAATAGAATAAAAAGAGAGTGCATTAACCAGGCGTCTGTTAGCAAGATCGACCAACAAACCATGTGAGCACAAAAAATCAGCCCCTAACATGTTGAAATTGACTGCCGCTATGACGAAAGTCCACTCGAATGTACGGCCGTGTAAAGACAGAAGCAGAGTCCTCTCACCGAAGGTCTTAATCGCCGAGCCGTTCGCTGCTGACACCCGGGGACCACTGGAAGGCGCCAGCCGGTCAGCGTAGGAAGGTGTGATGAAACTCAGCTGGGAGCCCGTGTCCACGAGGAAATGCATCCCCGAGTGCGCATCCCTCAAGTAGAGCAGCTTGTTCTCCTCTCCGAGGGCCGCAGCCGCTACCGACCCCCGGTCTTGGCATTTCCCGAGTGCTTGAAATGGCACAGTGGAATGCACTTGCGTGCCCTCTCTGTGAAACGGCGATGGTAGAAGCAAAGGACATCGTCTGCTCCGTGTTTCCTGGCCCCTGCCACCGCCGTCGTCGGTGAGTCTGGTGCTGCAGCCTCTGGCCCCCTGCCCTCTCTGGACGTTGCGCCTGGCTCCGCCGCCGCAGCCGTAGCCGCGCGCCGTCTATTGGCGTCGACGAGTCGTTGCGCCTCCTGGCCCAGCTCGTGGTAGTCTCGTCGGGCCAACAGTGGTGAACTGGCCAGGGTCACTCTCACCGCTGACGGTAGGGTCCTGAGGAAAAGGTGGGTGAAGATGAAGATATCATCTTCGGAGGTCTCTCAAACTCAACATCTTCCCCATCAGGTCTGCAGGTCTGTCGCTCTCAAATTCAGTCAGCGCCAGGAGCCTCTCTGCTCGCTCCTCCACCGAGGGGGTGAAGTAACTGATGAGTGCAGCCTTCAACGTGCTGTACTTGTCGCTGTCCAGCGGGTGGTTGATCAGGCTGTCCACTCGCTGGGCTGTGTGGTTGTCCAGCTTTGCAACCACATGGTAGAACTCTGTGGCGTCTACCGAAATCCTCCGGAGGTGGAACTGTGCCTCGACTGCGTTAAACCAGGAGCGCGGATTGTTCGGCCAGAAGTCCGGTAGCTGAACTGTGGCTGCATTCGTTTGGCTGGCTCCTGACAAGTCTGGCTCGGGAGATTCGTCTCCGCTCATGATACGTCTTAGGGTCACCAGTGTGGAAAAGTGTGGGAAGGACGAGGCTGAGTTTATTTCTCAAGTCCAGTTTTATTCACATTCACATTCTCTAACATCCAAAAACAGAAAGAGAAAGGAATCCCCCAACATCTGTCCCTTTAATACCCCAGGACATCAAAGCACACAGTCACATTGTCTTTTATCCCAAATCACAATGCATCCCCCTCCAGGTCTTCTCATCTCCACCTAAAGTCCTGGTGGTCAGGAAATCCTTCAAGGCCATCTCCTTGCATACAAAAGGCCAGACTTCATATCCTCCTGTTACCCCTAGGAGGTTCAGACCTTTTGTTCCTCTGAGACGTGAAGCACACAATAAACATACAGTAATACACCTGTGAAGCATATGAAACCCACATATGTGCACCACATTATTTATTTTCTGACTTTTTTTCCTGTGAAGATCCCGGAAAGGGTTATTAATATTTGGTTATGTGTGGCTTTCTGGAAAACAATAAATGTTTACGTTTAGGCACCCCTGCGATCGTCACACTTTTTCTGTTACAAACTGACCCCGGCCCCCATCAGAGAAGGCAAAAGTTATGTGGCCCTCACAGGAAAAAGTTTGGGGACCCCTGGTTTAGACAATCATGCAGCGTCATCGAAGGAATGTCCTTGTTGGATCAAGGAAAAAGAAATTCAAACTGTCAAAAGTCAGAATCAGAATCAGATTTATTGCCATTGTTCATGTAGTACACAAACTAGGAATTTGTCTCGATGCCATGCTGCAACATTAAAAACATGATGAGAAAAATAGATAAACTAAAAAACTAAAGGACTGAAAACGTGCAATAAGTGTAGAAAAATAAGTAATAATAAGTAATAATGATAATAATAATAATAATAACAATACTAGTAATAATGAGTAGTACTAGTCAAGGCAGTTTTAAAAAATTAGCAAGTAGCAGATAATGTGAAGTACCACATAGTGCAGTCGATAATGCAACAGAAAACAGTGATGAATGACGTGAGTCTGGTTGAGCTGCTGTACATAGTGCACAAGAGTCAAAAAGTCACTTAATGTTCAGCAGTCTGATGGCAGAGGGGAAAAAGCTGTTCATGTGCCGGGAGGTTTTAGTCCGAATGGACCGAAGTCTTCTACCTGAGGGGAGGGGAGCAAACAGTACGTGACCAGGATGTGAAGGATCGGCTATGATCCGGCCAGCACGCCTCCGGGTCCTGGAGATGTACAGGTCCTGGAGAGATGGGAGCTCGCAGCCTATCACCTTCTCAGCAGTGCGCACGACGCACTGCAGCCTTAGTCTGTCCCTGGCAGTGGCTCCTGCATACCACACAGTTATGGAGGAGGTGAGGATGGACTCGATGATGGCCGTGTAGAACTGCACTAACATCTTAGTGGGTAGCTTGAGCTTTCTCAGCTGCCGCAGAAAGAACATCCTCTGCTGGGCCTTTTTGATGAGTGAGCTGATGGTCGGCTCCCATTTGAGGTCTCGGGTGATGGTGGTGCCCAAGAAGCGGAAGGAATCTGCAATGGTGATGGGAGAGCCTGTGATGGTGAGGGGGGGCAGGGGGGTTGTGACTTTCCTGAAGTCCACAATCATCTCCGCTGTCTTCAGAGCATTCAGCTGCAGGTTGTTGTGGCTGCACCAGGACACCAGCTGGGCCACCTCTTCCCTAAGAAGTACTAAGAAAATTAGCTACCCCGAGGCACGTAAACTGGTAGGTTTCCCAAAGTACAAATTCCAGCAGACTTTCTCCTCTGTTGTGAAACCTAAGATGCAGCCTGCTGAGTGCCAGACAGATTTGACCTGGTTAACTAAAGATAAGCCCTCATTATTAAGTAGTATTAAAAATTCTGGAGTCACAGTGAAAAGTAAAACAAGTACTCAAAGCCTGACTACAGTAAGCCAACCCTTAAGTCAAAGTCTAAGCAAGTCCGCAGAACAAAACCAATCATCAAAAGAAAAGAAACATCCAGCTCCTCTACTCAGGCAAAATCAAGTCAAGAAAATAAATTGCAGAAGAATGGGACTCCAGTAGATGCAGGAATGTCTGAAGTCATGACGCCATAGTTGCAGCCCCTCCCCCAAAAGCAAGCATAAGGAACGTGCTTTTGTTTTACCTACCTGATTGTGAGTAGCCACATTATCCAGTGGAACTGTCGTGGCTTTAAGGCCAATTTCTCTGAAGTGCAGCCTTTAGCTGCTAGTTTTAATCCCCTTGTTTTTTGCCTTCAAGAAACTCTTCTGCTGTCAACCTACCCCATACCTCTGAAACATTATACTATATATAATACATATGGTCCAAATGTGCATCGTCCGTCTGGTGGTTCAACAATTTTAGTAAGGAATGACCTAATTCACAGCCACTTGGCTTTAGTCTCCAACTTACAAGCAGTGGCAGTTTGTCTAACTTTGCATAAAGTGATAACCTTATACTCTTCTCTGTATACCACCAGATATGATTGTGACACTGGAAAATCTTGATGACCTTTGTAATCAGTTACCATCCCCATACATCATTATGGGTGATTTTAATGGTCATAATGCTCTGTGGGGAGGAATTTGCTCAAATGCAAAAGGCAAGATACTGGGGGATTTTATTGCTAAAAATGATCTGTGTCTTTGGAATGATGGTTCTCACACATACCTCCACCCAGGACATGGAACCTATACTGCAATTGACCTATCTGTATGTGATCCTGAGCTAGTGCTGGAATTCTCGTGGCGGGTCTTGGATGATCTTTATGGAAGTGACCACTTTCCATTAATATTGACGTCTACAGAAGTGGATGTGCAATCAAGAACTCTGCGATGGCAGCTCAAAAAAGCAAACTGGTCTTCCTTTGTTTCTCTGTGCAGAGAAATTCAGCCAGAAACCTCAACCACACTGTCACTCTGTTCAGAGCTTTGCTCAAACCTTAATTACAGTTGCACATAAGACTGTCCCAAAAACATCAGCAAAGCCACACCATAGGTCCAACCCATGGGTCAATGATGATTGCAAAAAGGCCAATGAGGCAAGGAAAAAAACCAGAGAGGATGTTGAATAAACATCCAATAACAGAAAACCTGACCAGATTTAAAATCTGTTGAGCTAAAGCATGCAGGATCATCAATGAAGCAAAGAGACAGCTGGAGGGAATTTGTATCAAGCCTCACATCCAACACATCTACCAAAAAGATCTGGGATTTAATTAGAAAGATGAATGATAAGGAGAATGGACTTCAAATACAGCATATTAATCATCAGGGCAATCTGCTGACAGCAAAATGTGAAATAGCTAATCAACTAGCAAAATCATTTGAGAACAATTCTTCTATTGGAAACTATCGTCCTGAGTTCCAAATCATACAAGCACAAGAAGAACAAAGAAATAAACTTTTCTTCAGATAACTCAGAACCATACAACCAAGATTTCACTATGGAAGAACTTTGTTCTCAGTAAGGAACTCTCATGACACTGCTGTGGGGCCAGATAAAATTCATTATCAGTTTTTAAAACACTTACCCCCCAGTGCACTATCCATTCTCTTGATGGTTTTCAAAAACATCTGAAAGTCAGGCAGTGTTCCTGAAAGCTGGAAAGAAGCAGTAGTTATACTTGTTTCAAAACCCGGGAAAGATCATACTGATGCCAACTATCGTCCAATAGCTCTGACAAGTTGCCTCTGTAAAACCATGAATGGTAAACAATCACCTTGTGTGGGTGCTTGAGTCTGAAGGCCTTTTAACTGATTACTAATGTGGCTTCAGACATGGTAAAAGCACTTTAGACCACCTTATCAGATTAGAGGCCTATATACGTGATGGTTCTACTAGAAAAGAACATGTAGTTGCTGTATTTTTTGACTTAGAAAAAGCATATGACACAACATGGAAATATGGTATTTTTAAGAGACCTACATGACATGGGTTTTAGGGGACATTTGCCCTTTTTCATTTCAAACTTTTTGTCCAATAGACACTTCAAAGTCCGAGTAGGAGATACCCTTTCAGAGCCCCATGTGCAAGAACAAGGAGTCCCCCAGGGAAGCATCCTCTGGGTTACTCTTTTTAGCATTAAGATTAATAGTGTAGTTGGTCACCCGGGTCAACAAGGTCAGGAGTTCCTGGCAGCGGAAGGCGAATTACAGAGCTGTGTGGAGGAATCTGATCAGACCTAAATGAAACAGTCATTGTCGCCCCCGACAGACTGCTATGATGATGATGATGATGGAGCTCTTAGACCAAATACCTTTTGTAGTCTTTATGTAGATGACCTCTGTATTTGCTACAGGGGAAAAGACACGAGCACAATTGAAAAGCAACTGCAGCTGTGCATAAACAAGATTAATATGTGGTCAGTCAGTAATGGTTTTAAATTTTCAAAAACAAAAACTGTCTGTATGCACTTTTGCCTGCTGCGGTCTCTTCACCTCGACCCTGAGCTTTTCATAGATGGAGAAGCTATCAAGGTGGTAAAAGAAACCAAATTCTCTGGACTTATTTTTGATAATAAGCTGTCTTTTATTCCACATATAACATTTCTACCAATCAGATGTTTTAAAGCCCTTGATATTATTAAAGTTTTGGCAAAAACTAAATGGGGTGTGGACTCTGCTGTGCTGCTGCGTCTCAACAGAGCACTTGTAAGATCTCAGAGTGTGGGAGCATAGTTTATGGATCAGCAAGGAAAACATACGTCAGGATGCTGGAAACTGTCCATCACCAGGGGCTAAGGCTTGCCTTGGGGGCTTTCAGAACCTCTCCTGTTAAAAGTTTGTGTGTTGAAGCAAACGAGCCTTCACTTCACAACAGGTGCCTGAAATTGGCTCTCCAGTATATGGTTAAACTTAAAACAGACCATAGAAATCCAGCCTACTCTGAAGTTTTTCACCCTTGATTTTTGCAGATGTATAAGGTCAGACCTAAGAGCATCACTCCTTTTGGACTCCGTATAGAACCTCACCTGGTTAAATTAAACCCTGATATGAGCAACGTAACACAGACACAGTTTTGTCCCATTCCTCCATGGAGTTTGAGGAAACCCAATATCATTCTGGATCTGAGCCAAAACAAAAAAGGCACTCACTCAAATGTGTACCAGCAGCAGATCGTAGACATAAAATGCCGTTTTCCTCACCATGTTTCGATATACTCAGATGGATCCGAAAGTAGATGGCTCAGTCTCTGCTGCAGTTGTCACCGGGCACAATCAGCATGGTTTGTGGATTCCCAATGTTCAATTTTTACAGCAGAGGCTCGTGCTTTGCTTCTAGCATTGGAACACATTGAAAGAACCAAACAGAGCTCTTTTAATTTTTACTGACTCCAGATCCTGTCTTCAGGCGCTTGGGTTTTTAAAGACTGATCACCCCATTATTATCCGGATTTTAGAGAAATTAGGTTTTTTACAGAAATGTAATTTTAATATCTTCTGTTGGATCCCCAGCCATGTTGGCCTGTCAGGTAACGAGCAGGCAGACAATGCTGCCAAGAGAGCCCTTACCCAAGAAGTCCCTCAATGCCAGATCCCAGCCTCAGACCTCAGGCCTCTAATAACCTCCTATAGTTTAAAGAAGTGGCAGACTGAATGGGACACATGTACTGCAAATAAACTGCATGATATTAAACCTGCAATAAGCCATAGACACTTTATCACTTTCAAAACCAACATGATGCGGTAGTGTACACTAGATGCCATATTGGCCACTCAAGGCTTACGCACAGCTTTTTTATTAAAAGGTGAAGCCCCACCATCTTGTCAGTTTGTGGAGGCTTTTTTTTTTTTTTTTATCAATAAGGCACATTTTACTTGACTGTCCTGCTCTCATGGCAACAAGACATTTTTATACTCAAAAGTCACTGAAGGATATTTTTAATAAGGCACCACCAAAGAAAATGTTAGGGTTTTTAGCACATGCGCATTTGAATCATCTTATTTAAATTTTCTGTTTTATTGTATCTACATATCTATCTTGCTCTATTTATTTATTCTTTCATTTATCATCCTATCGCTATGTAATTTTTTTTAACTCAGTTTTCTTATTAGTTCTATTTTTGTCATGAAATGGCTATAGATGCTGACATGGCACTAAATAAGAACACACTCCTGAAACGTCTCATTTTGGATTTCCTGTTCTCTTCCCTGAAGTCATCATGTCATTATTTAACAGAATTGATACACACCTGCCTCCTGGATAGTTTGGTACACCCTCTCCTCAGAGGACAAGAGGAAGTTTCCCCACTGAGCCTCGGAGCTCCTATAGCTACAGTAAATAGCTTGAGTATGTTCATTTTGTCTTCTTTTTCAATTATTACGCCACTGTTTTTCTTTATTCAGACAAGGATGAAAAGGAGATGTTTACTTTGACATGTTTTGACTGACATCTGCAGTCTTCCTCAGAAGCGTCAGCTGATTGCTGTGATGTGTCATTTATCAGCTGTTTTTCTTAGGTGTGACCAGCCCAGCAAACCTGACAGATCCACCTGGCTGGCCACGCCCCCTGTCGTCAGATGGTCTCTGGAGAATGGAGTCCCAGGTGTGAGAAAACATAAATACTCCCTCATCCCAATTCATGATGTCTTTGCCCCGCCTCCTGATTTCTGTTTGTGATCTTGTAAGTCGTCCTTGTGACCTTGATCACAAAAAGAAAAGGCAGAACAAGAGACACTAAAATCAGCAATATAGGATCACTGCAAGGGAAATAATCATATTATAGACTGGGACAACGCAAACATCATTGGATCGGAGAGTAACGGACACAAATGTTGGCTCAAGGAGGCCATAGAAATCAGGAAGTGGGGCAGAGACGTCATGAATCGGGATGAGGGGGCATTTATGCTTTCTTACACCTGGAACTCCATTCTCCAGAGACCATCTGACAGCAGTGGGAGTGGCCAGTCTAGTGGATCTGTCGGGTCCGCTGGGCTGGCCATGCCTAGGAAAAACAGCTGATAAACGACACATCACAGCGATCAGCTGACACGTCTGAGGAAGACTGCAGACAGACGTCAGTCAAAACCTGTCAAGGTAAAGATAAACCTCTCCTTTTCATACTTGTCTGAATAAAGAAAAATGGTAAACTAATAGCTACAGTACAGCTAGGTTAGTTATCACCCCACTAGTCATCCGTGGTCCCAGCTTATTCATGAATCCACAGTCTGTAACATATCTAATGTCATCCTGGACTATTGTGTGTTTCCCAGCATGATACGGGTACCGGAACTGTTGGCATGGCAATCTTGGCGACACAAATAGTGGAACCAGGGATTTTATGGCTCTTTTTGGTAAATCGTATTGTAGCTCATTCATCAATCCACATTTGATTATATATATTACGCCATTCTGGTTTGTTTTGTTATATTTTGGCTGTAATAGTGCTGTAGATTTGGCTGCTAGTATTAGCTGGGCTGAGCTGCCACAGCAAGCATTGCTGACCAGCTTCAAGGTCATTCTGCTGGGTACAAACTGAGGGAGGAGTCTGTTAGCCTAGACGTCCGTTTGTCTACTTTCTTTATATTCACTGTATCCCCGATAGACATCTGTTTACACAGCTACCAACCCTTGACCATATATTTCATTCATGAAGATTGTATCTTAATTTATTATGGTTTATTAAACTCTGGACTGAACACTACTTCGATTACCAAGTTGGCTGCTGTTAGCAAAATTAGCCATAAACTCATTTAGAGTTGTATCTGGACTTATTACACCCCAGGGTGTTTATCAGCCTTTCAAACCACACACCTCTTTCTGATAATCCTTTATTTGGGTTGAAAACTAACATTTTGTCAGTATTTGTTAGTTTGTTACTTAGTCCAACAACCAAAGCTAAAAGCTCACATTAGCTTCAATCGTGCCATTGACATCAAAATGGAGATCTCAGAAAAATGACAAAATGATAAGAATGGGGTGGGCTGTGGCTCATTAGCTTTTAAAGCAGTATGCTGAAAGAACAGCATGTTTTGGGGAGAGCTCCTTTCCCGTGTGTAAAATGGTTCTGCAATAATCAAACCCTGAGTTGTTTTGACCAAAGCATGTCACAGATATTTCACCAACACCTCTGGGAGCTGTGGACAAAGAGCATATTAGGGACTCTTTACAAAGGACTGGAAGGCTGCAGATCTTTAGCTGGTTTTAGGGTTTCAGCTGCAGCGTCCCTGCCCAAGCAACCCAATTGAAACATGCTAATGTGGTGAGAATTGGTGAGTGAACACCCTTTTCTGGGATCAAAAGATGAATTACAGAAAATCCAAACAGTATTGGTGTGTTAATCGTATTGTTCCTGTTGAGTCTGAGTGTTCAGTTATCCTCTCCATTCATTAGGATCTTCTTCTGTGAGGCTTTTATCCTTCACACTGCAGGCCTTTCAGATTCATTCATAATTCTCCAGAATTAACACCTGAACCACTCCTTCACTATCAGCATCACTGACACTGATAGTATCACCTGTTAGGAAAACGATTTTGCATCGTAGCCCCTGATGAGCCGACACCACTGCCGCCTCAGCTGGGTTAACCCATTACAGGCTGGAAAACTGAAAGTATTTCTGGTTTCTTGGCTTTTCTTCTTTCTTTTTCAGCACGAGGGTGACTTTTGACAGCTGTTGCACCTTTTTGTCAGTCATCTCCCGCTATATTTAATTTGCAGCATTGTGCTAATCAACCAATAGCTGCATGACTCTGGGCTTAATTATTTTTCTTCCTACTTTTAACCTGTGCTGCCCTGTTTTTAGCGTGATACGTGTGTGTTTTTCAGGGGTGTTATTAACCCGGTTCCAGCCACTAAGAGCAGCCGGTCGGCACCACTGCAGTGCGTTCACGTGGCGGAGGGACACAGTAAGGCTGTTCTATGTGTCGACTGCACCGATGACCTCCTGTTCACCGGATCCAAAGGTTAATGCACACAATCTTCCTCCCTTCACCCCCTGACTCTAATTCTCACACCTTTAATGAGTAATCCTCCAATATCTCCTGGTGATTTGTTATACTCTGACATGCTGTTATGTTCTTATGTAACAGTAAATAAAACCTGACAGCAGTTAATTAAGACTGTCATATGAACACTCTGTGGACAAATGAGGTTATGGGAAAAAAGTGGCACTGTATGCACCTCAGACAATCTTATATTTAATGAGTTTTTAAGCCTAAGAATAGATTTAAAGGTCCGAAACTTTGTTTTTTCCACAGATTAATTTTACGTGTTGACATCCTTAAGGACAGATGTAGTTTTAAAGATCAAAAACTATTTCTGTGTTGTTTTGAAGCTCCTCAAAAAAGCAGTTTTCAGCCTGCTCATTATTATTTATTGAGTTCCTGATCTGATTGGGTCAAGGTTTTATGAGTGGGCCAGTCACAAGTAAGGAGGCAATCAGGTTATGGTTGTTTTAACTGAGCGAACTGGAGGCAGAGCTTGTTTTGACCAAACATGAAAAAAGGTAGGGGAAAAAGCACAATTGAATACTCTTACAAAGACTTTGTGTTTCCCTGTTAGTTTATATGCAGTAATAACAGAGGAGCTGTTGTACTTTGAACTGGCAGTGATATGACAGAAATTTCAGGTTTTTTGGAATATTTCCAAATCATATTCTTATAAGTTATGACCCTTACTCAGGTGCTAAATGAGCATCTCATTGCAGATCGGACCTGTAAGGTGTGGAATCTGGTGACGGGTCAGGAGATAATGTCACTGGCCGGCCACCCCAACAATGTGGTGTCAGTCCGCTACAGCTCCAGTCTGGTCTTCACCGTCTCCACCTCCTACATCAAAGTCTGGGACATCCGTGAGTCAGCCAAGTGCATCCGGACCTTAACGTGAGTTGCTCTGTCTTTTAAAATGACAAGCAAATGAAACTAAGTGCATATGGATGTAGAATGTGCTTCCAGTGCAGAAACAAAACTGTTTGGGTGGTTTTTTTTTTTCTCTGTGTATATCATTGGAGTGAACTGTATAATGTGTTTGATCAAGGATCCTCACCTTCATGTAGGTCTGAGGTCAAGGTCATTGCCAGAGGTCAGGAGATCTGGGCATTTATGGTTTATGACGTTACTCCTCCTTGGCCATTGACCTTCACGGGTCTGCAACCAGGTTGTGCTTAAGATTTAGGTCACTGATCAGGAGATTGGTGCTGCAACGATTAGTTGACTAGTCAATTGTAAGAAAATTAATCAACAACTAATTTGATAGTCGACTAATCACCTGTGTATCCTTTTCTGGGAAAAAAAAAATCAGGCTCTAAAACATGAAAAATTGCCACTTTTCTTGTTTGTGCAATATGAATTAAATTATGGTTTTGTAATGTCTGACAATTGTGTTGCTACAAACACTTTTGATTAAGCTATCAAGTTCACGTTTCAAATTCATGTTTGTCATTTTTTTATTTTTTTATTTAGCTATCTGAAGCTTTTACAAAATGCTACATTAAAGGCATAGACTGAGAACAAGGTGATGTTCTCAGGTGTACAGACTTACAACAGGTGAGGTAAAACATGCACTGAAGCCCCAAACAAGAGCTGTGCCAACAGGAAACGGAGATGGCGACCATGACACAATAATCGCAATTAGTCGACTAATCTAAAAAATCATTAGATTAGCTGACTAACAAAATAGTCATTAGTTGCAGCCCTACAGGAGGTGTGAGCACAGTCGCGATGATTTTGTCAGTCCAGAATGAGCTACTCTGTCATTGATGGTCTGGTTTTATGCTTACATTTTGAGACTTTTTTCCCCCTCATTTTTATGTCTATCGACGGAAAGACAGGCCGTATTATGGTATGTCTGTCAGTCTGAGTTTGTCCGGCTAACTCCTCCCACAGTTTTCAAGCTAGGACTTTTTTACTTCACAACAGTATTTGTACATGTGTTGATGATGTGCATATTGCAGGAATTTTTATTTTTGGATCATTTTTGTGAAAATTACAAGTTTTAGAACTTTGTCATTTTTAAAAAATTTCAGTAGAGGTTGCATAGTTTGTCCAGCTAACTCCTCCTATGGTTTTCAAGCTAGGATATCTTCATTTCACACAATGTTTGTAAATGTATTGAAGATGTGCATATTTTCTGACATTTTCTCTGCATTGATTCCACTCTGAATTCTAGATTCTTTGCTTTAACTCCTTGTCATCAATTTTCCAGTTGTTGGTGTGCTAGCTATGCACTATAGAGAATGGGCATTGACGTCATGCCGCGCTGCATTCTGGGTCGTTGTGGCCATCGTCGTTGTCCAGCTTCTTTGTTTACCTGTAGTCTAGGCTGCTGTTAACGTGAACAGACGTACATGCAATGGAACGTAGCAAACGGAAAATTCAAATTCCTTATTCAGAAAAGATGAGTAAGGAAGCAAAGGAGCGCTACCCCTAAAAAAATTTAAGACTATGGACGGGTGTATAATGTACCATGTGTGGTCTCTTCGTTTGACTTTTATCCTCAAATTCTGCTTTTCCTTACATCTGTGTAATTTTATACAAATCTAAATTTGCAACTTTGTAATTTTTCTCTATTGAGGGTCTTTTCCTCATAAATTTTGACTTGTTTCCTCATGCATTTGAGACTTTTTCCCTTACAGATGGACGAGTGTTTTTCATAAACTTCTAGATGGCCACAGATACATTTCTATTTCATTTTTTTTATTATTATGTGTTGTTATTACTATTATAAAAGGCAGGATTACATTCTTAGGTCAACTGTTATCATTTCAAGTGTAGAATTGGATAACACACTACACTTTCAGTCTGATTCCAGGGGAGAATAGCCCAGGGGGAATGGACTTGGCACCCTGTCTTCAAGACTTCTCACAAGTAAACAAATCATACCAAGGTCACGCCATGAACCTAAAGTCTATCATCCATGTGTCTCCAGGTCATCTGGACAGGTTAACGTCGGGGACGCCTGCGCCTCCACCACCAGCCGGACAGTCACCATCCCAGCCGGAGAGAACCAGATCAACCAGATCGCTCTGAACCCCAACGGCACCGTGCTGTACGCCGCAGCTGGAAACTCCGTCAGAGTCTGGGATCTGAGGAGGTAACCACAGGCACTTAAACTGTTTTTACACAAGAACTTTGGTGAATTCTGAAAGAGTTATTGACATGTAGCAATCAGGCAACACCCAGCTCCAGATGCATTTCCACTACTGTGTGTCTGTTTTAGTATGACAGAGGAACTTTTGTATGTCCCCTATGTGTTTAATAGGATGGATTTAACAGATGGATTTTTTTTATTTTTATTTTTTAGCATTTTGCTAAATCTGGTACAGCCATCTTTTCATATGTATGATTAATGCCCCTGTACCCTGTCCTTATAAATAAATGAAATGAAATAGAGAAAGTTACAGATGGTTTAGAACGCAGTTGTTGATAGCATATACAGCCATCCACTATATTTTGTCTGGCTGTCTACTAAATTTGTCACCTTTTTCCTTTCAAAGTTGTGACTTTTATCCTGCAACATTCACCTTTTCCCTTATGATCTCCAAATGATTCCACATCTCTAATTGCCTGGACTGTCCTTTCTCTGAGTTTGGACTTGATACCTGCAGTTGTTCTTGATTTAGAGTCCAGACAAATGGAACGTCTTTGTCATTCCAGCCGCCTCTTCTCCCCCTGATGTTGCTGGGCTGTTTTAAATGCATCACAGACATTGAAAGTCACTTCAAACAACAATTTATTTTTTTCTGAACCTTTTTAAGACTTATTTAATTTGGAAGTCTAACGTTATCTAATCTGTCATCGGTTCCTGACAGCCGGCTCATATTAGCTTTGATGTATTACCTCTGGTCATTTCAGAAAATGAAAAACGGTTGATAGCAGACATTTTGGCTGATGACAATGACTTTGAATCAATATCTAAAGCAGCAAAACACTGAGTCTGAATGCTACAAACTTGATTCACAAACTTTATTAACCCTGCAGGGAATCATTCATTATGGTTTAATTCAGCAGTGTTTGTGTTCTAGTTTTTATCCTATAGTGATTCAAATTGCTGTTTACTCATAATTAGTACTTGTGATGTAGCAGGTAAACCTTAAATAATGGCATATAAATAACGCTTTTTTCCTTTGTCAGATTTGCTTCTACTGGGAAACTCACTGGTCACCTTGGTCCCGTAATGTGTCTGACTGTGGATCAATCTGGAAACAACCAAGACCTGGTGATCACTGGGTCAAAGGACCACTACATCAAGGTGTGTTTTACATCGTATGAGCCAAGAAATTGCCTCACTTTTGTCATGTGATATGCCATGTAATATGAGGATTAAATTAAATATTTTTTAAATCTGTTTGGACCAATAAACTTCTACTCATTCATTCATCTTCAACCACTTAATCCTTTCGGATTGCGGGGGCTGGAGCCTATCCCAGCATCTTTGGGCGAGAGGCAGGGTACATCCTGGACAGATCTCTAGTCCATTGCAGGGCCAACACAGAGAGACGGACAACCATTCACTTTCACATTCATACCTAAGGTCAATTTAGAATCCTCAATTGATGCCTAATCTGCATGTTTTTGGCCTGTGGGAGGAAACTGGAGTACCCGGAGTAAACCCATGCAGACACTTGGAGAACCTGCAAATTCCACACAGGAGGGTCACCGATGATCGGGGGTGGGATCAAACCCACGACCTTCTTGCTGTGCTGCCTCTGTCAAGTGGCCCTCACTCTTGAGGTTTGACCAGCAGTTTCCCCCAGCTGAACGGGAAGCTTGCTTCGGAAGATGGAACTGGAAGTCACTCAGTGACCAAGACTCAACTTTTTCCTTTTCTTTCCTTTTATTTTTGAAAAGTCATCAAGGCCAAGCACAGGTGAAAAACCTTTAAATACAACACAAATAGAGGGTCAAGGAAAATAGAACCCATAATAAATCAACATAACCCAAAATCAAATACTCAATTTTTAAATTACTAAAACCCAATCTTGAAATATGTAGAAAATACTCACATCTATCCATCCATCCATCTTCTACCGCTTTTCCGGAGGTCTGGGTCGCGGAGGCAGCAGTTCAAGCAGAGAAGCCCAGACTTCCCTCTCCCCAGCCACCTGCTCCAGCTCTTCAGAGAGGATACCAAGGTGCTCCCAGACCAGTTGGGAGACATAGTCTCTCTACCGAGTCCTGGGTCTGCCCCGGGGTCTCCTCCCAGTGGGACGTGCCCAAAACACCTCAAGTGGGAGGCGTCCAGGAGGCATCCTAATCAGATGCCCATACCACCTTAACTGACTCCTTTCAATGTGGAGGAGCAGCGGTTCTACTCTGAGCCTCTCCCAGATGACTGAGCTCCTCACCCTGTCTCTGAGGGTGAGTCCAGCAATCCTATGGAGAAAGTTCATTTCAGCCGCTTGTATCCGCAATCTCGTTCTTTCGGTCATTACCCAAAGCTCAAGACCATAGGTGAGAGTAGGAACGTAGATTGACTGGTAAATCGACAGCTTTGCCTTGGAACTCAGCTCCCTCTTCACCACAACACACTGGTACAACGTCCGCATCACTGCAGATGCTGCTTCGATCCGTGTGTCAATCTCTCGCTCCATTCTCCCCTCACTCGTGAATAAGACCCCAAGATACTTAAACTCCTCCACTTGGGGCAGGAGCCTGTCCCCAACCCAGAGAGGACAATCCACCTTTTTCTGGCTGAGGACCATGGACTTGGACTTGGAGGTGCTGATTCTCATCCCAGCCGCTTCACACTCAACGACAAACCGTCCCAGCAAGAACTGTAGGTCATTGCTGGATGAAGCCAACAGGACAACATCATCTGCAGACAACAGGGATGAGATTCTGTGGTCACCAAGCATGACACCCTCCGTTCCCTGGCTGCGCCTAGAAATCCTGTCCATAAAAATTATGAACAGGATCGGTGACAAAGGGCAGCCCTGGCGGAGTCTGACTGAGTGTTGGCAATACGAACCAAACTCTCACAACGGTCGTACAGAGACCGAATAGCTCGTAACAACAAGCCCGATACCCCATACTCCCGAAGCACTCCCCACAAAAACCACAAGGGACGCTGTCTAATACCTTCTCCAAGTCCACAAAACACATGTAAACTGGTTGGGCAAACTCCCACGAACTCTCGAGAATTCTTGAGAGCGTAAAGAGCTGCTCCGATGTGCCACGGCCAGGACGAAAACCACATTGCTCCTCCTGAATCCGAGGTTCAACCGACGGCCAGACTCTCCTCTCCAGTACCTTGGCATAGACCTTCCCAGGGAGGCTGAGGAGTGTGATCCCTCTAAAGTTGGAGCACACCCTCCGGTCCCCTTTTTTGAAGAGAGGAACCACCACCCCGGTTTGCCATGCCAAAGGCACTGCCCCCGACCTCCATGCAATGTTGCAGAGTCGTGTCAACCATGACAGCCCTACAACATCCAGGGCCTTGAGGTACTCGGGGCGAATCTCGTCCACCCCCGGGGCCCGGCCACCAAGGAGATTTTTAACCACCTTGGCAACCTCAGCCCCTGTGATAGGCGAGTCACCCCCCTCGTCCACAAGCCCTGCTTCGTCTGTGGAAGGCGTATCAGTGGGATTGAGGAGATCCTCGAAGTATTCCTTCCACCACCCGACGATATCCCCAGTCGAAGTCAGCAGCGCCCCATCAGCACCATACACAGTGTGGACAGGGAGCTGCTTTCCCCTCTTGAGCTGCTGGATAGTTTGCCAGAATCTCTTCAAGGCCGACCAAAAGTCTTGTCCCATGGCCTCACCGAACTCCTCCCATACCCGGGTTTTTGCTTCACCAACCACCCGAGCTGCACTCCGATTGGCCTGCCGGTACACCTCAGCTGCTTCGGGAGTCCCACAAGCCAACCAAGTCTGATAGGACTCCTTCTTCAGCTTAATGGCCCCCCTCACCACTGGTGTCCACCACTTGGTTCGGGGGTTGCCACCACGAGATGCACCGACTACCTTGCGGCCGCAGCTCTGGGCTGCCGCTTCAACAATAGAGGTGGAGAATATGGCCCATTCAGTCTCCATGTCTCCAGACTCCCTCGAAATGTGGTCGAAGTTCTTCCGGAGGTGGGAGTTGAAGACCTCCCGGACAGGGGCCTCAGCCAGGCGTTCCCAGCACACCCTCACTATACATTTGGGTCTACCAGGTCTGAATGGCACCCTCCCCTGCCATCGGATCCAACTCACCACCAGGTGGTGATCAGTTGACAGCTCTGCACCTCTCTTTACCCGAGTGTCCAAGACATACGGTCGCAGGTCTGATGACACAATAACAAAATCGATCATCGACCTGCGACCTAGGGTGTCCTGGTGCCAGGTGCACATATGGACACCCTTATGCTTAAACATGGTGTTCGTTATGGACAAACTGTGGTTAGCACAGAAGTCCAATAACTGAACACCACTCGGGTTCAGATCGGGCAGGCCGTTCCTCTCAATCACCCCCCTCCAGGTTTCACTGTCGTTTCCTACGTGCGCATTGAAGTCCCCCAGTAGGACAATGGAGTCTCCAAGAGGAGCACCCTCCAGCACCCCAGTCAGAGACTCCAAAAAGGGTGGGTACACATCATTTGGTGCATAGGCACAAATGATGGTCAGGACCAGTTTCCCAACCTGAAGGTGCAGGGAAGCAACCCTTTCGTCCACCGGGGAAAACTCCCAATATAGAGGCAGCAAGGTGGGGGGATACATACAAGAATACCCACCCCTGCTCGTCACCTCTTGCCCGGGGCAACTCCAGAAAAGGCCAAGCTCCAGCCCCTCTCTAGGAGACTGGTTCCAGAACCGGAGCTCTGTGTTGAGGTGAGCCCGACTATATCTAGCCGGTATCTCTCAACCTCGTACACCAGCTCAGGCTCCTTCCCCACCAGAGAGGTGACATTCCATGTACCAAAAGCCAGTTTAGATCCCTCATGGATCGTCACCTTATCGTAGTGGGGCGTTTGCGTGCCCCAGTGATCCCAGGAGCTATGTTGTCCGGGGCAATTTGCCTCTGATAGGGTCACCCAAGACAAACTGGTCCTGGGTGAAGGGCCAGACTAAGAACGATCCAACAGACTCTCATGATAAATTCTAGATCAAGGATTCAGTGTACCCCGCCTGGTATGGGGTTACCGGGGCCCCACCCTGGAGCCAGGCCTGGGGGAGGGGCTCGATGGCTAGAGTCTGGTGGCCGGGTTTCCACCCATTGGACCCGGCTGGGCTCAGCCTGAAGGAGGGTCTGCCCTCCAGTGGGCTCACCACCTGCAAGAGGGATCATGGGGGTCCGGTGCTGTGTGTAGGTGGCGGTCAAAGGCGGAGATCGGACTTGCATCTAAAGCACCCCAAATACTAATTACATCTTAACACTGTTCAATAATGATTTTTAACCTTACAACTTTAGCAGCTTTTAACTTTTAACTCTTAAAATACACTCCATTTTAACTACACTTTTAAACCCACATGATTTTATAAATATGACATTTTAACTTACATTTCAAACACATGATTTTTTAATACATCATATTTAACCTAAACTTGATCAGATGACTTTCCAAATGCAGGTACAAAGACACATATCACAAATAGATGCTCACCGGCTCATTCTTCCTTGCTTGAAACAAGCTTTAGTCCTGCAGTCTTTTCCAAAGTCCAACCTCTCCAACCATTTCTCTCACACACTGCTTACTCTCCACTGCCCTGTGAGTCACTACCTCCAAACTCCCGTAATCACCAGATCCTTCCCACCTGGTGCAATCAACCAACTGCCCTCAGGCTGGGAAGCACACCCAGATCTAAAGCACTCAGGCAGAGAGGGTGTGGCCTGCAGCTCAGCAAAACAGCCACAATGTTAACCACTGTACAGCCGAGCTGCAATAAACTTCTGTCTGTGGAGAGAATGAACCAGGCGAGGCAACGAGCTGAATCAGCACAGACTTTATTCTCTCTTAACAAGTTGCGATCACAAGAAAAGCTCCCAGGCCACAGTGCATCTCACTTTTATACCTTTAATCATTTGCATAGTGGCCTGGGGCTCAGACATCATACTTGTTACATGACAAAGCCCGTGCGATACATTAACATAACAGTACGCTGGTGTCGCACTACTTCCTTCTCCTGGCGGCCAGTGTCTCCACTTCTCCTCGGAGGGTGCCCAACCTCTGCTGCTCCGTTTGGACCCCCCCATCGGCCTTTGTTCTCCTGGGCCATTACTCTCTTGGTGGAAAGTCTAACACCTAGCTGCCCCCCCCCCGAACACCCAGAATGGGTGCTTAACGGCTGTAACAGGAGGTCGCCGGCTCTGTGGCGCTGCTCTGCTGGTGGGGTACCCTGGGGGGCACATCAATCTGTGGGGGGAGAAAACACATCAACAAGAATGCCTGTCCCTGCTGACAAGTCACTAACCTGCGGAGCCCCCAGCGGGGGCCACTCACGCCGGGGAGCCTGGGCCAACACCACCTGTTCATCTGCCAACACAAAAGCGGGCTTGAGCCTGTCAATGCAGACGGTTTCTCTACGTCCCCCCAAGTCTAACACGAAATTTTTCGCCCCAGGTTCCAACACTCTGAACGGTCCGTCGTATGGTGGGCGCAACGGGATCCGGTGTGCATTGTGTCTGACGAACACAAACGATGCATTCCGTAAGCTTTTTGGGATGAATGCGTGGGGAAAACAGTGGTGGGCTGGGCCCGGTACACTCCCTACCTTTGCGCCACGTAAAGAATGTGAAGGTGGCTCGGCCTCAGGCACGGGGTTGTCTGGTAAAAACTCCCTGGGGGTCCGCATCGGTTGAGAAAAGACGAGTTCTGCCAGGGAGGCTGCCAAATCCTCCTTTGGTGAGGAACGCAACCCTAAAAGAACCCACGACAGACGGTCTACCCAATTTGCGTCCGTAAGCGGTGCCCTGAGTGCTGCCTTAAGTGACCTGTGAAAACACTCGCATAACCCGTTGGCCTGGGGGTTGTACGCAGTAGTGCGGTGAATGTTGACCCCCGGGCCATCACAGACCAGAGGTTGGAAACAAACTGTGGGCCCTTGTCAGACGTGATGTCTGACGGAGCTCCGATGCGTGCCACCCAGGTTGACAAAAGCGTGCGCTACTTCCGCGGACATGGTAGAAGCTAGCGGCACCGCTTTGTGCCAGTGCGTGGTGCGGTCCACGACTGTCAAGAGATGCGTAAACCTCTGCAATGGCGGAAGGGGCCCCACCAGGTCCACGTGGACGTGGTCGAACCTCTTAGCTCGTGGAACGGTTTGAGGGGAGCCTTTGTGTGCCTATGCACCTTGGCTCGTTGGCACGCGACGCAAGCTGCTGCCCTCTCTTTCACCTCTTTACGCAAATGCAGCCAGACGAATTTCGCCCCCATCAGTTTGACTGAAGTGCGCACTCCCAGGTGCACAAGGGAGTGGACCGACTCGAAAACCTGGCGGCGCCAAGAGCGCAGGACCATCGAGTGTAGGTGGCCTGTGGAGACGACACAGAGTAGGGGAGGGCCCCCTTCTTGCAGTACCCTGCTCTCCAGCCCTATCCCCGTTGGTCCAGACTGGAGCGCGCAAATGTCCACATCCCCGGCATGCTCCGTGGGCATGGCGGTGTAATCTATTCCCACATAGACTGGGGCAACCAATGCGCGCGAGAGGCAGTCTGCCACCACGTTAAGTTTCGCCGCCACATGCCGAATGTCGGTCGTAAACTCTGAGATTGCGGCCAGTTGCTGTTGCTGCCGGGCTGACCGTGGTTCTGAAACTTTGGCCATGGTGTATGTCAGCGGCTTGTGGTCCACAAACACAGTTAAGTCGCACCCTTCCAGCCATAACTGGAAATGGCATATCGCCAGGTTGAGAGCCAGCAACCCTGTCAAATGCACTGTATTTGTGCTCGTTGTTGCGCAAAGACCTGCTGAAAAACTCGAGCGGCCGCCAAGAACCTGCAACGCACTGCTCCACTATGGCCCCTATGACCACGTCAGATGCATCCATAGTCAGCGCTATCTGTGCCGACGGATCTGGGTGCGCAAGTAACGCGGCCTTCGCCAGCGCTGTTTTGGCATTCGAAAAAGCCTGACCCCGCTCGGGAGTCCAGTCGATGCTGTCCGCGGGTCTCTTTTTTTTTTTTTTTTTTTTAAGCGCAGCATACAACGGCTGCATCAGCTGTGCTGCACAGGGGAGGAAACTATTGTAAAAATTGACCATCCCCAAAAAACTCCTGAAGCGCCCTTACCGTCTGAGGAAACGGAAAATCTGACACCGCGCGCAGCTTGTCCGGTAACGGTATCGCGCCCTCTGGTGAAATGCGGTGGCCCAAAAAGTCGATCGCTGTCTCACCGAACTGGCACTTTGCTGGGTTGGATATTAAACCGTGTGCTTCCAATCTCTGGAAAACCCTCCTGAGGTGGGCGACGTGCTCATTCTCGGACGTGCTGGCCACCAGGATGTCATCCAGGTAGACAAACAAAGGGCAGATCACGCAGCACTGCTTCCATCATCCTTTGGAAGGTCTGCACCGCGCCTTTTAATCCAAACGGCATGCGCAAAAATTCGAGAAGGCCGAACGGAGTTATCACCACCGTTTTGGGTACGTCTTCTACGCGCACCGGGACCTGGTGGTAACCGTGGACCATGTCCACCTTGGAAAAAATGCGTGCCCTGGCCAGGTGGATGGAAAAATCCTGAATATGGGGGATTGGGTAGCGATTGTGTGCCGTAGCGTTGTTTAATCGCCGGAAATCGCCATATGGTCGCCACGACCTGTCAGCTTTTAGGCACCATGTGCAGCGGGGATGCCCATGGGCTGTTTGAACGCCTGATGATGCCTAACTTCTCCAGGTTTGATTTTTTTTATTTTTTTTTGTATACTTTATTGATCCCCAGAGGGGAAATTGAGAAATTGAGGGCATCCACCTGGATGGATGAAGCAGCCATGGTACGGCGCTATCCCTTAACCATTCACGCACACATTCACACCTAGGGCCACTTTAGAGTCTCCAATTAACCTAACCTGCATGTTTTTGGCATGTGGGAGGAAACCGGAGAAATCCCGGAGTAAACCCACGCAGATACGGGGAGAACATGCAAACTCCACACAGATCACTGTTCATCAGGGGCTGGGATCGAACCAGGGATCCCATGGCCAAGGGTGAGTTGCTGTGCTGGTGCAGTGCTAACCACTGCGCCACCGCACCGCCCAAGTTGGCGAACTCCTTGCGTGCGCTGGCCAGTTTAGCTGTGTCCAGGCGCCGAGGTCACACGAAAACGGGTGCTTCCTTGGTAGTAATAAAATGCTTGACCCTGTGCTTGGTTATGGCCGCTGAAAATGTCGGAACCGTGAGTGCTGGGAACTGGGCAAGCAACTGTTAGAACTTACCCCCTGGAGCTGTAACGTTGGCGAGTGTTGTCGACCCGGCTCCCCGAGCTGTACAGGGCAGAGAATCAAAAGACACAGCATCCACCAGCCATCTATTAGTAACATCAACTAATAAACCATGCACACATAGAAAGTCTGCACTCAAAATGGGGGAGTTACATGCAGCTATAATGAAGGTCCACTGGAAGTTATGCCCATATAGTCAGTGTCCTCTCACCAAATGTCTTAATGTCCAATCCGTTGGCGGCTGCCAGCTCGGGACCGCTACATCCTGCCACCCTGTCTGAGTTGAATGGCAAGCTGAAGCTCTTCTGGGAGCCGGAGTCCACCAGGAACTCCCCGAATGTCTCCCTGAATGTGAGTCCGTGACGTAGAGCAGTTTATCTCTCTCGCCAGCGGTCGCAGCTGCTACTGACTGCCGGCCTTGGCGTTTCCCGACCGCTTGAACTGGCACGGCGGAACGCATCGCCATGCATCCGCTCCGAAACGGCGATGATAGAAGCAGATTGTGTCCTTCCTGTGCCTCCTAGCATCTGCACCGGCCACCACCAGCGGCTCCTCGCCCTTGCTGGCCGTCTCTCTGGGCTCCGGTGCGGCTGTGTTCACGGCAAAGGTTCTGGTCACCAGGATGATCCGGTCTGCTTCCTGCGCTAGTGCGCGATAGTTCTTTGTCGCCAGTAGTGGCGACTTTGACAGGATCGCTCTCGCCGCTGCCGGGAGGTTTCTGAGGAACAGGTGGGCGAACAGGAACGGCTCACCATCTCTGCCCATTAATGCCAACATGTTCTCCATCAGTTCGACTGCTGACCTGTCCACTAACTCAAGAGCATGTCAGGAACCTTTCCGCTCTTTCGCAGTCCGAGAGCATGTAGCTCTGGGTCAGCATCTTCTTGAGCGCCTCGTATTTTCAGTGGACCGGCAGCTCTTGGAGCAGGCTTGCTACCTGCTGTGTTGTGAGCGCGTCCAGTGCAGCAACCATGTAGTAGTATCTGGTCTCGTCTGCTATTACCCCGTGGAGAGCAAACTGGGCCTCTGTGTGTAAGAACCACGCTGTCGGGTCGTGCAGCCAAAAGTCCAGGAGCTTGACTGAAACAGCGCACATGGCGCTAGCGCTTCCTCTTCAGCTTGTCTCCGGGGTGCTCGTCTCGCCTTCCATTGCACGTCCAGGGTCACCAGTGTAGAGAGAATGAACCAGGCGAGGCAACGAGCTGAATCAGCACAGACTTTATTCTCTCTAACAAGTTGCAATCACAAGAAAAGCTCCCAGGCCACAGTGCATCTCACTTTTATACCTTTAATCATTTGCATAGTGGCCTGGGGCTCAGACATCATACTTTTTACATGACAAAGCCCGTGCGGTACGTTAACATAACAGTATGCTGGTGCCGCACTACTTCCTTCTCCCGGCGGCCAGCGTCTCCACTTCTCCCCGGGGGGTGCCCAACCTCTGCTGCTCTGTTTGGACCCCCTGTCGGCCTCTCTTCTCCTGGGCCATTACTCTCTTGGTGGAGAGTCTTAACACCTAGCTCCCCCACGTCTCACTTAAATAGCATTTAAAAATTTTCCCTTTATTTTAGTGGGTCATGTTGGATTTTTATGACTTTATACTGTCTAAAAACCCAAACAACCCAAAGTCCACCACAGGAGTTCTCCTCTCCCACAGAAACTAGGATTACATTGCTGTATGAAACACCTCAAGTTGTCTAGCCTAGCCACTACTCGTCTATTTACGTCTATTTTCTATATAATCTATCCAATTTGAATTAGTGATTTGCATAAAAGGTGTGATACAAGTTAAGTTTTGATTAAAATGATGATTGAAGGAGGGTATCCTGAGCTGTGTATCGCTAGGATTTCAAGCAGTCGACTACAAAACAACCAGTTTGGAGGAAAGCTACTTCACCGTGTGTAAAATGGTTCTGCAATACTGAGTCGTTTTGACCAAATCATGTCAGAAATTTCATGAACACGTGTGAGAACACAATAGAGTAGACTTCTCTAATGGGCCCGTAGACTGCATGTTAATTCTTAAACTGTGAAGTACTAAATCATGGCTGTGTTACCATATTTCTCATGTATAAATTGCATTAGCTTGCGAGTCGTCTGTCAATTTAATGCTGTATGGATTGGGCAGCTGTTCATCTTCCTTTTTCAAACTTGTCTAAGCACGTTCCCATCAGTCTCATCCAAATTCATGAGTTCTAGTTAAAGCAAGGATTCTCTTGTGTTTAACTTGTCTCTTGCTTGATGGCCTACTGCACATGCGAGGAACACAAACGTCTGTATATGGTTCAACTTATTCACCCTCAGACAGCCATTAGAAAAACTACATTTATTAGCACTCATGCTTTGGGTTCTTTGTCATTTGTGTGTATCACAAGTTTCATTCCTGCTTCTGCAGCTGTTTGACGTGACTGAAGGCTCTCTGGGGAGCATCAGCCCAACTCACAACTTTGAACCACCGCATTATGACGGCATCGAGTCATTGGTGATTCAGGGGGACATTTTCTTCAGCGGCTCACGGGACAACGGCATCAAGAAGTGGGACCTGGACCGCAAAGATCTGATGCAGGTACTGGAAGGGAAAAGGGACTCAATTTCTGTAACCAGGAAATTTTCCTGTCAACACTGGGCCTCTCCACATGTTTTCTCCTCTATTTATAGTGGTGAAAGTTCTGATTTTCCCAAGTAGTCTTTGCCTTTACACCAGTGACAATACAGGTTAGTGTAAGGATTCAAATCCTAGATATTTAAGCAATATTACATGAGAGGGTGTGCCGTATTCAATTCAATGAGTTTTATTTTGAATGTGTAACCATACAATGAATTTGTACCAAAAGTATAATCTTATATACCGTACGTTGAAATGTGAGGAATAATGAGTAAATGCAATAAAACAATCCAAAATCACATATTCAGAAAGAAGTGTGGAGAAGAACAAACTTATCAAGTCCCACCCCTTCTCATCAGCTTACATACTAATAAATTAGATGAGCTCCATATCCTTATATATTTAAGCAATATTACACGATACGGTATCAATGAATATAGTAACTGTGGGTGTGATACGTCTAACGCCCAACGCGTAGCATATTGTCCAGTGCAAAAGTCAGTGTATATAGTACATAATGGTCACTCGTTGAGAAGCGTTCGTTGGTCCCTGCGAGATCACGCAGGTCGCCAATTAGCATGTTAGTGATTTGGCTTCTGCACACTTCACTCTCTTTTTCTTGGCATTTTCAGATTAAATAAAGGGTCCATAACCACAAAGGTATTGTGGTTTGCTAACTGAGACAATAAATCCAACTCTAGCTTACCTATTCTTTTTAAACAGACGTGAAATGGCTTGCAGATGTTTACAAGGGTGGGACTTCCTGGTCATGGAGATGATTTCTTTTCAGACAGTGCCTCACTGTGGAAATTAAGGTATCCAACACAGTATTAGAGTTCTTATCTCATTGATGGAGCAGCTGTGGAGAGGGTGAGCAGCACCAAGTTCCTGCAGTTGCACATCTCCGAGGACCTCTCCTGGTCTAACACCACATCACTAGCCAAGAAGGCTCAAACTTGCCTCTATTTCCTCCACAAACTGAGGAGAGCACGAGTCCCACCCCCCCATCATGTGCTCATTCTACCAGGGCACCATTGAGAGTATCCTCACCAGCTGCATCACTGTGAGATACGGAAGCTGCACCGCCTCCTGCTGGAATGGAAGACTCGACAAAGCACAGTGAAAGCAGTCAGCAAGATCATCGGTGCCCCTCTGCCCTCTCTCTCGAACATCTTCCACACCCACCTCACCCACAGAGCCATCAACATTGCAGGCGACACCTCCCACCCCTCACACTCCCTCTTCAGCCCCCTGCCCTCAGGGAAAAGGTACCGGAGCCTCCGGGCCCACTCCACAACACTGCTAAACAGCTTTGTTTACCAGGCCATCAGGACCCTGAACTCTGCCCCCCGCGCCCCCGACCGTACCACACTCACCCACACAATAACGACCTCAGCTGTTTGCACAGAAAGACTGGCACATCAACAGTAATACATCTTCTGCTGCATGTCTCTGCACCTTACTGCAACCATTTGCACAAATGCCATACCTGCTACTGTCTGTTACTGCAATACTGATGATGTGCAGTCCAGTCTGTCACTGTCTGCACCTCCACTACCGCATTGAACTTGCAATTACGGGTATTACGGCTCTACTTTTTTTAGTGCTGGAACGATTAGTCGATGTTGTCGATAACATTGATCATAAAAATTTGTTGATGCAGATTTTTATTGTCGAAAAATCGTTTAATTTTAAAGTTTATATGCATGCTGTGGAAATGTTCAGTTTAACTGTTCCAGTGAAGAAGAAAAGGAATGCATCATAGTGACACGGAGAGAAAATCACAGGGGAGGCCAAAAGTTTCCAAAGTATGGGAGGATTTTACCGAAAATTAATAAACGAAACAAGTTAAATGTAGACTGTAAAGCAGTTTGTCATATCACAACTGCACTACAGTGATGCATCCATTCCCTCCTCCTCCCCGTTCCTCCATCTCCGGCCACCTGTCAGCGGACTGCACCGGTAACGTTGGCACTTCTTATTTTCAATGAGCGACTCACTCAGCTTTAGAAAACTGACCACACTATCAGTGTGTGCTGATTAAATAGTTTTCCTGCTATCGGACAATAATCTCTCTTACAATAGTTGCTGACAGCTGAGCTGCTTCCGTTATGCTAGCTCAAGGGTAGGCAACCCGCGGCTCCGGAGCCGCATGCGGCTCTTTCATCCCTCTGCTGCGGCTCACTGTGGCTTTGGAAAATAAATGAGTATTTAATTAAAATGTATTTTATTTTAGTTCATTAGTTTTTAAAATGTAATTCTAAATTTGAAGATTATGGTGATCTTGTAAAATCTAAAAAAAAAAAAACGTGTTAAAGTTTAATCACCATCAGCGAAAATCAACACGATTAAATTAGCGCTCGGCGCTTCCCCGGAAGTCGTCTCCCGCGATAACCCGGTTGTGTTGTGTTCAAGCTACTGCTGTATTGCAGTAGCTTGACAGCCCTGCGATTGGATAGTTGCAAACGATTGGACCAATCAAATGGCTCGTTGTATGCTTTTTCAAAGATTCATGGCGGCGTGTTCTCAGGGATGTGATTTTCTGCTAATTCGCCGAATTCCGCTTTATTTTATCTTCCAGGAAGATAAAGTACATTAAGTACGTTAGCGGCTTGTAGTCCACGAACGCAGTGAAGCTGCGCCCTTTCAGACAGGACAGGAAGTGGCGTATGGCCACTTCCGGTAATCGGTATGGCCAGGTGGAGAGTCATTAATTCTCTGTTACTGGCGGCGGACAACGGCTGTATGAGCTGGGCTGCGCGGGGGACACAGCAGGGGGTCTGTGTCCCCCAGACCCCCTGCTGAATTTTCAGATAATTTCCCCAACCCCAAATCACATCGCTGGTTCGTGTTGGAATTCTGAGCTTTCGGTATTGTTTTCAGCGGAATTATGAGATTTTTATCGAAGGATCAGGAGTCATCAGTGCTAGAAATAGCACTCTCCTTTCAACCCAATGTCAACCTTCAACCCAATGTCTTTTTTTTTTCGGAGTTCAAAATGTTTTTGTTGCATGCAGAAATGTAATTTTGTTTTCTCTGCATGAGTTCCCTGATTTCATAAATGCAAGACATTATAGTTTGTTTATACATAGCATAAAGGGAAAAAAAAGTTATATGCAGTGTTATTTCATTTTAAGTGTCAAAAGGGTTTTTGTGGCTCCCAGTGTTTTCTTTTCTGTGGGAAACGGGTCCAAATGGCTCTTTGAGTGGTAAAGGTTGCTGAAACCCTGTACTAGCTAATATGGTAACTGCAGTAAATGGGCGAATTACAGGAGCAACTGACTCTTTTTCATATTCTCTATTGTTGTCACCGTAATATCAGCCTTCATTCTGAATGTTAGTGCATCTCGGTAAATTAGAATAGCATGATTTGTAATTTTTTTTTTTTTCCACAATATCTTTATTGAACCTTTTTTTTTTTTTTTAACAAACATGATACAAACAATCAAACACTAACACTAAAGTACTACAAAAAAAAAAAATGCACTAAAAACACCAACAACCACCAACAAAATCAAATCTTCAACAATGCTCCTCTGTTTAGTCTAGACAATCCAATACATAAGTATACATATTATGTTCACCAGTTTGGAATTTACAAGGTCCACACACATCATTCACCTTCTTCTTCAAGAGTTATGTTTAAATTTTTTACATAATCAATAAAAGGTCTCCATATATTCTCAAACACAATTTCCTTTGATTTTAGTATATATGTTATTCTTTCTAATGGAAGGTTTGTTAACATCTGTCTTAACCACTGAGTCACATCTGGTCTATGAGTCTTTTTCCATAATAGTGCAATACATTTTTTGGCATTAAGCAAACTGAGGTCTATGAATGTTCTTTCACTTTTATTAAAATTATGCTTTTCTGGGTACAGACCCAACAAAAACAGTTTAGGATTCAATATGATTTGTTTTGAGATTATTTTTTCAATTGTTACCCTCACCTCTTCCCAAAACATTCTTATTAATCTACATTCCCATAAACAATGAAATAGGGTTCCTTTACTTTCCATGCATTTTGTGCATGTATCTGGTATATTTTTGTTATATCTATTTAACTCCTCCGGTGTAACATACATCCGCATTAACCATTTGAAATGTATCAATTTAAGGCGTGCATTTATTGATTTGGTTTGAGCTTCTGTACAAGCCAATTCCCATTGTTCCTCTGAAATTTCAATTTGCAGATCTTCTTTCCAGTAGTTTAATCTTTTCAGTGAATTTTCACTTGAAGATAGTGTCAATGAGTTATAAAACTCTGAAATAATACCCTTTCTTTTACTATCTTTCATCATCATTTTTTCCAAGGATGAATAAATAGGTCGAGTGAGAGCTTTATTTTGATTTGATCGAATAAAGTTTCTAAGTTGAAGATATTTAAAAAAATGTGTTCTATTGAGATTAAATTTGATCCTCAGCTCTTCAAAAGACATTATGTTGTCTGCACATGGCAAATATAAATCCTGAATCTTTTGTATCCCTTTTAAATTCCATACTTTAAATACAGCGTCCGCTCTCCCTGGTTTAAAATATTGATTACCCCATATTGGACTAAATTGTGACAATAACTGTGGTTCTTTTAAATAGTTTTTAGCTTCACACCATATTTTGATCATATGCTTTACAAATGGATTTTTAACTTGTTTTTGTAATTTTTTTGCCGAATCTGAGTATATGAATATGGGAAGAGGTAAAGGTAAATTGTATGATTCCATTTCAGTCCAGTGAGGGAGATCATTTGATGAAAAATAATATGTCATAGACCTCAGTTGTGCCGACCAATAATACAACATAAAATTTGGACATTTCAGACCTCCACGATCAAATGGTAAATATAATAAAGACAAACGTAATCTAGCCCTCCTGTTGTTCCATATAAATTCCACTAACTTTTTTTTTATTCTTGAGAATAGATCTAAAGGTGGTGATAAGGGAATGTATTGAAATAAATAAAGTATTTTAGGTAAAATATTACTTTTAAGTATATTGATTCTCCCGATCATCGACATTGGTAGTGACATCCATCTCTGAGTTAACTCACTGATATCTGACATTAAGGCTTCATAGTTGACACTGGCGACTGATTCTAGCTTAGGCATAATTTGGATTCCTAAATATTTAAACTGATTTACAACATTGAATTGATTTACCTCAGGGGCTGGGTAATTTCTCTGGGTCTCATTTAGCATTAATATTGAAGATTTAGTTTTATTTATTTTATATCCTGATATTTCCCCAAAATTCTTTATTAAATTCAACAAGGTTGGAATTGATTTTTTTAGATTCGACATAAACAAAATTATATCATCGGCGTACAGGGAGATTTTATGTTCTGTTGGTCCAACTTTAATTCCATATATTTGTGAATGTAAACGTATCGCTATCGCTAAAGGTTCAATTGCCATAGTAAACAGTAAAGGTGAAAGTGGACAGCCTTGTTAGGATTTCTGCTGTAGCATTATTGTATATTATTTGAACCCATTTTATGAAATTATTTCCAAGTCCAAACCTTTGTAGGACTTCAAAAAGAAAGGGCCATTCAACTCTATCAAAGGCCTTTTCGGCGTCCAATGATAGGAGAGCTGTATCCGGTGCTTCTTTATTAAAATAAATAATATTAAATAGTCTTCTTACATTATGGAAGCCTTGTCTACCCTTTATAAAGCCATTCTGATCTCGATTAATAATATTTGGTAAAATTTCTTGTATTCGTCTTGCTAAAATTTTACAGATTATCTTAAGGTCGGCGTTTAATAGGCTTATTGGTCTCATATTTTCACATTTATTAGAGGGCTTACCTGGTTTTGGCAGCAGTATAATTAAGGCATTATTTATGTATGATGGTAAATTATTATTTTGAAATGCTTCTAAAACCATTTCCAAAAAAGGTTTTATTAATTTATTCTTAAATTTTTTATAAAGGTCAACTGGAAGACCATCTGGTCCTGCACTTTTTCCTGATTTCATATTATCAATGGCTAGCCCAACTTCTTCTTGACTAATTTTAGACTCCAATATCTCCCTGTTTTCATTTGGAATACACGGTATAGATAGTTCGTTCAAAAACCCATTTTGTTAAATCAGGTTCATTTTTGGTATCATATAATTTTTCATAGTAATCTCTAAAGGCTCTATTAATTTCTAAAGGATCTATAACTACCTGTCCGTTACTTATAATACTGGTAATTGGTGTTTTAATTTCCAATTGTTTAATCTGCCATGCTAATAATTTTCCTGATTTTTCACCTTGTTCATAAAAAGATTGTTTCAATCTTAGAAGACTCGAGGCAGCTCTATTCGCTGATTTTTTGTCGTATTCAGCTCTCAAAATCAGTAATTCATTCTCCAACCTTGGGTCACTTCCTGCATACACTTTTTCCTGAAGATTTTTTATTTTATGTTCCAATTTAGCTCTCTCCTCTCGAGTCTTCTTAGATTTTGATCCTGTATAACTAATAATATGTCCCCTAATAAAAGCTTTGAAAGCCTCCCACTTTACACATGCTGATGTTTGTGTAGTATTGATGTCAAAGAACTCGTCTATCTGTTTTTCTATATACTTGACAAATTCCTCATCCTGAAGCCATTTATGCTGAAATTGCCATCTACCTGATTCCTTTGTCAATTTTTTATCTACATATATTAGACAACAGGGTGCATGATCAGAGATCACGATGTTATCATAAAAGCAGTTTTGAATCTTGGACCTTAATTCTGTGGAAATCAAAAAATAATCAATACGTGAGAATGTCTTGTAGGTACTGGAATAACAAGAATAGGCTTTAACTTGTGGTTTCATTTCTCTCCATATATCTAACAATCTCAATTCTTTCATAAAATGATTAATAGTCATCCTACATCCAATGTGCGTACAATCCAGTCCTGTTGATCTATCCACACCTGGATTCAATGTACAATTAAAATCCCCTGCTATTATATGTTGCCCTGTAAGTGATGATAAGATGAGAAATAAATTAGCAAAGAACTTCTGATCATCTATATTGGGACCATATAAGTTCACAAGATTTATATTTTCTAATAGCAAAGAACCTTGAATGATTACATATCTTCCAAATTTGTCTCCAATTACATTTTTCACTTGAAAAGGAACTGATTTATGTATGAGAGTCATAACTCCCCTGGCTCGGGATGAAAATGAAGAGGTGAATACACTTCCCTGCCATCTACTCCTAATTCTTTTAACATCCTCCTCTATCAGATGAGTTTCTTGTAAAAACACAATTCTTGAACCCATGTCCTTTATTTTATTCATAACTTGTTTAAGTTTTTTTAAATTTTGTAGACCTCTGCAATTCCATGAAGTTAAATTAAGATTAACACTTTGGTCCATGATCAATAGAGAGTTTGGGATTACCTTGCAGTGTAAACATGCTCATACAGAGAAGCAAAAACATGAGTGGTTGAACATTCATCCTACAAACTACACACAAACAAATTTCCCCTTCCCACACTTGTGGCAAACCCCCCAAAATCAAAAGAAAAATTCTGTCTCCCGATATAGCCATCGACCGTTCCACACCCACGGGGAACAGCCTAAGCCACTCCTTCTTCATCCTCCCAATCACCCTAACTCTACTGCTTTTAATGACGTAACATTAACTCTCCTCTGTAGTTTTCCAACTTAACTCCAAAATTTTTAACAACTTTGTACATCATAGTTTTTTTTTGTTTGTTTGTTTTGTTTTTGTTTTGTTTTTTTAATATATAATACAATCTATATTTTGTAAACTTACTATTTACTTCAAGTCAGTCAGATGCCTGTGCAAATGCTTAATTATTCTACCTTATATTTTGTTCATGCTTAGCTCCCACCAGTCTCTTCTTCTTCTTTGATCTTCTTGATGAACTCCTGCGCCTCCTCTGGGGTCTTGAAGATGTGGGTTCTGCCCTCATACGTGGTCAGCAGTCTCGCAGGATAGATTACACCATGACGAATCCCAAGGTTGCGCAGCTCCTTACGTATGGGATCAAACTGCTTCCTCAATTGCTGGATTCCTGTGGCCAAATCTGGGTAGAACCGCACCTGCTGGTCCTGGTGTTTAATCTCTCCTTTAGCACGTGCAGCGTTGAAGATCTTCATCCTGTCTCTGTTGCTAAGAAACTTCATAATTAAGGTCCTCGGCGGTCCCTTATCTCTCCGTGGGCCAATACGATGTGCTTTTTCCAGAACCACTGCTGATTGCAACTCCTCGCTGCCCAGCACCTCCGGAATCCACTTTTCCAGAAAGGAACATACGTCCCGACCTTCTGATTCCTCTGGAAGACCCACCAGCCTCAAATTATTCTGTCTCGACCGAGATTCCAAATCCAAAATATTATCTTCCAGAGATTTTTTTTTTTTCCAAAGTGCGCACCTTTAATTGAAGACGGGTGACGTCATCTTCAGCACTAGCGAGACGGAGCTCCATCTGCGCCGTTCGTTCTACACAGTCACCCAATTCCTTTCTTATTCCTTCCAACGCTGTCATAATCCCATCAAATCTAGAGGAAAAGTCCGCTCTCATTGAACTCATGGCTGCCATCAGCGCATCTGCGCCATTCCCCGCAGAAATCGCAGCGTTGCCAGCCTCCTCCGCCATATATGGAGTTTTGTTTGCTGCATCACAGACCTGAAAGTCCGTTAATTTGGACTGTTTCGGCGGCTCGCTTTTTCCTTTTCCTGGTTTTCCAGCCTTAGGCTTCGCCGACATATCCTCGCCCAAATGCTGGGATACGTTCTGTCCCAAATGAGAGAGTTATTTGCCGATTTTTTTTTTCCAGGAGCAGAGCAGAGCGAGACACGTCCGTCCTACGTGGCAGCCATAACCGGAAGTCGATTTGTAATTTTAATTAAAAAAGGAAACGATAATCATCACAAATAAATTTAAAATAGCTCAAGTATTTCACTGTGTGTAGTGAAGGCTCACATTCCTGCACTGATATTTAAAGTGTTGTTTTTTTTTTTAAATTTATTTTGGACTGGAAGAAGTTCTTTTAACTTTCATCTGAAGCCTCATTAAACTTCTAAACCCAGCAAGGTTTCAAACAGGATGGACTAGCTTGTTATTTTCTTTTCTTTTTTACTTTAATGGAGTTGAATTATTACTCCAGTTTGTTTTTAACACACAGTTACAACAGCCTTTATGGAGCAGCAGAGCTGCTATTTGAGTTTTTACACTTTAACATCTATTATTTAATTGGGTTGCTACAAACACTACTGATTAAGCTGTCAAGTTCAAGTTCCCAACTCATGTTTGATGGGTCATTATTTTATTTAGCTATGGGAACTTTTTTATAAAAGGCTACATTATATTAAGGCAGAGACTGACAACAAAGTGATTTTCATAGGTGTGCAGGCTTAAACAGGTGAGGTAAAACATGACTTAGAGCCCCGAACAGGAGCTGTGCCAGCAGGAAGCAGAGCTGGCGGACATGACAGAAATATTGCCATTAGTCAACTAATCAAAAAAAATGGTTGTTACATTAGTCGACTACCAAAATAATGTTAGTCGCAGCCCTACGTTTTTGTTTTTTTTTTGTTTTCTGTACATAGGATTGCTGTGTTATCTTTATTTGCACTACAGGTAGCATTACTGTACATAGACTGCTATTGTTGTTTTTCACCCTTATTTCTTCTTTTCTTATATATTGCGCACACCACTAAGAGAGAGAGAAAAATGGCATTTCAGTTCTCCTGTATGTCCTGCACTTATAGAAGTATTGACAAATAAAAATCTTTGAATCATATCTATAAGAAGCCACTGATAGAAATGACAGACTTGACAGTAAATAATGATTAGTAATTAATGGTTACTGGGACACCTTTGAAGCAGAGTGATGCATATCCAGTGAAATGCTGAAGTGCGATTATTGTGGAGTATAGTAACTCCTGGAATCCCTATTGTCCAATCACATTCTTCATTTGGAACCAACTGTTGTATAATTACCTATTAAGTTTGCTATTGTGCTGTTTTTATGTACCAAATTGTGAGTTTTCTCATAAGTAAGAGTTTTTCTTGCTGTTTTTTTTTTTTTCCTTTAAACCCTACAGCAAGTCCCAAATGCTCACCGTGACTGGGTTTGTGCACTGGGCGTCGTTCCCGGCTCCCCGGCCCTGCTGAGTGGCTGCAGAGGAGGAGTTCTCAAGCTGTGGCACACAGACACACTGGGGACAGTGGGAGAGCTCAAGGGCCACGAGAGCCCCATCAACAGCATCTCTGCCAACAGCAGCCACCTGTTCACCGCCTCGGAGTGAGTCTCACGCACACAGCATCACGTAGTGCTCGAGCTTTTTCTTTCTTTTGATTATTCTAAAATGTCATTTCACTTCAGTAGTACACAGTTGTATTAAATGTTGATTTAAAAAAAAAACATCAAATATATAGTTTCAGTACAATGAATGGCGCATTTGTTTTTTGGTTGTCTTTTCATCTTTCAGTGATCGGACTGTGAAGATCTGGCGTGCACGCGGTGGACTGGACAGCACCTTGGATGCGACCGACAATGCAGATGAGGTGGCCAGTAACTGAGCACAGCTCTGCTGGGTTTGACCCTGGAAGGACATAGCGGCGCTCTTTAACGCCACCATCCTGCACTTTGACCCCTAACGTTTGAAGTCTGAATGACCTGACCTCCATGCCATGTGACCTTTATGACTGAGCCGACAGGAAACATTAGTGGTCGTACAGAAGTTAACACTGTAGTTTAGACTCTACGTGCTCACAGAGTCTAGGATTTAGTCAGCTGTATTAGTTATGGCAGCACAAACTAATCTTTTCTTGTTTCGCATTGTAGACATTTTCGGCTTTTACACATAGATGTTGTACGATAAAAGCTCTAGAGCAGCGGTGTCAAGTTCAGTCTCACTGAGGGCCAGCTAGAGGGTAGTGATTAAATCCAGGGGCCAGCCATCTATTTTTACTTTGTTTTTTCTGATTGGAAAAAATATTAAAACTTGAATTCGTGCACTCAGAAAAAAGCTCACAACTTCTGAATGATTATTGCGGAAAAATCTCAAATAATAAGGGTGTGGGGGTGGGGTTGTAAATTTGCGTTGCATGGAGAATAAATCACAATTATGAGACTGGACGAAGGAGTCACACATTTACAGGACTTGATAAAAAAGTTGCAGAATTTATGAGACTTGATGGAAAAAGTCACAAATTTACAACACATAATACGTTAAGTTGCAGATTTTTGAGACTGGAGAAAAAGTTTCATATCTATGAGACTGGGTGGAAAAAGTCACGATTTTACAAGAATGGACAAGTCAGAAACTTTCAACACTGGACAAAAAAGTTGCAAATTTATGAGACTGGGCATAAAGGTTAACAAATTTACAAGACTGAGCAAAAAAGTTACAAATATGCAAGACTTGATTTAAAAGTTGCAGGATTTACAAGACTGGATGAAGAAGTTTCAAATTTGTGAGACTGGGCAAAAAAAAGCTGCAGATTTTCAAGACTAGGCAAAAAATTGCAAATTTGGGTAAAGTCACAATTTTTGACAGCGCACAAAAAAGTTGCAAATTTACGAGACTTGGCAAAAAGTTGCAGAATATACGAGACTTGATGAAAAAGTCACAAATTTTCAAGACTGGATGAGAAAGTTTCAAATTTTCAAAACTGGGCAAAAAAAATTGTAAATTTGCAAGGCCGTTCAAAAAAGTTGTAAATTTATGAGACTGGGTGAAAATTGCAAATTTTTGAGGTTGGACAAAAAAGTTTCAAATCTGTGACTGGGTGGAAAAAAGTCACAAATTTACAAGACCGGGCCATAAAAAATCTCATATTTAAGAGAGTGGGTGGAAAATTCACAAATTTATGAGACTGGGTAAAAACAGTTTCCAGTTTACAAGACTGCAAAAAGTTGCAAATGTACAAAAAAAATGGTGGAAAAAGTCACAAATTTGAGAATGGGAAAAGACTTGCAAATTTATACCTTTTTTTTTAATCAAATTTATTAACCGGAGTTGTGGCTCAGTTGGTAGAGCATTCGCCCCACACCCAGGAGGCTGGGGTTCAAATCCCTTCCGGGTCATACCGAAGACCATATAAAAGCGGAACTTCCTGCCGTCCAGCTTGGTGCTCAGCAATAATGGAACGGAGGAGGGAAAATTGTGGCGGCGCCTTGCATGGCAGCGACCCCTCTGATTCTATATATGTGTGTGTGATTAACACTGTAGATAAGAGAAACATAATTCGTTCTACTGTACGTGATTGGCTGTATGGATTTGAATGACAGTAAAGATGGCTTATCCTTTACGAGAGGCAGAAGTTAAACATTTAGGAAACTGGGGGGAAAATTCACAAATTTATGAGAGTGGGGTTGGAGATGCAAAGTTACAACAGAGGAAGTCACAAATTCACGAAACAGGGAAAAATTGTGAATTTAAAAGATGTTAAAAGTCACAAATTTATGCAAGGGAGTTAAAGTTGTCAATTTACGAGGCTGCAGAAAAGTCACAAATTTACAAGACTGGATGAAAAACTCAAATTTACACATGGTGCGGAAGTTGTAATTTTACAAAATTGGGGGGTGGAATGTCATAAATTTCCTGAACTCTTGGGGGGAAAACGTTACAGATTTGTGAGACTGAGTGAAAAGGCACAAACTGGGAGGGGGACTGTCTCAAATATATGTAGGTGGTCAGACAAAATGTACCAGAGCCTTGATATTGGCACCTGTGCTCTAGAGAATTCAGCGCTGTTCCAGGACACAAACCTGTCAGAACTCAAAGACGGGGCTGCAGCATGTTCTGCCTCACTTCACATAAATAAGTAGATGAAGAGGCAGAGCTTTACGGGTTGTGAGCTGGTCTTCACAACCAGGTTCTCCACTTCAGCGGGACTGACACTTGAAAGCAGAACTAATGTGGCCCCCACACTTCTGCTCCCCAGAGCAACAGAAGTGGCTCTACTGTGTGTGTGAAAAAGAAATCGCCATACCACTTAACTTGGCTCTCCTGCTTGTGCGCTCCTCTTTCCTCAATTTCTGCAGCAGCTTTAGAGCCGTGACCAAAAAAAAAGATGCACCCGTCTATGCTGTCGTCAGCTGCACTCGTTAACAGAACACACCTTAAAGCAGGAGTTTGACGTTAGAAGAAACGTTTGTTTTCTTGCTGAGAGTTAGATGAAACAATTATTTTTTTTATAAATGCCCGTAAGTAAACCTGTAATTTTTCTGCTTTAAGATATTCAGAAATTGCTGATGCATTGGGAAACAGCTATTTTAACCCAGGGCTGGTACAGACATCCTGTAACACCACAGTATCACCTGCAGGGGGCAGTCATGAGTGTCACAGGGCTCAGAAGCTGCCAAGCCCTTTTAGCCAGAGTGCTGCCACCTAGTGGTGATAGTTGGAATTAATTGAAATTTGCAAACACCTCAGTTAAGTGATCCTTTGAAGTGCGTCACAAAGGAGATTGGAGGTTCTAAAGAACACATCTTTAGGACTCAGACACAGTCCAAGGACAGATAATTTCACACATAAAGGAGTTGTTCAGAACTCCTTATACAACGATATCATCATCATCATCATAGCAGTCTGTCGGGGGCGACAATGACTGTTTCATTTAGTTCTGATCAGATTCCTCCACACAGCTCTGTAATTCACCTTCCGCTGCCAGGAACTCCTGACCTTGTTAACCCGGGCGACGTCCAAGCTGGTGTGAGTTGCTCTCTGACTGACCATTTCATGAAACTGCTTGCAAAGCATTTGAGTACCGCTAGCTTTTGCTGGACTAGCGACACATTCTTGGCAGATAGAGGTATTGTCAGTGGCAAGGACAGGCCAAGACAAACTGACTCCAGTATCTGTACAGAGTGATGATAATCAAGTCAGTGGCGGTAATGCACCTGTAAGCTGGTTGCCGACCGCCAATCAAATCTAGAAGAAGTGTGTAATCCAAATTTTATTTGGATTAAAAAATAAAATTCTGGGCATCAGTGTATGCCAAAAAAAAAAAAAGATTAAATTTGCATATTTAAAATAAAGGCTTTAATTGTCCTAAGAATGTGTCAGTCTTAAAATTTGCCTTTCAAAAGTCATAAAAAATACCATAGATTTAATAAACATAATAATGTTTTTGTTGCTTTTTTAAATATTATTGAAAGTATGAAACTTTTTTCTTTTAAATTCAGAAATTTTCTTTTAAATTTGCCACTTGATCATAAATTTTCCCTTTATTGTATGCAAATGTGTTTGCCCCTGTATTTTTCCCCATTAATTTACAGTGTTTGTTGATGATGGTAGGCCTGTGTTTCACATATTTTACTTGAGTAACTTAACTGTCTAGTGGCAAAAATCAGTCCTGGGGAAGTGCAGATTTAATGGGGGAAAAAAGTGTAATTCTTAGACAAATTAGTTGAACTGTTGAACACCCCATCTTATAAAGTACATTTTTTTTATTTGAAATATTGACTAATTTTACTAACAAACAAACAAATGGCACAAAAACATTTCATTGGTGGAAGTAGTTACTTATATAAATAATTATAAAATGAGGCAGATGCTTAAACTTTTTGTTATTCGGCTGATTATGTGGTTAAAAATGATTGAATTTGCCCAGGAAATAAACTTATTTCCATTCTGTATTCTCTACAGATTACCAGTGTTAGTACGTTTTACCATGTAATCATGATGCATCACACGCTCAATTACCACGTTTCTGCTGCGGGAAAACTGACAGTATTGATGGTTTTTGGGCTTCCAGTTCACTGCTGGTGACAATTTAGGTGATCTAAACTATAGTGGCGACAACGAATAAACATGCATTCAAGTAAATAGTAAAAATTGATTTATATTATTTTAACTTGGCAGCAAAGTGTCTATAGAAAGAGAACAGTTAAATTAAGAAAAAACAGTCATTAAATCCCGTTACCAATCTGAGGATCACAAATTTTTTTTGGTGAAATGGTTTCATCTGCTTCCCGACAGGAAAACGGACGTTCACGTTTCTGAACACGTCAGACTGCTGCATGTAAAAAAAGAACTCGCACAACTCTGTCTGAGGTTCGTACTTCTGAAATGTGTTCCATTTAAATGTCGAGGGTCCTCCACACTTGTTCGTGTTTCATGGTGTGCATAAATGTGTCTTCACTCTTCTGACATGCTGTTAACGCTCACTGAACCTGCACTACTGAGTTGTTGTCTGATTAATTCCTTCGCTGCTAAGGCATCTCTTCACCTTCTTCAACCCTATAAGAGGGCTTCTCGTCGTGGACTCCAGGTGAAGTCTGCGCCGCACTGTAGCGATGTGTACGTGTATAGAAATGTAAACGGTATCTCTTTGTTTTTGAGAGGCCTTCAGACTCGTCTTGGCGTCTTGTCTCCCAGTTCTGATCCTTGTGGGGCCTTCCCGGTGACACTCGTGGTCTCGGTCATTCTAACTGATTGTGTGCTGTCACTTATGAATGTTCTGGTGAAACAGCAGCTTGTAAGTATTCACTGAATACACATGCAATGTATGTAAACAGTGTATTTATCAAGGAGAAAAAAATGTGAGTGAATGTGAGTTTTGTGGGACCACCGATCTAAACGCTGTCTCTCACTGGAGCCGAGAGGACCAGGATTGGCAGGAAGAGTGACGAGCAGCTTTGGACTGAGGTGGCAGCTTATGTTCAGTGGCCTATGGTTAGGATTTTTGTTTTTTGTTTAGTTCTTCCCCGCCTGTTCCACATATCCAGGGCAACCCCCCTCCCCAAGTTTTATTAGCCTCCAATGGCATATTCTGTAGCAATTCTAATGTCGGATGCCCGGCGAAAATAAACGCCATCTGTCAAAAGACCAACTCTGTGTGCTTATTGGTGTTTAAACTGTGCTGCTGCAAACCTACCCTGCAGTTTGCTGCTTAAAGGTACAGTGTGTAAAATGTTTGGGTAATGGGAATTCTGAAATTTAATGTACCACAAAATCAACTTGGTTTTCATTGTCGTGTAATCACTCCTAAAGGTTCCATTCACTGCACTTTTTAACATGCTAACAGCTCCCACAGGTCTTAAATATGTTTGACATACTTTGACCAAATCACCTTTTGGTAATTTAATTATTGCAGCATTATTGTGAATCGTATTTTGCAGCCTTCCTCAGAATGGCTCATTTCAGTGCATGTCTCTTTAAATGCCCAAGAGCCACAGTTAACTCCACCCTCCCACTTAAGTTACTATTGCCAAAACCTTAGTTGGCGAGCTTCTAGCTCGGGTAGCGAGCCTGCGCCAGTTAACTTAAATTCATCTTAAAGAATGAATGTTCCACCGAGGGCAGCTCGGTGGCGCAGTGTTTAGCACAGTGACAGCACAGTAAGAAGGTCACGGGATCAATTCCACCCCTGACAATCGTGGGTTCGATCCCACCCCCTGACCATCGGTGACCCTTTTGTGTGGAGTTTGCATGTTCTCTCCGTGTCTGCGTGGGTTTACTCCACTTTTCTTCCACAGGCCAAAAACATGCAGGTGAGGTTAATTGGAGACTCTTAAGTGGCCCTAGGTGCGAATGTGTGTGTGACTGGTGAAGGGATTGGCACCGCACCTTGGCTGCCTCGTCCATCCAGGTGGATGCCCAGTAATTTCCCTCTGGGATTAATAAAGTATACAAAAAACAACCAGCACTGGTGGATGGGGTGTGTGGTTTCAGTGGTTGATAGGATATGACCGGTCCCTGGAGTACAATACGCACTGAAACATTTGTGAATCCGTGAATGGCTAAACTGCTAGCATCAGCTAGTGTTGTGGGTTTTCTTTATATTAATAAAGTGGTTAATAAATACAGTGCAGAGTCTAAAGATGCCTTTTCTGGGTATTTATTGGCATCTTGGCCAAGAAGGGAAAATGTCATGTCCCACACACAGGCAAGTACCACAAGATTACACCTCAGAAGAGAGCAGAGTGTTTTAATACAATAGACCAAATAGATAAGCATTGTTTTGAGAACGCTGGGGCTGGATTCTCGTCGTCTCATGGGAAAAGTACTGAGTGTAATGTCATTTATGATTACAGGAGACGGAATGAATGGACAATTAGCCAAGCTAATGCTAACTATTTGATGTAGCATCACAGCAGAAATGTAACAAAACAAGTCAGAAGGACTTGATATATCATCTGCTGTGTATTACTAAACTAGGTGGAAACGGGGATGTCGATTAGGGTGACTGAAGAAAATAATGTAAACGGTGCTTGGTAAGCAAACTCCCTAGTAGCACTGTTGGCTCTGAAGTTAACTCCTTGTGCTGAGAATCTCTGGGCAGGGACTGGCTCATCAATCAGTGGTGATGGATTTAACTGAAGACCAGAGCATTTTTTAGTGACGAAGGGAAAAAGATCCCAGAGGGTCGAAACAGACTTAAGCCCATTCTGCCAAAACGTTAAAACTGCAATCACTTCTAAGTGAAATTTTAATATTTTCATTAGTAATTGCATGACTATTTATTTTAGAAGGCTAAAACCCATAAACACACTGTAGTTGAGTTTGAAATCTCCACTCACTCTCTACCTCCCTGTGTGCTATATATAGTGAGTTCAGATATAGTGGACTGTATAGTAAACTCAATATAACAATATAACAAAATCTGGAATTTGCCGATTGTGGGACTAATAAAGGCTTATCTCAAATTATCAACTTTGGGACACTAGGCTTGTTTTCTCTGCCGTTAATGACATCATCATGGTGAGACAGTAAAACATGACGGATTGATGGTGTTCAAAAATGAACACCTGCATTTTTTTTTTGTAGGAAATGTATGTAAATCATTTTTAGTGTATTAATAAATATACACTACTCACAAAAAGTTAGGGATATTCAGCTTTTGGGTGAAATTTCAGGATGCAAATTGATGAGTAAAAAAAAACTCATTTGCAAGAAAAGCAGCAAGTTTATGATCCAAAAAGATGCAAATCTTATACCCAGTTAAGGCTAATTTAATATAGAAGGCTGATCAATGCTATTAAATTACATCAATATTTAAACTACACAGCAAGAGGGTCCTTTGCTATGTAGGCAGCCACCTTTGATGACCATACTACATTTCAAAGTTTTATGCCAAACTTCAGTCACTCCAAAGAAAAGCCCGTGCTTTTACTCAAGTGCATTTGGTTATATTCTTTAGTTACTTTTGATTTCAATGATTTGAAATGAATCCGAGTTGAGGTTTCCTCATCACTTTTTCTGAGATGTGAAATAGTTGAAGTTTCCTTCATCTCAAAGTAAAACAGAAACTTCTGTGTCAGTCCTGTTTGCTGGAGCATGGAGAGCCAGTGGGGACAGACGATTGGAAGGCAGGGTGTACCTCAGAAAAACAGCCAGGGACATCTACGTAAAAATTCTAATAGAGGGTGTTGGAGGCAACAAAGCCTAGTTTACACTGGCGAGCACATTTTCAACACACAAGTAATTATGTTGATTAGATTTTAAAAAAATAACAAAAAAAACTATGTAGCTCTCCTTTAAAGAAATGAAGAAAAGGCTCATTTTGTGACGTCATAAAACCCAAGAAGTGTAATTTAATTTCTTGAGTTTAACCAAATAAATGCAGTTTATAGTTCTTTGTGAAGTCATCATGTTAATATTTTAATGGTATACCTATGACCCATGGTTGCATTTCACATTGTTAAACCCACAAAAACATCATTTTACAGATGTTGGACTGGGCACAAGATGGCAGTAGCAGGCAGCACCACCAGAACTGACCAGACACCCAGAAAGTTAATGTGAGTGCCGTTATGTCTGTAAATACCTTTTGGTCACAAAGGAGGCGAGTTGACTTGGAACACAGCTTCATTGACTCAGTGATAATGACAGCCACAGACTCGGCACCGGCCAAGCTCCCAGCGGGGCAAGAGGCCGTAAGATGGTTGCCCTCAGCCTTGCATAGGGTGGGCCAGTGACGTCACTGGAGGTGAGCGTCACCACCCAGCACTTCACAGTAAAATAACTATATAACACCCCCCCCCCCCCTTTAAAAAGTCCAAAACCACTCACTCAGTTAAGACCCTCCCCAATTTGGGACCCGAATCACGCACTAACAAACGATAACTAATATTTCCAAATGGCCTAACACATTCACATAACAAAACCTAAAATAGGAAGGATGTGTTGATTGCCATCCTGCCCACACGGCAAGGTGGATTATTCTGCCACCTGCTGGGCTAAATTAAAGTCCATCAATAACTAAAGTTGTATGCCGTGCTCCTAAACTACAACAAAACAATCCCTTCTGTAACTTTTTTAAACGACAACACCAGAACGTCAATATATACTATTTACAACCCAAATCCTCAAGTAAAAAAGGACAAAACTGGCATGGGGGCCCAGGGCACTCTCTCAGCAGATGCGCCCCTGGACACAGCCGGTCTTCAGAGTGATGGTTGGCCCTCCGGATGCTGAAGCCGCTCCTCCTCACCCTTGGCTTCGTCCCACGTTCAGCCTCGTCTCCCGGAGTCTTCTCCCGGGCACACCGAAGCTGATTTGCATGCCACACCAAGCCCTCAGACAGCCTGAAGTGCGCTCCGCCCAGTTTGTTCACTATGCACAAACACTCCCGATGCTCCTCAGGTTTTCGTCTGGCCCATTTTCACCGCGGACGTTCCTCATCTCGGCTCCAAACCCAATCCAGGGCCCTCTACAGGGCCGGCTCGGCTTGAGACGTTGTTGTCGAGCACGCTGATCCTCCGTGCTTCTCTGTCCTGCCCTGACCTCTCCTAATACTGTTGTATTGTTCACCATCGTAGCTGCAGACCCGCCGTCCTTCTGCGGCTCAGCTCCGGAGGTATCTGGGGCCAGCCCATTGGTGTCGGTCAAGGTACCGACCTTGGGTGAAATTGGTCCTGCTTGATTGCCATGACGCCCTGTAGTTGTTCAGCCCACACCGTGTAGATGGTTGTTGGGGACGGGCGGAGTGATTTCTTCCATGGGCTGTCCGGGCTAAATCCACGGCAGACCCTGGCAAAATGGTTCAAGCGGCCACATCTGCTACAACGTGGTTCTCTCGCCGGACAGTCCTTAGCCTTTTTGCAGTGCATCGCAGACCCACAGCCCATGCAAAGGGACTTTCCCAGGGCCGACCCCCGGCTAGTAGCATTGGCTTCCATCTCCTCGCCGTCCAAGCTATCTACGCTGTCCTGGTCTGTGGCATTTGCCGCGAGAAGAGGCTCGAGCGGCTGCTGTGACTGGCGCCCGGTTTGCTCTAGAGCTAGCTTGTCCGTGGCTTCCATTTGGAGCGCTAGCTTGACAGCTCTGGCTAACGTGAGCTCTCTTGGCACTGTAAGTAGCATAGCTTGCAATGCGGTGCTACAGGTGTGTTCCGCCAGCTGGTCACGGATCATTTCTTCTTCCAGAGCTCCAAAACGGCACTCGCTAGCCAGCTGCTTCAAGTCGGCGACAAACTGCTGGACAGATTCACCTACCAGTTGACATTGCTGCTGAAAACAGATCCTCCTGACCGTCACGTTATCCAGGGTGTCGAAATGGCTAGCTAGCAGCCCTGCTACCTCTTCATATGTGTCGGCAGCACCGAGCGTTCTCAGAATCCGCTGGCCCTCTATGCCCAAATTGTGAACCAACAGCGCCCAGGCTCTCAGCTTGTCAAGCTCCCTGAGACCCAGTGCGGCAGTGTAGTTCAGGAAGGCCTCGAACCACCTAGGCCAGGGCACCGGCGGGTCTCCAGGCACCTCGAGGAAAGGGCGGATAGGGACAGTGCACGCCTCCATGGTTTAATCCGACGTCGCAAATGTTATGTGTGTAATTACCTTTTTGTCACAAAGGAGGCGAGGTGACTTGGAACACAGCTTTATTGACTCAGTGATAACGACAGCCACAGACTCGGCACTGGCCAAGTTCCAGGTGAGGTAAGAGGCCGTAAGATGGTCGCCCTCAGCCTTACATAGGGCGGCCCGGTGACATCACCGGAGGTGAGCATCACCACCCATCACTTCACAGTAAAATAACTACAGTGTATAGCAAGTGCCCCAAAGTACTTTCATATTATAGGCAAACGTCTAAGCATCTAATGGACTGTTTTCATACTGAATTTAAGGTGCCAGGAAAGGACTCTTTGTTATTAAAGAGGTTAAAATTCATTTGATGAAAAAATGACAACACCGTTAAAGAAAAAGAAATTGCCTGTTAATGGCATATCGCTGTCATATTGTCCTGTCAGAGGTCATTTGAGAAAGGAACAGAGATGCACTGAATTGGTTTCATAAATACATTTTTATTATACAGTACTTTTCCACCCAATGGCCATAGCAATCACACACTGTGGTGGAATCATTAGTCAGTACACAATACTATATTATATACTAATAATATATCAGTTTACACTTCATGACACTAAAGTCTCTAATAAAATCATGCAAAGCTGCTCTGAGTCCAGTAATAGAAGCATGCAGTGCACCCGGAAAGTATAAACAGCGCTTCACTTTTTCCACATTTTATGTTACAGCCTTATTCCAAAAAGGATAAAATTCTTTTTTTTCCTCAAAATTCTACACACAATACCCTATAATGACAATGTGAAAAAAGTTTTGAGATTTTTGCAAATTTATTAAAAATAAAAAACTAAGAAATCACATGTACATACAGTGGGGCAAAAAAGTATTTAGTCAGCCACCAATTGTGCAAGTTCTCCCACTTAAAAGATGAGAGAGGTCTCCAATTTTCATCATAGGTATACCTCAACTATGAGAGACAAAATGAGAAAAAAAAATCCAGAAAATCACATTGAAGGATTTTTAATGAATTAATTGGTGAATTCCTCAGTAAAATATGTATTTGGTCACCTACAAACAAGCAAGATTTCTGGCTCTCACAGACCTGTAACTTATGCTTTAAGAGGCTCCTCTGTCCTCCACTCGTTACCTGTATTAATGGCACCTGTTTGAACTCGTTGTCCGTATAAAAGACACCTGTCCACAACCTCAGTCAGACTCCAAACTCCACTATGGCCAAGACCAAAGAGCTGTCAAAGGACACCAGAAACAAAATTGTAGACCTGCACCAGGCTGGGAAGACTGAATCTGCAATAGGTAAGCAGCTTGGTGTGAAGAAATCAACTGTGGGAGCAATTATTAGAAAATGGAAGACATACAAGACCGCTGATAATCTCCCTCGATCTGGAGCTCCACGCAAGATCTCACCCCGTGGGGTCAAAATGATCACGAGAACGGTGAGCAAAAATCCCAGAACCACACGGGGGGACCTAGTGAATGACCTCCAGAGAGCTGGGACCAAAGTAACAAAGGCTACCATCAGTAACACACTATGCTGCCATGGACTCAAATCCTGCAGTGCCAGACGTGTCCCCCTGCTTAAGCCAGTACATGTCCAGGCCCGTCTGAAGTTTGCCAGAGAGCATTTGGATGATTCAGAAGAGGATTGGGAGAATGTCAGATGAAACCAAAATAGAACTTTATTGTAAAAACTCAACTTGTTGTGCTTGGAGGAGAAAGAACACCATACCTACTGTGAAGCATAGGGGTGGAAACATCATGCTTTGGGGCTGTTTTTCTGCAAGGGACCAGGACGACTGATCCGTGTAAAGGAAAGAATGAATGGGGCCATGTATCATGAGATTTTGAGTGAAAACCTCCTTCCATCAGCAAGGGCATTGAAGATGAAACGTGGCTGGGTCTTTCAGCATGACAATGATCCCAAACACACCACCCGAGCAACGAAGGAGCGGCTTCGTAAGAAGCATTTCATGGTCCTGGAGTGGCCTAGCCAGTCTCCAGATCTCAACCCCACAGAAAATCTTTGGAGGGAGTTGAAAGTCCGTGTTGCCCAGCGACAGCCCCAAAACATCACTGCTCTAGAGGAGATCTGCATGGAGGAATGGGCCAAAATACCAGCAACAGTGTGTGAAAACCTTGTGAAGACTTAAAGAAAACGTTTGACCTCTGTCATTGCCAACAAAGGGTATATAACAAAGTATTGAGATGAACTTTTGTAATTGACCAAATACTTATTTTACCGAGGAATTTACCAATTAATTCATTAAAAATTCTTCAATGTGATTTTCTGGATTTTTTTTCTCATTTTGTCTCTCATAGTTGAGGTATACCTATGATGAAAATTGGAGACCTCTCTCATCTTTTAAGTGGGAGAACTTGCACAATTGGTGGCTGACTAAATACTTTTTAGCCCCACTGTAAGTATTCACAGCCTTTGCTCAATACTTTGTTGATGCACCTTTGGCAGCAATTACAGCCTCAAGTCTTTTTAAATATGATGCCACAAGCTTGGCACACCTGTCTTTGGGCAGTTTCACCCATTCCTCTTTGCAGCACCTCTCAAGCTCCATCAGCTTGGATGGGAAGCGTCGGTGCACAGCCATTTTTAGATCTCTCCAGAGATGTTCAATTGGATTCAAGTCTGGGCTCTGGCTGGGCCACTCGAGGACATTCACAGAGTTGTTCTGAAGCCACTCCTTTGATATCTTGGCTGTGTGCTTAGGGTCGTTGTCCTGCTGCAAGATGAACCGTCACCCCAGTCTGACGTCAAGAGAGCTCTGGAGCAGGTTTTCATCCAGGGTGTCTCTGTACATTGTTGCATTCATCTTTCCCTCTATCCTGACTAGTCTCCCAGTTCCTGCCGCTGAAAAACATCCCCACAGCATGATACCGCCACCACCATTGGTGTGAAAATCAAATCAGATCAACCTTTGTCATATTGCTGTACATAAAACTAGTGCAGGCAAGATGAAATTGGGTTTCTCTCTGCATCCATATAAGTAAAAGAACAGGATTTAAGACACACTCACACATATCTTCACCCCCATCCCCCACCCCACCACATCCATTCACACATCCCTGAGACATACTTGAAAAAACTAACTAACTATAATATACAAATAATGTATATAATGTCCGTAGGTGCGGTAGTGTATATTAGAGATTCCGGATCAGCTGTTCAGCATCCTAACAGCTTGTGGAAGGAAGCTGTTGATCAGTCTGGTGGTTCTGCCTCTGATGCTTCGGAATCGTTTGCCACATGGCAGAAGTTCAAAGTGTTTATGCAGAGGGTGAGAATGGTCCTTGGCAATGTTCAGTGCCCTGCTCCTACAATGGTTCTGAAAAAGTTCTTGGACAGAGGGAAGGGAGACTCCAATTACCCTCTCAGCTCCCTTAACTATCCTCTGCAGGGCTTTTTTGTCTGACATACTGCAGCTGGAGTACCATGTAGCAATGCAGTACGTCAGAACACTCTCCACCACACCTCTGTAGAAGGTTCTGAGGATGCAGATGGGGAGAGAGGCCTGTTTGAGTTTCCTCAAGAAGTGCAGTCTCTGCTGGGCCCGCTTCCTGATCCCCAGGGAATTCTTGCTCCAGGTCAGGTCCTGCGAGATCTGCAGTCCGAGGAACTTGATGTTCTCCACTCTCTCCACTAAACGGCCGCCAATGCTGAGGGGGACGTGTTCAGGCTGTGACCGCCGGAAGTCGATAATCATCTCCTTTGTTTTGTCCATGTTGAGCACCAGATTGTTCTCCCTGCACCAGTCCTCCAGGTCTCTCACTTCTTCCCTGTACATTGATTCCTCATCCCTCTGAATAAGTCCCACCACCGTGGTGTCGTCTGCAAACTTAATAATCTGGTTCCCCTCGTGTCTGGATACACAGTCATGTGTTAGAAGTGTAAACAACAGTGGACTGAGTACGCAGCCTTGAGGGGATCCGGTGCTCAGCGTGACAGAGATGGAGATGTTGTTTCCAACCCGGACAGACTGAGGTCTCTCAGTCAGGAAATCCAGGATCCAGAGACATGTGGCAGTGTTCAGACCAAGAAGGAGTAATTTCTCCATCAGTCTCTGGGGAATAATGGTGTTGAATGCTGAACTGAAATCATTGTACAGGAGTCTGGCGTAGGTGTCTTTCTGATCCAGGTGGGTGATGACAAGAGTGCAGGGTGGTGATTATAGCATCCTCTGTGGAGTGGTTTGAATGATATGCAAACTGGAGCGGGTCGTGTGATGCAGGGAGGCAGGCTGTAATGTGTGGTTTGACAAGCCGTTCGAAACACTTCATCACAATTGGTGTCAGTGCAACAGGACGATAGTCATTCAAACAGGACACAACTGGTTTCTTTGCCACCGGTACTATGATAGAGGTCTTGAAGCATCTGGGAATGATGGCCTGACTCGGGGAGATGTTATTAATGTCAGTCAGTACCTCCGCCAACTTGCTCGCGTAGTCTCGGAGCACACGTCCCCGGGATGTTGTCCGGACCTGCAGCTTTACGTGGGTTGACTCTGGTTAGGGTCCTCTGTGTGTCCGCTGTGTTGATGGTAAAAGCTGGTCCGACCGATGGTGGGGATGGGCCAGCCCTCCCTCTGATTGTCGAGTTTGATGCTTCAAAATGTGCAAAGAAGTCGTTGAGCCTGTCTGGAAGCGAAGCTGGTCTGCTGCGCTTCAATAAGGGTTTGTAGGCAGGTACCAACATCACGGATATGTGGTCAGAAAGGCCGAGGTTGGGGCGGGGTATCGCCTTATATGCATCTGTGTTTATGTACACTAAGTCCAACATATTTTCTCCTCTGGTCTTAGTCAACACATTGTTTAAACTTGGGGAGCACAGTCTTTAAGCTGGTGTGATTAAAATCCCCCGCAACCACCACAAAACTGTCCGGATGTGAATTTTGGATTTCACTAATAGCATCGTGCAGTTCCCCGAGTGCCTTCTTAGCATTAGCGTTAGCATTAGTGCTCAGCGCTAAGTAAACAGCCGCTACAAACACGTTGCTGAATTCCCTCGGCAGATAATATGGCCGACAATTTACAAGTTATGAGGTTATGAGCGGTGCCTGGTTTCCCCCAAACATGACGCCTGACATTCACGTCAAAGAGTTCAATCTTTGTCTCATCAGACCAGAGAATTTTGTTGCTCATGGTCTGAAAGTCCTTCAGGTGCCTTTTGGCAAACTCCAGGCGGGCTGCCATGTGTGTTTTACTAAGGAGTGGCTTCCATCTGGCCACTCTACCGTACAGGCCTGATTGGTGGATTGCTGCAGAGATGGTTGTCGTTCTGGAAGGTTCTCCTCTCGCCACAGAGGAACGCTGGAGCTCTTGACAGAGTGACCATCGGGTTCTTGGTCACCTCCCTGACTAAGGCCCTTCTCCCCCAAATGCTCAGTTTTGACGGTCGGCCAGCTCTAGGAAGAGTCCTGGTGGTTCCAAACTTCTTCCATTATCCATAGATAATGGAGGCCACTGTGCTGACCTTCAAAGCAGCAGAAATTTTTCTGGACCCTTCCTCAGATTTGTGCCTCGAGACAATCCTGTCTCGGAGGTCTACAGACATTTCCTTTGACTTCATGCTTGGTTTTTGCTCTGACATGCACTGTCAACTGTGGGACCTTATATAGACAGGTGTGTGCCTTTCCAAATCATGTCCAATCAACTGAATTTACCACAGGTGGACTCCAGTTAAGCTGTAGAAACATCTCAAGGATGAAGAAGGGCGGTGCGGTGGCGCAGTGGTTAGCACTGCACTAGCACAGCAACTCACCCTTGGCCATGGGATTCCTGGTTCGATCCCAGCCCCTGACCAACAGTGATCTGTGTGGAGTTTGCATGTTCTCCCCGTATCTGCGTGGGTTTACTCCGGGATTTCTCCGGTTTCCTCCCACAGGCCAAAAACATGCCGGTTAGGTTAATTGGAGACTATCTAAAGTGGCCCTAGGTGTGAATGTGTGTGTGAATGGTTAAGGGATAGCGCCGTACCGTGGCTGCTTCATCCATCCAGGTGGATGCCCTCAATTTCCCCTCTGGGGATCAATAAAGTATACAAAATCAAAAAATCAAATTATCAGTGGAAACAGGATGCACCTGAGCTCAATTATGAGCTTCATGGCAAAGGCTGTGAGTACTTATGTATATGTGATTTCTTAGTTTTTTATTTTTAATAAATTTTCAAAAATCTCAAACTTTATGTTGTCATTATGGGGTATTGTGTGCAGAATTTTGAGGAAAAAAATGAATTTGATCCCTTTTGGAATAAGGCTGTAACATAACAAAATGTGAAGTGCTGTGAATACTTTCCAGATGCACTGTAGGTACTGTGAGTCTTACTAGTCCATGTGTTGAAAGATGGTGTGAGCAAGAGTGGAACCACTTCAAAATGGCTTAGTTTGATTTTGACATGCACAAAATGAGTACCAATAAATCTGTTTTGTTCTTTTGTTTTTCTATACACTGATAGGGACCCTAATTCCTGGACTGTTTCTTGCTTTTTTTGGGGGCCCCAATTTTTTAATGGAACAGTTCAAATCTTTAAAATGCAGAGGGGAAAAATCTCTCCCCTCACAACAAAACCATTAAAAAAACTGGCTATTTTATTCTATTCCATAGAATAAAAAAATTACAGGTATCCACATACAGTTAGGCCCAGAAATATTTGGACAGTGACACAATCTTCATGATTTGGGCTCTGCATGCCACCACATTGGATTTGAAATGAAACAACTACAACGGAATTGAAGTGCAGACTTTAAGGTTTAATTCAAGTGGTTGAACAAAAATATATGATTAAACATGTAGGAACTGTAGCTATTTTTATACAAACGCTCCTCATTTCAGGGGCTCAAAAGTAACTGGACAAATAAACATAACCCTAAGTAAAATGTTACTTTTCAATATTTTGTTGAGAATCCTTTGCAGGCAATGACTGCCTGAAGTCTGGAACCCATGGACATCACCAAACACTGGGTTTCCTCCTTTGTGATGCTTTGCCAGGCCTTTACTGCAGCTGTCTTCAGTTGTTGCTTGTTTGTGGGTCTTTCTGCCTTAAGTTTTGTCTTGAGCAAGTGAAATGCATGCTCGATTGGGTTGAGATCTGGTGATTGACTTGGCCATTGCAGAATATTCCACCTCTTTGCTTTAAAAAACTCCTGTGTTGCTTTTGCAGTATGTTTTGGATCATTGTCCATCTGTACTGTGAAGCACCGTCCAATCAACTTTGCTGCATTTGGCTGAATCTGAGCAGAAAGTATATCCCTATACACTTCAGAATTCATCCGGCTGCTTCTGTCTTTTGTCACATCATCAATAAACACAAGTGACCCAGTGCCATTGGAAGCCATGCATGCCCATGCCATCACAATGCCTCCACCATGTTTTACAGAAGATGTGGTGTGCTTTGGATCATGAGCTGTTCCAATTCTTCTCCAAACTTGATCTTAGTCTCATCTGTCCAAAGAATGCTGTTCCAGAACTGGGCTGGCTTCTTCAGGTGTTTTTTGGCAAAGTCAATTCTGGCCTTTATATTTTTGAAGCTGATTAATGGTTTGCACCTTGTGGTGAATCCTTTGTATTTACTCTCATGAAGTCTTCTCTTTATGGTAGACTTAGATACTGATACACCTACTTCCTGGAGAGTGTTCTTCACTTGAGTGGATGTTGTGAAGGGATTGTTCTTCACCATGGAAAGGATTCTGCGATCATCCACCACTGTTGTCTTCCGTAGACATCCAGGCCTTTTTGAGTTTCCAAGCTCACCAGTGCACTCTTTTTTTCTCAGAATGTACCAAACTGTTGATTTGGCCACTCCTAACATTTCTGCTATCTCTCTGATGGACTTCTTCTTTTTTTTTTTTTCAGCCTCAGGATGGTCTGTTTCACTTCCATTGAGAGCTCCTTTGACCGCACCTTGTGTGTTCACAGCAACAGCTTCCAAATGCAAACGCCACACCTGGAATCAGCTCCAGACCTTTTAACTGCTTAATTGATGACAGGTTAACGAGGGAAGAGCCCATGCAGCCTTATTTTATTTTTTTTGCAGCCTTCTGAGTCAATTGTCCAATTACTTTTGGTCCCTTGAAAAAGAGGCGGCTACGTATTAAAGAGCTTTAATTCCTAAACCCTTGCTCCAATTTGGATGTGAATACTCTCAAATTACAGCCGAGAGTCTGCACTTTAAGCCCATATTGATTATATAATTGTATCCTGAATGTTTTCATAAACGGCTAAAATAACAAAACTTGTCACTGTCCAAATATTTTTGGGCCTAACTGTAAATATTGCAACTTTACAGGAAAAGATGAGCAAATTTATGAGGAAAAATTTGCAAGTCTACGAGAAAAGAAAATTGAAGGTAATTCTTCAGGGTGAACTTATTGCTAGTAGAATTTGTGTACTCTGCTTCATAGCCAGAAACGGCTCTGCCTTTATCTCTGCACCCCCGTCCTTTAACGTTAAGCCCTACAGAGTTTAACTTTTAACTTTCTTTTGAAAGTTTACCAGAGCTTTAGCTTAAAATGAGGTTCTGGAGTTTGAGCAAAGGTGTGAGGCCATTGCTCCAAGACTGTGGCAAATTAAGAAAAGGGGAGCTGGAGGAGGCGCCAATTAAGGAGCAGAGAGAGCTGCTTCACACTCTGTTAGTCGGAGATCTATTTCTGGCTCCAAGGACTGGGGACAGTGTTGTTCTGGTGCAGAAACAAGATTGGAAATATGTATTGAACGCATCACCCTTTTTGTTTCTAAGTACAAATATTTCTAATAAGGCTACTCACTTGAAATTTTCACCAGACTTTGGTGTGGAATCCACACATATAAAGAAATCACAATGTTTAAGTTCATGAATAAAGTTATGTGTCATGAAGTGGAATGAACAGAAAAAAGTATTGAAATGGGTAACTGAAATTTATTTCATTTATTGGAGAAGCCTTTGTTTACAATGATGGCTTTCAGATCCTTCCTGGATGAAGAAACTAATCTCCCACAGTGCTCAGGTTGGAGTTTGGTCTATTCTTGTAAACTACTGTTTTGTTTTGGGGGGGTTTCAACTAGGGTTCCCTGGAAGGTTCAGATTTCTGTGGGAAATCTAATTTCACTTCTTAATTATTCTAAAAAATTTGAAAATAATTTGTTGTTGTGCATGAGAGTGAAATGAGAAAATTTCCCAAAGAAACCTGAATGTTCCAGGGAACCCTGGTTGAGAAAAAAAACAACAACACTGTTCTAAACAGATCTTTAGTTCTTTCCACAAATTGTCAATTTGATTTTATTCAGGTCACTGGCGAGAGCATTCTGACTTGATGTTCTTGTTGTAAACTAATTGAGAGTTTCATTCTGTGTGTGTTTGGGTTCATTGTCTTGCTGGAGGCCCACCCCTGTCTCATCCTCATCATCCTGGTGGATGGCAGCAGAATACTCTGGTGCATGGATCCATTCATTTTTATCTTTATTCATAAGAACACTGCCAGTGATGCTTTCACCTCCAAACTTCACCATTGGAATAATGTTTTTTGTGTGATGTGCTGTGCAATTTCTCCTCCAAACATGTGTAGTATGACAGCCAAAAAAAGATCTATTTTCATTTCATCTGACCACACTACATTCTCACAGTATTTCATAGATTTGCCCAAATGCCAATATGCAAATTGAAAGGCTAGTGTGCATGGAGCCCATGATGGTGAAGTGAATTGCCGATTGTTTTCTCTCACAATTGTACTTGCTGCTTCCAAATCTTTTTGGAGCTCTTTCCAAGTCGTCCTTGGTGCTTGGGTTACTCTTCTGGCGATCCTTCTGACTCCCTGGTCAGACATCTTGTGTGGAGCTCCCATGCATGGTTGCTTGATGGTAAAGTGATGTTCCTTCTACAGTAGTTCCTTCAGAGCAGGGATGCAAGTTATCGATTAATTCATTAATCATTAGTTGATTCACTGATTAATTGATAAGCTGCGTTTTCCCTGAGAATCTGAATTTCCCTTAGTATCTGTACGGTCTGTCTATAATATAGAAAGCTAATTATTGTTTATGATACACTGAAAAAAATTGTCATATTCCTTAATGATTCATTGATTTTATTGTAATCTGTTACATGTTAAACATTAACAACATAAAATAAATGCTGAAAAATAAAATATTTAGGCTACTTTAAGTCTTTAACATGAAAATTTGTGCACTTGCTGATATTAAACTTCAGCATTCTGAAAGAAAATTATGTAGAAAAATATGTAAACATGTCGTCACAGATCACCAATGCCGCTATCAGCATTTTTTTTTTCTTGTCTCCTGGTTTGAATACATTGGTGTGCTGCTAAAACAGCCGAAGTGCAGCGATTTATGTTCATTGTGTGTTTTTGTTTATCAAATAGTGACTGACGAGCAGATTGTGATGGAGTTGGAGATAATCGATGTGACGAAAACAACTTTTCACACAGTTGCTGCAACAGAGAAAAAGAGAAGACATGACAGAAAATACATCTACGACCACTGCCGCTGCTGTCATTTCACATTCTACAGTGCATCCAGAAAGTATTCACAGCGCTTCACTTTTTCCACATTTTATGTTACAGCCTTATTCCAAAAGGGATTGAATTCATTTTTCCCCTCAAAATTCTACACACAATACCCCATAATGACTAAGTGAAAAACATTTTTTTGAGATTTTTGCAAATTTAATAAAAATCAAAAACTAAAATCACATGTACATACAGTAAGGATTTACAGCCTTTGCCATGAAGCTCAAAATTGAGCTCAGCTGCATCCTGTTTCCACTGATCATCCTTGAGCTGTTTCTACAGCTAAACTGGAGTCCACCTGTGGTAAATTCAGTGGATTGGACATGATTTGGAAAGGCACGCACCTGTCTATATAAGGTCCCACAGTTGACAGTGCATGTCAGAGCACAAACCAAGCATGAAGTCAAAGGAATTGTCTGTAGACCTCCGAGACAGGATTGTCTTGAGGCACAAATCTGAAGAAGGGTACAGAAAAACTTCCGAGGTGACCAAGAACCCGATGGCCACTCTGTCAGAACCCCAGTGTTCCTGTGTGGAGAGAGGAGAACCTTCCAGAAGGACAACCATCTCTGCAGCAATCCACCATTCAGGCCTGTATGGTAGAGTGGCCAGACGGAAGCCACTCTTTAGTAAAAGGCACATGGCAGCCTGCCTGAAGTTTGCCAAAAGGCACCTGAAGGACTCTCAGACCATGAGAAACAAAGTTCTCTGGTCTGATGAGACAAAGATTGAACTCTTTGACGTGAATGCCAGGCATGATGTTTGGAGGAAACCAGGCACCACTCATACTATATTCATATATATTCAGTACTGTAGTGACCATACAGGAAAAGCAACAGGCTGGAGGAGATGACAAATGCTGGAAGAAGCATTGCAACTTTTGATTTATCAAATTATTTATTTTTTTAGCACTCCTTTTATTGCAAATGGACCCTTAAACACCAACAAACTCAAAAGGGATGGTGTTAAGGCGATGAATCTTGTTATACTAGGAGCTAAATCACTATACAGTGATGATAATAAGCCATCAATATTTCACTGTTTGATCACTGCCTAATGCTGTCTTGTGATTAAATAAAATGGGAACAGAAAACTAGAAATGTGATTTTTAAGCTTAAACTTTTTTTTTTAATTTAAGCTCAATAATTAAATTCCAAATAAATCGGTGATGCTATATTGCAGTGCTTTGAAACTCATTTTAACACATTATGCATATGGATAAAATTTTGAGTGCTGCATTTTCCTTAATGAGATATTTTAAAAAGTTTAGGCTGATGAAATGCATCTGTTCTTTCATTCATCTGTTTGGTATTTATTAAACACCAATCTTCTATTCTTCTGTCACCCTTATTGTCATTCAACTGTACAACCAATCATGTACAGTAGAACGAGATTGTTTTACCTATCTACTGTGTTAATCACACACCCCAAGTGCAGAATTAGAGGGCCGCCGCCACAAATTTCCCTCCTCCATTCCAATTATTGCTGAGCACCAAGCTGGACGGCAGGAAGTTCCACTTTTATATGGTCTTCGGCATGACCCGGCCGGGATTTGAACCCCTGCCTCCCGGGTGTGGGGCGGATGCTCTACCAACTCAGCCACCACTCCGGTAGATACTCTACTTAGATACTCTTTTGTGCAGTTATGGTATTTTAACAGAAGATAGATCTGAAAATGATCTACAGGGAAAATAATCAATTTCTTTTAACATGGATATTTAAGAATAGCCTTCAGAGTGACTTAGTCTATAATTGAAAGTGGTCAAACTTGCTTTCTAATTGAATTTTATAATTATCAAAATCATGACATTTTAAAAATACAGAACAATTTAAGATTAACTTGAATTTTGTGGGGATGATAAGCAATATTTAAAAGCATTTATATTTAAGGACCATTGGTATAAAGAGTTTTTGTCCTTGATAAATGTTCGGAGCTGCTGACATTTAAATGAGCACTGAAACATATGTAAATTTCACTCTAACAGCTGATGAACAAACCCATTCTGATCACATTTCATGAATGATTAATACAATGTAAAGCCCAAATTTGCATGAGAAGAGCTAATCGTTTCTCAGATCAGCTAAATCCTACCAGGCAGCACATTTATTCTGTGGTGTACTCCCATAGCTTTAACTCATATTAGCAAACTAGCAACCAGCTAATTTCAGACAACAGTTCACCAGCTAAATCAACAATATATTTACGTCCTTTTGGACAGAGGCGTTTGTCCTTTTATTTGACAACCAACAATTTAAAATTGTTTGTTGCCCTTGTGGAGATCTTTACATTCTGTCTCGCTTGTGAGCTGCTCCTGCAGCGTTGACGAGCGTCCTCACCTGCTGCTGCTACAAATGACTGAGTATGGACCAGAGAAGGCATGGACAAGTTGGGCAATACCAAGTCTGTGGGGGGGGGGGGGGGGGGGGGTTCATTGTTTGATTATTAGAAATGTTACTTTTCGTTGCTTGCAAATAAAAAATGACAACTTCTTCACTCACTTGTAGACATTTTTTATTAATTCTAATTATATGATTATTGGGGAGGATTATATTGGATGGATTTGATTTTTGGGGGTGTTGGAACCCCCCATCCTCCCATGGATGGTGGCACATACACACAAAATAAATAATACAGTGGTGTGCGAAAGTGTTTGCCCCCTTCCTGATTTCTCATTTTTTTTGTATGTTTGTCACACTTAAATGTTTCAGATCATCAAACAAATTTAAATATTTGACAAAGATAACACAAAATGCAGTTTTTAAATTAAGGTGTTTATTAAGGGTAAAAAAAAATCGTAAGCTTCATGGCCCTGTGTGAAAAAGTGACTGCCCCACGTTAAAACATAAATTAACTGTGGTTTATCACGCCTTGGGATCCTGACCTACAACTATGGGCTATATACTTTGTTGTATATTCATGGATGATAGGTTAATCATTGTTTGGTTCTTCCACAGTAATTATATTGAAAAGTTGAAAACTGCTGTCTGTCAGTGAGTATTGGGCTCTTCAAAGAAAACGGAGGTGGGGGATATTGCACTCGCCTCAGAGTGCTCTTGTTTTTATTTGTGTGAATTTCTCAATGTCAAAGTCTGGTGAAAATTCCATGCAAGTGATTCAATGGAAAACCCACCGGAGTGGTGGCCTAGTTGGTAGAGCATATGCCCCACACCTGGGAGGCTGGGGTTGATATCCCGGCTGGGTCATACCAAAGACCATATAAAAATGGTACTTTCCGCCTTCTAGCTTGGTGCTCACTATAATAGAACAGGGAAAGGAAAGTTATGCACTGACTGACACCCCCCCCCCCCCTCACTGTAGCTTTCACTAATTACAGTAGCTGTGTGGCCTAGGGTCAGAGAAACGTAGATAGGCGCCGACCCTATACACCACATGGTGTTCCACATGCTGTGGAAAGGAACTAACCAACATGTTGTTTTCCATCCGTAGCCACGCTTCATTTTCAAACTGTATGATTTGCCGAAAGTGGTACATGCATGTACTGTATGTAATAAACGATAAGCACGGCGATGAAAACCCCCAGTAGATTACGCTACGATTTGTATTATTTTCTCCCTAGAAATGCATAAATTCACAGTAGTCATCCTTCCTGTATCTACCTTTCCTGTTCTTGCGGCAAAAAAAAGCTGGCTAAGAACAGAGAACGTTCTGATATAAGTCTCGCGGGATTTAACGTGACGCAGATTGGTACGCTTGAATTTTTGCCTGTGTGAAAGGAGACCGAACCAAGGAGAAAATGATACAAAGTAACAAACTTATCAACTGATTCGGATCAAAAATGAATTTAGGTGTAAAAGCACCCTCAGTACACAGGTTCACCCTGTGACCCTGAAGTGTGACTATGGTTTTGGGATTGCAATGTCAACATCAAAATGCCTTATAAAGTACAGTATATCTCAAAAACAATGAAAGCTAGGGTCACAAAACCTGGTTCACAGGTTCACTCTGAGACCATAACCTCTGACTACAGGTTTGGGGTCAAAGGTCAAGGCTGGCACTCTTTATGATCTCTTACAATAGAACGTTTAAAGCTCTCTAGGGTCACCATACTTGCTACATGGATTCGCCTTGGGATCCTGACCTACAATTATGGGCTGTATACTTCGTTGTACTGTATATTCATGGATGATGGATTTATCATTGTTTGGTTCTTCCACAGTAATTATATTGAAAAGTTGAAAACTGCTGTCTGCCAGTAAGTATTGGGATCTTCAAAGAAAGCGGAGGCGGGGGATACTGCACTCTCCTCAGAGTGCTCTTGTTTTTATTTGTGTGAATTTTTCAGGTTAATGTCAAAGTCTGGTGAAAATTCCATGCAAATCATTCAATGGAAAAGATGTACTGGAAAAAAAATGACTTCTTCAATACTTCTTTCCCCTTGGATAAAATTCACTGTTCATAAGGAAGCAATGTAAAAGGTGAGGGAGGATTTTAGATTACCAAAGACGAGGTACAAGAGCATTAAAACAGTTCCCAAATAATGAATCTCATTTGTCAAACAGCAAAGGCCAGAAGTCTAAAACAGCAGTCTCGAAATCACTATCCTCGCTTCCTTATTACACACCCACCACTTCATAGATCACACCCTCAGTGGTTGTATGAAGCTGATTTTGCAATGAAGTAGGGCCAGTGATGAATTACACCATTGATGCTACAGGACCTGAAGCTCTAGCACCTGAAAACACAATGAAGTGCATTTGCCGCTCTGCACTTATCCCAAAGCTAACCGAGATTCTCTTGAGTAAGCACATTCTTGAGATAATGTCTACTACAGCATTAAAATCAATGACCCTGTGATGTACACAGCACTGATTATTTCATTACCCATGCCGACAATGGAGTCAGATGTGAGTAAAGCAACTGGTCTATCTGTTTGAGGTTGTTCATGTCTGCCTGTATGCTAGCAGCTGTAACTGGAGATCTGCAACGACTGGATTACTCAACCTCATCTACTTTTTCTGATCAAAGGTCAATGTCACAGGTTCTGACTGTACTTTTTTTTCAGATTTCTGGCCAATTATGTTGTTGACTTTAGTCCTAAAATCAGTTGATCTGGAAGTAAACTGGATCTGAATTAGAGGCTAACCTCAAAGGTTTTTTTTTTTTTGAGGTTAGCCTCACCTAAAGAGACATAACCAAAATAAATATATTAGATCTTCACAAATCTAAGGCAAAATTTTGGTCTCTACAGACAGGCAAGACCTCACAGAATTCGTCTCTAGCATAATTTGCATTGTGAACTTTACAATGACAGGATAAATTGTGATATTTCAATGTTTATAACACCATTACAGCAGTGAATCTATCTACAGAGATGCCATTGAATCATTTAGGCAAAACTATATAGAATTGTCACTGTATGCATGCACAGATTCTACACAGTTTTTAGTGAGGAAAAAGACCAGGCAGACTGTATTTATTATTACTACATAAAACAAATTTAAAGAAAAGCTCACAAGACGTAGAACAATGTCAAACTGATGTTGAGATGGCAATGAAAGATTGCAGTGAAAGACTGTCTGAATTTATACCTTTTTAACCCTTTATAGGGTCTGTGGGGCTTATTAAGGTGATCTAAAGGTCACACTTCTGACCTGCATGTTATTGTGATTCACACCAGAATCACCAGACTCGGTACAAGGGATGAACATTAGGTTCCCTTAACTCGGCCTACTTTTTGGATCAGAAGTTTGAAGTTCAAACTCACATTTACCCTGACGTAGTCGACCAGTGTGCCTTTGTTTATGATTTGAGTACAATGGGAGACAAAGCCTTCAGTTATCAAGCTCCTCTCCTATGGAACCAGCTGCTAATCTGGATTCGGGAGTCAGACTCTCTGTTTTTAAGAATAGGGTTAAAACCTTCCTTTTTGATATAGCCTATAATTAGGGAGGGATCATGTGCCCCTGAACCTTCCCTTAGTTATGCTGCCAATAGGTTTAGACAGCCTGGGGACCTCCAACAATGCACTGGGCTTCACTCCTTTCTTCACTCTCAATGAAATATTTTTGCTGGTCATTAACATCTGTTCTCTCCCATAGATTGAGTCCCCGTCGTGCTGTTTGATCTGTACATGTCTGTTCTTTTCTTCTTCTCTATCCCCTCACCCCCCAGCCAGTCGCAGCAGATGACTGCCCCTCCCTGAGCCTGGTTCTGCTGGAGGTTTTTTCCTGTTAAAAGGGAGTTTTTCCTCTCCACCGTCGCCAAGTGCTTGCTCACAGGGGATCACCTGGTTGCTGGAGCCTTTCTGCAATTGTGGGGGTTTCCCCTACAGTGGAAAGTGCTATGAGATGACTGTCATTGTGAAATGGGGCTATATAAATAAAGTTGAATTGGAGTCATTTTTTGTTGATTTTGCCACAGACTGCATCGGTTTGGGATTTTTCTTTGCAATTTGGTCATCGCCATTTGGGGTTCCACTTGTTCTCCTTCAGTGTTGTAGTTGAGACCAGAACAAGACCAGAGTGTAGAAAGACCAAGACTTTCAGGAATCAAGACCATCATCTGGTCTTTTCTTTTTTCCCACTCAAATTACGTACACATTTTATATAGTTTTAAACTACTTGCCTAATGTTGGGGTAAACAAAACATAAATTTATGACAAAGTCTAAATTTACAATGAAAAAAAAGTTTTGAATTTACAAGAAAAAAAAAGTCACAATGGGGGGAAAAAGATGCACTTTTTTGTCTTTCAGCTGCTCCCTTTCGGGGTCGCCACAGCATATCATCACCTTATATCAAGATGATCCACATGTTGATTTGGCAAGGATTTTTTTTTTTTTTTATGCCGAATGCCCTTCCTGACGCCATCCTGCCCATTTATCTGGGCTTGGGACCGGCACAGCGAGTGCACTGGCTTGTGCACCCCCTGTGGCTGGGTAACCAACTTTCCTTCCTCCATTCTATTTTTGCTGAGCACCAAGCTAGAAGGCAGAAAGTATCATTTTTATATGGTCTTTGGTATCTTCAGCATCTTGGTAGATGGCAACAGGTTCTTATCAAGGATGTCTTTGTACATTTATCCATTCATCTTTCCTTCAATTATATGAAGTCTGTCTGTACCATATGCTGAAAACATCCCCACACCATGATGCTCCCACCTCCAAACTTCACTGTTGGTATGGTGTTTTGGGGCTGATGTGCAGTGCCATTTCCCCTCCAAACATGCTGTGTGTTGTGGCATCCAAAAAGTTCAATTTTGGTCTCATCTGACCAGACTATATTCTCCCAGTATTTTACTGGCTTGCCCAAATGTTGTGCAGCAAACTTTAAACAAGCTTCAACATGCTTTTTCTTCAGCAACAGAGTCTTGCAAGGTGAGCGGGCATAGAGCCCATATCGGCTGAGTTGCATTACTTATTGTTTTCTTTGAAACAGCAGTACCTGCTAACTCCAGGTCTTTCTGGAGCTCTCCACGCGTGGTCTTTGGCTCTTGGATAACTCTTCTGATAATTCTTTTGACTCCTCCGTCAGAAGTCTTCCAAGGAGCTCCTGGTTGTGTCCGGTTTATGGTAAAATGATGTTCTTTCCACTTCTAAATGATGGCTCCATCAGTGCTTACTGGAACATTCAGCAGTTTAGAAATGCACCTGTTACCAATGCCATCATTATGTTTTACAACAATAAGGTTGCTAAGGTCTAGAGATAGCTTTTTGCTTCTACCCATCATGAGTTCTTTGTGGTGTGGCAATCTGACATTCACAGACCTTTGTAAAGGCTATCAGTCAGGACATAACCAGCTGAAATTAGTGTGCACTGATGGGAGGTGGGATGGCTTCCTAAATTCTGCTGGATTTCAACTGGTTTCTTGGCTTTCTATGCCTTTTTGCACCTCTTTTTCTTCATGTGTTCAATACTTATTCCCTGTGTCATTCAACTTTATTAAACATAACTTGTTTTGTGAACACAGTTGCCTTGATTTCTTTGTATGTCTGGATTACTTAGGTTGTCACTGATATCTGGTGAAAATCTCAGGTCAGTGGTTCCATCAGAAACATGTTTAATGAGAAAAATGTTGATGTGCTCAATACTTATTTTCCCCGCTGTAAGTTATTCAACATTTGTCATGATGTGACTGACTACTAAAGATATGATATATTCTGCTGATTGTTAGTTCCTAACCCTATAATGCTGCAGGTATTGCATTTGATACATACATTTCTGAGACCTTATGTCCCCTGGTGGGTACCTTTTGCACTACAATAATTCTGACACATCTCATGGTTCAATCCAAAATGGCTGAACCCCAAAATTGATAAACTTGTATTTTAGATGGCTGTAAGGAAGTAAAGTACTGAAGATGTCCTGTGCTTCATCACTGGCAGTTTGAGCGACATAGAGGAATTCATGAAGGCAGACAATGAAATGGAAGATAAGATTGGACTCCCAGTGCAGAGCATGATGAAGAAAGCACTAATAGTAGCAATGAGGAAGATAAAAGTATTGACCAGAGGACTGAAGAAGATGAGGGTCCAACAGCGTCACAGACCAAAAGAACAAATAAATCTTCAAGGAAAAAGGTGACAAAGAAGGACAGGTGGAGAAAGGCAGAATTTGAATCTCCAAATGTTCACTTTGATACACCGGAGTGGTGACCTAGTGGTACCACTACTCTGGTAGGTCATGGGTTCAAGCCCTGGATGGGTCATACCAAAGGCCATATAGAAATAATGCTTCCTGCCTTTTAGCTTGGTGCTCAGTATAATAGAATGGGGGAAGGAAAGTTGATTACCCAGCCACTGGGGGAGCACAAGCCAGCATACTCTCTGAGCCAGTCCCCAGCTTGAATTAATGGGGAGGGTGCATCAGGAAGGGCATCTGGTGTAAAAATCCTTGCCAAATCAATATGAGGATCATCACAATACCAAGCCATGATACACAGTGGCAATGCTGAAAGACAGCAGCGGAAAGAGGAGAGAGAGCAATGTTCAGTTTGATTCGACTGCTGATGAAGCCTTTGAAGAAAGGTCTGCGTTTACGCCATCCATATATTTCAGGCAGTTTGTTACTGACGAAATGTTACAGCTACTTGCAGACCAAACAAACCTGTTCAGTGTACAAAAACAAGGAAATTCAGTAAACTGTCAAAGAAATTAAGCAGGTCCTTGGTATGTACATGTTCATGGATTTAGTACAGATTCCCAATGTAAGAGCCTATTGGGAAGTGGACCCAGAGTATCTCAAAGTTGCTTATATTATGTCATGAGATCGATTTGACAAATTGCTGAGACTGTTCCACTTCCTCTTCTGTCCTCTGGTCAATACTTTTATCTTCCTCACTGCAAATATTAGAGCTTTCCTCATTGTTACATTAGGAGTCCAATCCTTATCTTTCAGTTCATCGTCTGTCTCCACGAATTCCTCTGTCGCTCAAATTGCCATTGAGGAAGAACAAGACATCTTTGGTAACACCATATGTGTATTTCAAGCAGTTTGTTACTGACACAATGTTTGGAAAAAAAATAAAGATTCAGATGGCCAAGGAAAAAAAAATTCTTGTTATTGCCTGAATTGCATGCAATGCCTGGTGTATCAAATATGACACAAAAAAAGCAAATTATTTTTGTTTATTTATTTTTTTTACATTTTCTTAAAGGGACAAAAAAGCCTTAAGATTCAAAAAATTAGAATTTTCTGGCTATTATTTCTTTGGTCCTGAACACGGTGTACCTGTCAGCAACGGCAGCAATCAGCCATTAAACGTGTGAAGCTGGAACTTTGGCACCTGATTAGGATTGTAAACATTCTACCCTGTTGCAGGCTGGGAGCAGAAACAGGAGGTGTGCTGGTTCTGGAGGTGACTGAGGAGCTTCCACCACGCTCCGCCATTTATTCTGCTTTCTGTCTGGATCAAGGGGCAGAGGAAGAAATGGTGTCACCACATGAGAAGAGACAGAGCTGTTTTTCTGGCTGTAAAGCAGAGCATGCAAATGCTACCAGTCACCAGGGGACCCCAGAGCTAACAAACACAATCCTGCACAGGGCCTCCACAAAGCTAGAAACGGCCCTGATCAGACCAATAACTCAAACAGGTGCTGGACCTGCTGCGTGGACTGTGTCTGCTTCCTCAGACTAACTGGAGCTGACGGGTATTACCATTTTTAGCTCTCAGGTTCACGCTGGGCCGGTTAATTGAGTTTGTTGTGCTCAGGTGGTTCCTGTCATCTGTTCAGCGTGGTGCCGTTTTACACTGTCCTATCACAGAGTCATTATTTAAGCCTTTTTTATTTTTAATGGAACAGTTGCTGCTTGTGTGAAGGAGCAGCCTGCCCTATGAGGGATAAAGCATGTCTTACAAGTTGAACGTACAAAGAATAATAATAATGATTGTAAAGCAGGGGGGGGGCGTGAATAATCCATAATGGTTCGGCTGATTAACTTCCAGCTGTGAACATCTGAAAAGTTTTCACCTCTTAGTCCCTCATAAGAATTTATAATTTGCTGCATTAGTTTTCAGCTCCAAACATGAGTAATTCCATTTTCTCCCACCCACGGGGACAACTCAGGCAGAAGTCTTGTGACTAATGCTTAATATGTGGATGGAGGGAACGCCAGATCAAAATAAAATCTGTGGGTTAGCTGAAGATATTGGAAAGGCACGTTTGTCGCCCACCAAAAATTTTAACAAACAAGAGCAGTAAAAAAGACGCTTCTACCTTGCCCTTGTCCTTTCAACTCTATCTTTCTTTCTATTCTTCCATTTAATATCCAGTTTGACCATAATGCCAAGAAAAGTTGCAGTTCTCAAACTGCTCCAACGCTTCAACTTGGAAGGGGGCACATCAAAACAAGTCTGTACTGTACCAAGTGTATCCCCATCAGAGACCACACCATTTATACAGACTCCTGAGTGTGCAGTGATCGGGGTGTTACATCCAAATAACGGAGAGCCGAGAAGGAGCTGGTCTGAACATCTCTTTATTTAACCTTGTTCACAGATATATACTCTATATCTCTCAGCTGTAGCCAGCCTGACATCACTCTAACCTTGCCCCGGCCAAGCTACTACAAGCCCCAAGGCCCAATTCCCCTTATGCCCCCCCTCCCCAGAAAGTCAAGAACACAAACTGAACACCCGAACATGTAAAAATAACTATTAACACATATGTACACATAACACACCAATGCAGTCCACATTTCACTTTACTAATCACCAGAACAGGCCCTAGGACGCCTGGTTGGGGCATACACTCTGCCGCTGAGCCCAACCGTCCTCAACCATACCAGTCACAAAATCGTCCAAGTATCTGGGTCTCTGACACTCTCTAGCCGGGCGTCTCTCGGGAGGGCACACTGCCTCTGGCACCATCGGTTCAGTCTGCAGGTCGGCATCTGCCCGGACCCTCCAGTCCCAACTGTCACTCAAACCGTCCACGGCGGGGTCACTCGCCACCTCCGGCGGGGACCTCCTCAACCTGCTCGCATGCCACCGGGACCTGTCGTCCAGTTCAAAAGTATCTGGTCCTCTCAGTCTCACAGTCCTCCACGGTCCCACCCACAGCGGTTAGAGTTTGTGGGCACGGACGGGGTGCTTGATCCAAACTCGATCTGCTACCCTCAGGCCGTGATCCCTTGCCCGATGCCTCCTGTCGAACCGTTCTTTCATTTTGCGCTGCCGCCTGGTGACTCGGCGCCTCAGTGTTCCCGAGTCTTCCCCCCATTCCATTTGCGCTGGCCCCAGTCGTCTCACCGGTAGCGGCAACTCATGCCCCAGCATGAGGGCAGCTGGGGAGTGCTCTGTCGTGGCATGCACCAGCACCCTGTAGTGGAGCAGGGTGTTGTTCAGGGCATCAGCGAACGTAAAGCTGTCTGCTAGATGAGCCCTTAGTCCACTCTTCAGAGTCCTATTGATTCTCTCGACCCCCCTGTTAGCCTGCGGGTGGTACACCGCCGTCTTTGTGTTTCATCCCTCTGACCCTCAGGAACTCCTTGAAAGCCCCAGAAATGAACTGTGGGCCATTGTCTGTGGTGATAGAGCTCGGGGTCCCCCACCTGGCAAACAAGGATGCCAGAAACCCTGTGACCACCTCCGTTGTCACTGAGCCAGTTGGCAGCACCTCGGGCCACTTCAAAAACATATCAAAGGCCACCACAAGGAACCGGCTATTAGAGGACGCTGCATATAGTTCTCCGCAAATGTCCAGCTTGACGTGTTCCCAGGGTCCGGTAGGGAACGGGACCGGTCGTAGAGGCTGGGGTGGTGGTCCTCCGGTCTTTCCGCTCTCCAGGCATGGCACGCAGTGCTTCACCATTGTCTTGATGTCCTTGTCAATTCCCAGCCACCATACCAAATCCCTGCTGCATTGTTTGACCTTAACCAGCCCCAGGTGCCCTTCATGTAGCATACATGAAGGTACACTGCCCCCTAGCCACACATACTGTACGTCGTTTCAGCAGCTGAGCTCATCTCTAAACCGATGGAACGGGGCCAGTTCACCAAGCCCTCCTGTCGGCCAGCTCTCTCTGATCGCCGAGTGCAGTCCTCTCGTCACCTAGTCACCCTCCAATACCTGCTTGAGCTCCTGAGGAGACACAATTTCCCGGAGTGCTCCATGCAGCGCGTGGACCAGGTCCACCTCATCCGGATCCCCTGTCCTTAGGTCATGCACCATAGTGCCCGTCGTGGCCTGGGATAGAAGGTCCGCTACAACATTGTTTTTACCTGACATGTACTTTGTCGTAAAATTACTGGAGTTGCCCCGGGCGAGAGGCGACGAGCAGGGGTAGGTATTCTTGTATCGCCCCACCTTGCTGCCTCTATATTGGAGTTTTCCCCGGTGGACGAAAGGGTTGCTTCCCTGCGCCTTCGGGTTGGGAAACGGGTCCTGACCATCATTTGTGCCTATGCACCAAATGATGTTTCAGAGTACCCACCCTTTTTGGAGTCTGTGACTGGGGTGCTGGAGGGTGCTCCTCCTGGAGACTCCATTGTCCTACTGGGGGACTTCAATGCGCACGTGGGCAACGACAGTGAAACCTGGAGGGGGGTGATTGGGAGGAACGGCCTGCCCGATCTGAACCCGAGTGGTGTTCAGTTATTGGACTTCTGTGCTAACCACAGTCTGTCCATAACGAACACCATGTTCAAGCATAAGGGTGTCCATATGTGCACCTGGCACCAGGACACCCTAGGCCGCAGGTCGATGATCGATTTTGTTATCGTATCATCAGACCTGCGACCGTATGTCTTGGACACCCGAGTAAAGAGAGGTGCAGAGCTGTCAACTGATCACCACCTGGTGGTGAGTTGGATCCGATGGCAGGGGAGGAAGCCATTCAGACCTGGTAGACCCAAACGTATAGTGAGGGTGTGCTGGGAGCGTCTGGCTGAGGCCCCTGTCCGGGAGGTCTTCAACTCCCACCTCCGGAAGAACTTCAACCACATTCCGAGGGAGTCTGGAGACATGGAGTCTGAATGGGCCATGTTCTCCACCTCTGTTGTTGAAGCGGCGGCCCAGAGCTGCGGCCGCAAGGTGGTCGGTGCATCTCGTGGTGGCAACCCCCGAACCAAGTGGTGGATACCAGTGGTGAGGGGGGCCATTAAGCTGAAGAAGGAGTCCTATCAAGCTTGGTTGGCTTGTGGGACTCCCGAAGCAGCTGAGGTGTACTGGCAGGCCAAGCGGAGTGCAGCTCGGGTGGTTGCTGAAGCAAAAACCCGGGTATGGGAGGAGTTCGGTGAGGCCATGGAACAAGACTTTCGGTCGGCTTCAAAGAGATTCTGGCAAACTGTTCGGCGGCTCAGGAGGGGAAAGCAGCTCCCCGTCCACACTGTGTATGGTGCGGATGGGACACTGTTGACTTCAACTGGGGATATCGTCGGGTGGTGGAAGGAATACTTCGAGGATCTCCTCAATCCCACTGATACGCCTTCCACAGAGGAAGCAGAGTTTGGGGACAAGGGGGATGACTCGCCTATCACAGGGGCTGAGGTCGCCAAGGTGGTTAAAAATCTCCTTGGTGGCCGGGCCCCGGGGGTGGACGAGATTCGCCCCGAGTACCTCAAGGCCCTGGATGTTGTTGGGCTGTCATGATTGACACGCCTCTGCAACATTGCGTGGAGGTCGGGGGCAGTGCCTTTGGCATGGCAAACCGGGGTGGTGGTTCCTCTCTTCAAAAAAGGGGACCGGAGGGTGTGCTTCAACTTTAGAGGGATCACACTCCTCAGCCTCCCTGGGAAGGTCTATGCCAAGGTACTGGAGAGGAGAGTCCGGCCGTTGGTCGAACCTCGGATTCAGGAGGAGCAATGTGGTTTTCGTCCTGGCCGTGGCACATCGGACCAGCTCTTTACCCTCTCGAGAATTCTTGAGGGTTCGTGGGAGTTTGCCCAACCAGTTTACATGTGTTTTGTGGACTTGGAGAAGGCATTTGACCGCGTCCCTCGTGGATTTTTGTGGGGGGTGCTTCGGGAGTATGGGGTATCGGGCTTGTTGTTACGAGCTATTCGGTCTCTGTACGACCGTTGTGAGAGTTTAGTTCGTATTGCCAACACTCGGTCGGAGTCATTCCCAGTGAGAGTTGGACTCCGCCAGGGCTGCCCTTTGTCACCGGTCCTGTTCATAATTTTTATGGACAGGATTTCTAGGCGCAGCCAGGGAATGGAGGGTGTCATACTTGGTGACCACAGGATCTCATCTCTGTTGTTTGCAGATGATGTTGTCCTGTTGGCTTCATCCAGCAATGACCTACAGCTCTTGCTGGGACGGTTTGCCGCTGAGTGTGAAGCGGCTGGGATGAGAATCAGCACCTCCAAGTCCGAGTCCATGGTCCTCAGCCGGAAAAAGGTGGATTGTCCTCTCCGGGTTGGGGACAGGCTCCTGCCCCAAGTGGAGGAGTTTAAGTATCTTGGGGTCTTGTTCACGAGTGAGGGAAAAATGGAGCGAGAGATCGACAGACGGATTGGAGCAGCATCTGCAGTGATGCGGACGTTGTACCGGTCTGTTGTGGTGAAGAGGGAGCTTAGTTCTAAGGCAAAGCTGTCGATTTACCAGTCAATCTACGTTCCTACTCTCACCTATGGTCACGAGCTTTGGGTAATGACCGAAAGAACGAGATCGCGGATACAAGCGGCTGAAATGAGCTTTCTCCGTAGGATTGCTGGACTCACCCTCAGAGATAGGGTGAGGAGCTCAGTCATCCGGGAGAGGCTCAGAGTAGAACCGCTGCTCTTCCACATTGAAAGGAGTCAGTTGAGGTGGTATGGGCATCTGATTAGGATGCCTCCTGGACGTCTCCCACTTGAGGTGTTTCAGGCACGTCCCACTGGGAGGAGACCCCGGGGCAGACCCAGGACTCGGTGGAGAGACTATGTCTCCCAGCTAGTCTGGGAACGCCTTGGTATCCCCTCTGAAGAGCTGGAGCAGGTGGCTGGGGAGAGGGAAGTCTGGGCTTCTCTGCTTGAACTGCTGCCTCCGCGACCCGGACCTCCGGAAAAGCGGTAGAAGATGGATGGATGGATGGATGGATGTACTTTGTCGTAAAATTATAGGTTCTCAGTCTTTCCGACCACCTGTGGATTCTCAGTGGCCTGTGTCCTGACCCCGAGGACTCGAGCAGAGTTGTGAGCGCCCGGTGGTCCGTCCTCAATGTGAAGTGTCGCCCATAGAGGTAGATATACCACCTCTTGCAGGCCCAGACACAGGCTAGCGCTTCCCTTTCGCCCATGGCGTACTTCTTTTCTGCCACTGACGGCGACCTTGACACAAAAGCCATGGGACGTTCCATACCATCCTGCACCTGTGGCATAACTGCCCCCAGGGTGGAACCAGACGCGTTACATGTAACGATGGTGGGGCAGTTCAGATCAAAGTGGGCCAAAACCGGTGGGGAGGTGAGCTGCCGCTTCAACTTTTCCACTGCTGCCGAACAGGCTGGGGTCCAGTTCCAGGGTGCATCCTGCTTCAGCAGCATCCGGAATGGCTCTATCATCTCTGAGTACCCGGGAATGAACCGTCCATAGAAGTTAACCAGACCCAGGAACAAGGAAATTTCAGCTGGAGAAGAGGGGTCCGCGATCCGCAGCACCGCCTCCACATTTGAAAGCAGTGGCTTCAGTCCGTTTGTGGTCAGCCGGAACCCCACAAAGTCCATGGCGTCCACCGCAAAGATGCATTTTTTGCCGTTCAATGTGACCCCATGCCCCTGCAGTGTTTCCAACACCCTTTCCAGCCTCGCGTTGTGCTCTTCTCTCGATGCCCCGTGTACCACAATGTCATCCAGGTATACAACTACCCCCTTCAGGCCGGCTAGCATGGCCACCATGACCTTCTGGAAACAGCTTGGCGCTGAGCTCAGCCCAAAGGGCATCCTGGTGTAATGGAAAACCCCCATGTGGGTCACGAAGGCTGTTAGATTCCTGCTGTCCAGGTGTAGTGGCACCTGCAGGTAGCCCTGGCGTAGATCCAATTTTGAGAAGACCTGCGCCCCACTGAATGCCGCCGTGAGTTCCTTCATAGTCAGCAGTGGGTACTTGTTGGGGATGACCACCTTGTTCACTGCCCTGAGGTCAATACATGGTCTGATGCCCCCCCCCCCTTCTTCCTGGCCACCACCAGATTGGAGATCCATGGTGACGCATCTGCCTTTTCAATGACCCCAGACTCCAGCAGTTTGGTCAGTTCCGCTGACATCTCGTCTCGCAGCGCCAACGGGAGATGTCTCAAAGGCTGGATCTTTGGCGTGACGGTCTCGTCAATGAGTGACCGTCAATGGTAAAATGCTTCAATGTGGCACAGGCCTCTAAACAGTGCAGGCCAATGGAGGTGCCAGTCGGGGTCCACGGACAGTACTGTCGACCCATCCGGGTCCTTTATGGAGAAGCCTAGTTCCCCCAGCAGGTCAACTCCTAACAGGTCAGTTCTCCGGCGCGCCACCTGGAAGGTAAAGTTGGGAACCCTCTTCAACCCGCAGGTCACCTCGAAGTCCGCTGTGCTTGCCATCTCGATTTCCACATGGCTGTAACCAAACAGTCTTACCGCTCCATCTTTGATTTGCTTCATGGGGAACAGCCTCCGCAGTGTGGGTAGGCTCAGGATAGACTTCCCGGCCCCCGAATCCACCATGAGCAGCATGCCGACTCTGTCAATTTGGAACATGTACCATTTCAGTGGACCCTTTCCCATGCGTGTCATGTGGACCTGGGCCAGGCCCCTGGGTCGTCTCACCCGTACAGCCGCCCTTTTCCTTATCCGCTTCTTTCTCCTCTTCGTCTTAGCCCTCTTTTGCCGTACAGTTAGCACGCAAACCTCTGCTCTCGGCGGGAAATTGCTCTCAGTTGGCGCCCCGCTAACCTTAGCTGCCAGCTTGTGTAGGGCCACTGACTCCCTTCTTTTTATCATGTCTAGCACTTCATCCATGTGCCTTTTTAGTTACCCTTACCTCAGTCTTCAGCCATGTGCTATTGGTGCTGTGGGCTAGCTTGTCCCTCACAAGCTTGTGCTCCATCGCCCCAAACTCGCACTTCCTTGCTAGGCAAAGCAGTCCTAACACCAATGACTGAAGGGACTCACGCGTCAGCTGCCGTTGGTCGAAAAATTCACACCGTCTCTCCGTGACAGTGGAGGTGTCGCTGAACGTACTGTCCATAGCCCTCAGACCGTCCTCTACTGAGCTGCCCTGGCACAGCCCGAAGAAAATCTGCTGTTCCTTGGTGCCCAGAAACTGAACCATCAGACTCCTCCATCTCTCCTCGCTGACGAAACCCAGGCCCACTGCTGTAATATATATCTAGAAGCTCTCTTTCCACTGAGCTCACGGAATCGTCAGCGAGCCCCGGTGTTCCAGGAAAATTGGCATCTGTACCCCACACACTGCCATTGTTCTCCTCGTCACCAACATGTTACATCCAAATAACGGAGAGCTGAGAAGGAGCTGTTCTGAACATCATCTCTTTATTTAACCTTATTCACAGATATACACGCGTGGACAAAATTGTTGGTACCCCTCTGTTAATGAAAGAAAAACCCACAGAGGTCACAGAAATAACTTGAATCTGACAAAAGTGGTAATAAATAAAAATTCTATGAAAATTAACCAATGAAAATCAGACAATGCTTTTGAAGTTGGTTCAACAGAATTATTTTAAAAAACAAACTCATGAAACAGGCCTGGACAAAAATGATGGTACCCTTAATATTTTGTTGCGCAACCTTTTGAGGCAATCACTGCAATCAAACGATTTCTCTAACTGTCAATGAGACTTTTGCACCTCTCAGCAGGTATTTTGGCCCACTCCTCATGAGCAAACTGCTCCAGTTGTCTCCGGTTTGAAGGGTGCCTTCTCCAGACGGCATGTTTCAGCTCCTTCCACAAATGTTCAATAGGATTTAGATCAGGGCTCATAGAAGGCCACTTTAGAATAGTCCAATGTTTTGCTCTTAGCCATTCTTGGGTGTTTTTAGCTGTGTGTTTTGGGTCATTATCCTGTTGCAAGACCCATGACCTGCGACTGAGACCAAGCTGTCTGACACTGGGCAGCACATTTCTCTCTAGAATACCTTGATAGTCTTGAGATTTCATTGTACCCTGCACAGATTCAAGACACCCTGTGCCAGATGCAGCAAAGCAGCCCCAGAACATAACAGAACCTCCTCCATGTTTCACAGTAGGGACAATGTTCTTTTCTTGGTATGCTTCTTTTTTGCGTCTGTGAACATAGAGCTGAGGTGCCTTGCCAAAAAGTTCCAGTTTTGTCTCGTCTGTCCATAGGACATTCTCCCAGAAGCTTTGTGGCTTGTCAACATGCAGTTTAGCAAATTCCAGTCTGGCTTTTTTATGATTTGTTTTCAACAGTGGTGTCCTCCTTGGTCGTCTTCCATGAAGTCCACTTTGGCTCAAACGACGACGGATGATGCGAACTGACACTGATGTACCTTGACCTTGGAGTTCACCATGAATGTGTTTAGAGGTTGTTCTGGGCTCTTTTGTTACCATTTGTATTATCCGTCTCCTCCTGCGGCCACATCCAGGGAGGTTGGCTACAGTCCCGTGGATCTTAAATTTCTGAATAATATGTGCAACTGTAGTCACAGGAACATCAAGCTGCTTGGAGATGGTCTTATAGCCTTTACCTTTAACATGCTTGTCTATAATTTTCTTTCTAATCTCCTGAGACAACTCTCTCCTTTGCTTCCTCTGGTCCATGTTTAGTGTGGTACACACCATGTCACCAAATAGCACAGTGACTACTTGTTCACTGAACAAGTAGTCACTTGTTCAGTGAACAAGTCAAGTCACTGACAGTCAGTCAGCTTTAAATAAGCTGACTGACTGATTACAAGTTTGTAGACACCTGTGATGTTAATTAGAGGACACATCTTGGTTGAACATGTCCCTATGGTCACATTATTTTCAATCTTTTCTAGGGATACCATCATTTTTGTCCAGGCCTGTTTCATGAGTTTGTTTTTTAAAGTAATTCTGTTGAACCGCAATTCAAAAACATTGTCTGATTTTCATTGGTTAATTTTCATAGAATTTTTATTTATTACCACTTTTGTCAGATTCAAGTTATTTCTGTGACCATTGTGGGTTTTTCTTTCATTAACAGAGGGGTACCAACAGTTTTGTCCACGGCTGTATATATCTCCCAGCTGTAGCCCGCCTGACATCACTCTAACCCCGCCCCGGCCAAGATACGGCAAGCCCCAATTCCCCTTATGTCACAAAGGGATGCTCGGCAAAAACTGGTCAAGACTCTTGACAAGAAAGATTTTGTTCCCAATAACAACAAAATCATTAGCATGCAGTTAGCTCACCATGCAACACTAACGTTTTTAGCACTGCTCAGCTAGCTAACGTTGGGCTGTGGTGGGCAAGAAAAAACGTCACAAATTTACGAGAGAAAAGTGATAAACTTATGTGAGAAAAAGTCACAAATTTAAGAGAAAAAGTCACAAATTTACAAGAAAAAAGTTTCAAATTTATGAGAAAAATTCACAAATGTATAAGAAAAAGTCAGAAAAGAAAAAAGTCAATTTTGAGTCACAAATTTCTGAAGGAAAACGTCACAAATTTATGACAAGCCACAAATTTCTGAAGGAAAAAGTCACAAATTTACAAGAAAAAAGTCACAAATTTATGCGAGAGAAAGTCACAAATTTACGAGAGAAAAGTCACAAATTTATGAGAAATGTCACAAATTTTTGAAGAGAAAAAAAGTCAAATTTATGTGAAAAATGTTACAAAAGAAAACGCCACAAATCTGAGGAAATAAACCACAAATTTTAAAAAACGAGTAATCACAATTTTACAAGAAAAAAGCAGCAAATTTACACAAAAATGTTGGAAATTTACTAGAAAGGGATAGCAGAATTATAAGAAAAAGTATCAAATCTATTTTTAAAAAGGGTTTTAAATTTACAAAAATTTTACAAATTTATGAGAAAAAAAAATAAATTTACTAGAAAAAAGTTAAAGGAAATTTAATTCTCCCCCACAAAAATGTTGACAGGAAACTGAACCCTAGTGGCTGAGTGATGCCACTGCATTTGCATGATTTACTTGAAAGCCAAAAACGGCAAATTAGTCATTAATTTTACATGATTGCTTTACATTCACAGCTACATTTTTCCTCATAAATTCCTGTGACTTCATTGCCTTTTTTACGTGAAGCCAGCTCCACATTCCCCCGCGCTGCCGCTGCCCGTCGCTGGAGCTCTGAAGGGAAATTACCCCTCTCTCCTTCACAAATAGCCGCACACTCCCTCTCTGCGTGCCTTCTGCGTGCGTCTTCCCGCCCCTTCACCTCCATCCATCCATCCATCCATCCATCCCCACTCCTGCTCCGGAGCACCGAGGCGCACACACGCAGTCGCGACTCCTCCGGTGCGCGTCTCCTCCTCCTGCGTCCGCTTACAAAACCGTTTCCCTCCCCCCGTTTTTTTTTTCCCCCTTCTTTTTCTCCCACCCGTGCCTGCCTGGAGTCGCTGGATAGAGGACGATCTGTGAGCGAACGAACAGCATCATCAGCACCATCAGGAGCAGCTCCATGAACATGGCGTGCATAGGGGACGCGGACCCCTTCACCGCCGCGATTCCCGCCACCAAAGTTGAACTCACGGTTTCCTGCAGGTCAGTGCTGCTGTTTTCCCACTCTGGGTTAAATGTGAGACTGCAATTTTCAATATCTGAGTGACTGCTCTGTCTGGACAGTTAAACTCCCTTTGCGCGATTGCACGACGCGCTTTACTATCGGGGATTATTATTTTGCGAAAGCGCGTCATTTGAAGGATCAGTTTCCCTCCCCTGTATTTGTGATACAGCAGCAGCAGCAGCAGCAGTAGTAGTTCGCCTTTGGATGAGCGCCTGACGGAGGTCAGAGTTGACATGTCTTTACTCCCAGAGAGCTCTGGTGCAGCTGCCACACGCGCAGCTGTGGGAATTCACGCTTGCACCCAGAGCAAACGACCACTTTACAATGTCAGCGCGCGCTCCGATTCTGGATTCACGTGAGGGAATTCCTGCTCTGGCACATGGAGGGGTGCGGGACAGGTGTGGTAGTGTTTACTCCCGTGGTAGCATCCAGTCAGTTTTTAAAGGCACCCACACAAGGGCGTAACTTTGTTTCAAACGTTGAGGGGGTTGAGGATTTAAAAAAATCTTTTTATTATAGGACTGTCAGGTCATTAGTGCAGGCAGTTGTCTCCAATGTCCTCCTTTTCATTTTTAAAGGAAACAATTTTTTTAAGCAAAAAAATGACAATTTACAGTATGTATCCTAATGTGGAGGAAGAGCACAAAATCATTAACTTTGCTAAAAAGACAAGGCTAATTTACCCCTTTATTTAAGTATTCCCATATTAGAAACAGTTGTAAAAATTATTCCCCTAATTTACCACATCTGTATTCAGCCTTGTAATAGTTTATGCCACTATGAAGCAGCAGGCCTACTTAAGACCCATTATGTGTTGAGTATTTCAGCACTGGCAGAAATCAAGTTTTGACCATTGTTACCTGGTCGTGTGTACCTCCTGTGCCTCTCTGGTTACCTTTACCTCCTGTCCTTCTTGGTTCACTCCGCTGCTGCAACATTCTTGCTCCTGATATAAAAAAGCTCAGTTAATGTTCAAATGGTTTAAAAGACATACCTCAGGGACAATATTGGAGGATGTAATTCATGCTAGATTTTTGCCCTTCTTCCCTCTTGATAGCATCTTAACAGTGCAATCAGTATTAACTGAGGTTAGTCTAGCTGCTGAATGAGGCTTAATCACCATTAACTCATATTATTTTGTTATTAGTCAGTTGTGGTGATTAACACATTTATTCTGACTGGATCAATGTTTTTTTCATTAATTTATAATGTCACCACTTGCCACCATGTGGCTACTTCTTACCAAGCAGATGAACTAAGGACACTACTGTGATTTAGTCAGCTAGACTATGACAAAAGTAACAGTTATCCTGCCTGCAGAGGCATTATGAACACAGCACACCACACCTTAGGTGTGCTGTTTCACTCATGAAATAATAGCAAATCTGTGAGTAGATTTGTGACTAAATCATCCTGGTATTAAAAACTTACTCTATCTAGGCATTTAATTTTTTACAATGACATTCAGTTTTCAAATTTAGGATTCAGGTATTTGCCCCCCCCAAAAAAAAAAGGTAAATAACAAATTTACCTTTACCAAATTTACCAGAAAAAAGCATGCAAATTTAGGAGAAAATAGTATAAATTCACTGATGATAGTCAAAAAAATTATTTAAAAAATTCAGAAATTTAAATGATTTTGCAAATATGTAAGGAAAAAAACTTATTTTTCATGACAAAAAATGCAAATTTGAGAAAAATGCTACATTTTTATGAGAAACCGAATTTAGGTGGAAAACAACATGGGGGAAATACTGCATTTTTATACAAAAAGTAGGCAAATTTACAAGAAAAAATGTCTCTGAGTTACAAGAAAATCTGTAAAACTATGACAAAAAAGTTGCACACACAAAAAAGCAACATTAGAAACGTCACAGTGCTACATAAAACACTGAAGTTTACCAAAGGAGAAAAAAGGTTGGACAGAATATTCACAGCCCCAAAAGTTGGTAGTGAGGACAGCTCTGACTTTAAATGGGTTTATAATATGCTTTTAGTTGATATATAATATATATACATACACATGTATATTCAGTACTGAAGTGACCATACAGGAAAAGCAACAGGCTGGAGGAGATGCCAAATGCTACAAGAAAAAAATGCTGGAAGAAGCATTGCAACTTTTTATTTATAGGTAAAGCCAACTTTATTGTCATTCAGTCCATCATGCACAGTAGAACAAAATTATGTCTCTCTTATCTACAATGTTAATCACATCTAGAATCAGAGGGGTCACTGCCCTGCAAGGTCCCACCACAGATTTTTCCTCCTTCGTTCCATTATTGCAGAGCACCAAGCTGGACAGCAGGAAGTTCCACTTTTATATGGTCTTGGCATGACCCAGCCAGGATTTGAACCCCGGCCTCCCGGGTGAGGGGCGGATGCTCTACCAACTAGGCCACCACTAGTTTGTCAAATTATTTATTTTTTTAGCACTCCCTTTATTGCAAATGGACTCTTAAACACCAACAAACTCAAAAGGGACGGTGTTAAGGTGATGAATCTTGTTATACTAGGACAGGGGTGGGCAGAGAGGGCCATTCCACTGCAGGTTTTCTGTTCCACCCAGTCTCTTCAGCAGGTGTTTTCAGTGATTAGCAATCCTTGAAGCTGATGAGCGCAAACACCTGCTGAAGAAACTGGGTGGAACAGAAAACCTGCAGTGAAATGGCCCTCTATGGCACATGATTGCCCACCCTTGTACAAGTAGCTAAATCACTATACAGTGATGATAATAAGCCATCAATATCTCAGTGTTTCATCACTGCCTAATGCTGTCTCGTGATTAAATGAAATGGGAACGGAAAACTGGAAATGTGATTTTAAGCGTAAACTTAAACTTTATTTTTATTTATTTAAGCTCAATAATTAAATTCCAAATAAATCAGTGATGCTGTATTGCAGTGCTTTTGAACTCACATTGACACATTATGCGTATGGATAAAATTTGGAGTGCTGTATTTTCCTTAATGAGATCTTTTAAAAAGTTTAGGCTGATGAAATGCATCTGTTCTTTCATTCATCTGTTTGGTGTTTCTTTCTTATATACTAATTTAGATACTCTTTTGTGCAGTTGTGGTATTTTAACAGAAGATAGATCTGAAAATGATCTGCAGGGAAAATAATCAATTTCTTTTAACGTGGATATTTAAGAATAGCCTTCAGAGTGACTTAGTCTGTAATTGAAAGTGGTAAAACTTGCTTTCTAATTGAATCTTATAATTATCAAAATCATGACATTTTAAAAATACAGAACAGTTTAAGGTTAACTTGAATTTTGTGGGGATGATAAGCAATATTTAAAGGCATTTATATTTAAGGACCAGTGGTATAGAGAGTTTGTTTGTCCTTGATAAATATTCGGAGCTGCTAACATTTACATAAGCACTGAAACATAAATAAATTTCACTCTAACAGCTGACGAACAAACCCATTCTGATCACATTTCATGAATGATTAATACAATGTAAAGCCCAAATTTGCATGAGAGGAGCTAATCGTTTCTCAGATCAGCTAAATCCTACCAGGCAGCACATTTATTCTGTGGTGTACTCCCATAGCTTTAACTCATATTAGCAAACTAGCAACCAGCTAACTTCAGACAACAGTTCACCAGCTAAATCAACAATATATTTACGTCCTTTTGGACAGAGGCGTTTGTCCTTTTATTTGACAACCAACAATTTAAAATGGTTTGTTGCCCTTGTGAAGCTCTTTACCTCAGACAAAGGGGGAGGTTATGTGATCATCGGCGTTGGTTTGTTTGTTTTTTTTTCTCCACAATATCTTTATTGAACCTTTTTTTTTTTTTAACAAACATGATACAAACAATCAAACACTAACTCTAAAGTACTACAAAAAAAAAAAAAGCACTAAAAACACCAACAACCACCAACAAAATCAAGTCTTCAACAATGCTCCTCTGTTTAGTCTAGACAATCCAATACATTAGTATACATATTATGTTCACCAGTTTGGAATTTACAAGGTCCACACACATCATTCACCTTCTTCTTCAAGAGTTATGTTTAAATTTTTTACATAATCAATAAAAGGTCTCCATATATTCTCAAACACAATTTCCTTTGATTTCAGTATATATGTTATTCTTTCTAATGGAAGGTTTGTTAACATCTGTCTTAACCACTGAGTCACATCTGGTCTATGAGTCTTTTTCCATAATAGTGCAATACATTTTTTGGCATTAAGCAAACTGAGGTCTATGAATGTTCTTTCACTTTTATTAAAATTATGCTTTTCTGGGTACAGACCCAACAAAAAGTTTAGGATTCAGTATGATTTGTTTTGAGATTATTTTTTCAATTGTTACCCTCACCTCTTCCCAAAACATTCTTATTAATCTACATTCCCATAAACAATGAAATAGGGTTCCTTTACTTTCCATGCATTTTGTGCATGTATCTGGTATATTTTTGTTATATCTATTTAACTCCTCCGGTGTAACAAACATCCGCATTAACCATTTGAAATGTATCAATTTAAGGCGTGCATTTATTGATTTGGTTTGAGCTTCTGTACAAGCCAATTCCCATTGTTCCTCCGAAATTTCAATTTGCAGATCTTCTTTCCAGTAGTTTAATCTTTTCAGTGAATTTTCACTTGAAGATAGTGTCAATGAGTTATAAAACTCTGAAATAATACCCTTTCTTTTACTATCTTTCATCATCATTTTTTCCAAGGATGAATAAATAGGTCGAGTGAGAGCTTTATTTTGATTTGATTGAATAAAGTTTCTAAGTTGAAGATATTTAAAAAAATGTGTTCTATTGAGATTAAATTTGATCCTCAGCTCTTCAAAAGACATTATGTTGTCTGCACATGGCAAATATAAATCCTGAATCTTTTGTATCCCTTTTAAATTCCATACTTTAAATACAGCGTCCGCTCTCCCTGGTTTAAAATATTGATTACCCCATATTGGACTAAATTGTGACAATAACTGTGGTTCTTTTAAATAGTTTTTAGCTTCACACCATATTTTGATCATATGCTTTACAAATGGATTTTTAACTTGTTTTTGTAATTTTTTTGCCGAATCTGAGTATATGAATATGGGAAGAGGTAAAGGTAAATTGTATGATTCCATTTCAGTCCAGTGAGGGAGATCATTTGATGAAAAATAATATGTCATAGACCTCAGTTGTGCCGACCAATAATACAACATAAAATTTGGACATTTCAGACCTCCACGATCAAATGGTAAATATAATAAAGACAGACGTAATCTAGCCCTCCTGTTGTTCCATATAAATTCCACTAACTTTTTTTTTATTCTTGAGAATAGATCTAAAGGTGGTGATAAGGGAATGTATTGAAATAAATAAAGTATTTTAGGTAAAATATTACTTTTAAGTATATTGATTCTCCCGATCATCGACATTGGTAGTGACATCCATCTCTGAGTTAACTCATTGATATCTGACATTAAGGCTTCATAGTTGACGCTGGCGACTGATTCTAGCTTAGGCATAATTTGGATTCCTAAATATTTAAACTGATTTACAACATTGAATTGATTTGCCTCAGGGGCTGGGTAATTTCTCTGGGTCTCATTTAGCATTAATATTGAAGATTTAGTTTTATTTATTTTATATCCTGATATTTCCCCAAAATTCTTTATTAAATTCAACAAGGTTGGAATTGATTTTTTTAGATTCGACATAAACAAAATTATATCATCGGCGTACAGGGAGATTTTATGTTCTGTTGGTCCAACTTTAATTCCATATATTTGTGAATGTAAACGTATCGCTATCGCTAAAGGTTCAATTGCCATAGTAAACAGTAAAGGTGAAAGTGGACAGCCTTGTTGACATCCTCTATTGATTTTTATTGGTTTTGAAATATTGTTATTTGTTAGGATTTCTGCTGTAGCATTATTGTATATTATTTGAACCCATTTTATGAAATTATTTCCAAGTCCAAACCTTTGTAGGACTTCAAAAAGAAAGGGCCATTCAACTCTATCAAAGGCCTTTTCGGCGTCCAATGATAGGAGAGCTGTATCCGGTGCTTCTTTTTTTTTCCACAATATCTTTATTGAACCTTTTTTTTTTTTTTAACAAACATGATACAAACAATCAAACACTAACACTAAAGTACTACAAAAAAAAAAAAATACCCTAAAAACACCAACAACCACCAACAAAATCAAGTCTTCAACAATGCTCCTCTGTTTAGTCTAGACAATCCAATACATTAGTATACATATTATGTTCACCAGTTTGGAATTTACAAGGTCCACACACATCATTCACCTTCTTCTTCAAGAGTTATGTTTAAATTTTTTACATAATCAATAAAAGGTCTCCATATATTCTCAAACACAATTTCCTTTGATTTCAGTATATATGTTATTCTTTCTAATGGAAGGTTTGTTAACATCTGTCTTAACCACTGAGTCACATCTGGTCTATGAGTCTTTTTCCATAATAGTGCAATACATTTTTTGGCATTAAGCAAACTGAGGTCTATGAATGTTCTTTCACTTTTATTGAAATTATGCTTTTCTGGGTACAGACCCAACAAAAACAGTTTAGGATTCAATATGATTTGTTTTGAGATTATTTTTTCAATTGTTACCCTCACCTCTTCCCAAAACATTCTTATTAATCTACATTCCCATAAACAATGAAATAGGGTTCCTTTACTTTCCATGCATTTTGTGCATGTATCTGGTATATTTTTGTTATATCTATTTAACTCCTCCGGTGTAACATACATCCGCATTAACCATTTGAAATGTATCAATTTAAGGCGTGCATTTATTGATTTGGTTTGAGCTTCTGTACAAGCCAATTCCCATTGTTCCTCTGAAATTTCAATTTGCAGATCTTCTTTCCAGTAGTTTAATCTTTTCAGTGAATTTTCACTTGAAGATAGTGTCAATGAGTTATAAAACTCTGAAATAATACCCTTTCTTTTACTATCTTTCATCATCATTTTTTCCAAGGATGAATAAATAGGTCGAGTGAGAGCTTTATTTTGATTTGATCGAATAAAGTTTCTAAGTTGAAGATATTTAAAAAAATGTGTTCTATTGAGATTAAATTTGATCCTCAGCTCTTCAAAAGACATTATGTTGTCTGCACATGGCAAATATAAATCCTGAATCTTTTGTATCCCTTTTAAATTCCATACTTTAAATACAGCGTCCGCTCTCCCTGGTTTAAAATATTGATTACCCCATATTGGACTAAATTGTGACAATAACTGTGGTTCTTTTAAATAGTTTTTAGCTTCACACCATATTTTGATCATATGCTTTACAAATGGATTTTTAACTTGTTTTTGTAATTTTTTTGCCGAATCTGAGTATATGAATATGGGAAGAGGTAAAGGTAAATTGTATGATTCCATTTCAGTCCAGTGAGGGAGATCATTTGATGAAAAATAATATGTCATAGACCTCAGTTGTGCCGACCAATAATACAACATAAAATTTGGACATTTCAGACCTCCACGATCAAATGGTAAATATAATAAAGACAAACGTAATCTAGCCCTCCTGTTGTTCCATATAAATTCCACTAACTTTTTTTTTATTCTTGAGAATAGATCTAAAGGTGGTGATAAGGGAATGTATTGAAATAAATAAAGTATTTTAGGTAAAATATTACTTTTAAGTATATTGATTCTCCCGATCATCGACATTGGTAGTGACATCCATCTCTGAGTTAACTCATTGATATCTGACATTAAGGCTTCATAGTTGACACTGGCGACTGATTCTAGCTTAGGCATAATTTGGATTCCTAAATATTTAAACTGATTTACAACATTGAATTGATTTACCTCAGGGGCTGGGTAATTTCTCTGGGTCTCATTTAGCATTAATATTGAAGATTTAGTTTTATTTATTTTATATCCTGATATTTCCCCAAAATTCTTTATTAAATTCAACAAGGTTGGAATTGATTTTTTTAGATTCGACATAAACAAAATTATATCATCGGCGTACAGGGAGATTTTATGTTCTGTTGGTCCAACTTTAATTCCATATATTTGTGAATGTAAACGTATCGCTATCGCTAAAGGTTCAATTGCCATAGTAAACAGTAAAGGTGAAAGTGGACAGCCTTGTCGACATCCTCTATTGATTTTTATTGGTTTTGAAATATTGTTATTTGTTAGGATTTCTGCTGTAGCATTATTGTATATTATTTGAACCCATTTTATGAAATTATTTCCAAGTCCAAACCTTTGTAGGACTTCAAAAAGAAAGGGCCATTCAACTCTATCAAAGGCCTTTTCGGCATCCAATGATAGGAGAGCTGTATCCGGTGCTTCTTTATTAAAATAAATAATATTAAATAGTCTTCTTACATTATGGAAGCCTTGTCTACCCTTTATAAAGCCATTCTGATCTCGATTAATAATATTTGGTAAAATTTCTTGTATTCGTCTTGCTAAAATTTTACAGATTATCTTAAGGTCGGCGTTTAATAGGCTTATTGGTCTCATATTTTCACATTTATTAGAGGGCTTACCTGGTTTTGGCAACAGTATAATTAAGGCATTATTTATGTATGATGGTAAATTATTATTTTGAAATGCTTCTAAAACCATTTCCAAAAAAGGTTTTATTAATTTATTCTTAAATTTTTTATAAAGGTCAACTGGAAGACCATCTGGTCCTGCACTTTTTCCTGATTTCATATTATCAATGGCTAGCCCAACTTCTTCTTGACTAATTTTAGACTCCAATATCTCCCTGTTTTCATTTGGAATACACGGTATAGATAGTTCGTTCAAAAACCCATTTAGTTTTGTTAAATCAGGTTCATTTTTGGTATCATATAATTTTTCATAGTAATCTCTAAAGGCTCTATTAATTTCTAAAGGATCTATAACTACCTGTCCTTTACTTATAATACTGGTAATTGGTGTTTTAATTTCCAATTGTTTAATCTGCCATGCTAATAATTTTCCTGATTTTTCACCTTGTTCATAAAAAGATTGTTTCAATCTTAGAAGACTCGAGGCAGCTCTATTCGCTGATTTTTTGTCGTATTCAGCTCTCAAAATCAGTAATTCATTCTCCAACCTTGGGTCACTTCCTGCATACACTTTTTCCTGAAGACTTTTTATTTTATGTTCCAATTTAGCTCTCTCCTCTCGAGTCTTCTTAGATTTTGATCCTGTATAACTAATAATATGTCCCCTAATAAAAGCTTTGAAAGCCTCCCACTTTACACATGCTGATGTTTGTGTAGTATTGATGTCAAAGAACTCGTCTATCTGTTTTTCTATATACTTGACAAATTCCTCATCCTGAAGCCATTTATGCTGAAATTGCCATCTACCTGATTCCTTTGTCAATTTTTTATCTACATATATTAGACAACAGGGTGCATGATCAGAAATCACGATGTTATCATAAAAGCAGTTTTGAATCTTGGACCTTAATTCTGTGGAAATCAAAAAATAATCAATACGTGAGAATGTCTTGTAGGTACTGGAATAACAAGAATAGGCTTTAACTTGTGGTTTCATTTCTCTCCATATATCTAACAATCTCAATTCTTTCATAAAATGATTAATAGTCATCCTACATCCAATGTGCGTACAATCCAGTCCTGTTGATCTATCCACACCTGGATTCAATGTACAATTAAAATCCCCTGCTATTATTTGTTGCCCTGTAAGTGATGATAAGATGAGAAATAAATTAGCAAAGAACTTCTGATCATCTATATTGGGACCATATAAGTTCACAAGATTTATATTTTCTAATAGCAAAGAACCTTGAATGATTACATATCTTCCAAATTTGTCTCCAATTACATTTTTCACCTGAAAAGGAACTGATTTATGTATGAGAGTCATAACTCCCCTGGCTCGGGATGAAAATGAAGAGGTGAATACACTTCCCTGCCATCTACTCCTAATTCTTTTAACATCCTCCTCTATCAGATGAGTTTCTTGTAAAAACACAATTCTTGAACCCATGTCCTTTATTTTATTCATAACTTGTTTAAGTTTTTTTAAATTTTGTAGACCTCTGCAATTCCATGAAGTTAAATTAAGATTAACACTTTGGTCCATGATCAATAGAGAGTTTGGGATTACCTTGCAGTGTAAACATGCTCATACAGAGAAGCAAAAACATGAGTGGTTGAACATTCATCCTACAAACTACACACAAACAAATTTCCCCTTCCCACACTTGTGGCAAACCCCCCAAAATCAAAAGAAAAATTCTGTCTCCCGATATAGCCATCGACTGTTCCACACCCACGGGGAACAGCCTAAGCCACTCCTTCTTCATCCTCCCAATCACCCTAACTCTACTGCTTTTAATGACGTAACATTAACTCTCCTCTGTAGTTTTCCAACTTAACTCCAAAATTTTTAACAACTTTGTACATCATAGTTTTTTTTTTTGTTTGTTTTGTTTTTGTTTTGTTTTTTTAATATATAATACAATCTATATTTTGTAAACTTACTATTTACTTTAAGTCAGTCAGATGCCTGTGCAAATGCTTAATTATTCTACCTTATATTTTGTTCATGCTTAGCTCCCACCAGTCTCTTCTTCTTCTTTGATCTTCTTGATGAACTCCTGCGCCTCCTCTGGGGTCTTGAAAATGTGGGTTCTGCCCTCATACGTGGTCAGCAGTCTCGCAGGATAGATTACACCATGACGAATCCCAAGGTTGCGCAGCTCCTTACGTACGGGATCAAACTGCTTCCTCAATTGCTGGATTCCTGTGGCCAAATCTGGGTAGAACCGCACCTGCTGGTCCTGGTGTTTAATCTCTCCTTTAGCACGTGCAGCGTTGAAGATCTTCATCCTGTCTCTGTTGCTAAGAAACTTCATAATTAAGGTCCTCGGCGGTCCCTTATCTCTCTGTGGGCCAATACGATGTGCTTTTTCCAGAACCACTGCTGATTGCAACTCCTCGCTGCCCAGCACCTCCGGAATCCACTTTTCCAGAAAGGAACATACGTCCCGACCTTCTGATTCCTCTGGAAGACCCACCAGCCTCAAATTATTCTGTCTCGACCGAGATTCCAAATCCAAAATATTATCTTCCAGAGATTTATTTTTTTTTTCCAAAGTGCGCACCTTTAATTGAAGACGGGTGACGTCATCTTCAGCACTAGCGAGACGGAGCTCCATCTGCGCCGTTCGTTCTACACAGTCACCCAATTCCTTTCTTATTCCTTCCAACGCTGTCATAATCCCATCAAATCTAGAGGAAAAGTCCGCTCTCATTGAACTCATGGCAGCCATCAGCGCATCTGCGCCATTCCCCGCAAACATCGCACCGCCGCCAGCTTCCTCCGCCATATATGGAGTTTTGTTTGCTGCGTCACAGACCTGAAAGTCCGTTAATTTGGACTGTTTCGGCGGCTCGCTTTTTCCTTTTCCTGGTTTTCCAGCCTTAGGCTTCGCCGACATATCCTCGCCCAAATGCTGGGATACGTTCTGTCCCAAATGAGAGAGTTATTTGCCGATTTTTTTTCTCCAGGAGCAGAGCAGAGCGAGACACGTCCGTCCTACGTGGCAGCCATAACCGGAAGTCATCCGGTGCTTCTTTATTAAAATAAATAATATTAAATAGTCTTCTTACATTATGGAAGCCTTGTCTACCCTTTATAAAGCCATTCTGATCTCGATTAATAATATTTGGTAAAATTTCTTGTATTCGTCTTGCTAAAATTTTACAGATTATCTTAAGGTCGGCGTTTAATAGGCTTATTGGTCTCATATTTTCACATTTATTAGAGGGCTTACCTGGTTTTGGCAGCAGTATAATTAAGGCATTATTTATGTATGATGGTAAATTATTATTTTGAAATGCTTCTAAAACCATTTCCAAAAAAGGTTTTATTAATTTATTCTTAAATTTTTTATAAAGGTCAACTGGAAGACCATCTGGTCCTGCACTTTTTCCTGATTTCATATTATCAATGGCTAGCCCAACTTCTTCTTGACTAATTTTAGACTCCAATATCTCCCTGTTTTCATTTGGTATACACGGTATAGATAGTTCGTTCAAAAACCCATTTAGTTTTGTTAAATCAGGTTCATTTTTGGTATCATATAATTTTTCATAGTAATCTCTAAAGGCTCTATTAATTTCTAAAGGATCTATAACTACCTGTCCGTTACTTATAATACTGGTAATTGGTGTTTTAATTTCCAATTGTTTAATCTGCCATGCTAATAATTTTCCTGATTTTTCACCTTGTTCATAAAAAGATTGTTTCAATCTTAGAAGACTCGAGGCAGCTCTATTCGCTGATTTTTTGTCGTATTCAGCTCTCAAAATCAGTAATTCATTCTCCAACCTTGGGTCACTTCCTGCATACACTTTTTCCTGAAGACTTTTTATTTTATGTTCCAATTTAGCTCTCTCCTCTCGAGTCTTCTTAGATTTTGATCCTGTATAACTAATAATATGTCCCCTAATAAAAGCTTTGAAAGCCTCCCACTTTACACATGCTGATGTTTGTGTAGTATTGATGTCAAAGAACTCGTCTATCTGTTTTTCTATATACTTGACAAATTCCTCATCCTGAAGCCATTTATGCTGAAATTGCCATCTACCTGATTCCTTTGTCAATTTTTTATCTACATATATTAGACAACAGGGTGCATGATCAGAGATCACAATGTTATCATAAAAGCAGTTTTGAATCTTGGACCTTAATTCTGTGGAAATCAAAAAATAATCAATACGTGAGAATGTCTTGTAGGTACTGGAATAACAAGAATAGGCTTTAACTTGTGGTTTCATTTCTCTCCATATATCTAACAATCTCAATTCTTTCATAAAATGATTAATAGTCATCCTACATCCAATGTGCGTACAATCCAGTCCTGTTGATCTATCCACACCTGGATTCAATGTACAATTAAAATCCCCTGCTATTATATGTTGCCCTGTAAGTGATGATAAGATGAGAAATAAATTAGCAAAGAACTTCTGATCATCTATATTGGGACCATATAAGTTCACAAGATTTATATTTTCTAATAGCAAAGAACCTTGAATGATTACATATCTTCCAAATTTGTCTCCAATTACATTTTTCACTTGAAAAGGAACTGATTTATGTATGAGAGTCATAACTCCCCTGGCTCGGGATGAAAATGAAGAGGTGAATACACTTCCCTGCCATCTACTCCTAATTCTTTTAACATCCTCCTCTATCAGATGAGTTTCTTGTAAAAACACAATTCTTGAACCCATGTCCTTTATTTTATTCATAACTTGTTTAAGTTTTTTTAAATTTTGTAGACCTCTGCAATTCCATGAAGTTAAATTAAGATTAACACTTTGGTCCATGATCAATAGAGAGTTTGGGATTACCTTGCAGTGTAAACATGCTCATACAAAGAAGCAAAAACAGCAACTAGCAATTGCTAGTCATATGTTTTCATGGTCAAGGAATCTGAAAACGTACACACAAACACTGTATGGGGGGGAACTGTGGTGCTTGGCGGAGGTCTGCGCTCTCCGAGTGCTTTTCTAGTTTCATTCTGTCTCACTTGTGAGCTGAATGCATTCTAGACGCTGACGAGTGTCCTCACCTGCCACCGCTACAAGTGACTGAGTATTGACCAGAGAAGGCATGGACCAGTTGGGCAATACCAAGTCTGCAGGGGGGAAGGTGTACATTGTTTGATTATTACCTCCGCCAAGGAGGTTATGTTTTCATTGGCGTTGGTTTGTCTGTCTGTTTGTTTGTTTGTTTGTTTGTTTGTTAGCAAGATAACTCAAAAAGTTATGGACGGATTTTCATGAAATTTTCAGAGATTGTCAGAAATGGGGTATCCTACAGATGATTAGATTTTGTTGGTAATCCGGATCACCATCTGGATCCAGGAATTTTTTTTTACTTATTGGGATTTCCAAAACGGGAATCACAGTAATTTGCATAATACAGGACAAGTTTTCAACAGCTTCTACAAGACATTTAAGACCTAAGGAAATGGAATAAATCTGGATAATGATGCAAAAACATGAAAAAATAGGGAACCTTTGAAATTTTTAAAAGAACAAATGAAGCTATAAACACGCAACAAGCATCACAGTATAGCTAATATATGCCACTTGCGAATGACATTTTTTTCATGGTCAAGGAATCTATAAAGTTAGACAAAATAAATGGAGGATTAATATTTATGATGTTAAACACTGTATGGGGGGAACTGTGGCGCTTGGCGGAGGTCTGCGCTCTCCGAGTGCTTTTCTAGTTAGAAATGTTACTTTTCATTGCTTGTAAATGAAAAAAACGACGACTTCTTCACTCACTTGTAGATATTTTTTTATTAATTATAATTATATGATTATTGGGGAGTTATATTGGATGGATTTGATTTTTGGGGGCGTTGGAACCCCCCCCCCCCCTCCATGCCCCCATAAATTACAGCTTTGCACCCACATCTCTTTTCGCTGCTTTTGCTTTTGTCTTTGCTGCATTTTATTAACGAATGATAGGGAAACCTCATTAAAATGATTATTTACATGCGTAAATCATCCAGGAGCATCTCATTTGGCAGCTTGTTTTCTAATTTGATCATCAGTATAATGTCATAAGGCTATGGGAAATATGGTTATTGAATCTGGAATAGTAATAAAAAAAGAACGTATAAGAATACACCCATAAAGACATGAAGCTCAGCTATTTTTTATTTTTCTGTAAAGATGAGCAACTTTGCTGGTGCACGTGAAATCCAATTAGTTAACCTTATGTGGAAGAAGCATGCAAACAGTTTACCCAAATATTTATTTAGAGTGGTGCCTCAGGCACAGAAAGTCTGGTGGGGCACAATAAACATCCATCCATCCATCTTCTACCGCTTTTCCGGAGGTCCGGGTCACGGAGGCAGCAGCTCAAGCAGAGAAGCCCAGACTTCCCTCTCCCCGGCCACCTGCTCTAGCTCTTCAGAGAGGATACCAAGATGTTCCCAGGCCAGCTGGGAGACGTAATCTCTCCAGTGTGTCCTGGGTCTGCCCCGGGGTCCCCTCCCTGTTGGACGTGCCCTAGACACCTCAAGTGGGAGGCGTCCAGGAGGCATCCTGATCAGATGCCCAAACCACCTCAACTGCCTCCTTTCAATGTGGCGGAGCAGCGATTCTACTCTGAGCCTCTCCCGGATGACTGGCACAATAAACACTAACATGTAAACTACTTGCTCAGTGAATTTAAATACAAATGCGCCTCCCCAAAGCACGCATTAATGTAATGGGCAGAAAAGCGGAGAGAGCTAATGATGCTCACTAAAGTGCTATGACTCTGTTAGACAATGGTAAATTACAAATTCAAACTTAGCCAGGAAATGATCATTATAACACATCCAAAGCAATATTTCAAAGCAGGGGAACCCAAGATTTTAAACTTGCAGTCAAAACAACCTTACAAATAATGAAAATAGACTCGCAGTGATGCTGACTTGAAAAGAAAGGCTATATGGTGATCTATTGTGTAGGTAAACTTGCCAAACACTTTTTTTTTTTTTTTTGGTCAAAGTCCACCAATCCATCAATGAGCTTGTTATGTCTGAAGTTGGACTCAAGGAGGAGAGCAGTAGTGGAGCTGAACACACGTTTATTATACTACAGGGCGCAGTGCACCTAACTGCGTATACAGCCGCTTGGCAGAAGAAAAGGCGGAAGAGGCTGCCCCCCTACCTGCAGCCCTTCTTATACGCACGGGGTTGGCGGAACCAGAACCTGGAACCGTACCACACAAATAAGAGCTCCAAACATAATACAATATATGAACAAAAAATAACTACATTACATTTCCCCCCATAGAAAAGGTCCAAAACACACACACACACCATTAAAACCCACCCCAATTTGGACCCCGAATTCATCTGATAAACATAACTGCACTAAAAATCACAAAAGGGACCTATGGCATTCACACAAAATAACTAAATTTAGGGGGGATGGGTAGACTGTCGTCCTACCCCCCACACGGCAAAGCGGGTTATTCTGCCACCTATGATATAAAAGTCCAGTTAAAAACTAAAAAAAAAAAAAAAAAATGCTGCCGTGTCTCCTAATTAACATAACACAAAATAATCCCAGAACTATAAATACAAATTCAGAATGAATAACCAACAACAGAAACACATCCATAGCTCGGTAAGGGTGACCCGTGCCCCCCCCCCCCCCCCCCACACACACACCCGACCCTCCACCATTCAGTCCACCCCTGGAGGTAGCTCGCTTCCCGGGTCACAGCTGGCCGCCTCAGTCCCGGTGTGCCTTCTCCTCCACATCTCCGAACGCTCCAATCATCTGGGGCCATGCCCAACTGCCTTCTTTGGAGCACGCTGTAACTCCTTAGGATGACACCATGAGCCATCCGACAGCAGAAGGTAACCATTGTGCCGCTCGCCTGTCACCTGCAGCTGGCTGTGGTACTGCTCCATCTTCCGCTTTTCTCTCACCCGCCTGGACCTTGCCTCCGCCCGAGCTCGAATCCAGTCTGCGACTCCAAGCGGGGCCCTGCACGGCCTGCGGTGTCTCCGCCTGGCACTTGCTCTCCCAGTGCCACTCGGTCCTGCCCCGACTGCTTGTAAATCCGCTGCGGACCCTGCTGATGTGGCCCCTTGTTCACCGGCCCGCCACAACCGTGCTCCGGGAACACCTGGGACCATCTTTTGGGTATCGCTCACCGCTGCAGGCTCTCCCCCGTGCCACCTGGTACCCTCGTCCAGAGCAACTCGGACACTGGCACCAGGGCCCTCTCATGGTGACCCTGAGCATGACAAGGCCTGTCCACTTTCCGGAGTGCCCAGCAATTGTTCATCCCACACAGCATCGTCCCAAACTCTTGGAACTGGTTGGTCCCACAATCCGCAGCCTGACCATTCTTCCCCAGCGCTGCTCCTGATGGAAAACCTGAGGCTATAAAATAGGTTGCAGCCCATGATGTTCACGCTGCAGGCCATCACGACAAACTCTACATTGGCCATCTCCACCGACTTGTACCGAGCCGTCAGTCTGACGGTACTCATCGTGGCCAGCCGTCCTCCTCCACAGCCGCTAAGTGGCGCTGAGTCACCTCCAATTCTGTAGTGGGGAAAACATTGTCTAACTATAGCCCAGTTCAGCAGCGAACTCTCTGCCCCGGTGTCAGTCAGCATCGGTACCGGTACTCCATCCAACTCTATTGTGCAGTGTGTGCGCCCACTGGTACTCGGGGACACAATATGAATCACCGTCGGGGTAGGAGGAGTCAAGCTCTTGCACGGGCTATCCTGTTCCGCTGACTGGCACACCCTCACAAAATGATGTAGACGGCCGCAATTTCCGCAGCGCTTTCCTCTTGCCACACACTCTCTGGCCTTGTAGCAGTGTTTCATGGACCCGCAGCCCATACACCTGAGCTTTCCCGGGGCATCTCATCCGTACAGTGTTGGCCCTCTTGGCGTCATCCTCGACACTCCCATCGCTGTCCAGGTCCACTACCTGTGCAGCCATGGAGGATCCCAACTCTCGTGGTGACAGACACTCACGTAGCTCCCGAGTTAGCTTATCCGCTCCCTCCAGCTGGAGAGCCAACTCAACGACCTTGGCCAGCATCAGCTCACTCGGAAATCTGAGCAGACCGCAAATCTTCGACCGGACCGCAGCACACTTGGTGTGTTCCACCAACTGGTTGCGAACCATTTCTTCCTCCAACAGTCTGAACTGACACTCAGTGGCTAGCTGCCTCAAGTCCGATACAAACCACTGGATGGATTCGTCAACCTGTTGGCGGCGCTGTCAGAATTTAATCCTCCAGACGATGACGTTGCCTGGCGCCCTGAAATGGTGCACCATTAGTTCGACCACTTCTTCATAACTGTCTGCGTCACCAAGCATGCCCAAAATCCTCTGGCCCTCCATTCCCAAGTTGTGCACAAGCAACGCAAGCACCCTCAGCTTCTCCATCCTTCCCAGGTCCAACGCTACCAAATACGTTTTAAAGGCTTTGTACCACCAAGGCCATGGCATTGGCGGCTCACCTGGGAGCTCCAAAAATGGCCAAACTGGTGCTCCACACACTTCCATGGCTTTTCTTCTTGTTGCCAAATGTTATGTCTGAAGGAGTCAAGGAGGAGAGCAGTAGTGGAGCTGAACACACGTTTATTATAATACAGGGTGCAGTGCACCTTACCGCACATACAGCCACTTGGCAGAGGAAAAGGGCGGGCTGCATGGTGGCGCAGTGGTTAGCACTGCGGCAGCACAGTTCACCCTTGGCCGGGGGATTGTGGGGATCGTGGGATCGTGGGTTCGATCCCAGCCCCCAACCAACAGTGATCTGTGTGGAGTTTGCATGTTCTCCCCGTGTTGCGTGGGTTTACTCCGGGATTTCTCCGGTTTCCTCCCACATGCCAAAAACATGCATGTTAGGTTAATTGGCTGTTCTAAATTGTCCCTAGATATCTGTTTCCTATAGGCCCTTAGAATAGAGGGTTAGTATTAATGAAAGCGCTTTGAGTGGTCTTTGTGACTAGAAAAGCGCTATATAAGTGCAGGTTAGTTAGTTAGTTAGTTAGAAAAGGTGGTAGAGGCCGCCCCCCCTACCTGCTGCCCTTATACGCACAGGGTTGGCGGAGCCAGAACCTGGAGCCACCACCCCGTGCCACACAAATAAGAGCTCCAAACATAATACAATATATGAACAATAAATAACTACATTACAGAACTGAGGTGTCATTGTTGCAGAAATGTTCTTAAAAGTCCCTGGACTCGGTGCAGCTGACGACTCATTATAGCTCCGTAGCACAATTTCAAATTTTCCACAAAGTCTTGGGCATGTTATTATTCCGCCAAGAAAATTCTTCTTCTCCTTCTTCTACTGCAGTCGGCTAATGACTCTGCTGTAGACGGCTTGTTGTCCCACAGCAGGGGTACTCTCTTCCGCCATTACAGCCGTTGAGAGATAGTCTCCTCTTCCACCTGCTCTGCCGTTGTTGCTCTAAGTTGGTTGCTGGATACCTGCTAGAGTCCATTAGTCTGACAGCTTCACCATCTCACTGCAATAGGTTCATCCACCATCTTCACCAGAGCCCAGTTATAGCCAGAGATCAGACTAGTAGTGGGAAAAACCATCCCAAACATTTTCGGGGCAGTTTCCATGAGTTTCCTAAGACAGCGAAGCTCTGAGACTCTGTTCACCATCACACCACCATGAGGTAGTGTTGGGCTTTTGTGATGGACCAAGAACATACCTGCTCTCTTCTACTAGCTGATTGTAAAGATCAGTTGTGTGTTTGTGAGCGGTATCAATCTGAGCCACTATATTAGCTCTTCCAAGTGATTCAGATCTAACGACATTTTACACATATGAGCTGCTACTGTCATGTTTACTGAGTTGTTCAGAAAGATACGTGGAGAATAAACAATGGTCAGTTTTGTCACGAGCCAAGCACTGGAGGTTTCCGTTATGCTCGGCCTCATGGCCTTTTCCTTATATTTATATATTTGTTGTATTTTGTGCTTTTTGGGTTTCTGTAATTCGTGTACTGTTTGCTATTTTCCTGTTTATGTTTTAGTTTTGTTACACTTTTATTTTGTATTAATTTACATTTATATTTTAGTCTACTTTGGTTGATGTTTTATTCTTTATATCTTTACTGTTGTTCTTTTGCTTGTTGACAGCTGTCAGTGGCGTGGTGCTCCGTGTGGGTGTTTCCCTGTCAGCTTCGGTTATGCTCCCCTCTCACTGCTCCCAGCTGTTCCTAATTATGTATTGTTGTTTCCTCCTGCCCGCTCATGTGACCCACACCTGTCATTAATTATGTGAATTGTTTTTGACCCTACTTAAGGGCAGTTATTTTCATTTCTTGTCGCCGCAGTCTTGTTGAGGTCTCCACGTCTCCACCAGAGCCCTGCCTCGCTCTGGTGTGTTCCCTCAGTAAGTTTATTCTTTGTTTGTATTTTGTGTTAAGAGCACTGTGTTGGACTTTGTTATTTTCAATAAATTTCACAAACTCACAGTTCAGCGTGTGGGTCTCGCCTCTCTGCCCCGAAGGGCAAGTCATGACAAGTTTCATGTGAAGAAGTTGAACCTCTTAAAATTCCAGTGTTCCGCTGATGGATTGTTTCAAATTTTCTACTGCCACTCAGTGAAGAAAGAATTAGATTTTCTTTGCATATGCTGAATTTAGGGAAATTGGCTGGAATGCTAAAGGGTTGAAAGAAAAGTTTGAAATCTAAAAGAAAGAAGTTGCAAATTTATAGGAAAAGTTGCAAATTTACAAGAAAAAAGTTGCAGATTTACAAACGAAAATATGCATATTTATCGGAAAAAAGTTACAAATTTTTTAGAAGAAGTTGCTGATTTACAAGAACATAGATGAAATTTTATAGGAAAAAAATCTGCTGATTTACTGGAAGATAAGTTGCAGATTTACAAGAAAAAGGTTACAAATTGAGGAGAAAAAAGTTGCAAATTTAACCTCTTAAAATTTAAAATTTTCTACTGCCACTCAGCGAAGAAAGAATTTGATTTTCTTATGCTAAATCTACTGAAATTGACTGGGATTCTTAGGGGTTAAAAGGAGTAGGGTATGTTTAGTGTAGAAAGTTAAAATGTATCTGCTGGTGATGTGGATTATGAGATGATGAAAATAATAACAATAATAATAATACATTTTATTTGTATAGTGCTTTCCAAGGCACTCAAAGAGGCTTTACATTAGAGAAAAAAAAAGGCACAATTAAAACTAGAAAAGCACTCATAGAGCACATACCTCCACCAAGGCTCCTTCCGTTTCTCATGGATCACCTCCAAAATGTAATGGGTTTGTGTGTAGGCCTATAGCAGGGGTGTCAAACTCATTCCATGGAGGGCCAAGACCCTGCAGGTTTTACTTCCACCCAGTCTCTTCAGCAGGTGTTTTCACTGATCAGCAATCAGTGGGAAGAAATTCAGAGAAAACACCTGTTGAAGCCACTGGGTGGAGGTAAAACCTGCAGGGTCTTGGCCCTCCATGGAATGAGTTTGACACCTGTGGCCTATAGCCACTTGTGGTCAAAATTGCATCAAAATCTGTCCATCAGTTTTAGAGTATTGTTGCTAACACACTGTGAGAAGATAAGAGCCTTGGCTGAGGTATGCATTCTCAGATCATCACCAAAATATAATGGGTTCCTCTGTAGCCCAAGAACCACCTCTGGTGAAAATTTCATCCAAATCCATGCAGTAGTTTTTGTGTAATCCTGCTGCACAAATACAAACAAAGCCCTTGGTGGAGGTATGCACTCTCAGATCATCACCAAAATGTAATCATCTGTTCCCTGTGCCATTACACACCTTTCCTGAAAATTTCGTTAAAATCTGTTCATAACTTTTTGAGTTATGTTGGAAACAGACAGACAAACAGACAAACCCCGGTAAAAACATTACCTCCTTGGCGGAGGTAATTAAAGATTAAAAGCAAGTCTGAACAGGTGGGCTTTGAGCAATGATTTGAAGGAGTTTAAGTCTGGGCAGTCACGGATGTGTTGGGGAGAGAGTTCCAGAGGGATGGGGTGGTGATGGAAAAGGCTTTGTCCCTTCAAGTTCTGTGCTTGGTACTGTGTTGTGGAGACAGGAGGTTTGCGTCAGAGGAGCGGGTGGGGGGGTGCCGGTGCAACAGGTCGGTAAGATAGGAAGGGGCCTGGTGATGGAGGGCTTTAAAGGTGAAGAGAAGGACTTTGAACTGTATGCACTGTGAGATTGGGAGCCAGTGGAGGTTCTGGAGGACTGGGGTGATGTGGTCAAGTGAGCGGGATTGAGTAAGGAGACATGCGGCTGAGTTCTGAATGTATTGAAGTTTCTGGAGAACATTGGATGATGAGCCGTAAAGAATGCCATTGCAACAGTCGAGTCTGGATGTAATAAATGCGTGTATGAGGGTTTTTTGCGGTGGAGAAGGTGAGTGAACGACGGAGTCGGGCTATGTTTTTTAGGTGGAAGAAGGCAGTTTTGGTGACATGATTGATGTGCAGTTCAAAAGTGAGGTGGCTGTCAAAGATAACGCCAAGGTTTCACAGCTGTGGGGATGGGGAAACTGTGGAGTTGGCAACAGTGAGGTTGAAGTTGTAGGTGGTTTTGATGAAGGATTCTGGGCTGATGATCAACATATCAGACTTGTCATAGTTGAGTTGTAGAAAGTTCTTTTGCATCCAGGATTTTATTTCAGACAAACAATTTTCTAGTATGGAGCAGGTTACTGTAGTTATGCACTTGGTGGAAATGTAGATCTGAACGTCATCGGCGTAACGATGGAAGTTAAGGCCACGCCGGCCGATGATGTTACCAAGCGGGAGTATATAGAGGATGAAGAGGAGAGGACCGAGCACAGAACCCTGGGGAACACCATGGGAGAGGGGGGCTGTGAGAGAGGTGCAGTTGTTGACGTAGATGAATTGCTGTTTGTTGATGTGATATGAGTGGAATCAGGAGAGAGCTGTACCAGTGATGTTGAGGCAGTTTTCCAGATGGGAGAGGAGAATGGAGTGGTTGACTGTATCGAAGGCAGCTGTGAGGTCGAGCATGATTTAGCAGTAGGCTACATCATCCTAGGTGCGCGACCGAGAAGTTTCGCAGGTCCTTCCTATCTACGGCTGTCAGACTTTATAACCTAAGCAGGGCTGCTCGCAGAGATAGCAAAAAAAACGTGACCACCTAATAGTATTGAATGCAAAAGACGCAACAGACTTACACAAAATGGTCCCCCTCCAGTATACAATGAGGACAATATCAATCGCTACGGAGGGTGACAATATGTATGGGTACATATTCATACTATGTGGGGTAACTAAATAGACGGTTATGCTGTTTATTCCATCTAGCTACAATGTTCCGCACTGTGTATATATATTTATGTGTACATATGTATATTCACGTACCAAAAGCCAGTTTAGAAAGCTTGGGATCAGTCCGCCAAGGTCTCCGCCTTTGACCGCCACCTAATCCACATAGCACGAACTCGAACCTCGGATTCAGGAGGAGCAATGTGGTTTTCGTCCTGGCCGTGGCACATCGGACCAGCTCTTTACCCTCTCGAGAATTCTTGAGGGTTCGTGGGAGTTTGCCCAACCAGTTTACATGTGTTTTGTGGACTTGGAGAAGGCATTTGACCGCGTCCCTCGTGGATTTTTGTGGGGGGTGCTTCGGGAGTTTGGGGTATCGGGCTTGTTGTTACGAGCTATTCGGTCTCTGTACGACCATTGTGAGAGTTTGGTTCGTATTGCCAACACTCGGTCGGAGTCATTCCCAGTGAGAGTTGGACTCCGCCAGGGCTGCCCTCTGTCACCGATCCTGTTCATAATTTTTATGGACAGGATTTATAGGCGCAGCCAGGGAATGGAGGGTGTCATGCTTGGTGACCACAGGATCTCATCTCTGTTGTTTGCAGATGATGTTGTCCTGTTGGCTTCATCCAGCAATGACCTACAGCTCTTGCTGGGATGGTTTGCCGCTGAGTGTGAAGCGGCTGGGATGAGAATCAGCACCTCCAAGTCCGAGTCCATGGTCCTCAGCCGGAAAAAGGTGGATTGTCCTCTCCGGGTTGGGGACAGGCTCCTGCCCCAAGTGGAGGAGTTTAAGTATCTTGGGGTCTTGTTCACGAGTGAGGGGAAAATGGAGCGAGAGATCGACAGACGGATTGGAGCAGCATCTGCAGTGATGCGGACGTTGTACCGGTCTGTTGTGGTGAAGAGGGAGCTGAGTTCTAAGGCAAAGCTGTCGATTTACCAGTCAATCTACGTTCCTACTCTCACCTATGGTCACGAGCTTTGGGTGATGACCGAAAGAACGAGATCACGGATACAAGCGGCTGAAATGAGCTTTCTCCGTAGGATTGCTGGACTCACCCTCAGAGATAGGGTGAGGAGCTCAGTCATCCGGGAGAGGCTCAAAGTAAAACCGCTGCTCCTCCACATTGAAAGGAGTCAGTTGAGGTGGTATGGGCATCTGATTAGGATGCCTCCTGGACGCCTCCCACTTGAGGTGTTTCAGGCATGTCCCACTGGGAGGAGACCCCGGGGCAGACCCAGTACTCGGTGGAGAGACTATGTCTCCCAGCTGGTCTGGGAACGCCTTGGTATCCCCTCTGAAGAGCCGGAGCAGGTGGCTGGGGAGAGAGAAGTCTGGGCTTCTCTGCTTGAACTGCTGCCTCCGCGACCCGGACCTCCTGAAAAGCGGTAGAAGATGGATGGATGGATGGATGGATGGATGTATATTCACTGCTCTTATTTTCTTATCTTCTAAATTATTGCTCTGAGTGTTGCTATCCCTGTGCTGTTGCAATCCTGGAATTTCCCCATTGTGGGACTAATAAAGGCTTATCTTATCTCATCTTACCTTACCTTACCTTACGATGAGAATGTTCAGGAGTCCACAGTCGGCTGAGAGGAGGAGGTCATTTTGAGCAGGGCTGTTTCGGTGCTATGTTGTGAACGGAATCCAGATTGGAATGTCTCAAAGAGGTCATTGGAGGTGAGATGGGTTTTGAGATGGGTGGCAACAACACATTCTAGGATTTTGGACAGGAAGGGCAACTTGGAGATGGGACGGAAGTTATTCATGATGTCAGGGTTTAGTCCAGGTTTTTTGAGGATTGGGGTGACAGCGGTGAGTTTCAGGGGGCCAGGAACTGAGCCGGAGCTGAGGGAGGCATTGATGATGCTGCAGATGAGTGGGGAGAGATGGGAGGCAGGATTTAATAAGTGTGGAGGGGGTGGGGTCCAGTATGGATGTGGGGCTTCTCATGCCTGTGGTAATTTTAGTGAGCTCTAGAGGGGTCACTGTGGGTAAATGAGACAGTGGCTGAATAGAGGTGGGGGGAGGAGCTGATGGAGGGGCTCGGATCAGAGAGGAGGTGGTCAGGTTGCTGTGGATGGTGGTGATCTTTGTTTGGAAGGAGGACAGGAATGAGTTGCACTTTTCAGCAGTGAACGATGGGGAGGTGTTGATGGGTTTGAGAAGTCTTTTTATTGTGGAGAAGAGTGTTTTGGGGTTATTGGAGCCAGCGTGTATGAGGTGAAAGCAGAAGTTGGATCAGGCTGTGTTGAGGGCAGTCTTGTATTGTTGGAGGTGAACTGTTAGGTTTGTTTTCTTGTAAAGTCTTTCCAGCTGTCGCTTATGGAATTTCATGGTGTGGAGTTCAGGAGTGTACCAGGGAGCAGAGTGAGTGAAGGAGACTGTTTTAGTTTTGATGGGGGCTAACTGATTCAGACAGGAGGAGAGGGTGGTGTCGTAATAGCGCACAAGATCCGTGGGGTCATCAGAGAGCAGTGGAGGGGAGGCAGATATCATGCTGGTGAGTGAGGCTGAGAGGGCTGGGGGAGTGATAGTTTTGATATTTCTGAAGGATATTGTGCGCTTTTCTTTAGAGGAGGGGAGGGGAACGTTGATGTCCATGGTGATTGCCAGGTCGTCGGAGATATGGAGGTTGTTGCTGCTGAGCTGGAATACTGTTAGTCCAGTTGAGCAGACCAGATCCAGAATGTGTCCATGTGAGTGAGTTGGGAAGTTGTGTTGAGTGAAGGTGAAGCACTGAAGAAGTTCGAGGAAGCTGGTGGCAGGTTTGCAGTTGGTGGCATTGATGTGGAGATTACAGCAGGTGAGATGGCAGAGAGCTGGGTCAACAAATCAGCGAGTTCAGACAGAAAGGAGGGGTTTAGCTTGGGGGGGGTAGATAACATCAGTGATCAGGGGAGTGGGATCAGAGAGTTTGAAGGCCAGATGTTCAAATGAGTGGACTGCAGGGGTGGGAATGTTGGATATTTTGATGTTTTTTCAGTGAATGACAGCAACACCACCTCCTCGATGGGGTATGTCGATGTAGGTGAATCTGGAAGGTGTGGTCTCATTGAGTGAAAAATAATCCAGGGGTTTGTGCCATGTTTCAGTGATGCAAAGAAAATCCAGGTTATTGTCAGTGATGAATTCATTCAGAATGAGGCTTTTATTGTTCAGTGAGCGTGTGTTGAGTAGAGCCAGTTTCAGGTGGCGTTGCTTTGGGACAGGTTGAGAGGACTGAGGAATGGGGCGGAGATTGGACGGGTTAACCTGAAATTTATTGCGATGATGTGATGAGGCTCTGACTGTGACTATGGGGTGAATGGGAAAAGCTTTGGCAAGAGGGAGCAGTGGCAGCTGGGGCCTGTAGGGGGAGCTGTGACTTGATTTCTGTTCCACTTGGGTTATTTTTTTTTTTCCTCAAGGCATTTGGTTTGTATTCTTTTTTCTAAGGGTAACTAAATGAATTTTACAGTGGGATCTGTGGCATTATGTAAAACCTCATCTGTTGTTTTCACAGCGGTGATGGTGGTGATGGTTGCAGTGCAAAAAAATGTCACATCGCTTCAGCATAATTCATACAATACAATCAAACTTATTTTAGTTATTAATGAGCAGAGTTTGACCCCAAAAGCACAAACACGCAGTATTTTCATTTATCAAAAGCAATCATATGTAGGTGCTTGTGGTGATGTCATTAGTGTTGTAGTCACGACCAGACCAAGAGTCCAAATTGACACCATCATAGAAATGGTGGTCTCGGTCTTGACTTGTTCTCAACTGTCTTCCAATTTACAAGAGGCAAAACCAAAGCAAATGACACAGATGGGAAAAGGCATGCTTATGAGAGGGGGAGATATCCCAACAAGTAAAAAATTGGCTGAAAAAAATGCCAAAAATACTTTACCAACAGTCTAAACAACATCTGGATTTGTTTTAAAAGTGAAAGATGAAAAGAAAGCAACTTTTTTGACTGTTTTTGTCTGTAGCAGACAGGATAAAGCGCAGGCCAATTTTCAGCAACCATTTTTGGGCTAAATTCCGGCTTTAGGCTCAGGCTTTCTTCACAACCAGTCTATTAAAGCAGGCATTTTCACTGATCAGGTGTCAGTGAGAACCCAGCCAGCTTGTCCATGTGGGTCTCACTGTCACTGTAGGTTTGACCTGGGTCGTCTTATGGGTCCCAGTGGGGCCCACATGGACATGTTGGCTGGGAGGGAATTCATTGAAATTACCTGCTGAAGACACTGACTGTGTTGGCAAATTTATTGAAAAAGGTTACAAATTTACAAAACTGGCGGAAATGTCTCAGCCTAGTTTTGACGTATTCTTGACTACAACACTAGTTTTTGTGGTCTAGATTGTATCGTTTTTAAGCTGAGATGAGATCTAAAACCTGTATACATATAGGGTGATGTTCTGCCAGAAGCTGCTGTTGATTCTCTTTTGGGTGCACCATGTGTGTGTCCGTTTTATGGCATTAGTGAGACACTTGTAATTTATCTCCATACAGCAAAGCAGGATTACCGCTTTAATCCAAACCACTATCTTGCTGTAAACCTCAGCAGCAGGTGAAAACAAACAGGTTTGTTTTATCATGGCTCTGTGGTCTCACTCTGTTGCTGGCCTTATAAGGACAGATTGTTCATCCTGGGGAAAAAAACAGAAAGAAAATGCTGCCACCGTCTGATAGAAAGGAACTAATTGATGCCCTCTGGATGGGGATGTGTCGGGTGTTTGCTAAGCATCCAGATCCACGAATTGAGGTTTTTACTTTGTCATCTTGTCGGACAGCATTTTGGTTAACATAGAACATGGGTATTCATATCAAAGCCCAAGATATCAGCCTCCCAATAGATTTGTGACTTCCCCCTCATGGTCAGCAGCTTTTTTGCCTGGTCTCATAATTTTGCAACTTTCTCCACAGTCTTGTAAACTTATTTCTCTTCCCTCACATAAATTTGTGATTCCTCTCTCTTTGCTCAAATAAATTTGTGTCACCCAGTCTGGAAAATTTGCGTCCCTACCCCACATACTCTTGTTATTGGCTATTTTTCCCCTGATGATTGTTCATAAATTGTAAACCTTTTTTTATGCGCATGCATTAAACTTACAATATTGTGTTTATTGACTAAACCTAATCAGCAATTAAAAAATGATTAAAAAAAATATAACAACAAAACAAATAAGTGGGTTGGTGTAGGAGAAGAAAAATCCCCATGGATTGCAAATCCTGGTTTCCTGACTGCTGAACTATTTTGAGGTATATTTGTGAAACGGGACTGTTCTCTCTTGGCGAGGCTGCACCTGAAGGGGCTGCAAGCTAAAGGCAGCAATGGAACGGCGGAGGGAAATGTGGGTGGCAGTGGCTCAGAAGGTAGAGCGGGTCGTCCAATGACCAGAGCGTTGGCAGTTCGAATCCCGCTCTTCCCAGCCGTCCTGCTGTTGTGTCCGTGGGCAAGACACTTTACCCACCTTGCCTCCAGCGTCCATGACACTGTGTGTAAATGTTTGGTAGTGGTCAGAGAGGCTGTTGGCGCGAATTGGCAGCCACGTTTCTGTCAGTCTGCCCCAGGACAGCTGTGGCTACAGTAGTAGCTTACCGCGACCATTGTCTGTCTGTGGAGTGAATGAATAATGGATTTACATTGCAAAGTGCTTTGGGTTTCTTGAAAGGCACTATATACAGTGGTGTGAAAAAATGTTAGCCCCCTTCCTGATTTCTCATTTTTTTGTATGTTTGTCGCACTTAAATGTTTCAGATCATCAAACAAATTTAAATATTTGACAAAGATAACACAAGTAAACACAAAATGCAGTTTTTAAATGAAGGTGTTTATTATTTTAGGAAAAAAAAATCCAAACCTACATGGTCTTGTGTGAAAAAGTGATTGCCCCCTAAACCTAATAACTGGTTGGGCCACCCTTAGCAGCAATAACTGCAATCAAGCGTTTGCAATAACTGGCAATGAGTCTTTTACAGTGCTGTGGAAGAATTTTGGCCCACTCATCTTTGCAGAATTGTTGTAATTCAGCCACATCAGAGGATTTTCGAGCATGAACCACCTTTTTAAGGTCATGCCACAGCATCTTAATCAGATTCAGGTCAGGACTTTGACTAGGCCACTCCAAAGTCTTCATTTTGTTTTTCTTAAGCCATTCAGAGGTGGACTTGCTGGTGTGTTTTGGATCATTGTCCTGCTGCAGAACCCAAGTGTGCTTCAGCTTGAGGTCACAAACAGATGGCCGGACATTCTCCTTCAGGATTTTTTTGGTAGACAGCAGAATCCATGGTTCTATTTGCCACAGCAAGTCTTCCAGGTCCTGAAGCAGCACCACAGCCTCAGACCATCGCGCTACCACCACTATATTTTACTGTTGGTATGATGTTCCTTTTGTGGAATGCTGTGTTACTTTTACACCGGATGTAATGGGACACACACCTTCCAAAAAGTTCAACTTTTGTCTCGTCAGTCCACAGATTATTTTCCCCAAAGTCTTGGGGATCATCAAGATGTTTTCTGGCAAAACTGAGACAAGCCTTCATGTTCTTTTTGCTCAGCAGTGGTTTTCGTCTTGGAACTCTACCATGCAGGCCATTTTTACCCAGTCTCTTTCTTATGGTGGGGTCATGAACACTGACCTTAACTGAGGCAAGTGAGGCCTTCAGTTCTTTGGATGTAGTTGTGGGGTCTTTTGTGACCTCTTGGATGAGTCGTTGTTGCGCTGTTGGGGTAATTTTGGTCGGCCAGCTACTCCTGGGAAGGTTCACCACTGTTCCATGTTTTGGTCATTTGTGGATAATGACTTTCACTGTGATTCGCTGGAGTCCCAAAGCTTTAGAAATGGCTTTATAAACTTTTCCAGACTGATAGATCTCAATTACTTTGTTTCTCATTTGTTCCTGAATTTTTTTGGATTGCAGCATGATGTCTAGCTTTTGAGGATCTTTTGTTCTACTTCACTTTGTCAGGCAGGTCCTATTTAAGTGATTTCTTGATTGAGAACAGGTGTGGCAGTAACCAGGCCTGGGTGTGGCTAGAGAAATTGAACTCAGCTTTCCAAAGAAGTGATAAACCACAGTTAATTTATGTTTTAACGGGGGAGGGGGCCACTTTTTCACACAGGGCCATGTAGGTTTGGATTTTTTCCCCCTTAACAATAAACACCTTCATTTAAAAACTGCATTTTGTGTTTACTTGTTATCTTTGTCTAACATTTAAATTTGTTTGATGATCTGAAACATTTTAAGTGTGACAAACATACAAAAAAAAAGAGAAATCAGGAAGGGGCAAACACTTTTTCACACCACTGTAAATGCAGACCATTATTATTATTATTAAAACAGCAGCAATGGCCTCGGAGTGAAATTTGTCTTTGCTGACTATTTGCTTCTGTGCTAAAAATGTCTCTCACATTAGAAAAGAAACCCTTGTAGCGGTTTGATTAAACCCCCCACAACACACAAACAGAACACAGAGACAGTCAGCTCGCACTCCTGGGGTTTGTTCCGCTGCACGCTGAGTTTACAGCCTTGAAGTTAAAGTGTTCATGCATTTTGCCCTTACTGTGACCTAGAGACTCAGATCAATATGTAGATGTGCTGGTTAGCCTCTTTGTCTGACACTTGGAGCGAGGTCTAGCTAATCTGCCCATTGTGATGTATGTCTTACAAATGCAAATACCTCCTGCCTGTTCTGTTGTCCCTTTGATCATTCTAAACTGTGGGGTACGTCTCTTTGATGTATTGTTATGATCAAGTATTTAAGGTGCAACTCTGTAACGCAATCTCTCTCTCTCAATCTGACTTCAACCCTGCTGCAGGACACAGATTTTGTGTCCCCTCTTCACTGAGAGCCTGAGGAATTCGGCTTCAGCCTGCTCACGCTATGGCTGGAGCCGAGTTCCCGTGACGGCGGTATGATTAATAAAACCTGCTTAAAACCACAGCATCACTGCTTATTTTTGCATGCCGCCTCACTGGTGACCCCGACGTGATATGAACACGCACACGTTTTGTGCGAAAGCAACCTTCCGAGCTGGACAGCCACACAGCTGCGTTGGTGGCCCCTTGAAGACGCACACGTTTTGTGCAACGCAGCCTTCTGTTTTGGATGGCCACGCTGGCGAACCGACGCTAAAAAAAACGAGCGGCCAGCGAACGCAACACCCGGGCATGAATGCTCCGTCGCCTGAGATCTGCACAACCACGCTGGACCGGCCGCTCTCACTGAGAGCGCACGCACCTCGTCCTCTCTCCACGACGGCAACCTCCAGGGCCGACGGGGAGCGCAGCGCGTGGAACTGAACGCACCATGGCCGCACGAGCGACAACGATCGTCTCCTCCCTCTCACCGCTCCAACGCAGCTGCACGAGCCCGGGGCACAAAGATCGTCTATTGCCTCGCACCGCTCCAACGCGCCTCCACGAGCCCGAGGGACGGAGATCGTCTACTTCCTCACACCGCTCCAACGCAGCTGCATGAGCCTGAGGAACAAAAGATCGTCTATTCCCTCCCGCCGCTCCAACGCCTCTGCACGGGCCTGAGGGACTAAAGATCGTCTATTTCCTCTCAACGCTCCAACGCACCATGGCCAAATCTACAGCAACAGCTCAACCTGGATTTTACCGGCGCCGTCTGCGCCGTTCTCCACCAAGTTTCTGCACCCTGACTCACCACTCCAGCGGCCCACCCACGCACTGAACCCCCGCGCACGCATCGGGGAGTTACAAGGACGGCGCATCACGCATGGGACAAGTAATGGCTCCACAGACTGCCTTCCTCCTTCGCCGCTGCCTTTCAGGGCTGCTCGCTCACCTGAGGCACGCATGCAGCATACTGGAAGGATTTGTTAACAGTCTCAGCCACGCCACAGACCGCCATCGTCCTCCACCGCTGCCCACACAACCTTCAGGGTTGCTCGTTCACCTGAAGCAAGCACGCAGCTCGCCACTGGATTTTTTAATGGTCTTAGCCACGGCACAACGGGATTTCAGCCGTCAGCTGTTCCCGGGAGCTTTGGGGTTGCTTCAGCACCCAAAGCCAACAGTCCCTATGCTTTGTTTACCTTTTCTCTTACAGCCGCTCCTGCTTTTCTTCATGGCCACGAGAGGAGTCAGAGACTAATTTTTCTTCTTGTGGACCGCTGCACGTTCAACGGGACCAGCCCTTCGACATTGCGGACCCACAAGCAATTTTTGCACGGCTCAGGACGATTTCACAGCTCCTGCCGGCACTTACTACCCCTCCCCTCCCTCCCCCTCCGCCTGCAGCGAGCTTCTCCCACAGCTCGCTCACACAGATGGATTATCGAGGTCGCGACCCCCTGCCTTGTCCTCTGGGGGGGAGCGTGTGTGGCAGTTCGTTTTAACCCCACAACAGGCTAAGGACACTCAGCCCTCTTTTCTCTGTTTTTCTGCTGCATTACTGAGAAGCAATGTGCCATTCATGTATTTGTGATGCAAACATGCATGTATTGTGATGTAATGCGCCATTCGGTATAGTGTGCATATGGCTTGTCCTTACTGTGCTTTTTCTGAGCATCTTACATATGTAGATGTGCCTTGGTGTATTAATGTCTACAGGTAGACGAGTTTCTTCTGTCTCACCTATGTGATGTTAATCGTTGCCTTTCATGCATGGTATTCACATCGCGGAGCAGCAAACACTTTTGGTGCGACTACCCCCCCCCCCCCCCTGCACAGAGCTTTTCCCTGCTCACTGCCCAGACTGCAACATCGAGGTCACGGTCCCCTACCGTTTCCCTCTTGGGGGGGAGCAGTGTAGCGGTTTGATTAAACCCCCACAACACACAAACAGAACACAGAGACAGTCAGCTCGCACTCCTGGGGTTTGTTCCGCTGCACGCTGAGTTTACAGCCTTGAAGTTAAAGTGTTCATGCATTTTGCCCTTACTGTGACCTAGAGACTCAGATCAATATGTAGATGTGCTGGTTAGCCTCTTTGTCTGACACTTGGAGCGAGGTCTAGCTAATCTGCCCATTGTGATGTATGTCTTACAAATGCAAATACCTCCTGCCTGTTCTGTTGTCCCTTTGATCATTCTAAACTGTGGGGTACGTCTCTTTGATGTATTGTTATGATCAAGTATTTAAGGTGCAACTCTGTAACGCAATCTCTCTCTCTCAATCTGACTTCAACCCTGCTGCAGGACACAGATTTTGTGTCCCCTCTTCACTGAGAGCCTGAGGAATTCGGCTTCAGCCTGCTCACGCTATGGCTGGAGCCGAGTTCCCGTGACGGCGGTATGATTAATAAAACCTGCTTAAAACCACAGCATCACTGCTTATTTTTGCATGCCGCCTCACCCTCTTAATATAATATAATGTGTTCTGATAAGGTTTAAACAGGGCTGGTTCGAGCTTTTTGGGGGCCCTATACAAGATTGTGTTTGGGTCTGCCCTCCAAACAAAAACATTTGAAAAATAAATTTGGGTGATTGTTGAGATGAGGAGAAAAAAAAATACCATTATGTTGAATAAATGTTAAATTTACAAGAAAAAAAGTCACAATGTTTAAAATTGATAGAAAAAATTCACAAATTTATGAAAAAAATGTTGCAAATTTACAAGAAAAAGGTTGTACATTTATGGGGAAACAAGTTTCAAATTCATGAGAATCAATTTGCAAATGGATAAGGAAAAAACTGAAGATTTGTGAGAAAAAGAGGTGCAAAGTTATGACAAAGTTGTGAATTTATGGGAAACAAGCTACAAATTCACAAGAAAAACGTTGCAAATTTGCAAGAAAAAAGTTTAAAATTTATAGGAAACCGTTGCAAATTTACAGTAAAAAAGTTTCAGATTTGCAAGAAAACAGTAGCAAATTAACATGAAAAAGTTGCAAATTTGCAAGAAAAAAAATTTCAAACTTATAAGAAAACCATTGCAAATCTACAAGACAAAAGTGGCAAATCTGTGGGAAAATGTTGCAGATTTACAAGAAAAAAGTAGGAGATTTGCAAGAGAAAAGTTGCAAATTTATGGGAAAAAAGCTGAAAATTTACAAGAAAAGCATTGCAAATTTTCAAGAAAAAAGTTTCAAATTTATGGGTAAATGTTGCAAATTTACATGAAAAAAGTGGCAAATTTACAAGAAAGTGGCAAATTTTTCGAAAATGTTGCAAATTTACACAAAAAAGGTAGCAGATTTGAGAGAAAAGAGTTGCAAATTTATGGGGAAAAAGTAGCAAATTTACGAGAATAAAGTTGCACATTTACAGGAAAAAAAGTTGCAAATTTGCAGGAAAAAAATTCCAAATTTATGACCAAGAAGTTGTAGATTTGCAAGAAAAAAGCCACAAAATTTTGGGGAAAAAAGTTGCAAACTGACAAGAAAAAAGAAAGTTGCAGTAGTTGCCAGTGGCTGACGGGGCCCATAGCATTTGTATACTCTCTTCCAGAAACGTCTCTGGGTTTAAATTCAATAACCTTCCCCAATACACTTCATCTTGTAGCCGTTTTTAGAATTTTAATGAGCAGAAGAACAAAGACTGTGGACTAAATTGATTCCCACTGACCTAAAATCCACCAGCTGTTTATGGAGACGGAACTGCTGTTGCTGTTTTGTTTCTGTCTGAGATAAAAGCCCGGCGGAAAACGTCCGCCCGGTAATGACCTTAATCATTCTGAGATCAGAACCTGTAAAGACATTTCTTTCAAAAATGAGGAAGCCAGCGTGTGAACAAAAATAATTGTGTTTTTTGATTATTATAGGGGAGAAATGATGCCATCACGGGGGGGAAAAAAAGCTTTCATGAGTTTTGAGTCATGACACTATCCTTGCAAAAATGCTCTTCTTATTTGTGCAAACATAATTTACACACTTGGGCTCGTGCATATTCCTGACCGCGGAGGAGTGGGAGAAAATGACTGGACAAACTGCTGTGACATTTCTTTAATGGTTCTAAAGGCACTTTAAAGTCACACAAGCATTAAGTCATGTATTGTCTGTGCCGGCTCTCACCAGGAAGCATGTGCATGTGGATTTCTCTTTTCTTTTTTTCTTTTTTTGTTCAGCTTATGCAGCCTGGTGATAGACAGAATTACATAAGCCACTTTTGACAAGCAAAGATGAGTAAATTATTTAAGCCGGGCTCCAACAGAAGCTTGCAGTGATAAGCTAATGCCACATAGACAACGTTTTTTCCTGACTCATAATGGGGCTCTGGGGCGGGTGAGCACCATTTTCACACAAGTATATAATTACGCCAATCAGCCTGTGTTACTTCACTTAATGCTCCAAGCATTTTCTTGTTGTTTCTAAATAAAAAATGTGTTACAAACCCAATCAAAATGTACATCCAGCCATCCATCTTCTACCGCTTTTCTGGTGGTCGGGGTCGCAGAGGCAGCAGTTCAAGCAGGGAAGCCCAGACTTTCCTCTCCCCAGCCGCCTGCTCCAGCTCTTCAGAGAGGACACCAAGGCGTTCCCAGACCAGCTGGGAGACCTAGTCTGTCCAGTGAGTCCTGGGTCTGTCCCGGGGTCTCCTCCCAGTGGGATGTGCCCGAAACATCTCAAGTGGGAGGCGTCGAGGAGGCATCCTGATCAGATACCAATACCACCTCAACTGGCTCCTTTCAATGTGGAGGAGCAGCGGTTCTACTCTGAGCCTCTCCCGGATGACTGAGCTCCTCACCCTATGTCTGAGGCTGAGTCCAGCAATCCTACGAAGGAAGCTTATTTCTGGAATTTCCCCATTGTGGGACTAATAAAGGCTTATCTTATTTCAGCCGCTTGTCTCCGGAATCTCATTCTTTCAGTCATTACCCAAAGCTCATGACCATAGGTGAGGATAGGAACGTAGATTGACTGGTAAATTGACAGCCTTGCCTTAGAGCTCAGCTCCCTCTTCACCACAACAGACCGGTACAACGTCCGCATCACTGCAGGTGCTGCTCCGATCCGTCTGTCAATCTCTCGCTCCATTCTCCCCTCACTCATGAATAAAACCCCAAGATACTTAAACTCCTCCACTTGGGCAGGACCTTGTCCCCAACCCAGAGAGGACAATCCACCTTTTTCTGGCTGAGGACCATGGACTCGGACTTGGAGGTACTGATTCTCATCCCAGCTGCTTCACACTCAGTGACAAACCATCCCAGTAAGAACTGTAGGTCATTGCTGGATGAGGCCAGCAGGACAACATCATCTGCAAACAACAGAGATGAGATCCTGTGGTCACTAAACATGACACCCTCTGTTCCCTGGCTGCATCCAGAAATCCTGTCCATAAAAATTATGAACGGGATCGGTGACAAAGGGCAGCCCTGGCGGAGTCCAACTTTCACTTGGAATGAGTCCGACTGAGTGTTGGCAATACGAAATAAACTCTCACAACGGTCGTACAGAGACCGAATAGCTCATAACAACAAGCCCGATACATCGAACATTATTATTATTATTATTATTATTATTTTTTGTATTTGTATCTTGTATACTTTATTGATCACCAGAGGGAAATTCAGGGCATCCACGTATGGCACCGATCCCGTGTCTGTCACTCACTCACTCACTCACTCACTCACACAGCAGAATGACCCATTTGGCTGCAAGTTTTGCATCAGTGTTTCCCATTTGTTTGTAAATATTTAAATAAAAATGATTTATTTGGACATTTTTGCAGTCCATCTGGTCATTGCGCTCCACAATGAAGCAGCAGTCGGGACTGTCATCTGCCACTGACCGGGCAGGTTGAGTGTGCCCCCCCCCCCCCGAACGTTTGTGGAGCGCACGGTGGGACACCGGTGTTGGCTGGTTAACCGGAGTCTCGGCTGCTGCTTTACCCGTGTGGCAGTGATGTCATCTGTATGGCGAATATCCATTAGACCTACGCAACTTTATGGTCTATATTTTGACTGAGCGGCTCCATACTCGTGGATGCACACCTCACCAGCAAAGCACTTCTAAAATCTTTGTTTGCGAAGCGTTGTGGTGACTGACTCTGTTATCCAGTCAGCATTGTTGTGATGCCGCGTATTGTCGAATCAGCATGGCCGTGATGCAGCGGTATTCTCCAATGAGCACGGAGTCAATCTGAACCCCCCGCCCACACTTCTTGAAGCCAGGGGATGAAGAAATAGAGTGGTCACACAGCGGTGGCTAAACTTTTATTGATAAAAAATTACATATTTTGACTGCGTGACTCCATATTCGGGGATACACACCCTCGTAACTTCAGCAAAGCACGTTTAAAATCTTAGGTCAGTGTGACGAATGGTTTGAGAGATATCTGAGGAACACACACACACTGACATACAGACACACAAACAGACAGCGATGTCTCGATTTTATAGATGGATGTATACAATAAAACAAATAAATTCTCTTTAGCAAATGAACAATGCAGACAAGTGCAACAATAGAAGTTTGAACAGTCTGATTATTCTTTTGTTTTTAGGAAATTAAAGTTTTTTATTGCCTGAAGCAGTGTTTTTAACCAGAGTGCTCTGGTATGTTCAGGTTTCTTTGGGAAATTAATTATCTAATTTCAGTTGTTAACTGGTCAATAATTTGTCATTGTTGTATCTAGGTTCTGAAGGCACCCATTCACAACAACAGCAAATTATTTGCAGTTTTTTTTGACAATTAAGAAGTTAAGTTAAATAATGTCCCACAAAAATCTGAACATACCGGGGCACCCCTGAAAAACACTGGCCTCAAGGGCAGAATTAACAGATTTACTGTAGCTTTTTTTTTTTTTTCCACAATATCTTTATTGAACCTTTTTTTTTTTTTTTAACAAACATGATACAAACAATCAAACACTAACACTAAAGTACTACAAAAAAAAAAAAATGCACTAAAAACACCAACAACCACCAACAAAATCAAGTCTTCAACAATGCTCCTCTGTTTAGTCTAGACAATCCAATACATAAGTATACATATTATGTTCACCAGTTTGGAATTTACAAGGTCCACACACATCATTCACCTTCTTCTTCAAGAGTTATGTTTAAATTTTTTACATAATCAATAAAAGGTCTCCATATATTCTCAAACACAATTTCCTTTGATTTTAGTATATATGTTATTCTTTCTAATGGAAGGTTTGTTAACATCTGTCTTAACCACTGAGTCACATCTGGTCTATGAGTCTTTTTCCATAATAGTGCAATACATTTTTTGGCATTAAGCAAACTGAGGTCTATGAATGTTCTTTCACTTTTATTAAAATTATGCTTTTCTGGGTACAGACCCAACAAAAACAGTTTAGGATTCAATATGATTTGTTTTGAGATTATTTTTTCAATTGTTACCCTCACCTCTTCCCAAAACATTCTTATTAATCTACATTCCCATAAACAATGAAATAGGGTTCCTTTACTTTCCATGCATTTTGTGCATGTATCTGGTATATTTTTGTTATATCTATTTAACTCCTCCGGTGTAACAAACATCCGCATTAACCATTTGAAATGTATCAATTTAAGGCGTGCATTTATTGATTTGGTTTGAGCTTCTGTACAAGCCAATTCCCATTGTTCCTCTGAAATTTCAGTTTGCAGATCTTCTTTCCAGTAGTTTAATCTTTTCAGTGAATTTTCACTTGAAGATAGTGTCAGTGAGTTATAAAACTCTGAAATAATACCCTTTCTTTTACTATCTTTCATCATCATTTTTTCCAAGGATGAATAAATAGGTCGAGTGAGAGCTTTATTTTGATTTGATCGAATAAAGTTTCTAAGTTGAAGATATTTAAAAAAATGTGTTCTATTGAGATTAAATTTGATCCTCAGCTCTTCAAAAGACATTATGTTGTCTGCACATGGCAAATATAAATCCTGAATCTTTTGTATCCCTTTTAAATTCCATACTTTAAATACAGCGTCCGCTCTCCCTGGTTTAAAATATTGATTACCCCATATTGGACTAAATTGTGACAATAACTGTGGTTCTTTTAAATAGTTTTTAGCTTCACACCATATTTTGATCATATGCTTTACAAATGGATTTTTAACTTGTTTTTGTAATTTTTTTGCCAAATCTGAGTATATGAATATGGGAAGAGGTAAAGGTAAATTGTATGATTCCATTTCAGTCCAGTGAGGGAGATCATTTGATGAAAAATAATATGTCATAGACCTCAGTTGTGCCGACCAATAATACAACATAAAATTTGGACATTTCAGACCTCCACGATCAAATGGTAAATATAATAAAGACAAACGTAATCTAGCCCTCCTGTTGTTCCATATAAATTCCACTAACTTTTTTTTTATTCTTGAGAATAGATCTAAAGGTGGTGATAAGGGAATGTATTGAAATAAATAAAGTATTTTAGGTAAAATATTACTTTTAAGTATATTGATTCTCCCGATCATCGACATTGGTAGTGACATCCATCTCTGAGTTAACTCATTGATATCTGACATTAAGGCTTCATAGTTGACACTGGCGACTGATTCTAGCTTAGGCATAATTTGGATTCCTAAATATTTAAACTGATTTACAACATTGAATTGATTTACCTCAGGGGCTGGGTAATTTCTCTGGGTCTCATTTAGCATTAATATTGAAGATTTAGTTTTATTTATTTTATATCCTGATATTTCCCCAAAATTCTTTATTAAATTCAACAAGGTTGGAATTGATTTTTTTAGATTCGACATAAACAAAATTATGTCATCGGCGTACAGGGAGATTTTATGTTCTGTTGGTCCAACTTTAATTCCATATATTTGTGAATGTAAACGTATCGCTATCGCTAAAGGTTCAATTGCCATAGTAAACAGTAAAGGTGAAAGTGGACAGCCTTGTCGACATCCTCTATTGATTTTTATTGGTTTTGAAATATTGTTATTTGTTAGGATTTCTGCTGTAGCATTATTGTATATTATTTGAACCCATTTTATGAAATTATTTCCAAGTCCAAACCTTTGTAGGACTTCAAAAAGAAAGGGCCATTCAACTCTATCAAAGGCCTTTTCGGTGTCCAATGATAGGAGAGCTGTATCCGGTGCTTCTTTATTAAAATAAATAATATTAAATAGTCTTCTTACATTATGGAAGCCTTGTCTACCCTTTATAAAGCCATTCTGATCTCGATTAATAATATTTGGTAAAATTTCTTGTATTCGTCTTGCTAAAATTTTACAGATTATCTTAAGGTCGGCGTTTAATAGGCTTATTGGTCTCATATTTTCACATTTATTAGAGGGCTTACCTGGTTTTGGCAGCAGTATAATTAAGGCATTATTTATGTATGATGGTAAATTATTATTTTGAAATGCTTCTAAAACCATTTCCAAAAAAGGTTTTATTAATTTATTCTTAAATTTTTTATAAAGGTCAACTGGAAGACCATCTGGTCCTGCACTTTTTCCTGATTTCATATTATCAATGGCTAGCCCAACTTCTTCTTGACTAATTTTAGAATCCAATATCTCCCTGTTTTCATTTGGAATACACGGTATAGATAGTTCGTTCAAAAACCCATTTAGTTTTGTTAAATCAGGTTCATTTTTGGTATCATATAATTTTTCATAGTAATCTCTAAAGGCTCTGTTAATTTCTAAAGGATCTATAACTACCTGTCCATTACTTATAATACTGGTAATTGGTGTTTTAATTTCCAATTGTTTAATCTGCCATGCTAATAATTTTCCCGATTTTTCACCTTGTTCATAAAAAGATTGTTTCAATCTTAGAAGACTCGAGGCAGCTCTATTCGCTGATTTTTTGTCGTATTCAGCTCTCAAAATCAGTAATTCATTCTCCAACCTTGGGTCACTTCCTGCATACACTTTTTCCTGAAGATTTTTTATTTTATGTTCCAATTTAGCTCTCTCCTCTCGAGTCTTCTTAGATTTTGATCCTGTATAACTAATAATATGTCCCCTAATAAAAGCTTTGAAAGCCTCCCACTTTACACATGCTGATGTTTGTGTAGTATTGATGTCAAAGAACTCGTCTATCTGTTTTTCTATATACTTGACAAATTCCTCATCCTGAAGCCATTTATGCTGAAATTGCCATCTACCTGATTCCTTTGTCAATTTTTTATCTACATATATTAGACAACAGGGTGCATGATCAGAGATCACGATGTTATCATAAAAGCAGTTTTGAATCTTGGACCTTAATTCTGTGGAAATCAAAAAATAATCAATACGTGAGAATGTCTTGTAGGTACTGGAATAACAAGAATAGGCTTTAACTTGTGGTTTCATTTCTCTCCATATATCTAACAATCTCAATTCTTTCATAAAATGATTAATAGTCATCCTACATCCAATGTGCGTACAATCCAGTCCTGTTGATCTATCCACACCTGGATTCAATGTACAATTAAAATCCCCTGCTATTATATGTTGCCCTGTAAGTGATGATAAGATGAGAAATAAATTAGCAAAGAACTTCTGATCATCTATATTGGGACCATATAAGTTCACAAGATTTATATTTTCTAATAGCAAAGAACCTTGAATGATTACATATCTTCCAAATTTGTCTCCAATTACATTTTTCACTTGAAAAGGAACTGATTTATGTATGAGAGTCATAACTCCCCTGGCTCGGGATGAAAATGAAGAGGTGAATACACTTCCCTGCCATCTACTCCTAATTCTTTTAACATCCTCCTCTATCAGATGAGTTTCTTGTAAAAACACAATTCTTGAACCCATGTCCTTTATTTTATTCATAACTTGTTTAAGTTTTTTTAAATTTTGTAGACCTCTGCAATTCCATGAAGTTAAATTAAGGTTAACACTTTGGTCCATGATCAATAGAGAGTTTGGGATTACCTTGCAGTGTAAACATGCTCATACAGAGAAGCAAAAACATGAGTGGTTGAACATTCATCCTACAAACTACACACAAACAAATTTCCCCTTCCCACACTTGTGGCAAACCCCCCAAAATCAAAAGAAAAATTCTGTCTCCCGATATAGCCATCGACCGTTCCACACCCACGGGGAACAGCCTAAGCCACTCCTTCTTCATCCTCCCAATCACCCTAACTCTACTGCTTTTAATGACGTAACATTAACTCTCCTCTGTAGTTTTCCAACTTAACTCCAAAATTTTTAACAACTTTGTACATCATAGTTTTTTTTTTTTTGTTTGTTTTGTTTTGTTTTTTTTAATATATAATACAATCTATATTTTGTAAACTTACTATTTACTTCAAGTCAGTCAGATGCCTGTGCAAATGCTTAATTATTCTACCTTATATTTTGTTCATGCTTAGCTCCCACCAGTCTCTTCTTCTTCTTTGATCTTCTTGATGAACTCCTGCGCCTCCTCTGGGGTCTTGAAGATGTGGGTTCTGCCCTCATACGTGGTCAGCAGTCTCGCAGGATAGATTACACCATGACGAATCCCAAGGTTGCGCAGCTCCTTACGTACGGGATCAAACTGCTTCCTCAATTGCTGGAGATTTACTGTAGCTTTTTCTTAAAAGGAACAACAAGGAACTTGATACCAGGGCTCAGTTACCTTCAGCATATGTTTAAACCCAGTGTTTTTAACAAGTGAATATGGCTTTAGATCCGCTGCTATAAAAACGCCAATGACATTTGTTATTGCTTTGGCTCCTTCTGAAAAGCCCTGGAGAGGCTGTCTAAATGCCGCTGGAAGCTGCGCTTGTACCACGCTAGTTTTTTTTTGTGCTGCACGTTCGCGTGGTGCCATTTCAAATGAGTTAACAAGGTAAACATACTGCCAAAAGCATATCTGATGCTGTTTTCATCTTATTCACTTGCCTTGGTCTGTCTCCAAGCTCTGGCTTCTCTGTACAGGGCTGAACTGTTTGTTTACGTTTCCGGCGCAAGGCACTTAATGTCCGTCACTCACCATGGTCCGTGTGGTACCTCGGTACACCTCTGCACCGAACAGAAGGTTTCGTACTAAAAAATTTGAATACAAATACAAAAGCCGTTAAACCCCTAATACAGCAGCAAATGTATTACTGTTGGTGTGCCAGTCTTTCTGTGCCAACAGCTGAGGTGGTTATTGTGCAGGTGAGTGTGTTACGGTCCCGGGGGGGTGGGGGGGGGGGGTGAACAGAGTTCAGGGTCCTGATGGCCTGATGAACAAAGCTGGTTAGCAGCATTGTGGAGCGGGCCTGTAGGCTCCGGTCCCTTTTCCCCAAGGGCAGAGGGCTGAAGAGGGAGTGTGAGGGGTGAGAGGTGTCGCCTGCAATGTTGATGGCTCTGCGGGTGAGGTAGATGTCAGAGGGGGGAGGGGGGCAGAGGGGCACCGATGAGCTTGCAGGCTGCTTTCACTGTGCATTGTAGTGTCTTCCGGCAGGAGGTGGTGCAGCTTCCATACCACACCGTGATACAGCTGGTGAGAATGCTCTCAATGATGCCCCACTAGAATAAGCACATGATGGGGGGTGAGACTTGTGTTCTTCTCAGTTTGCGGAGGAAATGGAGGCAAGTTTGAGCCTTCTCGGCCAGTAATGTGGTGTTGTTGGACCAGGAGAGGTCCTCAGAGATGTGCACCCCCAGGAACTTGGTATTGCTCACCCTCTCCACAGCTGCACCATCGATAATCAGAGGGGGGTGCTGTGTGTGTCCTCTCCTTGGTTTTTCTCACGTTCAGGAAGAGGTTATTGTCTTTACACCACTGGACCAGTTGGCTCATCTCATTTCTGTAGTTGCCCTCCTCGTTGTTGGTGATGAGGCCCACCACCGTCGTGCCATCCGCATACTTGATGATGTGGTTGGCGTTGTAGGCTGGTACGCAGTCATGGGTCAGCAGGGTAAAGAACAGCAGGCTGAGCTCGCACCGTTGTGGGGCCCCTGTGCTCAATGTGATGGTCTGGGAGGTGTTGCTGCCAACCCGCACAGTCTGTGGCCTTCCTGTGAGAAAGTCCAGCACCCAGTTACAGAGAGAGGTTTTAAGTCCCAAGTGTCTGAGTTTTTGTATTAGGTGGTGGGGTATGATTGTGTTGAATGCTGAACTGAAGTCCAAGAACAGCATTCCCACGTAGGAGTTCTTTGAATCCAGGTGGGTGAAGGCAGGATGGAGAGCAGCAGCGATGGTATCTTCTTTGGATCTGTTTGACCTGTATGCAAACTGAGATGGGTCGTGGGAGAGAGGGAGGATGGACTTGATGTTCTGCATGACCAGCTGCTTGAAGCACTTCATTATGATGGGAGTCAGTGCTACGGGCCGGTAATCGTTGTAGCTGGATGGGACGGGCTTCCTTGGGACTGGTATTATGGTGGCAGTTTTGAAACATGTGGAGACAACAGCTTGAGTCAGGGAGATGTTGAAGATGTTGGCCAGGACATTCTTAAGCTCCTCTGCACGGTCCTTCAGGACGCGACCCGGTATGTTGTCTGGTCCAGCTGCCTTGCGTGGGTAGATCCTGCAGAGCAAGGGTGTCAAACTCAAATTCACAGTGGGCCAAAATTAAGCAGTGAAGTAAAGTCACGGGCCAAACTCAATATTTATTGAAAAATTAACTGCAACTGATATGTAATGTTTAACCTTTTCATATGGAAACAAACTTTAGTTTTGCTTAAACACAGAATCTGGAACAACCAAAGCTTGATATTACAAACACATGAGAAATTAAATTTGAAATAAAAGACACATCAGTGGTATTCATTTCTTATTTAAATAAATAAATAAAGTATGTCTCTCCCCGTATCCTTTCAAGTTCCTTTTTAAAGTAAATCTTTTTCAAAGCCAACAACAAAAGAACCAAAAATAATAATGTCATTCAATAAAAATCCAACATTTCAACTATTAACAGACCATGCCTTGCAGTAGAAAAAGTGCATAAATAACAGATATATTCAAGCTCAGTTTGCTACACTCTGATTTACTCTGCACATTGGTCTAAGCCAGATACCTGGCATCTTTTCTTAGATGCAAGTTCATCAATGTCTGGGGTCAGGCTCTGAGCTGAGGAAAACCTCAGGATGGAGTGAAGGTGTTCATCAGTGAGTCGACTTCTGTGAGGTGTTTTGTTCACCTTCATCATAGAGAACAGTTGTTCACATAGATATGTGCTGCCGAACATTGAGAGCATCTGAGCAGCTTGGGTGCGTAATTGAGGCATTGTGTCGGGGAGGAAACATGGAAACCGCGCAGCACCAACAGAATCATATTTTGATTTGAGCATGTCATTACATTGGAGTTCAATTAGCTCCATTTTGAGGCTGGTTGGTGCGCTTTCCACGTCGATCGCAAACAGGTTACTGAGCAGTTCAAATCTCCCTTTCTGAGCCTCAAAGTCGGCAAATCGCCGGGAAAACTTGGCACTGAGCGCGTTGATTTTTTCAGCAAACTGTGCGCTAGGCAGCACGGCAGGAGAAATTTGCTCTACCATGGTTTGGCAGCATGGAAAATGACCCAAGTTTCCTTGCAGCATCAGAGTCTTCCACAGACACAACTTAGTTTTAAAGGTCCTCACTGCTGCGTACATGTCTGTGACGATGTGGCCCCGTCCCTGAAGCTGCAGGTTAAGCACATCGAGATGGCTCACAATGTCAGACAGAAATGCAAGCTCACACAGAAACTTTTTATCTCTCAGCTCTGTTGTGTCCTTCCCTTTGTTTTCCATAAACTGACAGATTTCCTCACATAGCTCAAAACATCTGTTCAGTACTTTTCCTCTGCTTAGCCATCTCACCTCTGTGTGATAGGGCACATCTCTGTATTCCGAATCCAACTCCTCCAGAAAAGACTTGAACTGCCGGTGATTCAAACCTTTGGCTCTTATGAAGTTGACTACTCGTTTTATAGAGCTCATAACATGTTCCATTTGCAGAGCTTTGCCACAGAGCGCTTCCTGATGTATGATACAGTGATAAACTGTAAGTTCACCTGCATCTTCCTCCCGCATCTTCTCCTGAATCCTGCCGACCAATCCACTCTTTTGACCGCACATCGCGGGCGCACCATCAGTCGTCAGTCCCACAAATTTATCCCAAGGCAGGCTCATTTCAGTTATACATTTGGATACCTCTTCAAAGATATCTTTTCCTGTGGTGGTGCCATGTATTGATTTTAATCCTAAAAGTTCCTCTGTGACGCACAGGCTTGAGTTTACTCCACGGATGAAGATTGACAGCTGGGCAGTATCAGACGTGTCGCTGCTCTCATCCACAGCAAGGGAGTATGCAATAAAATCTTTTCCCTTTTTTATTAGTTGTTCATGTAGATTAGTGGAAAGCTCACACACGCGCTCAGCCACGGTGTTTCTGCTCAGGCTCACATTTAAAAATTCTTGCTTTTTATCTGGGCACACGATGTCGCAAACTTTGACCATGCACTTTTTGACAAACTCTCCCTCATTAAAGGGCCGGGCTGATTTTGCTATCTCTGCTGCCACAATAAAGCTGGCCTTTACAGCAGCTTCACTTTTTGATTTTGCTTTCATAAACATAGTCTGCTGGCAAACCAGACTTCTTTTCATCTCCTCCACCTTCTGCAGCTTCTGCTTTACGTCCAGGTCCTTGTACTTTTCATAATGTTTTGTTTCATAGTGTCTTCTTATGTTATATTCTTTCCTTACAGCCACGTTAGCTCCGCACACAAGACAAACAGGTCTGTCCTTTATATTCGTGAACAGATAATCTGCCTCCCACCTGTCTTGAAAGCTCCTGTTGTCCATCTTTCGTTTGGCCATTTTTGTGGAGGGTGAAATTAATTTGTCCGATGTGACTGGAGCATGGTTGTCAATGACTGTCAACAGAAAAAAGGAGCGCTTGCCGGTTTCGACTGCGTGCCAACATACTAGCAAAGCATTGTGGGATCTGTAGTATTAGCGGTACAGTATATACCGCGGGCCAGCTCTAATGCACATTTGATATGATCTCGCGGGCCAATTATAATTACACTGCGGGCCAAATTTGGCCCGCGGGCCTGAGTTTGACACATGTGCTGCAGAGGGTCCTCTTCACGCTAGCTGGATCCAGACGTATGGCCTGCTTGTCTAGAGGAGGAGTGGTCTTCTGTGCTGATGTGCTGTTTTGTGCTTCAAAGCGTCCGAAGAAGTCATTTAGGTTGTTGAGCAGTGTGATGTCACTTGCACAGGTCTGAGGTGAAGGTTTGTAGTTGGTGAGGGTCTATATGCCACGGCAGAGAAAACGTGCATCTCTGGTGTTGCTGAAGTGGCCGGATATTTTCTTGCTATACTGTCGTTTTGACTCTTTGATGCCACGGCACAGGTTGGCCCTAGCTGTTGTTAATCCTGCAGTGTCGCCGGCCCTGAAGGCTGTGTCCCGAGCCCTCAGAAGCGTGTGGACCTCTGCTGTCATCCATGGCTTTTGGTTGGCACGACCAGTGGTGGTTTTGCGGTAAGTGACATCATCAATGCATTTAGCTATGTATGCTCCAACAACCTCAGTGTACTCCTCTAGGTTTGTGTGTCCATTGTGAGTGGCTGTGTGCTTGAAAGTGTCCCAGTCTGTAGTGCTGAAGCAGTCTTTCAGAGCATCAGAGGCCCCCTCTGGCCACACACGTACCTGCTTTTTTGTTGGTCTGATTGTTTTCACTCTGGGTTTGTATGCCAGCCTTAACAGGATGGTGATGTGGTCAGAGAGAGCCAGGTGGGAAGGGGGAAGGGTCTGCATGCTTTCTTGTGAGTTGTGTACACCAGGTCCAGCAAATTGTCTCCTCTTGCTGGAAAGTCTACATGTTGGCGTAGATTTGGTAGGAGGTCCTTTAAATCTGCATGGTTGAAGTCTCCTGCTGTGATGAGGAATCCATCTGGATGAACTGTTTGTGTCTCACTAATGGTCTGATGGAGTTCATTTAGCGCTTTACTCCTCTTGCCGATGCCAGTGGGCAAGGCATACATGGCGACTAGTCAGACAGATGAAAATTCTCTCGGAATGTAAAAGGGTCATCACTTGATGATCATAAACTCCACCAATGGAGAACAGTGTTTGCGTACAACAGTTGCATCACGGCACCAAGCGCCACTGATGTAGACACAGACGCCTCCCCCCGCAGGTTTTAGTCATAAATATGCTACTTTTTGTATTAATTTGCAACTTTTTCAAATTTTTTTCTCATAATTTTTGACTTTTTTTCTTGTGAATTTGCTAAATTCTCTTTTAGGTTTGTAACTTTTTTCAAGCAATTTTACCATTTTATTTTGCAAATTTGCAACTTTTTTCTCATAAATTATGACTTTTTTTCCCATCATAAATTTGCATCTTTTTTCTAGTAAATTTGCTACTTTTTTTTGTACATTTGTGCCTTTTTTCATAAATTTTTTTTTTTTTTTCTTCTCATAAATTTGTGACTAGGGCAGCACGGTGGCGGAGTGGTTAGCACTGCGGCAGCACAGTAACTCACCCTTGGCTGGGGGATCCTGGGTTCGATCCCAGCCCCCGACCAACATTGATCTGTGTGGAGTTTGCATGTTCTCCCCGTGTCTGCATGGGTTTACGCCAGGATTTCTCCGGTTTCCTCTCACATACCAAAAACATGCAAGTTAGCTTAATTGGCATCAAACTGGGGATTCTAAATTGTCCTTAGGTATGACTGTGAGAGTGAATGGTTGTCTGTCTCTCTGTGTTGGCCCTGCGATGGACTGGCGATCAGTCCAGGGTGTACCCTGCCTCTCGCCCAAAGATGCTGGGATAGGCTCCAGCCCCCTCCGCAACCCGAAAAGGATTAAGCGGAAGAAGATGAAACTTTGTGACTGTTTCCTGATAAATTTCTGACTTTTTTCTCATAGTTTTGCCTATGGCGCCAGTGTTGCTGAAACCTGCTCACCCACTTTAGATCCATGTAGGGCCCAAATGAGTTTAAAGCAGGTACACGTATGCTCATCTGTACCATAGGTAAAGTCCATGTGAGCAAACACAGATAGGGCCAACATGGAACCTGCGGACAATCCCACATGGGACCCATAAAATAGCCCAGATTAAACCTATAGTAGGGCCCACATGGAGATGCTGGCTTGGTAAATCTGAAACTGGAAATTAGTTGAAATAAATCAATTATGAGTGTTTTTTACTGAGATAAACAGTAAAATTGTATATATTCCCACTCCTATTTTCAGAAGACCAAATCACTCGTTAACACCCTTCACACCACATGAAAATCTGAAAAGATAATCAGCAGGACCACCACAATAATTGGGACTTTCCCGATGATTTTCGGAAGGGGAGAATCAGGTCAAAAATAGGCCGTGTGTGGCTGGCTTGAGGCTTCACAGAATGACGTCTCTGGAAATTATCCATTTTCACCCAGAATAGTAACAATAATTAGATGGTATTGCTTCTTAAAGTGGGCTTCCAGCGGCTCTCCAGAGAGGATCAAGTACTAGAGTCGGCATTAGTCAGCAGAAGACGGTACTGGCATCACAAATCAGGTGTCATATTTTTTATTATCGTTTCCTTTTCCAAACAAGATGTTTAATTTCCTGATAAAATGCTGCTATAATGTTATTTGGATACACTTATAGTCGCGTTAAAATATTCTCTTCTTCATTTTATTGAGCTTCAAAACCAAGCAAAGAGAAAACAATTAGCCACAGTAGCATTGGCACAGCTGTGTACTGGTGGAGGGGGGCCAAGCCCACAAATTTGTCAGCGCACATTTTAAGGTCAGCTGGTTAAATGGCAGAGAGGAGACTTGGCGAAACGGTGATGAGTTCCTGTCTGCTGCAGTGTTTCCCACACAATAGGATTATCTTTGTGGAGGTAGCACTCTTGAATTCAATTTAAGAATAGTAGAATGCTTTGTGACAGTAAGTAGCTGTAATCAGGTGGCGTTTTTAGTGAGTGTTTAATGAGCGCGGATATCTGCAGTGGTGAAGATTAATTAATGTCACTCAGTTGAGCACTACTACATCAAACCCACATGAGCCTGACATTGAAATGGGCTGCAGCAGAACTAGTGGATATAAATTTCAAAACTAGTATTTTATTTACAGTTGCAATCAAAATTATTCAACCCCCACTGCAAATTAGGTTTATTGGTAAAATGTACAAACTAGCAGCTGTTTGCATTAGGGGTGGGTTCAAAAGATCGATATATCGATATAGATCGATCCACGTTTGACTGAGCCGATATCGATCCACAAAATCCGCGGATCGATCTTTTAATATAATATTAATATATTTTAATATAATATTTTTACGTTTGTAAACGTCTGCTGAGTATAATCGGGTCGAAACCGGGTCAGTGAGCCAGGAACAATGGCCGAGAACTATAAACAACCGACGCGCTAACGGAGCTAGCAAGCTAACGGATATGCTAGTTCTTCTTCTGTGGTGTTAAAACGGTTCTCATCCGGCAAGAGTTCCCTGCCGCACGTAAACACGAAAGACGTGTGCACGCGTGGCAGGGACATTAAGAGACGTGCGTGTCTCTTAATTTAGCAACAAAAGTCACCGTAAAGACTGTCCTCAACAGCTTCTGAATATTTTTCATAAAGCGGGGATAAACGGACTTTTACTCCGTGCAGCGCTGTGTTGGAACATAAAGTTGACGACTGATAAAGGGAAAATGCGCGGAGACTGAAACCCGTGAAGCAGAGGGAGACTTGGAGCTGCTGAGACTGTGAGTATAATATCATTTGTTTGTTTTAACATTTATGTCATCAATTAATAATTTATCCGGTATGATGGTGGTTTCTTTTACAAACTATGGACACAGAGAGAACTATTGGTTAAGTGCTGTGAATAAATGCAGAATTAAGGTATATTTTATGAGATTATGGACTTATGCCACTTAAGTAAGAGATGTGAAGAGAATAAACCACAATAAAATTAATAAAGGCTGCAGTACAACAAGCTATTTTTACTCAGTAGAACTAAATTGAAATGAACAAACCTTCTCAGGAAATGAATTGAAACCCTTTTCAAACACTGAAAGTTAATTTGTAGTTAAAATCTATATATAAAAAAAACCTAAATTATCAAACCCTACTGTGGTGTGGGGATTTAAAAATATGAATGTTAATTTTACTGTGAAATCTATTCTTTTTATCTGCCTTCAGATGTGTGAAGACTGGAAGCTTCATTCTCACTGAGACCTTCTGAAGGTCAGAGGTCGTCAGTGGAGGAGCATCCCTGCTTCATGTGGATTTCAGCACAGAAGAAGACCTTCAAATTCAAGATTCAAGGAGGTGCTGCCATCATTTTCTCCACACTAACATGCATTCAATGCAATTTAGTTGTTGTAATGACAAATTCTTTTATTTCTTTAAGTTCTCAGCAAGAATACAGTGTTGATCATTTTTTCACAATTTTACTGAGCATTTAATTCTAAATAAATCACTGTTTAACAGGACATTTTTGGCAATCCTGTGCTTTTCTTGTGGTGTTACATAGAATAGCATCACTGTAAACTATGGCAAAAGCAGCTGCTTTAAAATCTGTACTTCCTCACACAACTTTGAGTGCAAAAAAACTCTAAAAGTGCCATAACTTTTTGGAAAAGCTCCCACAAATCCAGGCTTTTTGGGCCACAACAATCACAAAAATGGCTGACAAAATCCTGGAGGGACTGAAATACAGTGAGATTATGTATGCATGGTTCATGCATTGAATTTGTTTCCTTGCTCTGGGTGGTGAACTTGACACGACACACCCTTTGCACTAAAGAAAGCTCCTGTGAGCACTTTATGAAATGATAAGTTAAATAATTTTTTTTTTTTTTTTTTTTTTTTTTTTTTTTTTATTACTTATTTGTACCCGTAGGTAGACTTGGTTTGCAGTCTGGTGACAAGCCACCGGCTGCTGGTCGCTGCGTGCGCGAGCGCCCTAAACCTACATGTTTTTTTGGTATGCGGGAGGAAACCGGAGAAATCCCGGAGTAAACCCGCGCAACACGGGGAGAACATGCAAACTCCAATAATAAGATAAGATATAAGATAAGATAAGATAAGCCTTTATTAGTCCCACAACGGGGAAATTCCAGGATTGCAACAGCACAGGGATAGCAACACTCAGAGCAACAATCAGAAGGCAAGAAAAAAAAAAAACAAGCAAGCAAGAGCAGCTAATAAACATATGTACGTATTACTATAAAATATATATATATACACACACACACAGACACACAGTGCAGAGCATTGTAGCTGGATGGAATAAATATATGAATATATGAACACACAGTGCAGAGCATTGTAGCTAGATGGAATAAATATGTAAATATATAAACACCCACAGTACGGAGCATTGCAGCTAGGTGGAATAAATATGCAAGTATATAAACACACACAGTGCGGAGCAATGTAGCTAGATGGAATAATATGTAGATATATAAATATATAAACACCCACAGTACGGAGCATTGTAGCTAGATGGAATAAATATGCAAATATATAAACACACACAGTGCAGAGCATTGTTGCTAGATGGAATGAAACAGCATAACCGTCTACTTAGTTATCCTACATGGTATGATTATGTGCCCATACATATTCTCACCCTCCATAGCGACCGGTATGTTCCTAGTTGTATGCCGGAGAGGACCATTGTGTAAGTCTATTGCATCTTTTGCATTCAAAAAAACTATTAGTTTGTTACGTCTTTTTGCTATCTCTGCGAGCAGCCCTGCTTAGGTTGTACAGTCTGACAGCCGTTGGTAGGAAGGACCTACGAAACCTCTCGGTTGTGCACCTGGGATGATGTAGTCTGCTGCTAAATGAGCTCCTCAGTGCATTCAGTATGTCCTGCATAGGGTGGAACTCGGACTCCAGCAGAGATGACAGTTTAGCCACCGTCCTTCTCTCTCCTATCTCCTCCATCGGATCAAGGCGCTGCCCCAGGACAGAGCTAGCTTTCTTAATCAGTTTGTTCAGTCTCTTCCTATCGGCTGCAGTAATGCCACTGCCCCAGCAGACCACTCCAAAAGTGATGGCTGATGCCACCACCGTGTCATAGAATGACTTCAGCAGCGCCCCTTGTACACCAAAAGACCTGAGTCTCCTCAGCAGGAACAGCCTGCGCTGTCCCTTCTTGTAGAGTGCATCAGTATTGTGTGACCAGTCTAGTTTATTGTTCAGATGAATACCCAGGTACTTATAGGATGTCACCATCTCGATGTCTGTTCCCTGTATATTTACTGGTACTGTGAGGGGCTGCCCATGCCTGCGGCAGTCCACCACCAGCTCCTTAGTTTTCCTCGCGTTGATAAGATAAGATAAGATAAGATAAGCCTTTATTAGTCCCACAACGGGGAAATTCCAGGATTGCAACAGCACAGGGATAGCAACACTCAGAGCAACAATCAGAAGGCAAGAAAAAAAAAAAAAAAAAAAAAACAAAAAAAAAAAAAAACAAGCAAGCAAGAGCAGCTAATAAACATATGTACGTATTACTATAAAATATATATATATACACACACACACAGACACACAGTGCAGAGCATTGTAGCTGGATGGAATAATATATGAATATATGAACACACAGTGCAGAGCATTGTAGCTAGATGGAATAAATATGTAAATATATAAACACCCACAGTACGGAGCATTGCAGCTAGGTGGAATAAATATGCAAGTATATAAACACACACAGTGCGGAGCAATGTAGCTAGATGGAATAACATGTAGATATATAAATATATAAACACCCACAGTACGGAGCATTGCAGCTAGACGGAACAAATATGCAAATATATAAACACACACAGTGCAGAGCATTGCCGCTAGATGGAATGAAACAGCATAACCGTCTACCCAGCTATCCTGCATGGTATGATTATGTGCCCATACACACTCTCACCCTCCATAGCGACCGGCATGCTCCTAGTTGTATGCCGGAGAGGACCACTGTGTAAGTCTATTGCATCTTCTGCATTCAAAAAACTATTAGTTTGTTACGTCTTTTTTGCTATCTCTGCGAGCAGCCCTGCTTAGGTTGTACAGTCTGACAGCCGTTGGTAGGAAGGACCTACGAAACCTCTCGGTTGTGCACCTGGGATGATGTAGTCTGCTGCTAAATGAGCTCCTCAGTGCATTCAGTATGTCCTGCATAGGGTGGAACTCGGACTCCAGCAGAGATGACAGTTTAGCCACCGTCCTTCTCTCTCCTATCTCCTCCATCGGATCAAGGCGCTGCCCCAGGACAGAGCTAGCTTTCTTAATCAGTTTGTTCAGTCTCTTCCTATCGGCTGCAGTAATGCCACTGCCCCAGCAGACCACTCCAAAAGTGATGGCTGATGCCACCACCGTGTCATAGAATGACTTCAGCAGCGCCCCTTGTACACCAAAAGACCTGAGTCTCCTCAGCAGGAACAGCCTGCGCTGTCCCTTCTTGTAGAGTGCATCAGTATTGTGTGACCAGTCTAGTTTATTGTTCAGATGAATACCCAGGTACTTATAGGATGTCACCATCTCGATGTCTGTTCCCTGTATATTTACTGGTACTGTGAGGGGCTGCCCATGCCTGCGGCAGTCCACCACCAGCTCCTTAGTTTTCCTCCCGTTGATCTGGAGGCAGTTCCGATGGCACCAGTCCACGAAGTCCTGGATAAGCCCTCTGTACTCAGCTTCATCTCCATTGGAGATGAGGCCAACGATCGCAGAGTCATCAGAGAACTTCTGTAGATGGCAGTGTGTTGTGTTGTGTGAGAAGTCCGCAGTATAAAGAGTGAACAGGAAGGGAGCCAGCACCGTTCCCTGGGGGGCCCCCGTGCTACTGATGATCGTGTCGGACACACAGTCCCGGGTTCTCACAAACTGAGGCCGGTTCGTGAGGTAGTCCAGGATCCATGATGACAGGTGCTGGTCCACCCCTGCGCGCAGCAGCTTGTCCTTCAGGATCATCGGTTGGATGGTGTTGAAAGCACTGGAGAAGTCAAAGAACATGATCCTCACCATATTCCCGGGCTTCTCCAGGTGGGACAGAGAACGGTGAAGGAGGAAGATCACCGCATCCTCCACCCCAATGCCATGCTGGTAGGCGAACTGGAGTGGATCCATCGCTGGTTCCACCAGGGGGCGGAGGTGAGCAAGGAGCAGTCTCTCCAGGGTCTTCATCAAGTGGGACGTCAAGGCCACCGGTCTGTAGCTGTTCAGGTCTTTGGGGTGGGAAGTTTTTGGTACAGGTACCACACAAGATGTTTTCCACAGCTGTGGTACCCTCCCCAGTTTCAGGCTCATGTTGAAGATATACGTCACAATCCCACACAGCTGGTCTGCACAGGACTTGAGGAGCTTTGCGCTGATGCCGTCCGGTCCCGGCGCCTTCCTCGCCTTGATCTTCCTCAGCTCCGTCCTCACCTGGGTCCTGGTCAGGGTCAGGATGGGGGGCTGTGTGTTGGGAGTGGGGGGGTGTTGGTAGAGTGGGGAGTGGGCAGCAGGACTTGATTTCTTTAGAGGCAGCAGTGGTTGTTGTGCAGTCAGGGGGGAGGGCGGTTGGTCAAATCTATTGAAAAACAGATTCAGGTTGTTCGCCCACTCCCTGCCCCCTGTGGCCTGGGGGGAGTGCAGGAAAAAATAATAATGCAATTTTAATAATGCAAAAAAAATGCATTATTAACTGATTTTGGGTCAGTTCTATATGTGATAATTTATGTATTAACAAAGTTAGAAGATTCTTGGTACAATTTGCAGCATTAGGTCTCAAAGATTTTTGTTTCATGGGAAGTAAAATGGCTATTAAAATGGTAATTCCCCAGATCGAATCGGAATCGAATCGAATCGGAATCGAATCGATTCAGAATCTCAAGAATCGGAATCGAATCGATTCTGGAAATTAGGGATTGTTCCCAGCCCTAGTTTGCATCAAACCAGAGCAATTTAACCAGCTCAACACAACTAATATTACAAGTGGTTTCTCCAAATTCAACACAAAATGCCAATTTTAATGACTACTGCAGTCTCAAAATTATTCAGCCCCTTCATGACAAGCATCTTTAGCACGTAGTAGAGCACCTTTTTGCTGTTATGACCTGCTGCAAACGTGATGCATAGCCAGACACCAGCTTCTGGCAGCGTTCCTGAGGAATCTTAGCACATTCCTCCTGGACAAAGGCCTCCAGTTCACTAATATTCTTGGGTTTGCGTGCTGCAACCGCCTTTTTGAAATCCCACCAGAGATTTTCAGTGGGTTCATGTCAGGCAACTGTGATGGCCACTCTAGTATCATCCAGGACATCTTCTGAAACCCAAACCTTGGTGGACTTTGAGGTATCCTTGGAATCATTGTCCTGTTGGAAAGTCCAATGATGACCAAGCTTCAGCTTCCTCACAGACGGCATGACATTTTCTCCCAGAATTTCCTGATACTTGATTAAATTCTTCGGGTACCTCTGTGCGTTGACTTTCCTCTCCCCATTCTGTTATGCTGAGCACCAAGCTAGAAGGTGGAAAGTACCATTTTTATATGGTCTTTGGTATGACCCGGTCGGGATTTCCTGCTTAGCCTGATTGGTTATACCAATTACCGGAGTGGTGGCCTAGTTGATAGAGCATCCGCCCCACAACTGGGAGGTTGGGGGTTCAAGTCCCGGCTGGGTCATACCAAAGACCATAAAAAAAAATGGTACTTCCCACCTTCTACCTTGGTGCTCAGTGTAATAGAATGGGGGAAGGAGAAGTTGTTTGTGGTGGTGCCTTGCATGGCAGCAACCCCTCTGATTCTAAATGTGATTAACATTGTAAATAGGAGAAATGTAATTTTGTTCTACTGTACAAGATTGGCTGCATGGACTGAATGACAATAAAATTGGCTTCTTCTTCTTTTTCTTATAATAAGCACTGGGCATGGCTACAGACCTGAGTTCATTCCCTCTATTAATGGGATCCACAGTTCACTAAAATGTCCTAAATCACTTTGGTTCATTCACTAAAAAAATCAGTTCTAAATAATCGTACACCGAGTCACTCAGTGCTGTCCTGGAGCTCTAACTGCCTGCCACTCACCGAACTGAAAAACGCAGCTGAACTGAGTAGGTGGGGCTCGCTCCTTCACTACTCTTCAGTACGCTCACTGCTGAACTGATGAGATCGTGAGAGAGGCAACTGAATGAACGAAACAGCAGCCAGGGTGTCGGTCTCTGCTCCACAGTACACGTTCATGTACTGAGAACTGAGGGAGGCAGCTGAATGAAGCAGCAGCAGCAGCTTGGATTCATGCTGTGTGTTTAAACATAGTAAACAGTAACGGATTATTTTTTTTTCCACAATATCTTTATTGAACCCTTTTTTTTTTTTTTTTAACAAACATGATACAAACAATCAAACACTAAAGTACTACTACAAAAAAAAAAAAAAATGCACTAAAAACACCAACAACCACCAACAAAATCAAATCTTCAACAATGCTCCTCTGTTTAGTCTAGACAATCCAATACATAAGTATACATATTATGTTCACCAGTTTGGAATTTACAAGGTCCACACACATCATTCACCTTCTTCTTCAAGAGTTATGTTTAAATTTTTTACATAATCAATAAAAGGTCTCCATATATTCTCAAACACAATTTCCTTTGATTTCAGTATATATGTTATTCTTTCTAATGGAAGGTTTGTTAACATCTGTCTTAACCACTGAGTCACATCTGGTCTATGAGTCTTTTTCCATAATAGTGCAATACATTTTTTGGCATTAAGCAAACTGAGGTCTATGAATGTTCTTTCACTTTTATTAAAATTATGCTTTTCTGGGTACAGACCCAACAAAAACAGTTTAGGATTCAATATGATTTGTTTTGAGATTATTTTTTCAATTGTTACCCTCACCTCTTCCCAAAACATTCTTATTAATCTACATTCCCATAAACAATGAAATAGGGTTCCTTTACTTTCCATGCATTTTGTGCATGTATCTGGTATATTTTTGTTATATCTATTTAACTCCTCCGGTGTAACATACATCCGCATTAACCATTTGAAATGTATCAATTTAAGGCGTGCATTTATTGATTTGGTTTGAGCTTCTGTACAAGCCAATTCCCATTGTTCCTCTGAAATTTCAATTTGCAGATCTTCTTTCCAGTAGTTTAATCTTTTCAGTGAATTTTCACTTGAAGATAGTGTCAATGAGTTATAAAACTCTGAAATAATACCCTTTCTTTTACTATCTTTCATCATCATTTTTTCCAAGGATGAATAAATAGGTCGAGTGAGAGCTTTATTTTGATTTGATCGAATAAAGTTTCTAAGTTGAAGATATTTAAAAAAATGTGTTCTATTGAGATTAAATTTGATCCTCAGCTCTTCAAAAGACATTATGTTGTCTGCACATGGCAAATATAAATCCTGAATCTTTTGTATCCCTTTTAAATTCCATACTTTAAATACAGCGTCCGCTCTCCCTGGTTTAAAATATTGATTACCCCATATTGGACTAAATTGTGACAATAACTGTGGTTCTTTTAAATAGTTTTTAGCTTCACACCATATTTTGATCATATGCTTTACAAATGGATTTTTAACTTGTTTTTGTAATTTTTTTGCCGAATCTGAGTATATGAATATGGGAAGAGGTAAAGGTAAATTGTATGATTCCATTTCAGTCCAGTGAGGGAGATCATTTGATGAAAAATAATATGTCATAGACCTCAGTTGTGCCGACCAATAATACAACATAAAATTTGGACATTTCAGACCTCCACGATCAAATGGTAAATATAATAAAGACAAACGTAATCTAGCCCTCCTGTTGTTCCATATAAATTCCACTAACTTTTTTTTTATTCTTGAGAATAGATCTAAAGGTGGTGATAAGGGAATGTATTGAAATAAATAAAGTATTTTAGGTAAAATATTACTTTTAAGTATATTGATTCTCCCGATCATCGACATTGGTAGTGACATCCATCTCTGAAGTAACTCATTGATATCTGACATTAAGGCTTCATAGTTGACACTGGCGACTGATTCTAGCTTAGGCATAATTTGGATTCCTAAATATTTAAACTGATTTACAACATTGAATTGATTTACCTCAGGGGCTGGGTAATTTCTCTGGGTCTCATTTAGCATTAATATTGAAGATTTAGCTTTATTTATTTTATATCCTGATATTTCCCCAAAATTCTTTATTAAATTCAACAAGGTTGGAATTGATTTTTTTAGATTCGACATAAACAAAATTATATCATCGGCGTACAGGGAGATTTTATGTTCTGTTGTTCCAACTTTAATTCCATATATTTGTGAATGTAAACGTATCGCTATCGCTAAAGGTTCAATTGCCATAGTAAACAGTAAAGGTGAAAGTGGACAGCCTTGTCGACATCCTCTATTGATTTTTATTGGTTTTGAAATATTGTTATTTGTTAGGATTTCTGCTGTAGCATTATTGTATATTATTTGAACCCATTTTATGAAATTATTTCCAAGTCCAAACCTTTGTAGGACTTCAAAAAGAAAGGGCCATTCAACTCTATCAAAGGCCTTTTCGGCGTCCAATGATAGGAGAGCTGTATCCGGTGCTTCTTTATTAAAATAAATAATATTAAATAGTCTTCTTACATTATGGAAGCCTTGTCTACCCTTTATAAAGCCATTCTGATCTCGATTAATAATATTTGGTAAAATTTCTTGTATTCGTCTTGCTAAAATTTTACAGATTATCTTAAGGTCGGCGTTTAATAGGCTTATTGGTCTCATATTTTCACATTTATTAGAGGGCTTACCTGGTTTTGGCAGCAGTATAATTAAGGCATTATTTATGTATGATGGTAAATTATTATTTTGAAATGCTTCTAAAACCATTTCCAAAAAAGGTTTTATTAATTTATTCTTAAATTTTTTATAAAGGTCAACTGGAAGACCATCTGGTCCTGCACTTTTTCCTGATTTCATATTATCAATGGCTAGCCCAACTTCTTCTTGACTAAATTTAGACTCCAATATCTCCCTGTTTTCATTTGGAATACACGGTATAGATAGTTCGTTCAAAAACCCATTTAGTTTTGTTAAATCAGGTTCATTTTTGGTATCATATAATTTTTCATAGTAATCTCTAAAGGCTCTATTAATTTCTAAAGGATCTATAACTACCTGTCCTTTACTTATAATACTGGTAATTGGTGTTTTAATTTCCAATTGTTTAATCTGCCATGCTAATAATTTTCCTGATTTTTCACCTTGTTCATAAAAAGATTGTTTCAATCTTAGAAGACTCGAGGCAGCTCTATTCGCTGATTTTTTGTCGTATTCAGCTCTCAAAATCAGTAATTCATTCTCCAACCTTGGGTCACTTCCTGCATACACTTTTTCCTGAAGATTTTTTATTTTATGTTCCAATTTAGCTCTCTCCTCTCGAGTCTTCTTAGATTTTGATCCTGTATAACTAATAATATGTCCCCTAATAAAAGCTTTGAAAGCCTCCCACTTTACACATGCTGATGTTTGTGTAGTATTGATGTCAAAGAACTCGTCTATCTGTTTTTCTATATACTTGACAAATTCCTCATCCTGAAGCCATTTATGCTGAAATTGCCATCTACCTGATTCCTTTGTCAATTTTTTATCTACATATATTAGACAACAGGGTGCATGATCAGAGATCACGATGTTATCATAAAAGCAGTTCTGAATCTTGGACCTTAATTCTGTGGAAATCAAAAAATAATCAATACGTGAGAATGTCTTGTAGGTACTGGAATAACAAGAATAGGCTTTAACTTGTGGTTTCATTTCTCTCCATATATCTAACAATCTCAATTCTTTCATAAAATGATTAATAGTCATCCTACATCCAATGTGCGTCCAATCCAGTCCTGTTGATCTATCCACACCTGGATTCAATGTACAATTAAAATCCCCTGCTATTATATGTTGCCCTGTAAGTGATGATAAGATGAGAAATAAATTAGCAAAGAACTTCTGATCATCTATATTGGGACCATATAAGTTCACAAGATTTATATTTTCTAATAGCAAAGAACCTTGAATGATTACATATCTTCCAAATTTGTCTCCAATTACATTTTTCACTTGAAAAGGAACTGATTTATGTATGAGAGTCATAACTCCCCTGGCTCGGGATGAAAATGAAGAGGTGAATACACTTCCCTGCCATCTACTCCTAATTCTTTTAACATCCTCCTCTATCAGATGAGTTTCTTGTAAAAACACAATTCTTGAACCCATGTCCTTTATTTTATTCATAACTTGTTTAAGTTTTTTTAAATTTTGTAGACCTCTGCAATTCCATGAAGTTAAATTAAGATTAACACTTTGGTCCATGATCAATAGAGAGTTTGGGATTACCTTGCAGTGTAAACATGCTCATACAGAGAAGCAAAAACATGAGTGGTTGAACATTCATCCTACAAACTACACACAAACAAATTTCCCCTTCCCACACTTGTGGCAAACCCCCCAAAATCAAAAGAAAAATTCTGTCTCCCGATATAGCCATCGACCGTTCCACACCCACGGGGAACAGCCTAAGCCACTCCTTCTTCATCCTCCCAATCACCCTAACTCTACTGCTTTTAATGACGTAACATTAACTCTCCTCTGTAGTTTTCCAACTTAACTCCAAAATTTTTAACAACTTTGTACATCATAGTTTTTTTTTTGTTTGTTTTGTTTTTGTTTTGTTTTTTTAATATATAATACAATCTATATTTTGTAAACTTACTATTTACTTCAAGTCAGTCAGATGCCTGTGCAAATGCTTAATTATTCTACCTTATATTTTGTTCATGCTTAGCTCCCACCAGTCTCTTCTTCTTCTTTGATCTTCTTGATGAACTCCTGCGCCTCCTCTGGGGTCTTGAAGATGTGGGTTCTGCCCTCATACGTGGTCAGCAGTCTCGCAGGATAGATTACACCATGACGAATCCCAAGGTTGCGCAGCTCCTTACGTACGGGATCAAACTGCTTCCTCAATTGCTGGATTCCTGTGGCCAAATCTGGGTAGAACCGCACCTGCTGGTCCTGGTGTTTAATCTCTCCTTTTTTAGCTCGTGCAGCGTTGAAGATCTTCATCCTGTCTCTGTTGCTAAGAAACTTCATAATTAAGGTCCTCGGCGGTCCCTTATCTCTCCGTGGGCCAATACGATGTGCTTTTTCCAGAACCACTGCTGATTGCAACTCCTCGCTGCCCAGCACCTCCGGAATCCACTTTTCCAGAAAGGAACATACGTCCCGACCTTCTGATTCCTCTGGAAGACCCACCAGCCTCAAATTATTCTGTCTCGACCGAGATTCCAAATCCAAAATATTATCTTCCAGAGATTTATTTTTTTTTTCCAAAGTGCGCACCTTTAATTGAAGACGGGTGACGTCATCTTCAGCACTAGCGAGACGGAGCTCCATCTGCGCCGTTCGTTCTACACAGTCACCCAATTCCTTTCTTATTCCTTCCAACGCTGTCATAATCCCATCAAATCTAGAGGAAAAGTCCGCTCTCATTGAGCTCATGGCTGCCATCAGCGCATCTGCGCCATTCCCCGCAGAAATCGCAGCGTTGCCAGCCTCCTCCGCCATATATGGAGTTTTGTTCGCTGCGTCACAGACCTGAAAGTCCGTTAATTTGGACTGTTTCGGCGGCTCGCTTTTTCCTTTTCCTGGTTTTCCAGCCTTAGGCTTCGCCGACATATCCTCGCCCAAATGCTGGGATACGTTCTGTCCCAAATGAGAGAGTTATTTGCCGATTTTTTTTTTCCAGGAGCAGAGCAGAGCGAGACACGTCCGTCCTACGTGGCAGCCATAACCGGAAGTCCAGTAACGGATTATTACTATTATTATTATGCTGGATTATTTTAAGAGTATATTTAACCCTTTTATTTTCGTACTTGGGGGGTTTAGGCATTTTATTGGTTTTAATTGAGTTTGCTGTTTTTCTTTTTTTTACTGGTTGATTTTTTGCACGTTATTATTATTGCATGTTTAAACACTACTACCCACTGTTCCTTACTGAGGTGCATCACCCAAATGAGGAGTTCTGTTGTCTAGGGAGCTTTTGCCCCAGTTACACAGACACCTTTTACAAGTCTGGCATTTTAGAGGTTTGCTTGACAATTGTTAGATATGACCACAGGTTTTATTATGATTTTTTAAGTCCTTTTAACTGATCTGGATCGTGTTCTTAGATTTACTAAGTCTGATTCCAGCAGCAGCTGTCTCAATCAGAGCTCACATAAAGTATGCCGTTACCTCGCATTTAAGTTTCCTCATTGTCCCCCTTATTGTCATATTACAGATTTTACCATGGAGTGTAAAGAGGGAACGAGGTGAGATCAGAGAGAGCATACTTTTTCAGTTTCTTTCTTTTACTATAATAAAGCACTTTCGAATCATGATGGGTGAGTATTATTTGTGTGGTGTCATTGGGTGCAGGTGTGTGAACTACCAAAACGCAGTTAAATTTATGGGGATAGTGTAATAGGGCACCACTACCCATTGCTATTGGCAGCAGACTCCCATCCCCCCAAGCCCTCAGTGTCTACAGTGGCACTGAGACACGGGCGACCCCACGGGGCAGTAGGCAGGGGGATCCTCTTCACCGACACCGCACGGCACACTCCCACCCCAAAGCCCTAAGTGTATCAAATAATATGTATGATGCACCCAGAATTGGGGGGAGGTAAGACTGGGAGGGGGGCGGTCCCAGAGAGAGAGCCCATCCCCTCCAGAAGCCAGCTCCCAAACTGGCTCTGGAAGACACCCACTTCCCCCAGATCCCATCCCAGGGCAAGGAGTGCCAGGCTGTGCAACCCAGGACCCGCCAACGTCGTACCCCAGTGCCCACCAGCACCACAGGCACGATGGGGCAGCCACACTCACACTTACTTCCACACATCTTGTACACACTCTGTATGCACATACACAAACATATATAATAATAATACAGTGATCCACATGTCAAGCGACATCCCAAAGCGCCCCTGCGAGCCCACCCCCCATCCCCCCAGATGGACATTGCTGGCGGTAGGCTATCCCCGCAGCCACAGCCATCCCGAGGCAAACTGACCAAAAAACGGTTGCCAACCCACGCCAACGGCTCCCCCAACCACCACCAAACACCCACACACACCCATACCCGGCGCCATGGACACTGGAGGCAATGCAGGAAAAGCGCCCCGGGACACAGCAGAACACAACTAAGCACTTTAAACTCATGCATCGCATAATTCTACAGACGCACTTTTCTAAGCTACACAATGCACCTTAGCACTTACACTTTAACATCCTGAACAACACCTTGGTCATTGTGGTACTTTTTGCTGGTCTGGGATTGACGATATTCACCTTGACTTTGTTCCTTTATATCTCTCTTTCTATCAGTGTGCAATCCCACTGCTATTTTTATTATTGTTGTGTTGTGTTATCTGTTTTATGTGGCTGGCATTGGCTGGCTAGGGGACACAAGATGGAAGTTAGCTTCAGCTATTATCTTGTATACTGCATATTTACATGTCTTATTTTCATTAATGAGGTCTAAATGGGTTAGGACGTGCTGAGGTCGAATGCAGAAATGAACATCTACATTTCCACTGAAATACCCCACTCATAGCACAGCGTCTCTCCAATAGCCTCTCCTAACCAAATCCTACTGTCTGGCTTCTCGTGCCGACCCTGCTTTCACTAAATGACAGAGGGTGTCAGCGAGTCTCTGGCACTATAACCAGGTTGTTCCGGGTAGGTGGGGCTCGTCAGACTTGGGTGACAGTCCACCTAGTTGAAGGACCACTCTGATTTCAAATCTGGGCAGGTGGTGCCTGTTAGCCTCGGCCGGCAAAGTACCTAGGAGACGGTAAACTCTGATTCCAAACCTCCGCTGCCTTGTGACTATACCTGATTGCAGGAAAGGCTTCGGGAGTAAACCTTGAGGATAAATCCAGAGTGGAGCCCTAAGGCAGTTGGCAGATGCTCAGCACTACTTCTGGCAACTCCTGCAGTGGAACTGGTCCCAAACTGTATTGGATCATCCTTTCCTTTGGACTCAGCCAGTGACACCGAGAGGGGGACACTGACGTATGGGCAGCCCAGTGTCTCCATACTACCCCGTCCAGGCTTTTAAGTGCAAACTGGAGAGACCACTCTAGCGGCGTCGCAAGATTCCGGCACAACATGGGAAGAGGCAGTTACCGGTTGTAAGCTCCAACCGATTGGCGTAGGGAGGAGTGCCAGGGGTCTCGTCCGACGGTGGGAGAAGCCTTCGCAGCTTCATTGGGCAGCTACCGCCCGCCTCAAGCTGGGCAGCCCCCAGCCAGTAAGGTGCTGCCCCACCATGGCTTGCCTGCTCTACTGGGTGCATAGAGCTTAGGGGTCTCTCCCGACAAGCAAGCATCAATCTGCACCAGGTGGTCAAAAGGAGGAGAGCTGGAACGTTCGCACCATGTGCCCCGGACTTACCGCTGATCTCCAAGAAATGGACGACTCTCGCAAGACCGCCATCATCAATAAGGAACTGGCACAACTTAACATCGATGTTGCCTGCCTTCAGGAAACCCGCCTGGCTGACAGCAGCTCTCTTAAGAGAATCAGACTACACCTTTTATTAGCAGGGCCTGTCCCAGGACGAGTCCAGGCAGCATGGTGTAGGTTTTGCAGTGAGGAATTCACTGTTCGTCACCACAGAAACCCCTACAGGAGGGTCCGAAAGAATCCTGACAGACGTTGCCCTCGACGCCTTGCCTGGCCTACCAGTCAGGGAGGAGCTTGACGAAATGCCCACGCTGGAAGAGCTCAGCAAAGCCATAGACTGCCTCGCCTGTGGCAAGGCTCCAGGGAAAGATGGTATCCCCCCAGAAGTTCTGAAACATGGGAACCCAACAATCTTACAACCACTATATGATCTCCTCAGCCTTTGCTGGGAGCAAGGTCACATTCCCCAAGATATGAGAGATGCCAACATAGTCACGCTGTATAAGAATAAAGGCGACTGCAGTGACTGCAACAATTACCGTGGCATCTCTCTTCTGAGCATAGTTGGCAAAGTCTTCGCCCGGGTCACCCTGTTCCGCCTGCAGAGCCTCGCTTCGTGAGTCTATCCTGAGTCCCAATGTGGCTTCGGAGACAGAAGGTCCACAGTGGATATGATCTTCTCCCTCCGTCAGCTGCAGGAGAAGCGTCGAGAGCAGCAGCAGCTATTGTTCCTTGCATTCGTGGACCTGACCAAAGCCTTTGACTTAGTTGAAGCGGGCTCTTCCAGATCCTGCGAAAGATCGGTTGTCCCCCAAAGCTCCTTGCAATCATCTCCTCCTCCCACATGGACATGCATAGTACTGTTTGCTTTGATGGCGCCACCTCAGATGCCTTCCCAGTCAGAAGTGGAGTGAATCAGGGTTGCGTTCTAGCACCAACTCTCTTTGGGATTTTTTTCTCAATGCTCCTCCACTACGGCTTCACCAACTGTCCTGAAGGTGTCTACATCCGCATGAGATCAGATGGAAAACTCCTCAACATCGCAAGACTTTGTGCTAAAACCAAAGTCTACGAGGTCCTCATACGTGAGTTGCTGTTTGCAGATGACGCTGCTCTAGCATCGCACAGCGAGGAGGGCCTACAGCACCTGGTCGACAGACTGTCCCACGCCTGCAAGGAGTTTGGGCTCATGATCAGCCTTAAGAAAACCATCATCATGGCGCAAGATGCTGTCTCCTCTCCTGTCACTACCATTGACAACACACAGCTGGAGGTTGTGGACACCTTCACCTACCTAGGGTCCACTGTTTCAAACACACTCTTGCTGGACACCGAGATCAGCTCCAGAATCGCCAAAACAGCTGCTGTCATGGCCAAACTCAACAAGCATATGTGGAACAACAATCTGCTGAGTTTGAAGACCAAGCTACTCGTCTACCAAGCTTGCGTCCTGTCCACTCTCCTGTACGGCAGTGAGTCCTGGACAGCCCATGCCAGGCAGGAGAAGCGGTTAAACGGGTTCCACCTCCACTGTCTTCAGCGCCTTATGCACATCAAGTGGCAGGACAGAGTCCCCAACACCGAGGTCCTTGAGCACGCTGACTTGCCAAGCATCCCTGCACTTCTCAGCCAGAGACGACTTCGGTGGTTCGGCCATTTGCACCGCATGGAGCCTGACCACCTGCTGAGAGAAATCCTTTATGGAGAACTGCGGGTGGGTGTCTGCCGTGTGGACTGACCGCTGCTGCGTTTTAAAGATGTCTGCAAACGCGACATGCGGTGTGCGCAGATCAACGGCAATAACTGGGAGGTTATTGCCAAAGATTGAGCCACCTGGTGCCACAGTGTCAAAGAGGGGGTTCTCAACATGGAAGCAAACACGAGTGTCCAGATAGCGACGAAGCGTGCGGCGAGAAAAGAATGTGCAGCATCAGCACGTGCGCCATCAATCTTCATCTGTGCCAACTGCTCCAAAGACTGCCACTCAAGGATTGGGCTGTACAGTCATTCCAGGCGCTGCTCCAAGCCTTGATGCGCTAACCATCGCCTCTTCGAGACGAGGATCCCAGAGAGAGATGTTCATTAATATGCACTGTCCCTTTCAAAAATAAACTAAATTGAACTAAACCAAATGGCAGGATGGCTAGGGAGAGTGGTGACCAAACCGCTACCCCCCCCACCCCGGGCCACCAGATGGCCCGCCCCACCCCCTAGGCCCCTGCTGCCCAACGAGGTCTTTCCCTCACATACACACCCTCCACACCCACGCATCCACCCGCAGGTACTTGCTCCCACACACACACCCGCCCCCCCTCACGTGTACACACACATACATACCATCACATATGGCCACCTACACCCACACACACCCTCGCATATTTACACACAACACACATACCCACACGTTCGCACCCACGTGCACACACCCATATCCACAGCCACACAGACCACACATATACACGCATACCCACACACACCCACACTCGCGCACACCTGCACATACGCTTGTGTACACGCCCTCACACACATGCATGCACACACATACGCAGGCCCCGGAGGATGGCGGAGCAACCCCCCCACCACCACCACCACCACCACCACCCTGGAATGCAGGCACTAGCTGCTGGAGCGTCGCTCAGGCTCCAGGGAGGGTGCGACCCTGCCGTGCAGGAATGCACCCACACCACCAGTGTGCACTAGACCCCAGCCCAGAGGGGAGGGGGGTTGGGGTGGGCGGTATGAGTAAAAAGTTGCAGATTTATGTGAAAGAAGTCACAACAATCACAAATTTATGAAAATCTTTCATGTTTAATGCTTATTCAGTGCTTATCCTTGGGTGTAGCAATATAAGTATCTTGTGATGCTCCAGGAAAACTCATAACTTGCACAGGACAGAAGTGGGAAAGCATGATGACCTTCTCTGAGGCTGACTCTAACTGGTCTGTGACTGTCTTTAAGCTCCTATCTGAATAAAAAATTCAGAGGGGAGCCTGTTTATAATGATGGTTCACATTGTTAGGATTTTGAGCTTTTGCTCACTCCTTTTTGGTCTGTGTTTGTTGCGCCTCTCTGCAGAGATGATGACCTCACAAAAAGCCAGTTGCGCAATTTGACCTTAAATCAGCATCATGGTTAATTGACCCTTTCATGATGGTTTTTGTTTTGTTTGTTTTTTCTGTTATTTTTTTCCTCTCTTCTTCTTACTGATGAAGCAATATTACACAAGCATAATATTTCTCTCTGAGTTTCCACAGAATCCAGATTGAGTCACTTCACTGACTCAAAATAACCATGTACTTATGCTCTTATCCACAGAAACAGAAAAACCTAGACTACAACTTAGCAGCCACTTCCATTGCATTAGTTTAACAGCAAACCACTGTGCTTTGGATTTTTTGCACCCGGTTCTGACACCTTGGACAGCAGCACCAAAACAAAATTGACGTTTTGGCCCCTCAGCTTGTGGGTGGTGTGATTTTCCCACTTTGTTGTCGACAGAGCTACTGGAGCGTTCCGTCTAGATGGTTCCCATCCCTGAGTAAAAAGCCGTCCCTCACCCAGTAATACATCCAAACCGTCTCCAGACTCATCTCATGTGCAGTCATGCGTCCGAGCTGACAGATTGATTAACTCGAGTCCAGTGTGGTGTGTCAGTGAGAAGAGAAACCAGCAGACCGGCGCGCAGCTGTTGGACTGATAAATGCCCATTACTTCTGATCGCAAAGACGTCATGGAGTTTAGTTTTGTGCACCGTGGGTGTAGATCAAGTTTGGGGGGAGGGGGGAACATGAGGGTACATGTCCTCCCATCTATGCATTTCATGCACCAATGCTAAGCATAATGCAATTTTTGGGGGGGCGAGGGGGGGCAATTTTCTACTTTTTTCTCATAAATTCTCTATAATTTTTATTTTAAAAATTGCCATTTTTTCCAATAAATTTTCAACTTTTTTTTAATAAATTTGACTGTTTTCTTGTAAATTTGCAAATTTTTCTCATAATTCACTACAATTTTTATTTAAAAAACTTCGACTTTTTTCTCATAAATTTGTAACTTTTTCTTGTAAATTTATAACTTTTCTGATAACTTTGCAATTTTTTCTCATAAATTTGTGACCTTTTTCTTGTAAATTTATAACTTTTCTGATAACTTTACAATTTTTTTCGCATAAATTTGTGATTTTTTTTTCTAGTAAATTTGACTTTTTTCTCATAAACTTGCAAATTTTTTCTTGTAAATTTGAAACTTTTTTGATAAATTTGATTTTCTCGTAAATTTGCAACTTTTTTGTCACAAATTTGTGATTTTTTTTTCTCGTAAATTTGTGACTTTTTTCTTGTAAATTTGCACCTTTTTTCTCATTAATTCACTACAGTTTTTCTTAAAATATTGGCAGGTTTTTCGTGTAAATTTTCTACTTTTTTCATATAAATTTGCAATTTTTTGTATGTTTGTGACTTTTTTCTTGTCAATTTTTATCTTTTTTCTCATAAATTTATAATAACAATAATAATAATAATGGATTAGATTTATATGGCACTTTACATGTCAAGTGGCATCTCAAAGCGCTTACAGCGAGTCCATAATTCATTCACTCCAGACAGACACTGATGGGGTAATCTACTTCTGTAGCCACAGCTGTCCTTGGGTAGACTGACGGAAACATGGCTGCCAGTCCACGCCAGCGGCCTCTCCGACCACTACCAAACATTTATACACATTCATCCCTATTTGAAACTTTTCTTTTTTTTTTTTTTTTCAAAAAACTGCCACGTTTTTCTTGTAAATTTTCAACTTTTTTCTCATAAATTTGCAGCTTTTGTCGAGAAAACGTGTGCTTTTTTCTTTTAAATTTGTGACTTTTTTTTCTGGTAAATTTGCATTTTTTTTTTGTAAATTCACAGCTTTTATCATCTTAAATCTACAATTTTTTTTCTTGAAAATTTGTGACTTTTTTTCTCCAGTAAATTTTAATCTTTTTTTCTGGTAAATTTGCAACATGCATTTGAATGCTGGTTAAAATTTGATTCTCTTTAAAGGTTTAAATTTTGTCTCTTCATCTAGACAATGACCCAATTTAATTTTTTCACATTTTTGTTGAGAGGACATTTTTTTTCCCCATTTTTAAAGAATTTGAACTCTCCTCCATTACAAAAATATGCCCCCCACCCCACACACACAATCTTGCATAGGTCCCCTAAAAAGCTAGAAACAGCCCCGACTACAATAATACTTATAGTGACACAAAATATCGGTCCCTGGTGTATGCGGATAATAAATGTAAAGGACGGCAGGCTGTCAGAGTTGCGCGGTAAATTCAAAACTTGTCAGCCTTCGGGGGCGGGGGGAATGTTTGTGCACAAAGATGTTGATGTTCGCATCTTCTGAGCTGTCTCCTGATCTGAGTGGTCCACAGCAGAGAGACGGCATGACCTTTGGACGCGCAAAAGGTAGGAGGTGTATCCCTTTGAAGAATTGACGCGTTCTGATGTAGCTGTATTGAAGCTGGACGCTGACCTGCCGAGAGGCCGGTCGATGTGTCACAGCCGATGTTGCACTTTTCCTGGAGGAAGGTGAAGAAAGAGACAGAGAGAGTAAACGGAGCAGGGGAGGAAGTCGGCGCGTGCGGCTTTCCTACATTTCAAATCTACATGCTGAGAGACGACACGACTGCAGTAAGAAAGAGGTCAGGCAGGGGTGGATATTTTACTTCACTGTTGGGGAAATAAACAGAACATTTTCTTAATTCTCTCGTTAGATTGGAAGGACATGTCCTCCTGTCCCCCTTTGATTTACGTCTGTTATAATAAAAGGATGTTATTCCCTGAGGATTAACACATTGTTTGCCCAGCTCAGTGTCATTAAATTGGACACAAATGCACAACTGGGGGACTCAGACTTGGAGATGATGATCCTCGCTTCACACTTTAGCAAAGTGCTCCAGTAAGACCTTGGTGAAGCCAACAGGACCACATCATCCGCAAACAGCAGAGATGAGATCCTGTGGTCACTGAACATGGCGCCCTCCGTTCCTTGGCTACGCCTAGAAATCCTATCCTTAAAAATTATGAACAGGTTGCTATGCATCAGTAAAAGGTTTGCAGGTTAATAAGAATGATTAAAAAAACAGTTGCAAATTTATGAGAATGGGGGGGGGTGTACATTTACAACACTGGAGGACAAGGTCACAAATTTATGAGAGGAGGGAAAAGTTTCAAGCTCATGAGAGAGGGTGTCACAAATTTGGGAATGGTGGGAAAATAGTCTCAAATTTACGTCATTGGTGGGGGGGGGGAAGGCGCAATTTTACGAGAGATGGGAAAAGCCACAACTTCATGAGAGAGTCACAGATTTTAAAAGTTTCACATTTTCAAAACTGGTGTGAAAATTTACTGGGGGGGGGGGGGCAGACAAAATATAGTGGAGGGACATATCTGGTCCCTGGGCCTTATATTTGACACGTGGTCTACATTATACAAAATGGTGTTTGTGTGGATTTTAACGCTATAAAATGTGACTATATGTAATACCATTAAAACACTTAACATACAGTATGAATATACTCTTTATTCAGTTAAAATCTTAAATGAGCTAATTGAGCTAACAGTAAAATGATACAGAATTGGTTTTTGGTCTTTAAAAACACACACACACACACACACACACACACACACACACACACACACACACACACACACACACACAGACGCACGCAGACAGAGATATTAGCCGTGGGAATATTGATCCAATTTATTATGGTAGTCTCATTAACAGATTGAAAAATATCAATGCAAATTAACACCCCCACGGCACTTCCTATTACAGCAGAACTTAAAACGAGCAATATCTGTTCCGCCTGGACCGTCTTCAGCGCAACACATGATCAGACTCGTCATCTATAAATTCAAGAAGTCTCTGTCTGTGTGTCTGTTCCATGCATATCTCTTGAACCGTTGATCAGACTGACCTACGGTTTTATACGTGGTTTCCTGAGTTTACGAGGGTGTGCATCCCTGAATATGGAGTCGCTCAGTCAAACTATGTAATTTTTATCAATAAAAGTTTAGCCACCGCTCTGTCACTGCTCTGTGTCTCTTCATACCCGGCTTCAAGAAGTGTGGGCGGGGTTTCGGATTGACTCCATGCTGATTGGTCAATACGTGGTATCACAGCCATGCTGATTGGATAACACACAGCCTCTCGACCTGTCAGTCACCACAGTGTTCCCTGGACAAAAACAAGGAAATGAAAGAGAGAAAAAGATAGCACTGAAGATTTAATGCTTAAAAAATTACACCATAAAGTTGCCATGATTGTGTAGGTCTAAAGGATAATTTGCCATCTGTGGAGAATGAGGTGCATGAGCAGACTGGGCGGAGCGTCAGCGGACCGGGTCTGACAGATCAACACAACATGCCGGGAGAAGCAGCGGTCAGACACAACCTGGCTCAGAGGCACGCTAACTGAGGGCGATAAAAAAAAAAAGAAGTTATTTTCAATAAAGTGGAAAAAAAATAATGCATGGAGTGTGCTTTTGCCCTGAGGCTAATTTATCATGAAAAACAGCTGAGCTCTGTGGTTCGAGCTGATTGGATCCACGGTATTCTGACATTTTGGCATATCTATCAGAACAGCTGATATACGTACAGGACGTACAGGAGAATTGAAATGGCGTTTCTCTCTCTCTTCAGTGGTGTGCACAATATAAAAAAGAAAAGGAATAAGTCTGCAAAAACGGTAACAGCAGTTTATGTACAGTAATGCTACCCGTAGTGCAAATAGCGACAAAAGATAGACTTAAGGTTTAATGCTTAAAAAATTACACCATAAAGTTGCCATGACTGCGTAGGTCTAATAGATAATTCAGCATGAAGACCGCGGGGGGGCTGGCGGGGCATCACAGTCCTTCACAGGCACACGGGTGAAACAGCAGCCAATGGGTCTCAAATCTTTGTTAACGTGTCCTGTTATAGTACTGCATGAGTTTATTGATGATACACAGAAGAAATTCAATATTACACTGAACTCCATCACTGAACAGTGACAAAAACTAAAATAATTATAATGATGACTGAACAACTTTCATTCCCCAAAGTGCAAGATACACTATTATGAATATAAGTGATAAAAGATCAGACAAATAAGTGATCTGGCAAACAAATAAACAAGGGATCTGAAACAGTCGCTAATATTGGATGTCTCATTCATCTTCAGTATTTAGCTATTCTGTAATTAATATTCACACAATCAAATAGATCTTAGTGCCATTTCCTCCCTTTTATATTTGTCAAAGTCTAACATGTGATTGCCTACATATATGCTACGCCTCTTTGTATTCCACTTTCAATCAAACACAGCCTACATTTGGGCCTGTAAAGCCTGATTGGGATACCTGTTTCAGACAGGGATAAGATAAGATAAAATAAGATAAGATAAGCCTTTATTAGTCCCACAATGGGGAAATTCCAGGATTGCAGCAGCACAGGGATAGCAACACTCAGAGCAACAATCAGAAGGCAAGAAAAAAACAAGAACAGCTAGTATACATATGTACATATTACTATAAATATATATATATAGACACACAGTGCGGAGCATTGTGGTTGGTGAATGTGCAGCAGAAAGTCCAAGCTCTCTCTCCCTCCGCGGGTGCGGCGGGCCAGCTGGATGTCTTTGGGCATGATGGTGACCCTCTTGGCGTGGATGGCGCACAGGTTGGTGTCCACGAAGAGACCCACCAGGTAGGCCTCGCTGGCCTCCTGCAGAGCCATGACGGCGGAGCTCTGGAAGCGCAGGTCGGTCTTGAAGTCCTGAGCGATCTCCCTCACCAGGCGCTGGAAGGGCAGCCTACGGATGAGCAGCTCCGTGGATTTCTGGTAGCGACGGATCTCTCTCAGAGCCACGGTACCGGGCCTGTAACGGTGAGGCTTCTTCACTCCGCCGGTGGCCGGAGCGCTTTTTTTGAGCAGCCTTGGTGGCTAGCTGCTTCCTGGGGGGCTTTTTCCTCCAGTAGATTTACGGGCGGTCTGCTTGGTTCTTGCCATCGCTCTTTATTATTCTGTCTTATATTTCTTGCACGCCGCGTAAACTCCAGCCCGGCACCCGCGTCGTTTTCGCCACAGTTCCTCGGCATGTCGAGCTTCTCCGTTAGCACCGGGTGGCGGTTGGAGCTAGCTAGCCAGCTAGTTACTTGCATTTATGGGCAATGCACTATTTATTTAATTCTGGATGTTCAAATCAGTTTGCCAAAGTATCGTTGTCATACAGTGTTGACATTTGGGACATAAATGACATTTAATTATACATTAAAACAAAGTTTTAATGTTTTTCACAAAATTTCTCCATTTGAAACACCCTGTAACCGTTGCCCCCCTCCTCTGTGCGTTACCACGATAACCATGGACACGTACTGATACTACGGTGGATAATTTTATATTTCTTAAATAAAATAATTTAAATACAGTATATTTTTATTACTATCAGTTGATATAAACAATAACCAACATCATTTTGGCTTGTTAATAAAGTTAGCAACAATAGTTGATTTTACTTGTATTTGAGGTGCAATGGCTTATGGATAGGGGGGTGCCATATCGTACCATTCACGATAATACCGGTATAATTTTTGATACCAGTAGAAAAATGAATATTGCAATATTTGGGGTCTGTTACGTTGCCAATGGAAGTTACGCGTTACCATAGCAATGACAAAAAAAATATTGCGAGAAGCGGTGCTGTGTGCTTGGAACGTCTGTATCTAGTTGTGAGGAAGTAATTTAGTTTTAAGGCTGTTTCAGACTGCTGCCTTCTTTAAAAAAAAAACCAACAACGGTGCAGTGATGTGGATAATCTGCCCACTAGGGCTGTGCGATATGACAATATTATATCAGATGACAATTTAAAAACATCTATCGTTTCATAGAATATTGTATATACCCTGATTTAAAATGCACATACTCCCATTTATTCAGTAAAGCTCCTCACCACTACTTGTCAGTGCGACTGCGCGCAGCGGAACAGGTGGGTGGCTAGGCTTCAGTTCGGTGGTTGCTAATGCTAACTCCAAACTACCGGTTCAGATAGCTGCTACTCCTGTTTGCCAGGGATGTGGGACCATTTTCCATCGTGCTGCATCAGAGAGGATAGTTCGCCAACCTCATTTTAATAGGAGGTAAGTAACGTTAACACCATGTCTAATTATAAGATAAGATAAGATAAGATAAGATAAGCCTTTATTAGTCCCACAATGGGGAAATTCCAGGATTGCAACAGCACAGGGATAGCAACACTCAGAGCAACAATCAGAAGGCAAGAAAAAACAACATCTAGTAAACATATGTCCATATTACTATAAATGTATATATATAGACACACAGTGCAGAGCATTATGGTTGGTTGGTGAATGTGCAGCAGAAAGTCTAAGCTCTCTCTCCGCGGATGCGGCGGGCCAGCTGGAAGTCTTTGGGCATGATGGTGACCCCCTTAGCGAAGAAGAGACCACCAGGTGGGCCTCGCTGGTCTCCTGCAGAGCCATGACGGCGAAGCTCAGGAAACGCAGGACGGTCTTGAAGTCCTGAGCGATCTCCCTCACCAGGCGCTGGACGGGCAGCTTACGGATGAGCAGCTCCGTGGATTTCTGGCAGCGACGGATCTCTCTCAGAGCCACGGGCCTGTGACGGCGAGGCCTCTTCACTCTGCCGGTGGCCGGAGCGCCTCTCCGAGCAGCCCTGGTGGCTAGCTGTCTCCTGGGGGGCTTCTTCCTCCAGTAGATTTTATGGGCGGTCTGCTTGGTTCTTGCCATCGCTCTTTATTGTTCTGTCTTATATTTCTTGCACGCCGCCTAAACTCCAGCCCGGCACCCGCGTCGTTTTCGCTACAGCTCCCGGTATGTTGAGTTTCCCATTAGCACCAGGCGGCGGCCAAGTGCTAGCTAGCACTAGCTCCTCCCCGCTGTAGCGTCTCCCGCTGCAAACCGTGGCTCCGTCCGCCGACCCGGGAGACCCCCGGGGCGATCCGTGCGTCCGTGATATATATACAGAGTGAAAGGTGTAGAAAGAAGAAGGAAGATTAAAAAAAAAAGGCTGTTGCAACGGGCAGCCTACTCGTGTGGCGCCACCGGTCCGGCGGAACCGGAACCAGAACTTATAAAATGCTAAATGACGGTGCTAAGTTGTGCTAACTGGAAACCAGAGCAGACCATTGTTTCTTTGGTTTAAATTGCTGCTGAATTTCTTAGTTTTGTTTGAAAAAAAATGGATTAAAGCTGCACAAATGCAGGATGGGGACACATACATACAAAATAAATAATAAATTAAAATGGGTTGGAGGAGCAAGTTGGCTCATAATGTAATTTATTTGATTTCTAATAATTTTAATTAGTCAAGTAGTGATAATGAATATAGTTAGTCATCACATATTACATTATCTTTTGTGTCTTTGATTTTCAGATCATGACCAATCTGAAATATTTTTACGCAGAAGCAGAGAGAGGTTAAATCAGGCCAGAATGGCATCTTCAGGGTATAGATCTACCCTTAAATTTTCACTGATTTAAACTAACAGCTACTGAATATCTGTAGATGGCAGCGATAGGTTGTTCTTTCATTTTCAGACATTTTTTTTATGTTTACATAAATTTACAGAGAAAAGTAGAAAACTATAAGAAAATTGTTAGAAATTTTGGAGAAAAACCTCAAACCATGAAGACTGAAGTCGTTACTCAAGTTTTTAAGTGGGTGGTCTGTGTACCCTTAACTCAACTAGAAATTTTTGGTTGTCTACTTTTAATTATTAATTTCATAGCACTGCTTTTACATGAGAAGAATTTCTGGCTACTATACCCACCTCTGCTCATATAATTTAAGTATGCATGGGTAAATTACTATTATGAATGTTTTTTTTTCCCTTTCCTACTCTTCGTCAATGGAAAAAAAAGAAACACTAGAATAAAAATACAAAAAATACACATTTTGGTTATTTATCCCACAGTGCATTTTGAAAAGTGCAACTAATGATCGCTACATTAGCCAATGTTTCCCTTAATGCAATGCACAGCCAATAGAGCGGTGAGAGGAGCGCTTCATATCACAACATAAACTACCTTAAGGTATTTTTATTTATTAATACAGTAAAATAGATTTGATTTAATATATATTCACTACAAAATACATGAAGGTATTCACTTTTTAACAATATTATTATATTATATAATATCTGTTACGTTTTACTGTCTCACCATGATGACATCATTAACTGCACCAAGAAAATAAGTCCAGTAGTGTCCAAAAGCTAAATTTGTTGTTTTTTTTTATTTTGAGATCATTATTTAGTTCATTGACTTCTGAGCTACTTTTCAGGGGTAAGATGTTAAAAGTTTTTTGTTTTTTTTTAAATTATCAACCCATTGGAATCAAATGGGCATGACCAGTTTAGTAGGTTTTTTGAATACTGTATTGTATTTTGGAAAAAATAAATAAAATACTGCTAATATCGTGTTGACTCCCTTCAGATTTTCACACAATAAGAGATCTCAAAACAGTGCTGTCAAGGTTTGGTCAAGGCTGTGTAGTGTATGGGAAACTACATGACTACACGAAACTACGCATGCACAGGTGATGTCAGCACGTCAGGGGTATATTATACGGCTGACCAGGGCCAGCCCTCGGTCTCTTGGCACCCTACCTACTGCCAGCTACTCACTGTTTGTACCACTCTCTCTGTTGCTAACATCAGTAAAGCTAACCTCAAAACATGGATGGAGCCGCAGTCATTTCCAGACATAACAATGGGGATGAGGATAGTGGAAACGCTGCGGTCACCTCTACCACCATTCTTCGCTCTGCCTATTCCTTGGTGTCATTGGTACGGGTCATTTGAAATGTTTGTATCCACCACCGACTTAGCCAAAGCTAACAAGCTAGGTTACATGCCATATTAATTCATTACCTCGGCATCGAGGGACAGCACATCTTTTGGTCACTTGGGCCTGTGGACACCTACGGCAAGTGTGCAGCTTTGTTAACCGGACATTTCACTGTTCCACAGAGTGTATTGGCTTGAAGATTTGCGTTTTACCAGTGCCAACGGTGACCGGATGAGTCACTCCTACAGTACATAGCTGCCCTCCGCTATTTGGCTAGCACATGCGAGTTCGGACACTTGGAAGAGAAGTTGGTGCGAGAACAGTTGGAGATGCGTGCCACAAATTCGGCTATACGGGGGTTTCTGCAGATGGCGCCGGATGACCTGCCATTGGTAGACATGATGAAAAGGCTACAGGAGACGCTGCAGATAGTGCTGGACAACCTGCCATTGGCAGATACAGTATGGTTAGCATCCCAGCTAGAGCTAGAAGCGGCTGCCCAGTTAGCATTGCAGCTAGTGGGCTCTGACCCGCGCTCCCACATTCAGCCCCACTGGTGTAAGCCATTGTCCCAGCTGCTCAGTCCTTCGACCCCACACCCAGCATGGATACCATCAACTTTGTGGGTCCCAAGAACTGGTCAGCACAGCAGTGTATAGTGAAGCTGGACGGCGTCAGTATATCACTGGTTCTAGCCACCACTGCCTCAAGGTCCCTGATAAATGAAGCCACGATTAGAAGGCTTACTCCCCAGCGACCAGACGCAGTGGAACTGCCAGATGACGGATGTTCTAAGACCAGCAGAAGTGTCACCTTCTCATTGCACTACGGTGACAGAACTCTCCCAGCGTTCCCGTTCCAGGTGACACACCATAGCGATAATATCCTGGGGTGGGACTTATTCCATGAACTGGGCTTCTCCATCACAGGCCCCAGTCTGACCAACGACAGTCCGAGTCCACTGCACTCAGATGTGGACACAGCCACTCCCTGCTTCGCACCACACACTGAGCAGAACCCTGTAGACCCGGAGCCGCCACAGGAGCTCCAGACCACATCCACACAGGACCCAGAGCTGGTCCTCATGCAGCATGAGCGTTCTCAAGCTGCCACCTCCTCGCATGAGATCCAGTCCACAGTCACGCAGGACCCAGAAGAAGGTAAGGCCTACCCCATCAGCGGCAAGACTGGCCTGCCTCAACGTCCTCCACCAGACAACCCACCAGACAATACCCCATTAATGACACCTTTCCCCGGCAGCGGGATGGAAGAGCAATGACAGAAGCACCTCACGCAGCACAAGCCTCCTCGAACTACCACATCACTGCAGGAGTTGCAAGCCGTAGCTGAACAGAACCAGCCACGTCCTCCATCAGATGACACTCTGTGGCGCTCTTCCCAAACAACAGGGCTGCAGAGCGACAACAACACTTCATGAAGAAGGAACGCCGAGTGGAGTGCTCTCCACTCACGGTGCTCAACTGGGTCCAGATACGTAGACCCGGTTGCTCATACAAGCTGCAGTCCTTCTGGCCAACACCGACACGGATCACCGCTCAGCTAGGACCAGCCGCCTTTCTTCTGACTGATGGGCCACAGTGGTGCGCCAGCCGCCGCAGAAGGATAACACCACCTCTCGCTCCTGATCAATGGACCGCGACCAAGTTGGCCTGCCCAGACTGGGACTTCGCCGATGAACGGTTTGCAGCTCCAGTGGGGCGCCCGCCGGAACCACCTGGCCCAGCGCAACCCAAGCCCCACCTGGTACAAGTCCGATGGAGACCCATTCATCTTGAGGACTATGTTACTGACTTTAAATACATTGATCGTCAGTGCATAGTCTGTTCAGTGGCAGAATAACCCACGACCATGCGGGCACACCGGCAGTCTATCTGGTAACCTAGTCAGAAATGTTATGGTTGGAAATATGCCTTAGGTGGTTCTGTATGTCGGCCCGTTCAGCCCAGCTATGCATACTCAGTTTTACATTAGCTAATATGCTAACGTATATGTTCTTATACTTGCTGCCCTTGCTAAGGCTAATTCATACGTGTACTTGTTCTGAGCTTTTCAAGGGGGGGAGTAAATGTAGTGTATGGGAAATTGCATGATGCACTGTGCTGCAGACACACGCATGCACAGGTGAAGTCAGCACGTCAGGGGTATATTATACGGCTGCCCAGGGCCAGCCCTCGGTCTCTTGGCGCCTATACTGCCAGCTACCCACTACCTGTACCACTCTCTCTGTTGCTAACATCAAGAAAGCTAATCTCAAAACGTGGACGTGTCTGCACTCATTTCCAGACGTAACATGCTGATTGCCATGGGAGGCAGACTGAACATGTTCTAAAGCTTATTCTGAGGTAAAGAAGTGTATGTGTTGAAAAAAATAGCTTATTGTGTATTGTGCCTATCCACCTCACTCCACCCATACCCCCAGTTCCCCTGCAGTTCATGGCAGTTAACTAGTTAAAATGTTTTAATCAAAATTAATCTAGGTTAAGTTTTTGGAAATGGGCAACAAATATATGTATATATTAATCAGTTCTGGATTTTGTGATTGTGTTTTTTTTTTTTTTTTTACCAGTTTTGTTTTTCTCTGAAAATCAACTTAAAGCATTCATGTGTGCGGTTTTTGTGTTGCTGAAAATAACATGTTTCCCTGCCGATATGACCCCAGGACCCTGAGAAAAAGAGGGTCTAAAAAGCCAGCAAACACACTGCCACATTACTCCCCGGTATATAGGGAGACTGTCTCATTCCTTCCACAAACATAAACACATAATCACAGCAACATTTTTACACATTTGGCCTTTAAAGCTACATAATGACTCATCCACTGGAAGGCTTCGACTCACTGAACTGTGGCTGGTGCTTTCACTGTAGAGACCTCCAACTGGTGCTGCACGTTGCCAACAATATATGAACTGCCCGGTGATTAGAAAAGTGCACGTCTAATCAGAGGCTGTTGTGGATGTGTTAAGCTAAACGGTGACACGTTAGCTTGCTGGGGTGAGGAGGAAGGTCTTGGTCTTTGTGCGGCCCTGGGTGTGTGGCGTTTGCTAATGATGGTACCCAGTTGGGGATTTGTTATTTTTTATTAAGGGGGCGCGGTTGGTGTTGATAAATGTAAATTAGGTGCAAATTTGCAAGAGTAAAGGTGCAAAAATATGATAAAAGATGACAGTTTAAAAAAAGTCACAAAGTTATAAATTGCAATTTAATTGCATTGAATAAAAATTTAACCATCATCCAGATGAGTGTTGCAAATTTTAGTGGAGTTGAAAATCTTGTGAGAGAGAAATCATAAATTTATGAGGGGAAAAAAGTCACAAATATGCAAGAAAAAAGTTTCAAGTCTAAAAGAAAAAAGCTGCAAATTTACAGGAAAAAAGTTGCAAATTTTTGAGGAAAAGTTCCAAATTTTCAAGACAAAAAATAAAAAAAAATACGCAATTTTATGAGAAAAAAAAGTTGCAGACCTACAAGAAAAAAGTTGCAAATTTACAGGAAAAACTGCAAATGTTTGAGAAAAAAGTTGCCATTTTTTGAGGAAAAATTTACAAATTTAGAAGTAAAAAGTTGCAGATGTGAGAAAAAAGTTGCAAATTTATGAGAAAAAAACTTGCAGATTTACAGGAAAGAAGTTGTAGATTAACAGGGAAAAGTTGCAAATCGAGAAAAAAGTTGAAAATTTCTAGCCTTTTTGCATTTTTGTTTAGAATCGGTGCTTCAGATTCATTTGATTCAGTTAACATGATTTAAAAATGGGTTATGATGATGCTGGGGGGCAACAGTCTTTTTTCCGGGTTGGGCGGGGGATGTTCTCCCATGATTTACACCTATGAAATCCCGAAGGGGAATGATTTTGGGTCATTTTTGCTGACAAGGGGGATGGCATCCCCCCTCATCCCCCTTGAAATCACTTACTAGTGGTATCTATTTAAAAAGCATAGACAGTATTCCCTTAAGATCAATTAGTTGTGTGAAGAAATAACATACCAGAGGGTTGTAATCATTTGAAATGCAACAGATGATGATGTGTTTTAGGAAAAAAAATGAGGAAAAACAAATTAAATTCAATTATATCTGTAAATACTAAAACAACAATTGTCAAGTCTTTGTTTATAAAGCAAAAAGATTATATCAAAGGACAAATAAATGAATAAGTCCATAGAAAATGCAAAAACATTTCAATTTTAAGCACCACCCACAGCCTTGGGACCCCTGATCATCACCATGTTGTTTTGCACATTGCTCATAGTTGAAAAATCATTAAAAACCTGTGCTGTTGTGAGGCTCTTGGTGGATTTGTATACTGTTATAATGAGGTGTGAAAATTCATACTGTTGCTGTTTGTTTATGCACTTTATCATGTTTTCATCTATATTTATTTCTCCATCCATGTTCCCTTTTTTTCATTGTAATTACAGGCTAGCTTTATTTTCCATGAGTAAAAATTAAAGCATAATCATTATTCTGACTTAAATGAAAGTCTAATTAAAGTAAATGAAATACAGTGAGAAGTGATAAATGTTTCTTTTTTATCTTTTATTATTTCTGCTTAAAACCCTTCAGTACTGAGCAGACCAAAGCAAAGGGCATAAAACCCGACATATGGAATCGGCCTCAAGTGGCGAGCCCGAACTGCTGGGGAGGTCGTGGCGAGTGGCTTCATTAATGAGTTTTTGAAGCACTCGTTCGGTCTAATGAAGGCACCAGACAGGCGCCATGGCGCTACCTGGTTACCTCCGAGAGCTGACACACCTCCATCAGATCGCCAGCCTCCTCTCCTCCTGCTCTGCTCCTCCGCTTTCATCTTCTCCACAGCCACTTTCCTGCATCTGTGTGATTGCAGTGGACAGATTTGAGGACATCATGTTGATTAGTGTCCAGTGTTTGATGCCTTTCTACAGAGCACAATAGGGTTTTTTTTTATGTAGATCTCTGGACAATTCTATCATGTAATAACATTTGTTTTAGACATTCAGAGCAAGTGGGAAATGCATTTTATGTTAAAACCCACTAGCTTGAATATGCATGTATGATCTGCATTTGTTTTCTCAATACAAGGGGGAGGTTTCAATATTTGCAGTGCCTATAAAGTGTATTAACCTCTTTGACGCTGCTTTAAAGAGCCTCTATTTTGTGGTCAAAACAGCTCAATGTTTAATTATTGCAGTACCATTTTACACATGGGGAAGGAGCTCTCCTCAAACTGCCTTTTTTTTAGTGTACTGCTTTGATTGCATTTTTTTTTACACATTTTAACAAGTCACACATGTTGTAATGAAATGTTTGACATATTTTGTTCAAATTTTCTTTAATTATTTAACTGTTGCAGGGATTTTTTTTTTATTTAATTTTTTCCAGCCTTTCTGAAAAAGCTTTGTTTTAACGCCGTCAAAATCCCCAGCCAGATTCAACTCGGCCCTCCCTGTTATGTCATTTAGCCAATAGCTGGCTAGCTCCAAGCCTTTAGCTCGGATTAGCGGCTCTGGCTGGAACGTATCTTGAGCCGAATACAAATCAAGTCGGCCCTGGGATCTTTAAGCAGAATGTGAACATTTATTTTAAAGAATGAATGAAATTATATATCACTGGTTGACGGGCATGGGTGTGTGGTTTTAGTGGTCAATAGGATATGACCGGTGTCTGGAGAACAGTAAGTACAGCAATATATGTGAATGAGTGGCTAAACTAGCTAGCTTAAGTTAGCAGCCTCAGATTCCAGTTTGAGAAAATAAAACTTCAACTAAGATAAAATATCGTCTAAGAATGAAATGTATGGTCAAATGCTGTTAGATGAACAACAATTCCAGTGGAGGTGAATAGAATTTATAGAAAATTACAATCAAAAGCAGATGGCCTCGGGACATTTGTGTTTTGGGCGGCTGCTGGTTGCCTGGGAGATTGGGGGTGCTGTCTTGCTTGCACACAAGCCTGGGGTGGGCATTGCTGTGGCCTCCTACCCTCATTTTTTTTTTTTTGGTATGTTTCCTGGCGAACCGCACACACACGTCTAGTATCTGTTCTCTTTCAGTGCAGATATCAAGCTTGTGCAGAGATCTTCTCAGAAGCAGCAACTGCTTCTTGTGTTTTCTCTCCCTTTGTTCTTTTCTTTCTCTCTCCCTCCACACCCTCTCACCCCCCATCCCTTCATATCCTTTCAATTCCCAATCCTATTCCCCCCGTCAGGTCCAGCATAAGTAAGACAATTTAAATAAGGTATTAAAGTTACTATACAGCAAGAGGGGTTTGTTAAAAAAAACTACTTATATACAGCATATATCAAGTATGAGCAGAGCTCCTTTTGGAAAAGTGAATGTGTTTGGCACAATAAGGCAAGCAGATATTTGATCTGAGATGCTGGACAGGAACAAAAAACACCAAAACCCTAGATGGATCCAGGCAGCTTGTACATCACCTTCCCGCTAATGTGGGCTGTGTCCTGGTTATGGTGATCAACACGGACCGCCTAGCGCACTAGTGCTAACAGTTCATTGTAGAATCAAGGTGAAAATATTACAAAATAAGACAGAATGACATGAGATATATTATTGACTGTGGATCAGTGAACTAGGTGGAAACAGGGATGCCTAAGGTGACTAAGATCTGAAGAAAACGACAATATAAACTGTGTTTGGTGCAAACTTCCTTGTACCAATATTAGCTCAGGGCTGATACCTTGAGCTCCCCTTTCATCTACATGACAGACAGCTATGCTGGCCAATAATAGAGCAGTCGGTGGGCATCAAGGACAGCCCTGGGCTGGGGCTTACCATTTCTTGACATAGAGGAAAAGCCCTGGAAGAGACAAAACGGTTTCTTGGACAGAAAAATGGGATAAAGGATCTGTGTCATTTTAATTCAAGTGAGTGTTTTGATATTTTTTTGGATGATCACCACCAATAGACACATTTCAGGTGGTTAAAACCAGCAAACACACCGTTTTTCAGTCAACAACCCCTTTAATGCCGATGAGTCCCAGCGGCTGAGAGATGAAGCGGCTCCACACAGAAAGACCATTCCCTTGTTTGTTGCAAATAGTTGCAGATCCTTTACCAACAAGCTAGAGGAACCGTGGAAGCTGTGGGAAAAACCAAGGAGACTGTGGTCTACTTCATGAGGGGACACACACAACATCCCCCTCTGATCATCGATGGAGCAGCTGTGGAGAGGGTGAGCAGCACCAAGGACCTCTCCTGGTCTAACAACACCACATCGCTGGCCAAGAAGGCTCAAGCTCACCTCTGTTTCCTCCACAAAATGAGGAGAGCACGAGTCCCACCCTCCATCATGTGGTCATTCTCCCGGGACACCATTGAGAGCACCCTCACCAGCTACATCACTGTGTGGTATGGAAGCTGCGCCGCCTCATGCTGGAAGACTCTACAATGCACAGTGAAAGCAGCCAACAAGATCATCGGTGCCCCTCTGCCCTCCCTCTTGGACATCTGCCACACCTGCCTCACCCGCAGAGCCATCAACATTGCATGCGACACCTCCCACCCCTCACACTCCCTCTTCAGCCCCCTGCCCTCAGACAAGACGGCTAAACAGCTTTGTTGATCAGGCCATCAGGAACCTGAACTCTGTCCACCCCCACCCCCCTGCCCCCTGCCCCTGGACTGTAACACACTTACCCACACAATAACTACTTCAGCTGTTTGCACGGAAAGACTGGCACACCAACAGTAATACATCTGCTGCTGTATATCTTGCCCCTTCAACCATTTGCACAAATGCCATATTTGCTGCTGTCTGTTGTTGCAATACTGATCATGCGCAGACCAATCTGTCACTGTTTGCACTCCCGTTACTGCATTGAACTCGCAATTTACCTGTATTACTGTTTATTGTACATAGGATTGCAGTGTTTTTACCGTTATTTGCACTATGGGTAGCATTACTGTACATAGACTGTTGTTGTTGTTTTCCATCCTTATTCCTTCTTGTCTTATATATTGCGCACACCACTAAGAGAGAGAAAAATGGCATTTCAATTCTCCTATATGTCCTGTACATATAGAAGTATTGACAAATTTGAATCTTTGAATCTTGAACCTCTTGGACTTGCTTGATTCAAAAATCCCAAATAATAGACATTTTTCAGAAAATGAGAAAAAACTTTGATAATCCAATTCAGTTAGCAGTTATGACATATACTTGTCTTTTCCAATACTGATCATGGTGATATTATTTTAAAAAACATCCAAAAGGTGACCTCTTCTTCTTCTTTCGGCTGCTCCCTTTAGGGGTCGCCACAGCGGATCACCTGTCTCCATCTCACCCTATCCCTCGCATCTTCCTCTGTGACAGGACTCTCCATGTCCTCCTTCACTACATCCATGAATCTTCTCTGTGGTCTTCCTCTTTTCCTCCTGCCTGGCAGCTCCATCTTCAACATCCTTTACATAAAGGGTGACCAACAGAATAAATTTTACAAAAACTAAAAAAAAAAAAAGACAAAATATGGAGATGAGGTTCTCACCCAACAGAAATGATATAAGATGTTGGCAAATGTCATTTCAGACCAAACTGTGATTTAAAAATACTTAAAAAAAATTATGCCAGCAATTACATTTACTTATCAAAAAGTAAGGGTAACTACCAAACTAGGGCTGACTTTTTATTTTTAAATAAATGCTCTTTCTGGGCCAGTCTGACAAATAAATGTTTAATATTCTAGATATAAATCACACTTTTGACATGGCTGTCAAAGTGAAACTATAATTATGGAAAAAAAAAAGCTTGAATAAATAACATCTACCTTAGAGAAAATAAAACCTGAAATGCTGTACCAACTGTAGTGGAGTTAGTGCTTTAATAGACTCACAGCAATGATTCCTTTGGTGCTTTTTTGGATGGATATGAATCTCCCCTGAAGATGAGTACCAACACATGGATAATCTGAGAGCTAAGAGACCATCTCAGATGTGGATTGACCAAACCAGCTCTTGAGTTTTCTTTAGCCTCAATTAACTCCATTGATCTTGAGTTATCCTCCCAGCAGGAGGAGCTGCATATGAGGAACCTTGGCATTAGCTGATTTATGGCTCCACGGACTACTGCTGCTCAGAGTGAAACTGCACGTGGTCTTGGCAGGGCTAAATGTCAAGCCCGTGGGCTTACAAAGAGGTTACCTTGGGGAGTAACCGCCCACGCTGCAGCTGACTTTAAGAAGTAAGAAAAACTAGGAAAATTTCTTGCTGGGAGGGCTTTCTTGCCACTTGTGCTCCCATGAAGTCTAGTTAGCGAGGCTGCTACTAACTCTGCCAGGGTCAGTGCTGTTAGCGATGGAGGCTATAAAAGTATGGACTTGCCTCCATTTTATAAGTTGTTAGGTTGGGGAAAAGAAGATATGTAGTAGGGACATGTAGAAGAGTTGATAGCTGTTTTAATTTGGCAATATTTCATGAATGGGAGCGCAATGGTTCCGGTTCCGCCGGACCGGCGGCGCCACAGGAGTCGGCTGCCTGTTGCAACAGCCTTTTTTTTTAATCTTCCTTCTTCTTTCTACACCTTTCACTCTGTATATATATCACGGACGCACGGATCACCCCGGGGGTCTCCCGGGTCGGCGGACGGAGCCACGGTTTGCAGCGGGAGACGTTACAGCAGGGAGGAGCTAGTGCTAGCTAGCACTTGGCCGCCGCCCGGTGCTAATGGGAAACTCGACATACCGGGAGCTGTAGCGAAAATGACGCGGGTGCCGGGCTGGAGTTTAGGCGGCGTGAAAGAAATATAAGACAGAATAATAAAGAGCGATGGCAAGAACCAAGCAGACCGCCCGTAAAATCTACTGGAGGAAGAAGCCCCCCCCCCCCCCCCCCCCCCCCAGGAGACAGCTAGCCACCAGGGCTGCTCGGAGAGGCGCTCCGGCCACCGGCAGAGTGAAGAGGCCTCGCCGTCACAGGCCCGTGGCTCTGAGAGAGATCTGTCGCTGCCAGAAATCCACGGAGCTGCTCATCCGTAAGCTGCCCGTCCAGCGCCTGGTGAGGGAGATCGCTCAGGACTTCAAGACCGTCCTGCGTTTCCTGAGCTTCGCCGTCATGGCTCTGCAGGAGACCAGCGAGGCCCACCTGGTGGTCTCTTCTTCGCTAAGGGGGTCACCATCATGCCCAAAGACTTCCAGCTGGCCCGCTGCATCCGCGGAGAGAGAGCTTAGACTTTCTGCTGCACATTCACCAGCCATAATGCTCTGCACTGTGTGTCTATATATATATACATTTATAGTAATATGGACATATGTTTACTAGATGTTGTTTTTTCTTGCCTTCTGATTGTTGCTCTGAGTGTTGCTATCCCTATGCTGTTGCAATCCTGGAATTTCCCCATTGTGGGACTAATAAAGGCTTATCTTATCTTATCTTATCTTATCTTAATGTAGACCTGGGCAACTTGACCTTAAATCAGCATCACAGTTAATTCATGTCTGTTTTTGGGGTGTTTTTTCAGTTTTTTTCCTCCCTTCTTCTTACTGACAAGGCCTGTAATGAAGCAATATTACACTAAATGAGCATAATATAATAAATAACAGTACTATTGGCATTTCACACACAAAATAAACATTGTCCAGTGTTTACAACACATACCTATGGGGTTTGTGGGTCACATCATATGCACGGCTGCTAATTAGCTTGTTAGCTGCATTGGGAGACTCTTTTACACACCCATGATTGTGCTACCGTCACATAGTGATTATGACTCTCTTATTGGGTTCCTCAAAACAGCCTTAGCTTGTCCATTCCCTCTGTAAAACAGTTGAGATGACGCGGATGGCTATCATAGGTTAACAGCAACTAAGCTTATGCTCCTTTTAGTGTTAGTATCTGTGCACTTCGCTTGCTTTTTCTTGGCATCTTCAGATGAAATAAAAGTCAGTCATCACATGCTATGTTGATGGAGACCACATTTGTTCTCGTTGCAAGCCGTATTTAATTGTTCCGCCTGTTGACTGTGGTGGTTCCGGAGTTATGTGTAACTCTGTAGGGGACATCTTAAAGGGGCAGTACAAGAAAAACTTTCACACACATGCACACAACAAGAAGAAGGAAGAAACAAACAAACAAAAAAAAACATGAGCAAGATTACGTCGGTTCTACACCCCTAACGTCGATTCCGGTTTTATTTTGGTTTATCGCTTAGCCCTAGCTGTAAGGAATGTGTCATATGCAATATTGTTTTTGATTATTGCTGTAACAGTATGACTGGTGATATTGAAACAAACACTTAAGTATCCATGTGAATATATCAATGTGGTGATTAAGTTGTATGCCCAATGAATCAGAAACATGATCAATATTGAGCAGTTTCTTTATTTTATTAATTAAGCTGTTTCCATAAACACATGCGTTCGTCACAGACACAGATGCTCATTTGAGTTGAGGAACGTACTGGTAAAGTAATAGGATTTCTCTCCTTCACCTAAAGATCAAATTTCCCAAAATATTTTGCTATCCACCTTATTCCTAGCCCCCATGATGTCTTGCGTGAATTATGTGCACAACTTCCGGTACTAGTTACCTCCGCCAGGCCGAAAGGCCAGGAGGAGGTAATGTTTTTGCCGGGGTTTGTCTGTGTGTTTGTCTGTTTGTCTGTCTGTCTGTTTGTCTGTTGGTTAGCAAGATAACTCAAAAACTTTTGGACGGATTTCAATGAAACTTTCAGGCGTTGTTGGAAATGGTACAAGGAAGAACTGATTAAATTTTGGGGATGATCCGCATCACCGTCTGCATACAGGAATTTTTTTAATTATTTTTCCACACTGTGACATACGGCCATTTTCAACATGTGCGCAGGCGCAATGGAGGGCGCTGGGCGTCGTGTCTGACCAACACAAACTCCGCCTTCTTCAACGTTTTAGCCACAAAAGCATGCGGAAAACAATAGGCGCTGCGCACATTGCGCTGGTCATCGTGTCTGACCAACACAAACTCCGCGTTCTTCAACGTTTTAGGCACAAAAGCACACGGAAAACACTGCTGGCCTGGGCCCGCCAGCGTGCCTGTTTTTGCGCCACGCTGCAAAACCTGACACGGCCACCTGTCCGCCGCCCGATTATTTGCCACAAATTCCCCGCCCAGCTATAGGCGCTGCGTAAAAACGACCTCTCTGCCGGGGAAGATTCTAAATTCTGTTTTGCCGTGGAGCGCAACCCCAATATAATATAAAACCCACGGCAACCTGTCTAACCAATCTGCATCCGTCAGTGGAGGAGATGGACACACCAACACTTCAGTTTATTACCTCCGCCAAGGAGGCAATGCTTTTACAACCGTAAAACGGGGCTATAAGGGACGGCGGGGTAATATGGGACACTTTTCTAAATGTAATTCTGCTTTTTTAATTTTGCTTCCACCTAGATTTGATGAAGGATTCATGGATATTTGACAATAACAACACAACTCAGCGTCCTGCTCAAAATAAAAAAAGCAGAATTACATTTAAAACATTTCCCAGAAAAGTGTCCCTTATTAACCCGCCGTCCCTTATAGCCCAGTTTTACACTACTGAACCACTAATCCTATCACTATCACATTGATTGTCATTCATTAATTGTCTGTTTATTGCACTGTCCATGTCAAATAAACAAATAATCATTGTGAATCCAATTGCTACTCATGTCTTTTCATGCTCAGGGAATCTGAAAACGTACACACAAACACTGTATGGGGGGAACTGTGCCGCTTGGCGGAGGTCTGCGCTCTCCGAGTGCTTTTCTAGTTTAGAATGTGGAGTTGTCACTGAAACTGAACACTTTTCCTTGTTAAAAAACAATGACTTCGGCATCAAAAATGCGGGAACACGGTCTTTTGCACCTCCAAAAGAGTAATATAATCATACCACTTCCCACTACTATCGAGGGATAGGAAGATGACCTTAAAAAGTGGCCTCATAGACAGTAGCTCCGTTTGTTAGCTCCGCTACTAAGATGCTAATGCTGAAAACAAATAAAAGCGCTGAGATATATCAATGTCTCCATCACTGTAAAGTCAGTTGCATTTTGTCAAAAGATGTTGGACATAATCAAATTTACCTCAGAGCAGATGTAGAATCTAGTCAGAGCCACAAAGAACCACAACGCTCTGCTTGGGTTTTTTAATGTCAGGGTAAATACAGACAGCTGCAGCTGTTAGTTTTACCCCGACATTAAAACGCTCATGCTGCTGTCATGCCATGAATGCTTGTTATTTAACTTGACACGTACAGACGTTTTCTGACAATTGTCCAAAATTTTATTGATCTATATTTTATGATAATTTAAAAATTAATGCATGCTGAAGCTCCTAACATCAAGTCCATATTGTTTCAAGGCAGTGCAACAAATGCAAAAAAAAAACAAAAACAAAAACTATTTGATATCTTTCTTAAATCGTTAAGCCTTAGGAAGTAAACTGTTACTATTTTTTTTATTTATTATTTTACTTCATGCAGCCTTGCATCTGGTGACATATATGATGCATAAACGTCAAATCTGTGACATTCATACAAGTGAAAACATACCTGGTGCTGTTGTCTGTCCTGTGTCTGTACCACCGATCACACAACAGTCCTTTTCAGTTTTCAGTGCATGATCTACTCCGCATTGCCATTGAAGCCACAGATTTAGCTGTGCTTATTTGTGAGAAGCCTCCATTTATACAGTCTATGGCACAACCACGAACACCAGCAGCAAGTGCCAGAACTACGCCGAAACATTCAAAAAATACAAAAACTACAAATGCTGAAATTAGCTGCCGCTTGACTGCAAAACACGTACTGTATGTGGACTATACATTAAAACAAATTTGAAAAACTTTTAAAAACGCTATTTTAAATGCCCCACTACTCCACTCTTGCTGACTGATTTAACACTACTTCAGCCCGAAACCAGAAGTTGTCCCCATAATCGTTTCGACAGCAGCACCCGCATGAATAAGTTCGATTGAAAACTGTCTGAAAGTCAGTGTGTGCACATGGGGGTCAATTGGTATTAACTCGCTTTTTGGAGCAAGCCCCCGGTGATCATTTAAGGAACTGCAGTTTTATTTTATCTTCATACTTTTTAGCCTTAGAGGTTGTCAAATACTAATTATGCTTGTGGACAAGTTGTGAAGGCAGCAAAGTTTTCATTTTAAGTTTGTAAAACACCACATCTAACCACTGAAATCAGTCCAACAATAAGAAATGATCCTGATAAGGTGAATTCCTCAGCTTTCTCCCCCCTCTTTTTATTTCTTTTTTACATCTGTTTGTTTTTTTCTCCCCTGAAAACATCCTTTTCTTTTCCGTTACTTCCTCTCAAAGTTGAATGCCCCCCGTTCCGCCCTCGCGCACAGATATTTAAAACTCCAGCTGCCATGTTTAGGTGGGTGTTGTGTAACTGGCGGGATTTCAAATGTAATTCCGATGTTGAAGAGGGACCGCTATTGTAAATGTTTGATGAACGAAAAGGCACTCTGCTCTCACCGCCCAGACGTTTCTAAGGCCGCCTGTGGTGGAAAGGGCTTTTTAAAGAGTCTCCCATCTCTATCAAGGCCAGGTGGAAGCCCTCGGGTGTGCATGAATCATAGGGAGGTTACCATATCCATAGAAATGCATGTATATGTGCACTCCTGCCCATAAAATCTACACACTCACAGTTGCATGCTGCCTTTCATCCTCTGGAGACTTTCTTCTTCCCTCTTTATTTCCTTCACTGCTTCTTGTTCCCTGCCTCCACTCAACCTCCTCTGGGAGACAATTGGGTACAGTATTTCTCGTTATTGGACATTTATCTCATTTGGCAGGTGAAGTCGCCCACTTCTCACTCCCACGCAGTTTCTGACTTTCTGCCAGTCATAAAACACATGCCCGATATGACTAGGCTCAATTCCATCACTTATTATCATTTATTTAAGAACTCAAAGCATGTGCGGGGCCGGTGGGCGTGCCCTGACAAGCGAAGCACCCCGAGCATGGCGTTTTACCATCTGGGCAACACTGGGATCAGCACAACACGAGCGCCTGATCTAGATACATCACTAGCCATCATCAGCTCCGAGACACTCTCTCGCCCCGTCCTGTTTGTCACACAGGACAGGGCGGGCGACAGAGTGCTCACCCCTGCAGCTAGCAGGATGGCAAGAGACACTCTCCCCACTCTCCTTTCCTTTTTTTTTTCCAGTGGGGGATAATATGGACCAACTCAGGCTTCTGTGATTATTGTAGCTTAAAGGGGTATTTGGCACAATAAATCCAAATCTGCCATGTAGGATTGTGGTTAAGTTAGCCTTTCGAGGTGTAAGATTTCCTTATTTTATCAATTAATATTACACTGTGTTCCCGTTATTATGCTCCTAGACACAGTATATCATGTTTCTTCCTTAGACACTGAGACTCTGGCCTGTCAAGGTCAGTTCTAGGACACAGCTAGGCTCTGTACTCCCACAGAACATTCTCATAACATATTATCGTTCTTTGTTCCAAGATATAAAATCTGCCCACACCATTTTGACTGTGAACATTTCTGCTGAACTGCTGCATGAAATCTTCCTCTTGTTCAAGAATAAATACCCAGAAAAGGCATCTTTGACTCTGCACTTATTAACCAGATCAACAACAGACATTTATTAATGTAAAGAAAATCCACGACAGGTGAACAAGGCTTATAATATAATAATAGTGAAGTGGACTGTCTTTTTTTTGGAGCATAGACTATAAACAATGATAAACAACATGAGCACTCTCCAAAAGTGTAGCCCGCATATCTTGATTGCCCTTTAGGGGCTGACTGCAGTAAGACCTTAAATCCCACCTTGTCCCATTATTGTGTGCAGCATTTTGCCAAATTTAAAACTGAAAATACTCAATTTTTTTAAGATGGTTTCTATTCCTACACTGTAGGTAGCTCTTATAATGTTGATGCATGTTCAAGTTTGATGCTTAGTCACGACAGAGCTTGGTCATAATGGGTCGTATTTGAGGGAGCTGCCTGCTGCATGGATGGCCACAGCTCTACTTCATGGTCGCTACTCTGAAAATACTGGCTGCAGATGATGTTGAAAGTACGAGATGGCAGTGACTTAAATTCTAGAGGTGGAGCTCCACTTTTCTGCAACAGAGCTAAGTAATAGTGCGTCGTACATATTTATGTACAGTCTGTGGTCCAAAGCCTGACATGGACACCTGAAAATGAGAAGTCTCATCTTATACCATTGTTGAAAAATCAAACATTTTGTGTTTTTCATGCAGTCCCTACCCCACACAGTCAGCTCAAGGTACATCTGTATCACAAACAGTCCACTTTAATATGTGACACCCATCATTTGGATGGACTATCATGGCAAAGGAGAAGTGCTCTCTTACTGTGCATTTTTTTTTTTTATTATTTATTTATTTTTTTTTGTTACTTAGTTGTACCCGTAGGTAGATTTGGTTTGCAGTCTGGTGACAAGCCACTGGCTGCCGGTCGCTGCGTGCGCGAGCGTCCTAAACCTACATGTTTTTGGTATGCGGGAGGAAACCGGAGAAATCCCGGAGTAAACCCACGCAACACGGGGAGAACATGCAAACTCCACACAGCTCACTGTTGGTCGGGGGCTGGGATCGAGCCCACGGTCTCATGATCCCCGCGATCCCCCGGCCGAGGGTAAACTGTGCTGCCACAGTGCTAAACCACTGCGCCACCGTGCAGCCCGCAGGAACATCCAACATTTTTCTGTTTCATAATACTGTTATGTTGATTTCTCTTTGAAATATAATAACACAAACATGATTAAAACACCAGTCTAGATTGAATGGAATTCCTTGGCCAACAATTGATGGTTTGACCCTTTCAGTCAATGATGACCGTGACTTCTAGAGTCACCTGTGTGTGTTTGATGGTTATGAGCTCCAACTTTGAATTTTGAACTTCCTGCTACAGATTGCACATGCGGGATCTGACAGTGGCTGTGTGAAGAGGTTGGCACCTCAGTTTTTTTTTTTGTGTTGCCTGTTTGTTTTCAGCTCTATCATCATGGTGGTGTTCTGCTGATTTTACAGCTCTATTGATCTGCAAAATGAAGGTTGATGTGAGGCAAAGTCTTCCCAACATTTGATGGGAATTTTTCAGGTTTTAAGGATGACTTTGAGGTTGTCCCCTCAGTGGATCACCACCTTATTGTGGTGAAGAGGTTTGTGTGCGCCAATGATCCCAGGAGCTATATATTGTTGGGGGCAACTTGCACCTGGTAGGGTCTCCTAAGATAAATTGGTCCTGGGTGAAGGGCCAAAATAAACACGGTCCAGTAGACCCCTATCAAGGACCCGGTGTACTCTGAGGAGCCACATGGGTCTGCCCTCCACCACCTGCAGGAGGGATCATCTTGGTTACTCTGTATGGACTGCTGCCTCCACGACCCAGACCCCTGGATAAGCAGTAGAAGAGGGATAGATGGATGGACTTTGAGGGTGTGTTTGTAGCTTACCTTAGGATGTACAACTTGCCTGTCCCCCTCTACTAGTTCTCTGTATAGGGAACCTTGGCAATATGCTATGCAGGTCACATTTGTCCTGTGCCTTCTCAGAGTTAGGCTGCGTGTCCACCAAACGCGTTTTTTGTCGCCTGACCACCCTGCGCGTTTTTTTTTTTTCCAGCGCTTGTGCGCTGCGCTCTGGAAAAAAAAAAAAGTCTGTGCCCTGTATCCCAGCAACAGCTTGTCACTCTCAGCTCAGCACTTCCGCTTTTCCTATGGTCAGACTTTCTACTTATTTTTTAGTAGCAGTCTCTAAATAACAGTGAACAGGAAACTAGCATTGGTAGCAGCTCTGGATGCAAAATACGATGACACTGAAAACAGGAGTCTGAGTAGAAACTGTATCGGCGGCCCATGTCCCGCCCTTCCTTAATTCTGATTGGCTGCTTAGAAAGGTCTGACATTGACGAGCTCAGCTGCAGTCTGAAAAGTTGAACTTTTCAACGCTGAGTGCCCTAAGTGCATCAACAAAAAACGGCCACCACTCAAAGCTTTTCAGCGCTGTAGGCGCTCAGCGCTGTAAAGGCTGGACTACATAGAGAATGAATAGAAAACCATTGCCGAGAGTGGAAAAAACACATTTGGTGGACACGCAGCCTTAGTGAATACTGGGAATTTTGGTGAGCATCTCTTTCTTAGAGATGTGGTCCAGCATTAGAAATCCAATCATGATTTAGGGGTTTTGTAGAAATGGTTCATCTGTTGGTTCTGATCTTTGAAAACAAATGGGCACCGTTAGTGCTCAGCTGTACAGACGTTGGCTGTTGTTTTTCATAAAAATATCGTTAACCACTCAGCTGACAGCAGTAAAGTCTGTTTTTGAGTGAGACAGCTGTCTCTTAACCGCTCAAACATTACAGTCTATGGAGGAAACACACATGATTTAGAATTAGCCTAGACTCCCTTGTTCATGTATCTATCTATCTATCTATATCTATCTATCTATGCAGCCCAGGTTTCACATGAGTAGAGGAGTGTAGCAATGGCTACTGCCTAGCAGACTCTGAGATTGGTGCTGAGGCTGCTACCGGTTCGCTCTCAGATCTTTTGTCAAACCCCCCTGAAGGCTCTGTTTCCCTTGGAGATTCTCCAAGTATCCTATTGATTGTGCCAAGCCAATCATTGTCATTGTCGAATATGACCGATGGGATATAAACTAAGCAATAGTTAGCTTTTCAATTTCCCAATTTAAAGAAAGAAAAACACCTATAACTGCAGTTTGCGGAAATGGTGCTTGTTCTGCTCTGCAGTTTCAGTGAACTCACTATAGCAACACATGAAGCATTCACCTCTTAGTGTGCAGCTCGTTCACCTCCAGAGCAAAAAGAAAAACCATCAGCTGCAGTCGGAGCCAGCGGAGTAGCAGAATGTCCAACCTCAGAACCAGAGACTAAGAGGAAGCTAGATTATTTTGAGAACTGCTGTTTAGCTGGTTAGGGCTGGCTGAAGTTTTAAAACAAAATCAGGTTGTCCAGCAGTAGATTCTGTCTGGTGGATGAATCAGTGAAAATTAATAGCAAATTACACCTGGCAAAGTCTGTGTGTGGGAAGCACTTTGGTGTGAAGTCACAGAATTTAGAACTATATATTATTTCATCTGTGAAAGTTGAGTTTATTATGCAAGTTCAGTTGTGTAAATGCTGTCCAACAGCTCTGATCTTCAGTTTTTGAGGCCCAAGCTGAGTCCCAAAATTGTTTCTAAACACCAGTTATTGCTGTCTGTTTTAGATTATGTAGAAAATACTGATGGCTGAGTCACATTTATCATTTAGCCTTTCTGAGTTAGCTCTGTAAAAGCTTTATGAAATTCTGAATAACATGACTTTGAACGACTAATTCTAAGCAGAAATGTGAAAAAAGGTATACATTTTCGACTTTTTCTCATAGATTCGCAACTTTTTTCATCATAAATCTGAATTTTTTTCTTGTAGATTTGCAACTTTTTATCAAAAATTTGACTTTTTTCATAAATTTGTGACTTTTTTCCTCATAAATTTGCATTTTTTCTTGTAAATTTGAAACTTTTTTCTTGTATACGATTATCGTATTTTCACCTTTTTCTCATAAATTTCCAACTTTTTCTCATAAATCTGCAACTTTTTTCTCATAAATCTGTGACATTTTTTTTTCAAAAATTTGCAACTTTTTTATCATAAATTTGGAATATTTTTTGGAAATTTGCAGTTTTTTTCTCGTAGATTTACAACTTTTTCTCAAAAATTTGTGAATTTTTCTTAGAAATTTGCGACTCTTCCCCCCAAATTTTGACTTTTTTCTCATAAATTTGCAACTTTTTTCTTGTTTGCTATTTTTTTTCATAATTTTGCAGCTTTTTTTCTCAAAAATTTATTTTTTTCTGTAAATTTTCAACTTTTTTCCTCATAAATTTTTGATTTTTTTCATGTAAATTTTCATATTTTTTTCTCATAAATTTTGCGATTTTTTTCTTGTAAATTTGCAACTTTTTATTCCCCACCCTTTAGGCAAAGACTGAAGGGGGATTATTTGGGTCAGTCTGTCCGTCTGTCCCACTTTAGTGAAATCAACTGCTCCTACAGTTTTGGTCTGATTGTTTTGAAACTTGGTACCACGGTTTTAGATACTCTGATGATGTGCATATTGCAATTTCACTCTCATTGGATGACCTTGAGGTCAAATGTCACAGGTCAGATTTTTCCCTAAACCTTCTAAACACAATAACGACTGAAAGAAATGATGTAGGCTTTTCAACTCGATACAGGAGTTGTATCTAATACACATCTTGGATGACTTACACCCTCACCTAATTATGGGTTTAGGGTCAAGGAGTGTAAGGTCAAAGTTCATAGTTAACATTGCAGTTGCACTATGGTAAATGATGAATGCTACATTTACTATTACTATAAAACAAATAAAGCTAGGGCCACCAAACCTGCTACACTTGTTCACCATGGAATCCTGACCTCTGACTATGGGTTTGGGGTCAAAAGGTCAAAGGTCAAGGTTAGCATTCCATTTGCACTATTACTATAAAATGAGTAGAGCTAGGGCCACTAAAGCCTGCTTCATGCCACACCTCTGCTGTCCGTGTACACGTAACCGGAAACCACGTGTGACAAAATTTACGTCATCGTCTCCACTCCGCTAGTGTCTGCGGTGCTCGACCGCGGATGACTGTGTGCTGCCCAAATTTTGTGACCGCGCCGTGTGTCCACCACCTGAACACTTTGAAAAGCGCATGTGCAAGACTCAACGTCCCAATCACAAGGTGGCGATATCAACACAGCATACATTCAGTTCAATTCAATTCGATTCAACTTTATTTATATAGCACCATTTCACAACAGCAGTCATCTCATAGCACTTTCAACTGTAGGGGAAACCCCCACAATTGCAGAAAGACCCCGGCAATCAGTGAGCAAGTGCTTGGCGACAGTGGAGAGGCAGCAGAACCAGGCTCAGGGAGGGGCAGTCATCTGCTGCGACTGGCTGGGGGGTGAGGAGATAGAGAAGATGAAAAGAACAGACATGTAGAGAGCAAACAGCACGATGGGGACTCAATCTATGAGTGAGAACAAACAGATGTTAACCCCTTGCACTCTGGTCAGTTGCCCTAAAAACGCCTAAAAATAACGTACCCAAAGTAAATCAAAAGCTGTTCTTCAACCCTTTGCAGCATCTTCATGGGGTTGGTCTCATTTAAAAGAAAACACTTTGAATTTTTTGGCAAAACAGTCATAATCTCTCTAAGTGCTCCTGCCGCTGAGTAACAGTCATCTAAACATACTGAACTTGAAGAAAATAAATTTCGCCTGGGTGTTTTTTTGGATACAAATGCTTGCAAATAACACACAGCTGTCAGATCCGGGCTGGAAAATGCAACAGAAATGTAGAACCAAGTGTTATCCAGCTGAGGTCAAAATTTTGTAACAATACCACAAAAAATGAATATATTACACAGCTTTTTACTCAGGTTGTTCCCAGGCATTTTTGAACTGTGCCAAATTGTGCCAAATGGCACAGTTTGGAAAAACGTCTGTAACTTTTGAATGATTCAATATAGAAGCTTCATCTTGGGCTGTAATGAAAGGTGAAGGGCTGTGTGTGTGTGTGGGGGGGGGGGTTGTTTATTCATTCATGAATGAATGAATGAACAAACAAGCCCCCCCACACAAAGAAGCATGCCACGTAAAAAATGTGTGGCTTTTTTTTTTTACAAGAAAAAATAACCTACAGTGCACTAAAAATTATACTAAAATATCTGTAATGTAGAAGATAACAACTCCTTCCCCCCCCCCGCTACACGGAGGATGGACATCGCCCATCGCTACATGACGGACCGCGGGGACGGTGCGCCGCAGTCTACTATGCACAGTTGTACTAAAATATCTGCAATAATATCTGCAATCCGCTACAGAAGAGTAGCGGGGGGGGGGGGGGTTCACGGTCCGGACGCGGCGCACGGACTGGACACGGTCCGTGCACCGTCCGGACCGGACCGGAGCGGTCCGGGTCTGTCATGTTGCGATGACGCACAGTTGTAATTTACTGATCGGTCAAAAGTCATTTTGATTACAATTTTCAGGGATAAAGAATAATTTAGCTTATAACACTTACCTGTCCACAACAGCAGTGTCGCTAGCGAACTTCTCTTCCTCACTGTCAGACGAACATGACGCTGGTCCGCTTGTTACGGACTCGTGGTTCTGGTCACGCAACCCGGTCAAACCATAATTCCATTATTGCGGTTTTGCGCTTCCATGATTGCGGTTTTGGTGAACGATTTTTCAAAACAAATAAGAACAGTAGTAAGAAAAAAGACTGGCGAACGCGTGTGTTCACCCAGCGGCTTACACAAAACAGATTTTACGCACGGGACGTACGCTTTCAATTGTCGAAGTTCTCTGCTTCAATTGGCTGGCTGTATTCGCAGCCGTTGGTAGGCGGGTCCTTCTTGCTAGGTTTTCAGTCATTGGTTCTTCAAGGTTTCAGAAACCCAATTCAAGGCTCTTATTAGTCGAATGAGAGGTCAATCAAATCTAAACCAATCAAAGCACTCCTTTGACTTTCTGTTCGCAGCTGTGTCTGCAGCTTTTTTTTTTTTCAGTGCGCCCTCGGAGGCAGAGACATGACCGCCCGTGGTATCCCGGAGTGCAAGAGGTTAATGACCAGCAAAAAAAAAAAAAAAAAAAAAAAAATCATTGAGAGTGAAGAAAGGAGTGAAGACCAGTGCATTATTGGAGGTCCCCCAGCTATCTAAACCTATTAGCAGCATAACTAAGGGAGGGTTCAGAGACACATGATCCCTCCCTAATTGTAGGCTATATCAAAAAGGAAGGTTTTAACCCTATTCTTAAAAACACAGATCGAGTGTGACTCCCAAATCCAGATTGGCAGCTGGTTCCACAGGAGAGGAACTTGATAACTGAAGGCTCTGCCTCCCATTGTACTTTTGGAGATTCTAGGTATTACAAGTAATCCAGCATTTCGGGAGCGTAGTGCTCTGTTAATAGGGTAGTATCAGATCTTTTAAATAAAAAGGGGCCTGATTGTTTAGAGCTTTGAAAGTGAGAAGAAGGATTTTAAACTTAATTCTAAACTCTATGGGAAGCCAATGAAGGGAGGCCAGAACTGGAGAGATATGATCTCTCTTTCTAGTACAGACGTGGACAAAATTGTTGGTACCCCTCTGTTAATGAAAGAAAAACCCACAATGGTCACACAAATAACTTGAATCTGACAAAAGTGGTAATAAATAAAAATTCTACGAAAATTAACCAGTGAAAATCAGACAATGCTTTTGAATTGTGGTTCAACAGAATTATTTTAAAAAACAAACTCATGAAACAGGCCTGGACAAAAATGATGGTACCCTTAACTTAATATTTTGTTGCACAGCCTTTTGAGGCAATCACTGCAATCAAACGATTTTTGTAACTGTCAATGAGACTTCTGCACCTCTCAGCAGGTATTTTGGCCCACTCCTCATGAGCAAACTGCTCCAGTTGTCTCAGGTTTGAAGGGTGCCTTCTCCAGACGGCATGTTTCAGCTCCTTCCACAGATGTTCAATAGGATTTAGATCAGGGCTCATAGAAGGCCACTTTAGAATAGTCCAATGTTTGGCTCTTAGCCATTCTTGGATGTTTTTAGCTGTGTGTTTTGGGTCATTATCCTGTAGCAAGACCCATGACCTGCGACTGAGACCAAGCTGTCTGACACTGGGCAGCACATTTCTCTCTAGAATACCTTGATAGTCTTGAGATTTCATTGTACCCTGCACAGATTCAAGACACCCTGTGCCAGATGCAGCAAAGCAGCCCCAGAACATAACAGAACCCCCTCCATGTTTCACAGTAGGGACAGTGTTCTTTTCTTGGTCTGCTTCATTTTTGCGTCTGTGAACATAGAGCTGATGTGCCTTGCCAAAAAGTTCCAGTTTTGTCTTGTCTGTCCATAGGACATTCTCCCAGAAGCTTTGTGGCTTGTCAACATGCAGTTTGGCAAATTCCAGTCTGGCTTTTTTATGATTTGTTTTCAACAGTGGTGTCCTCCTTGGTTGTCTCCCATGAAGTCCACTTTGGCTCAAACAGGGACGGATGGTACGATCTGACACTGAAGTACCTTGACCTTGGAGTTCACCATGAATGTGTTTAGAGGTTGTTCTGGGCTCTTTTGTTACCATTCGTATTATCCGTCTCCTCCTGCGGCCACGTCCAGGGAGGTTGGCTACAGTCCCGTGGATCTTAAATTTCTGAATAATACTACCTACTGCCGGAGTCAGATGTCGTTAATGCCGGTGTGGATAACAGTTGTGGAGTATTTACAGTTACTTTTAGCCAGCATTTTCAAATTTGACTCGATGTCGCCTGCTCTGGCCCCAGGAATGCATTTGATTGTGGCCGCTGGAGTCTCTAGGTTCACATTTCTGACTACAGAGTCGCTAATGATCAGAGTTTTTTCCTCAGCGGGTGTGTCGCTGAGCAAGGAAAAGCGATTAGAAACATGAACAGGTTGGTGGTGAACCGGGGCCTTGCGACTATGCTTCCTTCTCACCGTCACCCATCCAGTCTCCTCGCTGCTGAGGAGGACCGGAGGACCGATAGCAGGCCGCCCTATGCTAAGGTGCTCCACTGCAACCAAGGGACGTCTGTCAGGATTAACTAGCGTAGACAGTATTTCAGTGCAGCGGAGCCGGGATTCCAAATCAGACAACCTCGCCTCAAGCGCCTCAAAAAGACAACATTTATTACATTTACCGTTATCACTAAAAGAGGCAGAGGTGTAGCTAAACATCTGACAGAGAGAGTACACCAGAGGAGGAGAGGAAGGAGAACTAGTAGCCATAGCTAGCGGCTAACCCGAAGCTAACAAAAACACCGATGAAAGGTGAACAGAAGGCTAAAGAGAGTGATTAGGTAACACTGAGTGCGCACACAGGTGCAAGAGGCTTGATAAACAGAAGTGAGAGCTAACAGTAGATGGAAAAAAGTGAGTAAAATACAATTAAAGGCAAAAATCCTCGGGAGAACGAGGAGAGCTAGCCACAGAGCAAACCACACAGACAGCCATCAACACAGGAAGTGACAATACTTTACCACAGGAAGCAAAGAAGCCAACAGATTAGAAGCCAATGCATCAGTAGACGAAGAAGACAACGAGGAGGCGGAAAACAAGAATAAAAACATACATGAATCATACATACATACTTTCCTTCACAGTGGCAGCAGCATCTTCGTGGAAAAGGAGCGAAAACCGGGAAGTCAAACAGCAGAAATGGACTCTATTTGAAGAGAAACTTTGTGAAGAAGTCTGCCGTTTCTTTGTTGGTAAAAATCGTGGTGCATTAGCGCCTTGGCGCTACATATCGGGCGGGAGTGAAACTACAAATGATGGTTGTGTCCATGCGCCAACCACTTGGCCTGGGTAGATGAAAAAAGTGAACATGAGCAGCGCCACGTGCGTGCCGGGCTCATCCAAAGTGTACGCGGACCACAGCGGACTAGAAAGAAATGTAGCATGAAGCAGGCTTTAACCTGGTCCACACGTTCACCTTGGGATCGTGACCTCAGACTATGGATTTGGGGTCAAAAGGTCAAAGGTCAAGGTTAACATTCTCTATGCTTTATTACTGTACAATGAGTGAAGGTAGGGTCACCAAACCTGGTACACAGATTCACGCTGTGACCCTGAAATGTGACTATGGTTTTGGGATTGCAAGGTCAACGGTCAACATCAAAATGGCTTATAAACTATATCTCAACAACAAAGAAAGCTAGGGTTACCAAACTTGCTACACAGGTTCACCTTGGGATCCTGACCTCTGACTATGGGTTTGGGGTCAATAGGTCAAATGTCAAGTTTAGTTTTTTTTTGCCTGATTACTGTACGATTAAAGCTAGGGCCACCAAATGCACAGGCTGACCTTGGGATACTAATTTCTGACTATGGGTTTGGGGTCAAAAGGTCAAAGGTCAAGGTTAGCATTTCTTATGCCTTATTACTGTACAATGAGTAAAGCTAGAGCAACTAAACTTGGTACACAGGTTCACTCTGTGACCCTGAAGTGTGACTGTGGTTTTGCGATCGCAAGGTCAAAGGTCAACATCAAAATGCCTTATAAAGTATATCTCAACAACAAAGAAAGCTAGGGCCACCAAACCTGGTACACAGGTTCACTCTGAGACCATGACCTCTGACTACAGGTTTGTTGTCAAAAGGTCAAGGTTGGCACTCCTTATGATCTCTTACTATAGAACATGTAAATCTCTCTAGGGTCACCATACTTGATACACGGGGTCACCTCGGGATCCTGCCCTACAACTGTATTGTATACTTTGTGGTATATTCGTGGATGATGGGCTTATCATAATTTGGTTCTACCATAGTAATTATATTAAAAAGTTGAAAACTGCTGTCTGTCAGTAAGTACTGGGATCGTCAAAGAAAATGGAGGTGGGGGATATTGCAGTTGCCTCAGACTGCTCTTCTTGCTCATAAACTGACAAAACGTTTTCCCCAAAATTAGCTAATTTTTTCTTTGTAATTTTTTTTTTTTAGCTTTTTATGTGTAAATTTCCAACACTCATCTGGATAATGTTTAAAAATGTATTCTGTGTAATTAAATTTTAATTTGCAGCTTTTTTAATTTTTAAATTGCCATCTTTTATCATATCTTTGCACCTTTATTTTTGCTAATTTGTACCTAATTTACATTTATACCTTTGTACCCTATGCTAAATTGATGAATACCCCCCAATCCCCTTGTTAAAAAATAATAAATCGCCTACTGGCTATAACGATATGACTGGTGAACTCTGGTGATATTTGGCTTTTGAATCATTTGCAGTTGATTCCTTGTTTTATAAACACCATTTATTGCTGTCTGCTTTAGAGTATATAGGAAATTCTGATGGCCGAGTCACACTCATCATTTAGCCTTTCCGAGTTAGCTCTGTAAAAGCTTTATGAAATTCTAGTGTAACATTTGGCCGGAGTACAAAGTGAGTGAAAGGTTCACTCCAACCCCCGATGGTGCTTTTGGACTCCCGGCTACCTCCTCCTGAGACTCCAGGATGCAGCGAGCAAACAGCAGAGGCACAGCTGGTGACGTAACGGGCCAGGTCTCCCTTCCTGAGCCCGAGCAGCTTTTCGGCTTCCTCTATCTCGGGTCTCGGGCAGCTGCGGCTTGTCATCTTTATTTGAATATTTAATTCCTTCAGAGCTGTCTTACTGTGCGGGTATCTCAGAAGCGCTGAGCATCTGTTCCATGATGGAGCTCTTCGGTGCATTTATCCCTCTCCTTGCAAAGAGGAAAGACTCGAAGTGTCATGTAAATTTGATGGCAGCCTCCACGGTTGCTTCTGGCAGGGAGTGTGTGCAAAAAAAAAAAGAAAAGGAAAATGCGTCCCATTTTCTGCTGTTTTCCCTGCATGTTTTAAATATAAATGGGCTCCACTTTAAGCTTGAGTTTTCCACTTAATGTTGCTGCCTGGATGAAATGGCTTTTGTTAATCAAGTCAGAAGAGGATTCTGGGTAAACAAGTTGTCGGGGTCAGTAAGGGGGCTAATTAGGGGAGTTTTAATGATGTAACAACTTTTCTAGCTGCACTTTATTTGCTGAAGTGGGACAGCTGCGAAATTAATTTTCATGTCAATGCATCTCTTTGTTAACTTCCTTTTTTTTCCTCCCCAGAAACCTGCTGGATCGGGACACGTTCTCCAAGTCTGATCCAAGTAAGCTCGCTCTCTTATCTCTCTCTTTCACACAAACACAAATCAACACGACAACTCCCAGCAGGCCTATCGCGCGCACACACACACACACACACACACACTTGCACGCACATGTGGACACGTGGACGTTAAATTCTGCAAACAGAAACATCCGCCGACAAACATCCACCACATGCAGGCAGAATTTGCACCGTGCACACAAAGGCTTATGCACGCCACACACGGGCTCACACGGGCTCGCACTGCCTCGCCTGCGTGAATCAGTAGACATTTGCATATGTCAGGGGTCGTATTCGTCACTGTTCTCTGCTCCCGATGTGAGTGAGGGGAACCAGATCATCTTCACACACGAACCAGCCACTTTCCCTCCTGCAGATTAAAAGACACACACACACGCAAACACACACACACACACACAGAGGTGCTCTTCACTCGCTTGACAGCAGGGCTTCGATTTGGCAACTGGTCCAGTGGTTTTTAAAGGTTCAGTATGTAATCCAACAGTAATTTGACTTGATAGGGAACAGAAAGAAAAGTGCTGGTTTGAAGTATTTCCTCACAAACGTGCAAACCGATTTCACATTCTCGCAACTGGTTTTGTGATAATTTGTCAGTCTCTGTATCAGGCTTTAATCCTGTTGTGATGCATCATCACTGAAAACCAGATCAAATAGACACATTGCAAGAATAAAAATCCAAGTTATTACTCATATGCTTTATCTTGTTTCCATATAGAAAGTCACACTAACTCCTCCTCCTCCTCCGGTCGCCACAGCGGATCATCTGCCTCCATCTTCCCCTGCATCTCCCTCTGTAACACCAACTCTCTCCATGTCCTCCTTCACTACATCCATGAATCTTCTCCGTGGTCTTCCTCTTTTCCTCTTGCCTGGCAGCTCCATCTTCAACACTGTTTGTCCAATATATCCACTATCCCTCTCCTCCTTGTGCATTTTCCATTGATTTGGATGGTTGACCCCAGGTATTTAAACTCATCTACCTTCACTACCTCTATTCCTTGCATCTTCACCATTACACCTGCCTCCCTCTCATTCACACTCATGTATTCTGTCTTGCTTCGACTGACTTTACTTCCTCCTCACTCCAGTGCATACCTCCACCCTTCCAGATTCTCTTCCACCTGCTCCCTACCTTCACTACAGATCACAGTGTTGTCTGTAAACATCGTGGTCCATGGACACTCCTGCCTGACCTCGTCTGTCAGCCTGTCCGTCACCATGGCAAAAAAGAAGGGGCTCAGCGCTGATCCCTGATGTAATCCCATCTTGAATCCATGTGTTACTCCTACAGCACACCTCACCACCATCTCGCTGTCCTCATACATGTCCTGCACCACCCTCACATACTACTCTGCCACTCCTGACTTCCTCATACAGTACTACACTTCCTCTCTTGGCACCCTATCATATGCTTTCTCTAGATCCACAAAGACACAGTTCATCTCCTTCTGACATTCTCTATACTTCTCTATCAACACTCTTAAAGCAAATACTGCATCTGCAGTACTCTTTCTTGGCATGAAATAATAATAATAATAATAATAATAATAATAATAATAATAATAATAATAATAATAATAATGGGGGCACCTTATTGCAAGCTTCCCTTGTTTTAGCCACTTTATAGGGCATTTTAGTGGCAATATTTCATTGAGGCAGGGGGTGCACCCCCCCCCCCCCAAGTCCACCAGTAGTTAAATTCTCTGGGCCTCCGTACTATGTGCTTATTTACAAAAGTTTATAGCTTTTTCTAATGCATGAAATATAAAGTTTTCTATGGGACATAAGGCAGTACTCGACAGAACCCAGTCTGACTTAATGCTAAGAACAGATCCTCTTGCATACAGGAACACATGCACAGACAAGCTTGGGGATTGTAATGTATTTTCTTGTTGTTTTCGTCTTTCATCTTTGCTTTGCTTTCTGTAACAAGCTGCGATGGTGCTGGCTGTTAAGAGCCCTCTAAAAATAAACAACTGTGGAAAACACTTTTCAGTTATATTGGAATGATTCAAGTTTGAATATCCCCCCCCCCCTTTTGTGGTTCATCATAAATATTTTTCAGCATTATCTCGCTTCATTTCCTAAATTTTCTCTACTTTGCCACCTGAGTGCTGCCCAGTCAACCAGGTGGTGTTTTATTTATTTATTTTTTTTGTCCTTTTGGCCTTGGGTTGGTGGTGTGCGTGAACCCGTAATTGATGAGCTTCCAAAATTGTGGATTGGACCTTTAAATGTCAGACGGTGGGAAAGGAGGATGAGCATCCCTGCCCGCTCCCAACGTTTATGCAAGGAGGCACTTGTGCTGCGTCCATGTCTCTGCTCTGCTGACAGCACTGGCCCCAGTCACACAGCATTTGACCGCCTCGGCAGAGCCACGCGCATGCACAGACACGCCCGCACACACACATCCAGGCCCTCGGGCAAGCTCACATGCCATATTCATATTAGCTGATAAAGCTGAACAACAATCCTGTGTCTTTTTTCTCTGTTGCGCTTGTTTATTTGCTTATCTGCATGTGTGTGTGTGTGTGTGTGTGTGTGTGCATGTTTTAGCAACGGTTGTGTGCTTTGATCAGTCTGCTTCAGCAGGTCAGACAAGGGCATTATAGAGCCATTATTATGCCATTTTCCGTTTATTTTAGTGTGTAATGTAGGATTTTTGTGACATTATATAGTCTGCAAAGCCAGGCAGCCCAAGGTCCGCCTGCACAGGAGTTCTCCTCTCCCACAGAAATAAGGACTACAACTCTGCTTGAAACACCTCATGTGGATTTACTGTGATCTGTACTGTGATCACTTCATTACTTAACACCCCCGATATAGACCTGGAGGAGCAGCGGAAGTTTCCCACTGAGCCGCGGAGCTCTCATAGCTGCAGTGCAGCTAGCTGAGCTAGCGAGCTACCTAGCATTTTTTAGAGCTCTTCTCTGTAAGGGCCAGTCACCCTACTAGCTGTCCATGGTCTCAGTTCATTTATGAATCCACAATTCAAAAAATATTGTCATTCTCACCTATTTTGTTATTTTTTCCTGGCATCACACTGGTAATGGAACCATTAGCATGGCTAACTTAGTGGCGCAAATCAGTGCAAATAGGCTTTTTTTTTTTTTTTGTAAGTTGTAGTCACTATACTAGACCAGCTCTTTCATTAATCCAGAGTTGAAATAAGCCATTCTGGCTGTGGTACTTGGGTATATTTGGCTGCCAACATTAGCTACTCTGAGCGGTCACAGCTGGAATTTCTGACCCGACTTCAAGATCCACATTCTGGGTACATACCGAGAGAAGAGTCTGCTAGCCTAGCCGCTAGACACTGTCTTCTTTCTATATATTTTTCTATATATTTGAATCATCTAACTACTCTTGACCATGTATTTCATTCAAATATATTATTTTAGCTTATTTTATTATAGTTTATTATACTATGGACCGTACACCTCATCAGTTAGCAGCAGTTGGCTGCCATTAGCAGAGTTAGCCATTCACTCATTCAGGGTTGTTTCTGTTAGGGTTGCCACCCGTCCTGTAAAATACAGTATTGTCCTGTTTTTTTTACACTAAACTAATGCATCCTGTATTGACTCAGTAAAGGACACGGTTTGTCCTGTATTTACTAGGTGCCTTTAACACGGCATCATCTCCTCCGCATCCTGCATGTTGGCCTCCTACTCAGTAGTTGGTGGTTGATTTGTTTACTTTTACGCACCGCATGTCAAGTCGTCGCTCGAGAGTAAGTGGGTGAGAGAGAGCTCAGCAGCAGCCGCAGTGGCTTGCTGGCTTCTCACAGACCCACGTGCCTAGGGCTGCGCCGTGTCCCGACAGGCCGCCTCGTGCATCAGTCAAACGTAAAAGTTTGCAAAAGTGCCGATGCGAGTGGGAAGAACGCGACGATTGGCCTGACGGCGTCAAAGACGAGTACAAGGCAAACTGCAACGTTGATACTCTACACAAATGGGGAAAAAAAAATGTTGGTAAACAAGTTGTACAGTGCTAATGTTAGATAAATTGTTATTTGCACACCCAGTTTTTTTTGAGGGGGTTCTTTCATTTGTAGTAGACAGGAACATTTTGACTTTCCAACTTGAAAGTTATAAGCATTGTCAAAGAAGTACTTCAAACTTTAGCCTGTGAATACTATGTTAACACTTAAGTTAAACGACAAGCAAGTTATGATAAACCACACCTAGTGTTCCCACACATCACCTTGGGGTGGGGCAGGGGTGTCCTTTATTTTTCTACATTGAAGGTGGCAACCCTAGTTTCTGGGCTCATTACACCACAGGGAGCGGTTGTGTGCCATCAGCCACACAGGTCACACACCCTTGTCTCCAATAATGCTTTATTTGGACTTTAAAAACATTCAGCCAATATTTATTAGTACGAGGCGGGGGTGGGGGTGGGGGTGGGCTGAAAAGTCCATAGGCTGGAAAGGTCATAGTGGTCAAATTTGACCAAATGTGGTTTATTTTTCAAGCGCAGGGATCCAAGCGCTCCAACACTGATGGAAGAAGTGTGTGGACTGAAGGGGAGAATATGTTGAAAAATAAATCACATCTGGTCAAATTTGACAACTAGGAACATATCAGCCCCCCCCTCCCCCCCCCACTGTATGTTACTTAGTCTAATAATTGAAGCTTAAATCTGATGTTAGGCTGAAACATGAAAACTCTCAGTGAAATGTCAAAAAAAGGGTAGGTGGGGTGAACTGGGCCTCATTAGCATTTGAAGTAATATGCTGTGAAAGAGCCTCTTTTGAGGACAGCGCCTTCCCCAGCCATACGATGGTACTGCAGTAATTAAGCCACAAGTTGTTTTGATCAAAGCAAGTCAGACATTTTTCAATACGTCTGGGAACTGTGTCAGCGTGTGGAAAAAGTGCATAATAGGGCCTGTTTGGGCAGACTGTCGCGTTATCAAAAGTACACATCATCTGAATGTGCCACATTCATCGCAGAGATGGTGTCAGTGGCACTGTTTCCAACCTACTGCCCTCATCATTAGCCCAGTGAGTGGGAAGAGTTGAAAGTGCACCAGTGTCAGTGGTGAGGATGCAGTGTTGCGGGCGTGTGATTGATCAGTCGCTTCCCTCCCTGCACAATCACGCAGAGACCATGTGTCGCCTGATGCTTCAGCGCAAGATTAAAGGACTGTATGTTTGTCCAGCTGAGCCCCGGCTCACCGCGCGCCATCCGCCGTGCAACATATATGTGGGATCCGGGGCGACAGGCTGCCAAAACACGGCAGGCTTGAGCCACACCAGACGCAGCAAAAAAATAAAAAAAAAATTAGGGCGTGTGTTTTTGGTGTTTGCATGTAAAAGCAGTGTGATTTTTTTAGCACTGCTGTGAGAGGAAAGAAAATAAATCAGTTGGCGAGCTCTGCTGCAGGAGATGAAATGTCACATTTAAGCAGAAAAATAATAAACTCCTGCATCATGATTTTTACTCACAGTCACAAATGCTAATGAATCTTTGATTAAGTCTGTCATGTGACTCATCAGTTGATGGCAGCTTACACTTGAAGTCAGGCATAAATTTGCAATTAATTAATGTGACAGTTAATCATGTCAGGGGAAGTTGGTGCATTAATATACGTCACAAGATCCAATCAGATTATTTTTACGGAGCTCAGAGTCTTTTTTATTTATTTCTTCCGCTCAGAGATCCATTATAGTGTGGTTAAATGAGATTAACTTTTGTCCCGAAACATAAATTCCCATCTTTATCCTTAGAGCTGTTTAAGTTAATCCACTTACTCAAATATGCAAATGACAGTTTTCAGCAACAACAAATCAGCAGCATTTTAAATGTTAACTCCGTACAAGTAGAATTAATTAATGCTGCCTTTACTGTGAGTGTTAGGGCTTTTTTTTTTTTTAAAGTCAACTGAATTTTTAATGTAGCCTAAAACCTAAAACACTTATCAGAAAATGTGATCCGCTGTCCATCACATTTCACAGAGATTGCTGCTCCTCCTAGGCATTTGCCACCCTTTGTAGCTATAACAGTTTCAACCCTTCGGGAAGGCTTTCCACAAAGTTTAGGAGTGTGTTTATGGGAATTTTTTTCCCCCCCATTCTTCCAGAAGTACATTTGTGAGGCCAGGCACTGATGTTGGACGAGAAGGCGTGGCTCGCTGTGTCCGCTCTAATTCATCCCAAAGGCGTTCTTTCAGGTTGAAGTCAGGGCTTTGTGGATGCCAGTCAAGTTCCTCCACACCAGACTCGCTCATCCAAGTCTTTATGGCCCTTGCTTTGTGCACTGGTGCCCGTTCATTTGGAGGGCTGTCCCAATACTTGAGGCTATAGAGTGTATATGATTTCAGGAAAATCAATACTCCTCCTAGGCAATTACCTTAATTCTCACCAAATTCATGCCAAACGTTCATCAGGTGGGTCTGTGTCAAGGTTGCGTTCAAGGTCATGGTCATAGGTTATGAGATCTCACCGCTTGTGTGATTTCACTGGCAACAATACCCGATGAATGTGGCATGCATAGTTTAGTCGTAATGAAACTACAATAGCAAATAGAAAGCCAGATTTGGCTACATGTATACATATATACACCAGTGACACAGTGCATGTGTTATGTAGTGATCAACCACAATTATATAGAAATAACAACAGCAGGATGATGATAGAAAGAGAGATCCGGGCTGCGCTCAATTCTTCTCCTGGCATACACCTCGAAGGGGGTTATATGAACAAATTATAGTAAATAAATGTTAATATAGTTAAAAGTAAATATGGTTTCGGTGTCCCAGCACCCAGCGGTAACCTGTACCTCCGTCTGCCTCTCAGCCCACCCCTGTATTGTAGAAGGAGACCTGTGGATCCAAAACTCCGCCGACCCTGTTAGGTGCACTTGATTCCTCCCCCCGGCATGCATCTCCACTGGTAAAGGTTGATTAAAAAAGGTCATCTTTGACCTGTTTTATGGTCAAGTGGTCAGTGAAACCGTGTCATGTGCACTCTTCAGATATTGTGGCCTCACCATGCAAGAGATGAGAGCCCATGGTCAAGTGGCTTCTGAGTTAGCAGGGGGACAAAGTTTCTGCCACATACACACCCACACCGCAGAATCCCTTTTATACACAGTATGTAGGGTATTATTATGAATGAGCAGGGTGAAAACTGACCATTTCAGACAGCTTAGAAATGCTGTAAAATACAGAAACATGCTAAACATATTTCTCAAACATATTTGCATATTTTTCCTTGTAAATTTGCAACCCGTTATATATTTTTATGAGTTTTTTTTTTTTTTGCCAAAGCCACAGTGAGCTGCATGTTGTAGACCCCTGTCTTAAGGAGAAAAACCCCCCAAAACAAACGAGTTTGCTAATCTCATCATGTTTTATTTAAGCATTTTTAATGTTAGCACTCAAACTTGTGGGTTTTGTCACTGGGCGACTAAAGTGGGGCATGTCAGAGATAAATTGGGAACCAGCGTATTATGTAAAAACAAAATTTACAAGTGTCCCATCCCAGAGGCTCTCCAGCGACTCGTCAGTCGTGACCGACGTGTGTGAATACAGTAAAGGCCGCGAGAATGCAAATGAAATGTCACTTTATTGCTAGCTGATTGCCTTGCTCTTTTCCCACAAGTGGCCGGTCATCTTAAAAAACACTCCAGGACTCCCCCTGGATGGGGATACTCGAATGTCAACAAGAAGGACACGAACACTCACCGGTCCCGTCCCCGTCGTCTCCTTTGCTCCCTTGTCTCTAAAATACCACCACGCTCCGAGGCAAAGTTCTATTGACATTTAATCGGGGGGGGGGGGTGCAGAGTCCAGTAAAGATGCACATTCTCAGCTGACTTCTCGGTTGTTTGTCCGCTGTTAAATACTCTAATCATTCTAACCCTCCCCCCGCTTTTCTCCCTTCCCCTCTCTCTTTCTAATTCGACAGTTTGTGTCCTCTACACTCAAGGAATAGCCAACAGGGAGTGGAGAGAGGTGAGTACCGTGCAGCAGATCTTTATTCTGAAGGAGCAGATAAATGTTGGAAAGCTTTCTGTGAGACATCTGTTATAAGCTACATGCCTGTGCAAGTATTCTCTGTAAAATAAAAACCTCTTTCCCACTTTTGGTTCCAGTAGGCGGTTTGTTATTTTTTTAACAAGGTGGGTGGTGTGAGGATGCAGGGGTGGCGGGGACGGTATTAACAAATTTAGCATAAGTTTAGTTAAAAAAACATACTTAGGTACAAAATTGAAAGAATAAAGGTGCAAAATATAATAAAAGCCACTTAAGCCTCTTTGTAACTAATTTGGTGGTATGATTAGGGTCATTGTCCGTTTGGAAGACCCATTTGTTCCCAAGCTTTATCATCTTGGTTGATGTTTTGAGATGTTGCTTCAATATTTCCATAGCGTTCTTTCCTGATGGTGCCATCTATTTTGTGAAGTGCACCAGTCCCTCCTGAGCAAAACACCCCCACAAACATGATGCTGCCACCCCCATACTTCACATTTGGGATGGTGTTCTCAGGCTTGCAAGCATCCCCCTTTTTCCCCCACAAGTACAACGATGTCATTATCGCCAAACAGTTCAATTTTAGTTTCATCAGCCCACAGGGCATGTCTCCAGAAAAAAAGTCTTTGTTCCTGTGTGCATTTGCAAACTGTAATCTGGCTTTTTTTTATGTTGCTTTTGGAATAATGGCTTCCTCGCTGAATGGCCTGTCAGCCCATGTCAGTACAGGACTTGTTTCACTGTGGATAATGACACTCTTACCAGCTTCAGCCAACATCTTCACAAGGTCTTTTTCTTTGGTTCTGGGGTCAGTAGGCACATTTCTCACTAAAACACGTTCATCTCAGAGAGGGAGGAAAAAAAAGGTTATGTCTTTTTATACAGTGTATGTAAACGTCTGGTTTCAACTGCAATTAACAGAAGATCGGTATGTATGTTTGGGGATCAGTGCATCATGTAGCGAGTGTCAAGTATTGAGATACTGCACCAAATCAATCTATGGCCCACCCCTAGCACCATGTAATGGACCGAAAAGTCAAATTGTTTTCAATTACTCTGGTTCCTAAATAGGTAAGTATGCATTTGTAACATGTATTAAATAGTTTTTTTAATAAAGTATCACGATACTGTGTCTCTGAATCCATACAGTATCACCACCACAAAGTATCACGATACACTAATGCATCATTTTTATAAAAAAAAAGTCAGAAATTGTCCAGAATCACATCCCAAATTTATGAGAAAAGAAGTTACAAGGGGCGGCAGTGGCTCAGGAGGTAGAGCAGGTCGTCTAATAACCCGATGGTTGGCGGTTCGAATCCCGCTCTCCCCAGATATCCTGCCGTTGTGTCCCTGGGCAAGACACTTCACCCGCATTGCCTCCAGTGCCCATAACACTGGGTATGAATGTGTATAAATGTTCGGTGGTGGCCGGAGAGGCCGTTGGCGTGGATTGGCAGCCACGTTTCCGTCAGCCTGCCCCAGGGCAGCTGTGGCTACAGTAGTAGCTTACCACTACCATTGTCTGGCTGGAGTGAATGAATAATGTATCTACTTGTAAAGCATCTTTGAGTGTCTATGATAAAGCGCTATATAAATCTGATGCATTATTATTATTACAAGCTTATGAAAAAATAATAAGAAAAAGGAGCAAATTAACAGTAACAGAACCTGCCCCTTTTTCTCTTAGAAAGTTCCCATTTTCTTGACAATTTGAGAGATTTTTATTGCAAACTTATAACATTTTTCTCATAACTTTGCAACTTTTCCTTACAAATTTGTGACATTTATAATAAGTTTAGTACTTTTCTATAAATTTGCCACTTTTTGTGATGAATGTTATCTTTTTTTCTGCATAGATTTTCAGCTATATCTATAATAATAATAATAGCGGATTAGATTTATATGGCACTTTGCATGTCAAGTGACATCTCAAAATCCTTACAGTGAGTCCTTTATTCATTCACTCTAGACATTGATAGTGGTAAGCTACCTCTGTAGCCACAGCTGCCCTGGGGTAGACTGACGGAAATGTGGCTGCCAATGGCCTCTCCGACCACGACCGAACATTTATACTTATACACATTCATACCCAGTGTCCGAATACATGGCTCATCAAATACATGGATGAATTTGAAATGTTAATTACAGTTTCAGCTTATTCCTCATAAATCTGTACATTTGCAGCTATGCTCTGACCAATTTGTGGACTTTTTCCTCTTAGATGTGTTAGCCTGAGGAAAATCAAATATAAACTGCACACACACGAGTCATGAAAGGTCAGTTTTGTGTAAAACCTACTGGCATTTCTGATTCCTCTGTGGCTACCATTTAGTGGAGAACTGAATAGACAATATTTTAGAGCCAAAATGAAACTAATAAATAACCTGCTGGGCGTCTTTTTGCATCAGTATTCAAACATCACCTCGTCTCTCTTCCAGTTCGGCAGGACAGAAGTCATCGACAACACCCTCAACCCCGACTTCGTCCGCAAATTCATCCTGGACTACTTCTTTGAGGAGAGGCAGAATCTGCGCTTTGACCTGTGAGTTAATAATTGACTTATGCGCGTTAATGTGTGCATGCGCGGGGGTGAAAGTGCTGGAGAAACGTCGAGTTTGGGCTGAAATATTCATGCCCCCTCGCCGAGGGAGATGTACGTCTTCCCTCTTCTAAATAAAAGACAAGTTTTCACTGGCGTCGCCACTTGAAGTCATCCCATTTGTTCGATGCTTTGTGACAAAACAGGAGTGGATGGCAGCGGTGAATCACCCGTTTTATGATGGTTGTGACCCCTGTGGTGTGCGTTATTTCACTTTGGCGCCCAGTGGGATGACCTTTGTCCTCAGAGTGATGTGTTAATGCAGTCAAAATGCTACAGCTGCTTTCATTTTATTTTGGGCAGGGCCGTTTCTAGCTTTTTGGGGGTCCCCATGTAAGGTTGTGTTTATGAGCCCCTACCTTTGTAATGGGGAAGAGTTCAAATCTTTTAAAATAAAAAAAAATAAAGCATCTCCCATGCCCACAAAACATAATAAACTTGGGTCATTGTTTAGATGAAAAGAAAAGACATTACATAGAATCAAAATTGAACCAGCATCCCTGTGAATGATGCTGATTTACAAGGAAAAAAGTCTCAATTTTATGAGAAAAGAAGTTGAAAGTTTGTTACCAAAGGAGAAATATTGACAAAGGAAAAAGTAGAAGATTTAGGAGATGAAACATTGGAAAAATACAAGAAGAAATCTGCAAAATTACAACGAAAAGGTCACAGGTTTACAAGAAAAAAGTTGAAAATTTAGGAGGAAAAAAGACTCAATTTTACAAGGAAAGTCACATTTGTGAGGAAAAAAGGCAGAAAATTTAAGGGAAAAAGTTGCAATAATGTGAAAAAAGATGCACATTCCGTCATGATTGGCGATACTGAACAGCTCACGTGCAGGGAACGACACTGGAGAAAACACACGACGAGCACAGAGAAGCTGAGCAACCACAGTTTACTGATTCAAAAAGAGGCTCAGTTAATGAAAGACGCCACTAGCCAGAGGAGGACCCAGCCTGTAAGGAGAGACGAGAGCGGATTAGAACGGGAGGGAGACTGGTAAAGGGAAAATAGGACAGCGCTCACGTGGGATGAGCAGGAAGCCCGGCAGAGGAACCCAGCATTAAACGGCGAACCGGGAGTGGGTGCTGGTAGGCAGGAGTGGAGCTGGGTGAGGTGTCTGACCGGGTGGAATGAGGCAGCTGAAGTGGTGATGAGAATGACGGGGCAGGCGAGCGCACAACGAACCCCGGAGACACACCACGAAGATGGCAGCAACCTGGAAAAGGAATAAAGGAGAAGAGGAATTCATACTGTTCCTCGGAGAGTGAATAATCGACTTACTTGCTTGTTCAAGGCAGTTTATCCAGTGAGCCAGTGCTGGAGTGTTCACAGACTGGTCCTTTTCAGCGCTGGCAGGGACGAGGTAGCAGGTGCGTCTAATCACGCAGGTATGGGGATTGCCTGCGGAGCCGGGGGAAGTCTTGCAGGAAGGGAGGGGGAGAGCGCGCTCGCCTGATCATGACAAATTCATAATTAAAAAAATAACCAGTTTATGAGTAAAAAGTAGCAACTTTTTGAGAAAAAAAATTACAAAGTGGTTTAAAAAAGTCACAGACTTAGAAAAAAGAAGTTGCCAATTTAAAAAAAAATACAATTTATGAGAAAAAAAAATGTAAAATTTTTAAGAAAAACAGCTGCAAATTCATGAGGAAAAGAGGTGCAAGAGAATTTTTTGGGCAAATTTACGCTAAAATAAGGTGAAGGTTGTTTTAGAAGCCCCCCATAAAAAAATTGTTCAGACTGACCTTGTAGCTTGGGGGCCCCCGGTAGCTGAGGGGGCCCGTTGCATTTGCATACTCTGCTTTATAGCCAGAAACGGCTCTGATCGTTGTGACACTTATGGTGTTGGTTATTTCCAATGTGAAGAACTTTGTCCTCGGAGCGATATGCTAATGTAATCAGGATACTGGTGCTGCTTTCATTTGTTTGTTATTTTGGGCGTAGTTTTTGATAAATATCAGCTATGCTGTAGGGTGCTGTGCAATGCACATAGAAACTGCTATGAAATAAGTAACAAATATCCTCCTTTTAACATCAGATGCAAAAGATTTCTTGTCTTGGTCTTAATTTAGACCTAAGTGCGGCATTTGACACAGTTGATCATACAATTTTAATTGACTGCCTTAAGCACTGTTTGCGTGTCTCCAGGTCAGCACAGAGTTTCCCGGAGCATCCCACTCGAACAGAACCTCCATGTTAAAATGGGAATTTTTCAGCAAACAACCCCCTACTTTATCTTCCATTTTGAGACACCTTCCTTCACTTGCATGCTTTTTGTTTTGTAGGGTGTTTGAATGACTTTTCGATCATGTGTATGTAAGTGTCTGAAGATTGTTCCAACAACATTAACTACCCCTCCATTCAAAAATTTAATCAGAAATGTTTTTGGTGACTTTTTGAGTTACACTGTTAACACGCACATGCAGATGGCGCTAAAGACGTTAAGCACTTTTGGGAGTTAGTGGGTTGTGAAGGATTTTTATGACATATGGTCTGCAAAGCCAAACAGCTCAAAGTCTGCCTGCTCAGGAGCTCTCCTCTCCCACAGAAACGAGGACTACAGATATGCATGAAACACCTTAGTGCTGTGTGATGTGCCAAAAAATTCATGTCACGATATAAGTCATTTTATATCACGATAACGATATATATATCATGATATACATTTTCTGCAAATTCTACAGTTTAGCTAATCACATAAAAAGGACCAAGGTTTTTCTTCCAAATCATATGTGAATAAAAAGTAAACATCAATAAGTTAAATATTTCCTGAGCCAGAGGAGAATAGAAACAAAACAAAACAAAAAAACCCCAAACAGATAACATAAAAAAAGTCTGAAAATGAGAAAAATTACCCATGGCTGTCACCTACAGATATAAATTAGCTGTTAGTTTAAATCAGTGAAAATTTCAGTGCAGACCTGCAGACTGCCATTCAGGCCTGATTTAACCTCTTGCACTTCGGTGTACTGCGGGCGGACACGTCTCTGCATCCTAGGGCGCACGAGGGCGTCAGTGTGCGTCCTAGGAGGCACTGAAAAAAAAAAGCTGCATTTCCGTTCTTCCACTACAGACACAGCCGCGCACAGAAAGCCAAAGGAGTGCTTTGATTGGTTTAGATGTGATTGACCTCTCATTCAACTAATAAGAGCCTTGAATTGGGTTTCTGAAACCTTGAAGAACCAATGACTGAAAACCTAGCAAGAAGGACCCGCCTACCAACGGCTGCGAATACAGCCAGTCAATTGAAGCACAGTAGTTCGAAAGCGTGCCTCCCTTGCAAAATCTGTTTTGTTTTAGCCGCTGGGTGACACACACGCGTTCGCCAGTCTTTTTTTCTTACCACTGTTCTTATTTGTTTTGAAAAATCGTTCGCCAAAACCGCAATCATGGAATTATGGTTTGACCTGGTCACGTGACCAGAACCACGAGTCCGTAACATGTGGACCAATGTCATGTTCGTCTTACAATGAGGAAGAGAAGTTCGCCAGCGACACTGCTGTTGTGGACAGGTAAGTGTTATAAGCTAAATTATTCTTTATCCCTGAAAATTGTAATCAAAAATGACTTTTGACCGATCAGTAAATTACAACTGTGCGTAGTAGACCGTGGCACACGAACCGTGTTCAGTCCGTGCGCCGCGGTACACTGTTCATGCGCCGCGTCCGGACCGTGAACGCCCCCCCCCCCCCCACTACTCTTCTGTAGCAGATTGCAGATATTATTGCAGATATTTTAGTACAACTGTGCGTAGTAGACCGCGGCGCACCGTGACCGCGGCGCACCGGGCGATGTCCGTCCTCTGTAGCGGGGGTGGGGTGGGGTGGGGGGTGGGAGTTGTTATCTTCTACATTACAGATATTTTAGTATAATTTTTAGTGCACTGTAGGTTATTTTTTCTTGTAAAAAAAAGCCACATATTTTTTACGTGGCATGCTTCTTTGTGTGGGGGGGCTTGTTTGTTCATTCATTCATTCATTCATGAATGAATAAACAACCCCCCCCCACACACACACACACACACACAGCCCTGAGTGTCACCTTTCATTAGAGCCCAAGATGAAGCTTCTATATTGAATCATTCAAAAGTTACAGATGTTTTTCCAAGCTGTGCCATTTGGCACAATTTGGCACAGTTCAAAAACTCCTGGGAACAACCTGTGAAGAAAGCTGTGTAATATATTAATTTTTTTGTGGTATTGTTACAAAATTTTGACCTCAGCTGGATAACACTTGGTTCTACATTTCTGTTGCATTTTCCAGCCCGGATCTGACAGCTGTGTGTTATTTGCAAGCATTTGTATCCAAAAAAACACCCAGGCGAAATTTATTTTCTTCAAGTTCAGTATGTTTAGATGACTGTTACTCAGTGGCAGGAGCACTTAGAGAGATTATGACTGTTTTGCCAAAAAATTCAAAGTGTTTTCTTTTAAATGAGACCAACCCCATGAAGATGCTGCAAAGGGTTGAAGAACAGCTTTTGATTTACTTTGGGTACATTATTTTTTGGCATTTTTAGGAAAATTGACCAGAGTGCAAGGGGTTAACCTGTTTGCTTCGTAGTAAAAATATTTCAGATTGGTCATGATCCGGAAGTCAAAGACACAAAAGGTAATGTAATAAAATACATGTGATGACTTTAACTTTATTTATTATCAATACTTGACTATTTAAAACGATTAGAAATCAAATAAATTACATTAAGAGCCAACTTGCTCCTCTGACCCGTTTTAATCTATTTATTATTTATTTTGCGTGTATGTGCCAACATCATGCACTTTTGCAGCTTTAATAAAATTTTTGCAGGCAAAACTAAGAAACTCAGCAGTAATTTAAGCCAAAGAAACAATGGTCTGCTACATTCCATTTCCAATTAGCACAACTTAGCATTGTCATTTAGCATTTTATAATTAGGCATGGTGTTAACGTTACTTACCTCCTATTAAAATGAGGTTAGCGAACTATCCTCTCTGACGTAGCACGATGGAAAACAGTCCCACATCCCTGGCAAACAGAAGTAGCAGCTATCTGAACCGGTAGTTTGGAGTTAGCATTAGCATCCACCGGACTGAAGCCTAGCCACCCACGACACACCCGTTCCACTGTGCGCGCTGCAGAGGGGAGACGGGGCGCTGACAAGTAGTGGTGAGGAGCTTTACTGAATAAACGGGAGTATGTGCATTTTAAATAACAATATAAAAGATAGATTATTCTATGAAACGACAGACGATTTATATCGTCATCCGATATATATCGTCATATGGCACAGCCCTAAAACACCTTGTTTGGATTTGCAGATCTCTTCTGTAAGATTATCACGTCATTGCCTAACAGACCTGATACAGACCTGCCTCCTGGCTAGTCTGGCACACCCGCTTTTTGGAGGAGAAGAGAAAGTTTCCTAGTGGGCCTCAGAGCTCATAGCTACAGTACAGGCTATGTACTGTAGCTATGAGCTCTGGCTACGTACTGTAGTGGCGGTTTGGCCACTTGGCTAGTGGCCAAACCGAGCTCTTCACTGTAAGTTCTAGTCACCCCACTAGACATCCTTTGTTCCATTAATACATTTAATCCATTAATCATATTTCATGTAATTTTGGCCTTTTTTCACCAGTGTGACACAGGTCAGGTGCCGTTACCCTGTTACACCCCACAGGCTGGTTCCCCTGCCACAGGGTTACTCCCTGTGCTGGTCCCAAGCCCAGATAAATGAGCAGAGTTATGTCAGGAATGGTATCCGGCATAAAAATCCTTGCCAAATCAACACACGGATCATCGCCATATCAAGTGATGATACACCGTGGCGACCCTGAAAGGGAGCAGCCAAAAGAGAAAGAAGAAGAATAACACAGGTGCCGTTAACATAGTTAGCACAATCAGCATAACCAAAGAGTTGATCGTTTTTTATACAGTTTGTGGTCACTGGACTAGAGCAGCTCATTCATTAACCCCGAGTTGATTATACATACACTACCGTTCAAAAGTTTGGGGTCACTTCAGACAATTTTGTGTTTTCCATGAAAAGTCACACTTTTATTTACCACCATGAGTTGTAAAATGAATAGAAAATATAGTCAAGACACTGACAAGGTTAGAAATAATGATTTGTATTTGAAATAATAATTTTTTTCCTTCAAACTTTGCTTTCGTCAAAGAATCCTCCATTTGCAGCAATTACAGCATTGCAGACCTAACATGATTGCACAAGGGTTTTCTAATCATCCATTAGCCTTCTGACGCAATGAGCAAACACATTGTACCATTAGAACACTGGAGTGATAGTTGCTGGAAATGGGCCTCTATACACCTATGTAGATATTGCACCAAAAACCAGACATTTGCAGCTAGAATAGTCATTTACCACATTAGCAATGTATAGAGTGTATTTCTGATTAGTTTAAGGTTATCTTCATTGAAAAAAAGTGCTTTTCTTTCAAAAATAAGGAAATTTCTAAGTGACCCCAAACTTTTGAACGGTAGTGTATATTTGTGCCATTCTGGCTTATTCTGTTATATTTTGGTTGTGTTAGCCAGGTGTATTGGGCGGCTAATGTTAGCTGGTCTGAGCAGCCACTGCCGGGATTTCTGACTGACTTCAAGGGAGACCTGCCAGATACAGACAGAGAGGAGTCAGCTAGCCTAGCCACTGGGCATCTGTTTATTAGGTATTCTTAATTTATTGTAGTTTATTATACTATGAATTTAAAGCCGTTAGTAGTGGTTAGCTGCTGTTAGCAGAGTTAGCCATTCACACATTCAGGGTTGTTTCTCTGCTTTTAATTTATTATTACAATCCAGGGACCAATCATATGCTGTCCAACACTCAAACCACACACCCTGTCACCAATAATGTTTTGGTCTTTTAAACTCTAATATTCGGCCAGTATTTATTAGTATGTTACTTAGTCTGACAGCGGAAGCTAAAAGCTAACTTTAGCCTCAAACATGGCCATCAAAACAAAAACCTTACAGTGCTTTCAAAATAAATGCTAAGCAAATTGTTTTTGTGCAGTGAGACTACATGTTAACTCAATGTAAACATGCAAATACACAAACGTTTGCGTCCGAGTGAGTTGGTAGCGATTGCTAATCAACCTTGGAATTCTCCCCATCACCAGAATAAAGTTATTAACACTGGAGAGTAAACTAGTTTGAAAATCAGACTGCTGCGCACCTGCAGACAGATGGACTGGAGCTCTAGAGCTGAAGCAGCGTGTCGGGAGTTATCCACCCTCTAGTCCTGCAACCGATGTGCTAACAAGGGCTAGCAGGCTAGCAGTGTAACCAACTGTCATCCAGATGCAGTTTCTGAGGCAGGAGGCAGTGACATTTTCCAAGCTGTGTGCCCCACCAGATAACGTTGTAAATCAAAACGTGATGGTGTTTTGGCGATTTCCACAGCAGGTAGAAAGCGGCTGCAGAAGTTATGTAGGCAAACCCGCCCCTCTGCAACTCGCTCGGATGTGAATTTGTGCCCATTCACATCTGTGCATAAACTTCACATGTAATGACACAGCGTGAAAAATTCACGTTTTCGCATTTGGTCTGAATGCACGTTTAGAGAAATGAAGAAAGAGGGAGGGTAGTTGAACTGGGGCTCATTAGCATTTAATGCAGTATGCCATAAAACAGCCAGTATGGGGGAGAACTCATTCCCCATGTATAAAATTGTACTGCAGAAATTAAACCCTGAGCTGTTCTGACCAAGTCATGTCAGACATTTCATTAACACCTCTGGGAACTGTGTCAACTTGCAGAAACTGAGCATAATAGGGGTTCTTGAGGTTTAATTACTAGTATCTACTGTTGATTCACATGACTGATGAATGTGTTATTAGATATGGAGGACGGTAAACTTGGCTTGTTGGTCTTGACTGATGCTGCCTGTCGCATTCTGGAATCCGTAGTATGTGTGATATGCATGCTATAAATGCCAAAGTGCAAAGTTATAATAATCATTACATACTGCAACAGCACACATGCGTCGTGCCAACATTGGCCCGACGTACCAAGTTTACACTGGGAGTGCATCTTATAGAGGCTGTTTGCACATTTGCAAGATGGCATGGTCCTGATGTAAACTTGCTGACATTAGCCCTACATATGTGTGCTGTTGGGGTATCATCTTTTACAGGCCAGATGTGGCCTGTGGGATGTCCATCCATCCATCTTTTTCTGCTTAATCCTTTTCGGGTTGCGGGGGGGCCGGAGCCTATCCCAGCATCTTTGGGCGAGAGGCAGGGTACACCCTGGACAGATCGCCAGTCCGTCGCAGGGCCAACACAGAGAGACAGACAACCATTCACTCTCACAGTCCTACCTAAGGACAATTTAGAATCTCCAGTTTGATGCCAATTAACCTAACATGCATGTTTTTGGCATGTGGGAGGAAACCGGAGAAATCCCGGAGTAAACCCACGCAGACACGGGGAGAACATGCAAACTCCACACAGATCACTGTTGGTCGGTGGCTGGGATCAAACCCAGGATCCCCTGGCCAAGGGTGAGTTGCTGTGCCGCCGCAGTGCTAACCACTCTGCCACCGCGCTGCCCAGCCTGTGGGATGTAACCAGCATAATTAAATTCTAGTATGAGCAGGGATTTTCTCAACCTGAATTCATGTGTTCACTATTTTTTGTGAGTGTTGTGACACGCTCCTACAGAGAAAACTCCATCAACATATAGTAGCTGCATGGTAGTGAGCAGTGTCAGGTCGAAGTTAATGCAGTCACTGTACACCTGCATGACTCTGAGTAGACAGCATTAGTCAGCTGGTGACACACAGCTGATGAATAAATATTCGACTGTGAGACAAGAGCGAAGCAGCAGATGTAGATAAGCATTTCCTTAGTGGGATTACTGTAGAATACAAATCTTATATTCCTGTACAGAGGCTGAGGAGATGTTTTTGGTGGTGCTGGCCTGAATGCCATCATATTTAAAGAGAAAATACCAAGCTTAAATGATCAAATATTTGGCGCAGCCCTATTGAGGCACAGTAGTACATTGTGCAGATTAAAAAAAAAACAAACTCCCATAAATAATATGCAACAAACTGTATTTCTTTTTTGTAAGATGTCCACAAGTCAAGCCATGGCAGCTGTGGGCTTCAACCTCCCACACACTGAAGTGACAGAAATTTCAGGACTTTTCACGGACTGGTATGGAGAAAATGTTCATCCTCAGCCTGATCTTGTTGTCTCCTGGTTGGTAAATTGGCAGCTGATTAGTCGGGAAGTGAGTGAACTCCGACGGTGTGACTGTGATTGGCAGGAAGTGAGAAAGTTGTTCTAATTGGTTCATTAGGTGTGCTGGTGCTGACAGATTTCCTCAGAATCGCAGTGTTCTTGTTATGCTGATGAAATAGCATTCTAGATGTTATCACTTATCGGCAACAGGTACATCTGTATGTGAAGTCGAGATGTTGCTAATATAGTGAAAAAGGCAGTTTATTTTAAGTATTTATGATAGTCTGGAGTGGATTTTTTTTCTTTCTGTTGTGTCTTCATGCTAGTGTGTTGTCACCGTGTTCATGAAATATGGAGTGTCTCTTGTTTGTTTACTTGTTGGTCTGTCAGCGCGGTCACCTGCTGTGCACAAACTGTGGGAGGTTACAGTGAAGGTCAAGGAGAGATGCCAGTAGCTTTTTGATTCTGACTGTGTGAGCATGCATTTCAAGTGTGCGCATGTTTTAAGAAGTTCTTATAAAGTTCTACATTCTGGTGTGTTTCTGTTGTAGTGTGAAGTGGGTAAATGTGTGTGAAACTTTTTTTTTTTACAATCACGGGGCATTTTAATAGGTACGCCTGTTCAACTGCTTGTTAATGCAAATATCTAATCAGCCAATCACATGGCAGCAACTCAATGCATGAATAAAATCATGTGTAATAAAGTGGATTGAAAGAGAAAAAAGTGTTCAAAATGGATTAGAAAAAGAAATCCATGTTGTTAGAGAGTAGTACTACCTTCTATCTCTGGAAATTAGTATCAGCTGGGTAGGCAGCTCATAAGGCTATAAAAAGATTTTTTGTTCTGAAGATGTCATACAAGAAACATCTCATGATGGGTAAAAGCCAAAATATATCCCAAGACCTTCACAACCTGATCACTGCAAAACACAATGATGAATTTGGTTTCAGACATTTATCAAAACCTTCTGAATTTTGCAGTAAGCACCACTCTACAAATCAAACAGTCATGCTCAGGAGCTCCTGACAAGATATCTGACCGGGGAGTCAGAAGGATTGTCAGAAAAGTAATTCAAAGAGAGCTCAGAAGGAACTTCTGCAAAGACTTGGAGACAGCAGGTACAATTGTAACAGAGAAAACAATAGGTAATGAGCTCCATGCACGCTTACCTCACAATACTTCGTTTTGAAAGAAAAGGCATGTTGAAGCTTGTTTAACTTTTGCAGAGTAGCATTTGGACAAGTCTGTGAAATACTGGGAGAATGTAGTGTGGTCAGATGAGATGAAAATTGAACTTTTTTACTGTTATATGGCACTGCACATCACCCAAAAAAACATTACTCCAGCAGTCAAGTTTGGAGATGGAAGCATCATTTTGTAGGATTATTTCTCATCTCGTGGCACTGGCAGACTTAATATAATTAAAAAATGAACAGTGAATGGAGTCATGTACCAGAGTGTTCTTGAAAAAAAAATCTTAGTGCCACTGAACAGGATGATGTGGATAAAATGGGGGTGGAGCTTCCAGCAGGACTATAATCCCAAACACACAGCGAAGGAAACTCTCAGTTTATAACAAAGAAAATCAAGTTGTTAGTGACCCAACCAATCATCTGACCAACACCCAACTAAAATAAGGATGCGATAGAGGAACCCTGGAATTGGTGTACATTGTTGACACAACTTATGATCAGCACTTTAGCCAATCACCCTTCCTCATTTAATAATGGAAGTGTATTAAGTCAAATTGAAGCTGAAACCTTTGTAAATATTGAACAGCAACCACAAGATATTTTAGGTGATATTGACCCAGATAATAACTACTTTAATCATATTAACAATAAGTGTACTTATTATAATGAACATCAATTAAATGGAATTATGAACTCGGATCAGACATTGACAATAATACATATTAATAGTAGGAGTCTCTATGCCAACTTTGATAGTATTAAGGAGTTTTTAAATCAGTTTAAGACCCCATTTAGGATTATAGCAATAACTAAAACATGGATTAATGAAGAAAAAGATGTAAATTTTGAATTACATGGACATGAGATGTTTACACAAAATAGGAAATGTAAAAATGGTGGTGGGGTAGCACTGTATGTTGATAGAAATTTAAAAAGTAAAAAAGTGGACAGCATGACATCAGCAGTGAATGAAATTATGGAATATTTAACAACTGAAATTATGATGGGAAATAGAAAAAACATAATAGTAAGTTGTATATGTAGTGCACTGGGATCTGGTATGGAAAAATTTAGAAATGGCATGGAAAAGATGTATACAAAAATAAGACAAAAAGATATCTTTATTTGTGGTGACTTTAATATAGATTTAATGAAAACAAAACAACATAAACCAACTGAAGCTTTCTTAGATACAATTTATCCACCTTATTCCTAGGCCCCATGATGCCTTGCGTGAATTATGGTAGCAATTTCCGGTACTAGTTTCGAACATGTGGTTGTCACTGAAATGGGACACTTTTCCTTGTTAAAAAAACAGTGACTTCGGCATCAGAAATGCAGGAACACGGCCTCTTGCACCTCAAAACAGTAACGTAATCATACCACTTCCCACGACTATTGAGGGATGGAAAGATGATCTTAAAAAGTGGCCTCGTACACAGTAGATCCGTTAGTTAGCGCCCCTGCTAAGATGCTAACGGTGTAAACAATATTTTAGCTATGTTGAAAACTCGCGTTCGATCAGTCTGGAGTTATGTCTTCTGCAAAAACACGGGTATTTTTAGAAAGTACAATTTCTAAGCTTTAAAATGATACCAGACACTCTGGGGTTTCCTGGGACTTTGCCGCTAGCAAACAAAGAAAGACTCATGATTAATGACTTCTCGTGCCTGTAGAGCTCGTAATGGCACGGCGCCCTTTAAACATTGCTTGGGCGTTTTAAATTCGGGGTAAAACGTCAGATCTGTGACATTCATACAAGTGAAAACGTACCTGGCTGTTGTCTTGGTGTCTGCCCTGTGTCAGTCCCACCGATCTCACGAACAATCCTTTAGTTTTCAATGCATGATGTACTCATTGCTGTTGAAGCCACAGTTTGAGCTGTGCTTATCTGTGAGGAGCCTCACACACCACGAACAGGAGCAAGTACCAGAACTAAACATTCAAAAATACAAAAACTACAAGTGCTGAAATTAGCTCCCACTTGAGTGGAAAACACGTATGTGGACTGTACATTAAAATGAATTTGAAAAACTTTTAAAAACACTATTTTAAATGTCCCAGTTACTCCAATCAAACTGACTGATTTTACACTGGGTCAGCCAAAACCAGAAGTTCCATCCATAATCGTTCCTACGGTGGCACCCCCAGGAATAAGGTGGATAGCTTAACCTTATTTCCAAAGATTACAAAACCTACAAGAATAACGACACACTATGCTACCTTGATAGACAACATTTTTACTAATGTTCATTCATTCTTTCATCTTCTTCCGCTTAATCCTTTTCGGGTCGTGGTGGTGGTGGTGGTGGTGGGGGGGGCTGGAGCCTATCCCAGCATCTGTGGGGCGAGAGGCAGGGTACACCCTGGACAGATCGCCAGTCCATCGCAGGGCCAACACAGAGAGACAGACAACCATCCACTCTCACAGTCATACCTAAGGACAATTTAGAATCCCCAATTTAATGCCAATTAACCTAACTTGCATGTTTTTGGCATGTGGGAGGAAACCGGACAAATGCCGGAGTAAACCCACGCAGACACGGGGCGAACATGCAAACGCCGCACAGATCACTGTTGGTCGGGGGCTGGGATCAAACCCAGGATCCCCCGGCCAAGGGTGAGTTACTGTGCTGCCGCAGTGCTAACCACTCCTCCACCGCGCCGCCCTTTATTGAATATAATATGGTGAGTGGTATAGTAATAAATGACATTAGTGACCACTTCAATTCAATTCAGTTCAATTCAACTTTATTTATATAGCGCCATTTCACAACAACAGTCATCTCATAGCACTATCAACTGTAGGGGGAATCCCGACAGTTGCAGAAAGACCCCAGCAATCAGGCAATCCCCTGTGAGCAAGCACTTGGCGATGGTGGAGAGGAAAAACTCCCTTTTAACAGGAAGAAACCTCCAGCAGAACCAGGCTCAGGGAGGGGCAGTCATCTGCTGCGACTGGCTGGGGGGTGAGGGGATAGAGAAGAAGAAAAGAACAGACATGTAGAGAGCAAACAGCACGATGGGGACTCAATCTATGGGAGAGAACAAACAAATGTTAATGACCAGCAAAAAAAATATTTCATTGAGAGTGAGGAAAGGAGTGAGGCCCAGTGCATTATTGGAGGTTCCCCGGCTGAACCTATTAGCAGCATAACTAAGGGAGGGTTCAGAAACACATGATCCCTCCCTAATTGTAGGCTATATCAAAAAGGTAGGTTTTAGCCCTATTCTTAAAAACAGAGATCGAGTCTGACTCCCGAATCCAGATTGGCAGCTGATTCCACAGGAGAGGAGCTTGATAACTGAAGGCTCTGCCTCCCATTGTACTTTTGGAGATTCTAGGTATTACAAGTAATCCTGCATTTTGGGAGCGTAGTGCTCTGTTAGGATAATACGGTAGTATCAGATCTTTTAAATAAAAAGGAGCCTGATTGTTTAGAGCTTTGTAAGTAAGAAGAAGGATTTTAAACTTAATTCTAAACTCTATGGGAAGCCAATGAAGGGAGGCCAGAACCGGAGAGATATGATCTCTCTTTCTAGTACCTGTTAAAACTCTTGCTGCAGCATTTTGGATCAGCTGAAGACTTTTTAAAGATGTTTTAGGACAGCCTGATAACAAAGAATTACAATAGTGTAATCTCGAGCTAACAAAAGCGTGGATCAGTTTCTCAGCATCACTCTGAGACAAGATGCTCCTAATCTTGGCAATATTACGCAAATGATAGAAGGCAGTCTTAGAAACAAATTTAATATGTGAATTGAAGGACAAATCTTGATCAAAAATAACTCCAAGGTTCCCCACAGAGCTATTAAGAGAAAGAGTTGCCTGTATTTGTTTCTTTAGATGTTAATTATGGGGTTAATGAGAGTAAGAATAATAATAAACAATGTAAAATGGTTATTTATAAAAGAATAGGAACAGAAGATACAATCAAAGCTTTAAGAGATGACTTAATGTTACAGAATTGGGATGTTGTCTACAGAGAGAAAGAAGTGGACATGGCATATGATAAATTTATTGATATATTTATATCATGATATGATAAAACTGTCCAATTAAAGAAATTAATAAAAAATATAAATACAAAAATTACCCGTGGTTAACAAGAGGGCTGCAAAATGATTGTAAAAAGAAAAATTATGTTATGATTGCCCTTTGCAGGACAAAGATGAGGTGCCAAAAGCCAGCAGTGAGTTTATTTTATTAAAGAAAGTACAAAATAATGTGCCACGAGGGGCAAAACACATACACTATAAACACACGATCTCAATGAGTCAAAACAACTGAACAAATTACAGAGAATCAAAAGTCACAAATAATACAGTGAAGGCGAAACCTAACGCTGGAAAGAGACTGGAGTCGGGCGTGGGGACTCCAGGCTAAGTGGGTGTGAGATCGCAGTGAGGAATGAATCTCCACTGCGATATTAAATAATGCAAAAACAAACCACAAACAGGTGAGACGGATAATGAGGAATTAAGTGCCCGCAGCTGTGACAGCCCGCGAGCAGCCTGATAGGCGGAAGTGCTGCCGCGGCGCTATCAAAATAAAAGCACAAAGTAATTCCCATAATAAACAAGACTAAATAACAGACAGAAAAAAGAAAATAATAGGTGACTCGAGCGCGAGGCAGACCCGTGCTCGGGATCACTACAGTGCCCCCGCTTTAAGGAATGGATTCCCAGGCATCCCAACGTAACATCTAGGAAAAAGGGACCCCCCCCCCCCCCAACCAAGAGAACTATCAAAACCAGCCTCGGGAGGGTGGAGGGGAAATCCAGGCCTGGAGGGAGCGACACTGGAATGAAAAATAACCTCAAAATGCTTAACAGCAAGATACCATGACATATCCTGGGGTGAAAGAACTCTCAAAGTACCTCAACACAAAACATATCCAAAACAGAAGTCAAAAGCTTAAGGACAAATGAGAAAATACTTCACAGCAAAATACCAGGACATATGCCAAACACCAAAATATCCACAAACTACAAATGAGAATTCCTATTTTTCTTCTCTTTTCTTCTTCTTTTAAAAATGTCCATGCAAAAATTTACCAATGAACTAGAACACAAAAATATAACAAATTGCAAAAGTACAGGTTCAAAATGAGAATTTCTTTTTTTCATCTCTCTTTTTCTTTTTTCTTTTCTTTGGAAATGTCAATGTGAAAATCTATTCATGAACCCGAACACCAAGAAGAAAAATTCCCAAACTTCAAGTTCAAACAAGAATAGCTTCTCTCCCAGAAAATTTAAACCAGAAAAGAGATCTGGACCTAGGATACTGGATAATACGTGCCTACAAAGTAGAGAACACTAAGAATCATGTATTATCAGTCAAATGAATGAATTGTTCTGGTGGCCTCCCAGAGTCCCAGCTCCACCCAACCGTCACAAGGAAAAGGTTGGGCGGCCTACCAGACGTCCAGAACCACAAAATCAGGCAATAGGGTCTCTCAGGTGGCCTCCCCGCATCGGTGGACCAGTGGACAATGGAACCCCACTCACCTCCCCCAGAAGGCAGAAGAGGAGACAGGTAACCCCTGCAGATCCCTGGCAGGGAACGAACCACGAAGGAACCAGCAGCTTGTAGCCGACCCACAACAGCCTTCAGCCCCAGTGCAGCACCCTCGGTGGCCTCGGCTTGAGGCGTAGCAGCACCCTTGGTGGCCTCGGCTTGAGGAGCTGGACCCACGAAGACCTCAGGCAGCTGACCGGAACCCACGGAGACCTCTAAGGTGGCAGGAAGTTCCTCGGTGACCCTGAGAAAAGGCTAAGAAACAAGGGGCACAGGAACACGGTCAGTATCACCGACAGCAGTGGAACCCGGCGAGGCAAGCTCAGATGCTGCTGACGGCAGCACCCGGCTCTCCCCCCCAAGAGCCAGACAAGATCTCTCCAATACAAGAATAATGAAAACAAAGGAAAGTACTTGCCTGAGCTCAAGTTCCACCACCGTCCAGGACTCCGTCAACCCGGATGGCGATCCAATTGGCCCGGCCTCCTGGAGGTCCAACTCCAACTCTGCAGCGGTGGCCCCAACAGCAGGCATGATGGTCTCGGCAGTCTCTGGACCCCCCGGCTCTGCAGCACACGCAGATGGCTTACTCTGCGTGGCGACCGGAGATCCACTCCCAGCTGGAACAGAACTCTGCTTAGTGGAGACCCAGGGACACTTCGTTGTTGGCTCAGACTCCAACTGGCAGGCTGACCTCCTCCTCTGTCCATATTGCCGCTGCGGAGCTGGAACCAGGTTCACCAGAGCCGCAGGCCCCTCCTCCGTCCGGTGGTTTAGTCCCGGCACCGGTGGACACTCGGGGAATATAGGAGGAGACACAGAGAAAGCAAGTTGTGTATTTACGGCTGCAGCAGGTGGTGAGAGCTCAGGGGACTCCATAACCTGAGCCTCACGCCCAGGAATCAGACAAGGTAATTCATCAGTTAGAGATAGAGAATGAATAAGCACTTGCCTGCCTTCCTGGGGTATGGTGGTCACTGCTGCAGCAGGCTCCATTCTTCCCTCTCCCGTTCCAGAGATACAGGTGGGCCCCTCGGGAAGATGAGGAGATGCCACACCTGGCAGATCGGTGATGAAGGCAGCCAGAGAAGAAGTCACTGAGCTTGCAGCAGCTGGAGGAAGCGCCGCAGAGGAGGGAGGAGCAGCTGAGGCAGTCCGGGATAGGGGAGCTGGTGAAACAGCTGACAACGAAGACCCGGAGGCTGAAGCTGCTGTCAGACCTCTCTGCCGTGGCGAGAGAAAAACAGCTGGCTGGGAGACAGGGGAATTTTTCTGGCAGCCCGTAGCTGGATCCAAACGGCAACCTCGTGGTGCATTGACCCAGTCATTAAACTCCCTCCACTTCGGAACAGCCGTGTCCCGGAGAGGAGATGGGTTCTGTGCACGGTGGCAACATCTTCTGGCTGGAGATGAGGTTAAATTCAAGTTAAGTAAAATGTGCTGAAACTGTGGCCAGCAGCTCTGCGAACTCAGGATAATTGTTTAACCTGGGATGTGCCTCCACAACCCTAACTGCAGCCACCACGCTCTTCAGAACCTTGCCCGGGACAACGGAAGAGAGAGCTTCAGCCATCTGGTCCCCGATTAAATAAGCTGCCCAAAGTTCATCTTTGCTGGGACCCCCGGCTGCCCTCCTCCTCTGCTGTGCTGGAAGATGGCTCCTCGGTGATGGAACCACTGGAGCTGGAGCAGTAGCAGAAACCTCCTCACAAGCCAAGGAACGGGAGTTCTTCTCCGCTGGCCCCCTCTTAGGCTTCCTGGAGGATCTCTGGTCCAGCTGACGGTTCCTCTGTTGGAGCGCCGATAGCTCAGCCATCCTCTCCCTGCCCTCAGCGTGCTCAGCAAGGCGAGGATGATGTTTAGCAGCCGCCTCTACGAGGCCCGGGTACCATAGTGCGTCTTGGGGGGAACGATTGTGAGCTATGGCCAGGAGGAATTATGTGCCCGCAATGAGGAATTAAGTGCCCACAGCTGTGACAGCCCGCGAGCAGCCTGACAGGTGGAAGTGCTGCTACGGTGCTGTCAAAATAAAAGCACAAAATAATTCCCATAAGAAACAAGACTAAATAACAGACAGAAAAAGGAAAATAATAAAGGACTTGAGCGCGAGGCAGACCTGCGCTCGGGATCACTACATTATCCCTATAAATATTTCATTAAATTAAGAACTAAATAATCTGAAAAAAGATATAAAACATATAAAAATAAATTAACTGAAATAATACCAACTAGTAAAAAATTATACAATAGGAAAATGTTAAATGAAAATAAGATTGCTATAAAAGGAGTCTGGGACATATTAAATAAATTAAGAAAAAAAGGAGCTAAGAAAACGATATAGCCAGAGTATTTTACTGATAATTGTGGTGATAATTATGATAAGAATATGGTAGTAAATAGAATGAATAATTTTTTTGTAAATGTTGGACCAGAGTTGGCAGCAAAAATTACAAACCAAGGAAGAGACACCATGGGTGAAACATTGATTGGAAATAACCCTCGGTCAATCTTTCTCTCAGCGGTGGATGAACTAGAGGTAAAATCTGTTGCTGAAAAGTGTAAAAATAAATTATCTGCTGATTGTGATGGTATTGATATGGCACTAGTAAAAACAACTATTTTGTATACTTTATTGATCCCAGATGGGAAATTGAGGGCATCCACCTGGATGGATGAAGCAGCCACGGTACGGCACTATCCCTTTACCATTCACACACACATTCACACCTAGGGCCACTTTAGAGTCTCCAATTAACCTAACGATGGCATATTAATACCATTTACATATATTTGTAATCTATAATTTCAAAGTGGCTCATTTTCTGTGTTATTTATCTGAGAGACAACAGTTTGTGAAGACGGGAGAACATCTGTCTGGATGTGTGGGAATTGCCTGTGGGGTCCCCCAGGGGTCAGTATTGGGCCCCATATTATTTAACATATATACAGTATATACAGTATATATAAATGATATATTCCAAGTTTCTAAATTATTAAAAATAGTATTATTTGCTGATGATACTAATATATTTTATTCTGGAAATAATTATAAGGAACTAATCCATACTCTAAATAATGAATTAAATAAGCTAAAAAAATGGATGGGTAGTAATACATTATCACTAAATATAGATAAAACTAAGGTAATGATATTTGGTAACTGTAAAAATAAAGAAGATGTACATATTCATATAGATAATGTAATTATTGAAAATGTTAAGGAGTGTAGAAGAGCTTGGAAATTAAGAGGCGATTTGATTTATAAACCAAGTTTAATAATCAGCATAATCAGCTCTTCTAACAAGTCTCATCTGGTGCAGAGAGTGGCAGAAGGGAAAAGAGGCAGAATGTCTCCAGCTCACTGACTTTATACTGGCACACAATAAAAGACATGCATAACAAAGGCTGACATCCCTCATTATCTTAATCCCCCCCCATTGTCTTGGTATTTCCTCTCCTCGCCTTGGGGGGTGAGGGTGGCTCCTCCGGTCTCCTCCGCCGCGTCCGGGAACGTCTCTGTTCTTCACTCGGCGGGTGAGAGCCCTTTGTCCTTTCAGAGGTGTGAAGTCCTTTACATATGTAATTACTAAACATTTCCACATGCTTCAACATATGTAGGTTATGAAATACATGGTTAATATAGACCACAGGCCCCCCAAACAACTAAGAAAGGACAACAGAAAGGTTTACAGTCTAAGATAGTTATTATGACATACTAAGTGTTACATCTGTTGCCACGGAAGAAACTTTCCAGCAGCCATGCTCCTAAGAGAGTTCAGTGGTAAACATAACAGCATAGTAAAATCATAAGTCAGTCCTAAACTGTTGCAGCACAATTAGTGAATAATTGTGGAGTGGTTTGTATCAGTCCCTGTGCTGTCTGGGTTTTAATCTTCTCCCAAAGCTGCTGTAGGTTGGTTTAAGCGCCCTGCTGGGACCTTCTTGTGAGGAATCTGCAGTGTGGGAAGGAGAGAGGTTAACTGTTCCCTGCCGGGGGGTTGAGTTTTTTCTCTTGGGGGGTCTACCCCGCCGAGGTGCTCTCGCCAACTCTGCAGGCTCGTCTTTCAACAGGAAGGCAGGTTTAAGTCTGTCAATGCTGACTGTTTCTGTTCTATCCCCAAAATCAAGCACAAAGTGTTTATCACCATGTTCCAGCACTCTGAATGGCCCATCGTATGCTGGTCGGAAAGTTGGTTTTAAAGCTTCATGCTTAACGAAAACAAACTCAGCGTTTTTTAAAGCTTGAGGGACAAAAACCCGTGGGAAGGAGTGATGGGCTGGATCGGGGAGAGAGCCCGGTCCGTTGCTGCCTAAAAACCTTGGGACTGGAAGGTGCCCTGGCTCTGGGTTCTCTGGTAAAAATTCACCTGGGAGCCTGAGAGGCTGTGCAAAAACTAATTCTGCGGGAGAGGCGTCTAGGTCCTCTTTAGGTGCAACACGCAACCCCAATAAAACCCAGGGAAGTTTATTTACCCAATTTGTGTCCGTTAGTGAGGCTCTGAGGGCAGCCTTTAAAGACCTGTGAAAACGCTCGCATAACCCATTAGCCTGAGGGTGATAAGCGGTGGTGCGATGAATTGTTGCCCCTAAGCTGTTGGACATGGCTGACCAGAGCTCTGAGACAAATTGAGGCCCCCTATCGGACGTGATGTCCGATGGGACGCCGAAACGTGCCACCCAGTTTGTCAAAAAAGCGCGAGCGACTTCCTCCGCTGTGGTTGCCGCTAGAGGGACTGCCTCTGGCCAGCGTGTGGTGCGGTCTATCATTGTTAACAGGTGTGTGAAACCTTGGGAGGAAGGTAGTGGCCCCACGAGGTCGACATGAACATGGTCGAACCTTCTAGCAGGGATTGGAAAAGGCTCCAGAGGGGCTTTTGTGTGTCTGTGTATTTTGGCGCGTTGACAAGAAATGCAAGTTTTCGCCCATTGTTTTACGTTTTTGCGCAGGCCTGGCCACACAAACTTTTCGGCGACCATTTTAACCGAGGCGTGCACACCTGGGTGCGCGAGGGAGTGAATTGTGTCGAAAATACGGCGGCGCCGTGTAGCTGGTACTAACGGGCGAGGTCGGCCGGTTGAAACATCGCATATTAGGGGGAGTACGCCGTCGCGTAAACCCTTTTTCTCCAGCCTTAACCCTGTTGGTCCAGACAGGAGTGCGCGCACGTCCGCGTCACCGCTTTGTTCCTCCGCCATGGCTGCATAATCTATCCCTGCATGGACAGGTGCTGCATATGTGTCTGCGTTAGTGAAGAGCTCTGCTGCTGAGGCAGTATAATCTGTCTCCTCACGCTCTGGAGGTGTCACAGCGCGAGAGAGACAGTCTGCTACTACGTTAAGTTTGCCTGCCACATGTCGAATGTCTGTGGTGAACTCTGAAATCGCAGCTAGCTGTCTTTGTTGCCTGCCTGACCACGGTTCTGAAATTTTAGCCATAGCAAAGGTGAGCGGTTTATGGTCTACAAAAGCCGTGAAACTCCGCCCTTCTAACCAGAACTGGAAGTGGCGGATGGATAAATGAAGCGCCAGCAGCTCTCTGTCAAAAGTGCTGTATTTACGCTCAGTTTGGTTTAGCGATTTGCTGAAGAATGCTAAAGGTTACTAACCTGCACTTATATAGCGCTTTTCTAGTCACAAAGACCACTCAAAGCGCTTTCACTAATACTAACCCTCATATTCTAAGGGCCTATAGGAAACAGATATCTAGGGACAATTTAGAACAGCCAATTAACCTAACATGCATGTCTTTGGATTGTGGGAGGAAACCGGAGTCCCCGGAGTAAACCCATGCAGCACAGGGAGAACATGCAAACTCCACACAGAAAGGTTCCAACCCCTGCCAACCTGGGGATTCGAACCAGGAACCTTCTAGCTGTAAGGCAACAGTGCTAACCACTGCACCACCGTGCTGCAACTAAAGGTTGCCAGACCCCGCTGACAAGTTGTTCTACAACTGCCCCTATAGTTAGGTCTGAAGCATCTGTGGTTAGCGCGATGCGGGCCAAGGGATCTGGGTGAACTAACAATGTGGCGTTAGCTAGGGCGCTTTTTACTTCCGCGAAAGCGCGTTCGTGCTCCGGGGTCCATTCGACCGCGTTGGAAGCTTTCTTTTTTTTGAGCGCGTCATATAGTGGCTGCATGAGCTGAGCTGCGTGGGGGAGGAAGCGGTTGTAAAAATTAACCATCCCTAAAAATTCCTGTAGCGATTTGACCGTTTGTGGCCGTGGGAAACTTTCTATCGCGTGAACTTTGTCTGGAAGTGGAACTGCCCCCTTCGGAGAGACTTTGTGTCCTAAAAAATCAATTTGTGACACGCCGAATTTGCATTTGGCTGGATTGATTATTAGCCCGTGCTCTTCTAGTCTCTGAAAAACCGTAGTGAGGTGCTGCTCGTGTTCTTCCTCAGACGAGCTGGCTACCAGCATGTCGTCGAGGTAGACGAAGACAAAAGGAAGGTCGCGTAGGACCGCGTCCATCATTCGTTGAAAAGTTTGAGCAGCGCCTTTGAGGCCGAAAGGCATTCGCAGAAATTCAAAAAGGCCAAAAGGGGTTATTACCGCTGTTTTAGGAATGTCTTCTGCTCGGACTGGGACTTGGTGATAACCGCGGACTAAGTCTATTTTTGAAAAAATGCGCGCACCCGCCAGATTTAGTGAAAAATCTTGAATGTGAGGAATTGGGTAATGGTCATGCGCTGTAGCGTTGTTTAATCTGCGGTAATCTCCGCACGGTCTCCAAGAACTGTCGGATTTCGGAACCATGTGAAGTGGTGAGGCCCAGGGGCTCTTCGAGCGTCGAACAACGCCCAATTTTTCAAGAGTTGTAAACTCGTCCCGTGCTATGTTGAGCTTGGCCGCGTCTAAGCGGCGCGCTTTGGCAAAAACGGGAGGTCCCGTTGTGGGAATGAAGTGTTCAACCCCGTGTTTAGCCACAGTGGCTGAGAATTTGGGGATTGTGAGTGCTGGAAATTGGGTGAGGAGTTGCTCAAACTTACCTCCTGCCATGGTGACGTTGGCCTGCACAGGTGGTGGAGAAACTCGGGCTGAGCATGGAATAGAAGCAAAGGACAGTGCATTAACCAGGTGCCTATTTGCTAGATCCACTAATAGCCCATGTGCACACAAAAAATCTGCGCCTAATAAGTTAAAACTCACCGCCGCTACAACAAATGTCTATCTGTAGCTGCGGCCGTGGATGAGGAAGTGCAGGCTCTTTTCGCCGAACGTGTCGATGCTAGAGCCGTTGGCTGCCACGGCTCCGTTGCCCTGGGTGTCCGTGGCTCGATCTGCGTGGGAGGGCATGACGAAACTCAGCTGGGCTCCTGTGTCGATGAGGAACTGCTTGCCTGTGTGTCCATCCGTCACGTACAGCAGCTTATTCTTCTCGCCGAGAACCGCTGCCGTTAACGGCTCTCGGCTTTGGCGTTTTCCCAAAATTGCAAATTTGCAGGGGGGAACGCATTTGTGGGCCTTCTTGGTGAAGCGGTGGTGATAACAGGCGTCGCTCTGTCTGCTAAGTTTTGGCCGTGTCGCTGTCACCGTGGGCTGGTTCTGCTCAGTGGGTTGTGGGTCCTTGTGGCTCGGGGCGTCAGCTTTGAGGTCTGCGGATGCTGCTGTGGGTGTCAGCTCCTTGCAGGCGTTGACGAGCCGATGAGCTTCGTTGGCCAGTGCGCGGAAGTCTTGGTGGGTGTTGCATTTCATGCTGGCAAGTGTCCCTCTCATGTGTGGCGGCAGCGTGCTGAGGAATATAAACTAGAAGAGGAAGTTGTCATTGTCCTCTTCTTTGAGCTGTAGCAAATCCTCCATGAGGGCCTTTGGTTTGCACCCTCTGTGGCCGTAGACCGCCAGGATCTTCTCGGCTCTCTCTTCCGCTGATGGGACGTAGTTCGCCACGATGGTTGCTTTGAGCGTCTCATATTTGTCCCGGGCCGGTGGTCGCCGGATCATGCTCCGCACACACTTCGAAGTGGCGGCGTCGAGTTTGGAGACGATATGGTAAAATTTTGTATCGTCAGCCGTGATGCCCGCCAGTGTAAACTGGGCTTCAGGCTGCTGAAACCAAGAGGCTTGGTCTTCTTGCCAGAAGTCTGGCAGCTGGACAGCGACGGCATTCGTGCATACCATCACTGCTGTGCCCGCCGGGTGAGAGTGCCTTGCCTCGGCTCTCACGGCGGTGCTGGTGCTCGGTTGAGCCCTCTCAATCTCTTCTGCCGGGGGGAAGAGTTGTCCATCTGTTCCCTCGTCTGCGTGGGTCGCCACGGATGAGTCGATTGCGGGGGTATGCCTCAGGACCATACTCGCGTCAGGGTCACCAGTGTAGAAGAGCTTGGAAATGAAGAGACGATTTGATTTATAAACCAAGTTTAATAATCAGCATAATCAGCTCTTCTAACAAGTCTCATCTGGTGCAGAGAGTGGCAGAAGGGAAAAGAGGCAGAATGTCTCCAGCTCACTGACTTTATACTGGCACACAATAAAAGACATGCATAACAAAGGCTGACATCCCTCATTATCTTAATCCCCCCATTGTCTTGGTATTTCCTCTCCTCGCCTTGGGGGGTGAGGGTGGCTCCTCCGGTCTCCTCCGCCGCGTCCGGGAACGTCTCTGTTCTTCACTCGGCGGGTGAGAGCCCTTTGTCCTTTCAGAGGTGTGAAGTCCTTTACATATGTAATTACTAAACATTTCCACATGCTTCAACATATGTAGGTTATGGAATATATGGTTAATATAGACCACAAGGAGATCAAATTTTTGGGTGTAATACTAGATGATAAAATTAGTTGGAAACCACACATCAGATACATACAAAAAAGTGGCAAAAATATTGCAATTATAAACAAAATTAAGCAAGTCCTAGATTATATTCATATCTTGTATTGTTCATTAGTACTTCCATACTTGACCTATTGTATAGAGGTCTGGGGTAACAATTATAAAAGTACACTTTATTCATTGCTAATATTATAAAAAAGGGCAGTCCATGTTATACACAAAGTTGGGTATCTTGAGCATACTAATTTATTGTTTTTACATTCAGAGTTATTGAAATTACAGGATCTGGTTGATTATTATACAGCACAGTTAATGTTTAAAGTCAGTAAAAACTTTTTGCCACAGAATATACAAAATCTTTTTTAGTCAGAGAGATGGGAAATACAATTTACGGGGGAATACAAAATTTAAAATGCACCTAGTAAGAGCTACTAGGAAAAGTTTTTGTGTGTCTGTGTGTGGGGTAAAACTGTGGAATGGGTTGGGGGAGAAACACAGGCATTGTCCAAACATCCATATATTTAAATCAACATATAAAGAAATGATTTTTGAACAATATAAAAATAAAGCAGAGTAATGTTGTTATTGTTGAATATATATGCTGAGTACTATTATCATCAATATCATTATTACTAGAATATAACAACGATATTATAGTATTATGATTTTTGTCTAGGATGGAATTATTTAAAGTATTATATAGGCCAGGTCGTCGGCCTCCGTCGGTCTATGATGACCATGGAAGAGAATCCTAAACGTCTACTCTGCTGGAACAGCACCGCCTGTGGCTGAACAGGCCGATGCGCGAATGGCAGTCCCTGTCACACAGGTCGCACTTGTGGGTGGTCTCCGTGCTGCTGGGTCTGTGGCGGTTCTTCCTGCAGGTCCTTTTTTCATCTGCTGCAGCAGTCAGTCTCTCTTCACCCGCCTTGAGCTGTCTGGTCAGGGTGCCTCTCCATTTGGAGCGGTCCGTTGCAAGGTCCTCCCAGCACTCTGTGTTGATCTCCAGGGTCTTCATGTCTCTCTTGCAGATGTCTCTAAAGCGCAGCTGTGGGCGGCCAACGTCTCTCCTGCCAGTCGCCAGTTCTCCGTAGAGGACGTCTTTGGGGATTCTGCCATCCTCCATACGGTGAACGTGGCCTAGCCAGCGGAGCCTGTGCTGCCTGAGTAGAGTGAACATGGAGGGAAGGCCAGCGCGGGACAGAACTTCTGTGTTGGGCACTTTGTCCTGCCAGGATATGTCCAGGATGTGGCGAATGCAGCGCAGGTGGAAGGAGTTCAGTCTCTTTTCCTGCCGGGCGTATGTTGTCCACGTCTCACTCCCATAGAGCAGTGTGCTGATGACGCAGGCGTTGTACACTGCCATCTTCGTCTTGACAGAGAGTTTGGGATTCTTCCACACTCGTGTGGTGAGGCGAGCGAATGTGAAGGCTGATTTTCCAATCCTCTTGTCGATCTCTGTATCAAGGGAGAGGTTGTTGCTGATCGTGGACCCCAGGTACGTGAACTGATTCACGACCTCCAGCTCGTAGTCGTCGATGGTGATGGTTGGTGGTGCTTCCGTGCCTTGCGCCAAGACATTAGTCTTCTTCAGGCTGATGGTAAGCCCGAAGTCCTTGCATGCCTGGGAGAAGCGGTCCCTCAGGGTCTGAAGCTCCTGCTGTGTGTGGGTTGCGACTGCAGCGTCGTCTGCAAACAGCATGTCTCTGATTAGAGCCTCGCGTACTTTGGTTCTGGCTTTCAGGCGGGTGAGGTTGAAAAGCCTGCCGTCAGATCTTGTGTGCAGGTAGATTCCCTCTGTTGCTGTGCTGAAGGCATGCCTCAGGAGCATAGCAAAGAAAATCCCAAAGAGGGTTGGCGCAAGTACACAGCCCTGTTTCACTCCGCTGCGTATGTTGAATGGCTCTGAGACATTGCCGTCGTGCTGCACTATCCCCTGCATGTTGGTGTGAAACGATTCGATGAGGCTTTGCAACTTTGGTGGGCGTCCTATCTTTGGCAGGATCTTGAAAAGGCCCTCTCTGCTGACCAGATCGAATGCTTTGGTGAGGTCGATGAAGGCGACGTACAGGGGCATGTTCTGTTCTCTGCATTTCTCCTGGAGTTGGCGGATGGAGAATATCATGTCTACCGTCGATTGCTCAGCGCGGAAGCCACACTGAGACTCGGGGTAGACACGTTTGGCAAGCTTCTGTAGACGAACGAGAACAACTCGTGCGTAGACTTTGCCAACAACGCTGAGGAGGGAGATGCCCCTGTAGTTGTTGCAGTCACTTCTCTCCCCTTTGTTTTTGTAGAGGGTGATGATCTTGGCGTCCCTCATGTCCTGTGGTACGGCACCTTCCTTCCAGCACTGGCAGAGGACGTCATGCAATGGCAGCAGTAGGGCAGTCTTGCAGTGCTTGATCAGGTCGGGGGGTATGCCGTCGTTGCTGGGTGCCTTGCCAGCGGCCAAGCTATCAATGGCCTTGCTGAGTTCGTCGATGGTTGGCTCGGTGACAAGTTCGCCCATGGATGGCAGGCAGTCGATGGCATCAAGGGCTGACAGTGTCACGGTGTTCTGTCTGGAGTAGAGGTTGGAGTAGTGTTCCACCCATCTCTCCATCTGCTTGTTCTTTTCTGTGATCATCTCCCCAGTGGAGGATTTGAGGGGGGCCGTCTTGCTCTGAGCCGGACCAGGTGCTTTCTTGATGCCATCGTACATACCACGGATGTTCCCTGTTATGGCAGCGGTTTGAATGTCTTGGCTGAGCTGAGTCCAGTACTCGTTGGCACAGCGCCGAGCAGTCTGCTGAACTTTGCTTCTCGCAGCCCTGAGAATCTGGAGATTCTTCTCGTTTGGGTACTTCTTGTACTCAGCAAGTGCTGAGCGCTTGGCTTCAATGAACGGGGGTCATCTTGGTCAACTTGGCATCAAACCAGTCCTGTGACTTCGAGGTCTTCCTCCCAAAGGTAGCCAAGGCAGTGCGGTGGATGGTGTTTCGCAGCTCTTTCCACTTCTGCTTTACAGATTCTCCTTCTTGTGGTACACCAAGTTCCTTCTCAAAGGTGGAGGCAAACTGCTCAACAAGTTCTGGTTGGGCCATCTTGCTGGTGTCAATCCGTGCCGTTCCAGGCTGTCTAGCATGATGGAATTTCTTCAGCTGCAGCTTGACCTTGCAACACACCAATGAATGGTCTGTGTTGCAATCTGCACTCTGGAACGAATGGGTGATTAGCACGTTCTTCAGTGAGGTGCGCCTGGTCAGGATCAAGTCCAGCTGGTGCCAGTGCTTTGAACGCGGATGTCGCCAGGAAACCTTGTGTTGGGGCTTGGTCTTGAAGAACGAGTTTGTGATGCACAGATCGTGATATGTGCAGAACTCGAGCAGCCACTGTCCGTTGTCGTTCATTCTGCCCACGCCAAATGGTCCAAGACAGGAGGGCCAGGAATCGTGGTCAGCACCCACTCTGGCATTGAAGTCTCCAAGGAGAATGAGTTGTTCAGAGTTGGGGATAATCCTGACAGTTGTTGCAAGATTCTCGTAGAACTCGTCTTTTGCCTCTGGTGTTGCTGTCAGTGTTGGGGCATACACACTGACGAGGGTGACTGGGCCCAGAGCGGTGTTCAGGCAGAAGGTGAGGAGTCGTGCAGAGCCATTGCTGCCCGGTTCCACCATCTTCAGAAAGGTGTTCTTCACTGCGAAGCCCACTCCGTGTTCCCTGTGTTCGTCACTGCCCTTTCCCTGCCAGTAGAACGTGTAGTCCTTCTCTCTCAGTGTGCCTGCGTCAGCCAACCGTGTTTCCTGGAGAGTGGTGATATCCACTCCCAGTCTTTTCAGCTCATTATTGATGATGGCAGTCTTCCTGGTGTCGTTGATGTCCTTGAGGTTAGCAGCGAGTCCTGTCATCATAGTGCAGACGTTCCAAGTTCCCAGTTTTAGAGTTGGTCTCTTTTGTTTTTTTGTCTTGCCTGGTGCGAAGGTTCTCAGCCTGCTGTTCGGACTTCTCCTCATCCCCATGCACCCAATGAGGAAAGCAAGCTGTGACGGGACAACACCTTATTGGCTGGGGGCTGCCCAGCTTGAGGCGGGCGGTAGCTGTCCAGTGAGATCCGATGATCCCTCCCACCGTCGGAACAACCCCTGGCGCCACTCGCTACGCCAATTGAGCGGTGGCTTATAACCGGTAACTGTCATTCCCAGTGTTTTGTCTACGCCAAAGGCGAAGCTGGAGTGTCCTCTCCAGTGATCCGGTGTTTTACCTTCCAGTGTTGGGCGTTGGTAGGATTCAAGCCTGGGCAGGAAGATATGAAGGACAAGATGTTGCCCATGCAGCATGTCCCCCCTCTCCACGTCACTGATGAATCCAAAGGAACAGCAGGGCTGCTACAGTTTGGCACCAGCGCCGTCGCAGGAGCTGCCAGAACGATGTTGAGAACAACAGAGAACTGCCTTAGGGGCTCCGACTCTGGATTTTTCCTCAGGGTTGACTCCCGAAGCCTTTCCCGTGACCGGGTGTGCCGCAAGGCAGCGGAGGTTTGAAATCAGGGTTTACCTTCCCCTAGATGGGCTACCTTCCCAGGTTGATGAGCCACCATCTACCCGAAGCATCTGGTTTTAAGGCGCCAGAGATCCGCCCTCGCCCCTTCTCCTATTAGTAAAAGCAGTTCCGCCGGGCTTAGAGACTAAACCACACAGGCAGGCCAGGAGTTGGACTTAGTTGTCAGAGGCTTTTCGAGACGCACATCATAAGGAGCATTTTATGAGCACTGGGAGCTTAACCCCAGTGCCGCTCCTGGCTATGACAACCTTGGAACCAATATAAAAAAATATAGGCCAGGTGGTATTATTATTATTATTATTATTATTATTATTGTTGTTGTTGTAACTACTATATGGCTACCTGTTATTGTGGTTATTATTATATGGTTACTTACTGTGCCTAGGTATTGTAAGCCATGTGGGGTTATATGATGGTATATATGGTGATTATGATGATAACAATATTGTCTATAATTATATTAAACACACCAGAAGTATTTATTTATTATTATTATTATTACAATTATTATTAGATGTTGGTATTATTGTCATTATAAACTATCATTGTTGTATTATTTCTATTGCATAATTTAATTATAAGATGCATTATATATTATGGTATTGTATAATGAATGTAATGGGATGGATAATGACTAGAATGATATTATAATTTATTGGGTATGGAGAAGGGGTGGGATATATAAGCGCTGACTTCTTCTCACTCCTTTTGAACAAAGACATTTTTTGTTATGTTGTGGTGGACACACTCATGGAGATTCTGTGACTCACATTTTAGGTCAGAACAAAGGCAGGAAGCTGCAGGAATATTAGCTTTGGTATGCAAGGCCTGAGACTGTGGGGGTGCAATTAAAGGATTAAGGAAAGGATGCATGGGAGACAGTGGAAGTGATATCATGGAGAGAAATGCATTGTGACTGTCTTTATAATGCAAAGTGGTGTGTGACATGTGATCTACGAAGTGTGAAGTCCCTGATATTTAAGGACGAGAGTTTACTGTTTCATTCTCTTTTTTCTCTCTGCTTTGAGATGATGGTGTTGTGAATAAAGTTGACTTTGAGAGAGAACTCTGTCTCGTCATTTTCACATCACCGCAATGTTTAGTTTTTTGGTTTTGATTCCTTGTTTTTAATTTTTTTTGTCTTGATGTTCAAATCAATCAATCAATCAATCAATCAATCAATCAATCAATCAATCAATCAATCAATCTTCAAGTTTAGAAGGCTAGGCCAAACTCCCACCTGAGCACTGTGGGAGATTAGTTCCTTCATATAGGAACTAATCTCCTCTTTTATTAATAAATTTCAATTAGCATGTTCAATACTTTTTCCTGTTTCATTCCACTGATTTCTTCCTACTGTATGTGCGGATTTCTTGAGTTAACCCCTTAGCATTCCAGCTAATTTTCCTAAAAATGTCTAAATTTAGCATAGCAAAGAAAATCAAATTCTTTCTTCACTGAGCCGCAGTAGAAAATTAGAAAACATCGAGCGAGATGTAGAAAACATCTCGCTGGCAGAACACCGGACTATTAAGAGGCTAATAACAAAGTTTCATGAAAATTTCATGCGAGTTCAATACTCATTTCCCTTGTGTGCATGTGCATGTGTGTGTTTGGATCATTGAGTCATCAAAAAGCAAGACTTCTAGGAATCATTGGAAGCTCAGAACTGCCATGATGTAAATAATCTACAGAGGTGTGTGTTAAAAACTTTTGACCTCAACTGTACATGAACGCTCGTTTGTACAGCATCATGCAAAGATGTTGAAGCTGATAAGCAATGAAGGGTGGATGATGGATGTTGATGGAGAGTGTTCAAGTGTGTGGGTGGTCTGCCCGACTCCCTGTGGGGCTCGTTGTGAGTGGGTGAGTGCCGGGCCTTGTTCCTGTCCTCCGGGCTGATGGTCCCTCAATCACTCACAGCTAGGACACATGTGCACATACCCCACACCGCAGCAGTCTCCTCCTTTCCCCAGGTCTGGAAGTCGCTTTACTTTCTCATCCTGAAGCCTTCATTACCCTCACCTCCTGCTTAAGAGTTCAAATCCCTTCAGGACTTCCATATAGGCAGACATCGCAGTTACTCTTTTTTTTTTTTTACTGGAAGACCCCCTGAAACCATCGCACACTTTCCCATCTCTGCTGCACTTCGTGGCTCTAAATCCTCATTACCATCTTCTCACGGCTGACCATGGCATTCCTCTTTTCCTCTTATTTTGAGGGGAATTTGTGAAGCCAGTTGAAGCCCCTCGGGTAGATGGCTGTCCAATCAAGTGTAGAAAATTGGATCAGACCTCACAGAATAAAGTGAAACACCCTCCCCAAAAGGCAGTGAAAGAAAAGCAATATCTAGCTTTGTTTCACCAGATTGCTGATATTTCTTCTGGAGGAGGTCATTAAGATCGATTAACCGTAAATTTGAAACATTTTAAAAGAACTCAGCCTTATTTATGCTGCACCTTTCACTCTGCTTTAAGTGCCTCAGAGAGCACAGTAAAGAATATTTTAAGAAAGACATGTTTCACTTTTACATTTTCCCCAAAATTTATATGAATGCACTAATACATTAGAGTGGTACATTATGGAGGATGAAAGCTGGCACTTAACATTCTTTCTCTGTGCTAAAGTCTTAAAGCTTCTTTGCATTATGTTAAAGTACATGCAATTATTAGAAGGTTAGTGCTAAAATAAAGTAAAACCAGCCCAAAAATATGTATTCTTATCATACACTGTATATTTTATATATTAGTATTCATTTTTCACATATGCACTTTCTCCATCAGACTGCTACAACTTTGCTGTTAAACAGTTAGGTACAGGAAATCTTTCCTGCCACATGCCATTTCACTGTATAGTAACTCACTCTAATGTTGTATTCTGGTCATAACTATGCTGCCATACTGCACCTTACAGTCTTAACTGGTGCCTCACATTTCACCCTGCACCTGATAGTACCACATTGTACAGTGGGTATGATTCATGTATCTGTACGGGTCATCATCTATTCATATATGATGTATATAAGTTTTTAGCAGTTTTACTTTCCATGGGTAATCCTTTTGTCTATTATGGTGTGTGTGTTTCTGTCGTTTGGTCATCTACTGTCATGCTGCTGTTACACTGTAATTTCCCAGTTTGGGATCAATAAAGTACATCTATCTATCATCTATCCATCTATTTTTGCTCTATATTGGGACCAGTTAGGGCCCAGTTAGGGCCCCTTTACACGGACTCATTGTTGGGTGACCAAAAATTGACCCAATCTCTCAACAGTCTCCTAAAACCTTAAAAAAGCCCTTTCTGGAAATGTTTGGGAGACTGTTGTACGATTTTCATGGTGGTCTATAGAGATATTAGAAAGATTCTTGAGTGATCAGTGAGAGACCAGGAGAGATTACTGAGGGATCATTGAGAGTTTGTTGCATGACCAAAGAGGTGTATATACAGTTGAAACCAGAAGTTTACATACACTAAAAAAAAGGCCCATAACCTCCCCCCCCCCCCCCCGTCTGACATTAAATGAGACTAAACTTTACCTGTTTTAGGTCAGTTAGGATTACCAAAATTATTTCTATTTGCTAAATAACTTTTAGATTTGCTGAATAATTTTTAGAGATTTTTTTTTTTTTTTAAGTCAGACATTTACATAAATTCCCTTAGTATTTGGTAGCATTGACTTTAAACTGTATGACTTGGCTCACGTGTTTTGGGTATCCTTCCACCAGCTTCTCACAATAGTTTGCTGGAACTTTGGCCCATTCCTTCTGACATAACCGGTGGAACTGAGTCAGATTTGTAGGCCGCCTTGCTCACACATGACTTTTCAGCTCTGAACACCAGTTTTCTCTGGATTTGAGATCAGGGCTTTGTGATGGTCACTCCAAGACATTGACTTTGTTGTCCTTAAGCCACTTTGTAAGCATCCATCCATCCGTCTTCTACCACTTTTCTGGAGGTCTGGTCACAGAAGCAGCAGTTCAAGCAGAGAAGCCCAGACTTCCCTCTCCCCAGCCACCTGCTCCAGCTCTCCAGAGAGGATATTAAGACATTCTCAGACTAACTGGCAGACGTAGTCTGTCCAGCGAGTCCTGGGTCTGCCCCGGGGTCTTCTCCCAGTGGGACGTGCCTAAAACATCTCAAGTGGGAGGCGTCCAAGAGGCATCCTGATCAGATGCCCATACCACCTCAACTGGCTCCCTTCAATGTGGAGGAGCAGCGGTTCTACTCTGAGCCTCTCCCGGATGACTGAGCTCCTCATCCTATCTCTGAGGGTGAGTCCAGCAATCCTACGAAGAAAGCTCATTTCAGCTGCTTGTATCCGTGATCTCATTCTTTCGGTCATTACCCAAAGCTCATGACCATAGGTGAGGGTAGGAACATAGATTGTCCAGTAAATCGACAGCTTTGCCTTAGAGCTTAGCTTCCTCTTCACCACAACAGACTGGTACAACGTCCACATCACTGCAGATGCTGCTCCAATCCATCTGTCAACCTCTCGCTCCATTCTTCCCTCACTTGTGAATAAGACCTCAAGATACTTAAACTCTTCCACTTGGGGCAGGAGCTTGTCCCCAACCCGGAGAGGACAATCCACCTTTTTCCAACTGAGGTCCATGGACTCGGATTTGGAGGTGCTGATTCTTATTCCATCCGCTTCACACTCAGCGGCAAACCATCCCAGAAAGACCTGTAGGTCATTGCTGGATGAAGCCAATAGGACAACATCATCTGCAAACAACAGAGATGAGATCTTATGGTCACCAAGCATGACACCCTCCGTTCCCTGGCTGCACCTAGAAATCCTGTCCCTAAAAATTATGAACAGGATCAATGACAAAGGGCAGCCCTGGCGGAGTCCAATTCTCACTGGGAATGAGTCCGACCGAGTGTTGGCAATATGACCCAAACTCTCACAACGGTCATATAGACCTGATAGCTTGTAACAACAAGCCCGATACCCCATACTCCCAAAGCACCCTCCTCAAAAAACCACGAGGGACGCAGTCGAATGCCTTCTCCAAGTCCACAAAACACATGTGAACTGGTTGGGCAAACTCCCACAAACCCTTGAGGATTCTTGAGAGGGTAAAGAGTTGGTCCGATGTGCCACTGCCAGGACGAAAACCACATTGCTCCTCCTGAATCCGAGGTTCGACCGACGGCTGGACTCTCCTCTCCAGTACCTTGTCATAGGTCGTCATGTTTTTAACCACCTTGGCAACCTCAGTCCCTGTGATGGGCGAGTCGTCCCCTTCATCCACAAGCCCTGCTTCCTCTGTGGAAGGCGTGTCAGTGGGGTTGAGGAGATCCTCGAAGTATTCCTTCCACCGCCCTACGATATCCCCAGTCCCCGCACCATACACAGTGTGGACAGGGAGCTGTTTCCCCCTCCTGAGCCGCTGGACAGTTTGCCAGAATCTCTTCGAGGGCGACCGAAAGTCTTGTTCCATGGCCTCACCGAGCTCCTCCTCCTCCTCCTTTGTAACTAATTTTGCAGTATATTTTGGGTCATTGTCTGTTTGGAAGACCCGTTTGTACCCAAGCTTTAACTTCCTGGCTGATGTCTTTAGATGCTGCGTCAATATTTCCACATAATGTTCTTTCCTCATGATAACCATCTATTTTGTGACGTGAACCAGTCTGTCTTTTAGCAAAATAAACCCACAACCTGATGCTGCTACCCCCATGCTTCACAGTTGGGATGGTGTTCTCAGGCTTGCAAGCCCCCCCCCCCCTTTTCTTCCAAATGTAACAATGGTCATTATGGCCAAACAGTTCAATTTTAGTTTCATAAGACCACAGGGCATGTTTCCAAAAATTAAGGTCTTTCTTTCTGTGTGCATTTGCAAATTGTAATCTGGCTTTTTTTATGTTGCTTTTGGAGTAATAGCTTCTTCCTCCCTGAGTGGCCTTTCAGTCATGTTGGTACAGGAATTGTTTCACTGTGGATAATGACACTCTTTGACCAGCTTCAGCCAGCATCTTCACATGACCTTTTGCTTTTGTTCTGGGGTTAATACGCACATTTCACACCAAAACCTGTTCATCTCTGCACAGTGGTTAACACTGTGGCAGCACAGCAACTCACTCTTGGTCATGGGATCTCGGGTTTGATTCCACCCCTTTACCAACGGTGATCTTTCTGTGTGGAGTTTGCATGTTCTTCCCTTGTCTGCATGGGTTTACTCTGGGATTTCTCCAGTTTCCTCCCACAAGGGCCAAAAATATGCAGGTTAGGGTTAATTGGCATCAACTGGGGAGGTATGAATGTGAGTTGTCCCTTCTCCCCATGCCACAGTTGTAAATAAGAATGTGTTCTTAATCTGCCCTGCCTGGTTAAATAAAGGTTAAATTAAAAAAAAAACCCACACAGAACCTGTCTCCTTCCTGAGCAGTATGATGGGTGGACATTCCCATGGTATTTATACTTGTGTATAATTCTTTGAACAGATGAACGTGGCACCTTCAGGCATCTGGAAATTGTATCCAAGGATGAACCAGACTTGTGGAGGTCCACAGTTCTCTTCCTGATGTCTTGGCTGATTTTTTTTTTTCCCATGATGTCACACAAGGAAACAGGGTGTTTGAGGTGTGCCTTAAAATACATCCACAGGTTTTCCTCCAATTAAAGGCCTTTACATACTCCACAAGAACAAAGAAATTTCTTCTCTCTCCCAGGGCTGTAAGAACAATATGACATCTTTTTTTTTTTATTTTCGCGGCCCTGGTTTGGGAGTTCTTGCAGCTTGTTCTTGACATGTCATCTAGGCAGAACTTTTTTCTTGTGTGGTGTCTGACAACTATTGTGTATGAATTTCCCAGGAGTTCTGCATGTGAGTTTCTTGTGAAGTATGAAATGTCCTGGTCAGAAAGAACTTTGTTCTTGTTCTTGCCACTTCAAGAAAAAGAACAAATTTCTCTGTTCTTGTGGAGTATGTACAGGAATGAAGTCAAATGTTGTCAATTAACCAATCGGAAGCTTCCAAAGCCATAACATCATCTGGGCTTTCCCAAATTGTTCAAAGGCATAGTAGTAATCTTAGTGTATGTAAACGTCTGACTTTAAAGAAAGTAATAAAACAGTTCTTTTTTTTTTTTAACAAATCTAAAAATTATTTAGCAAATAGAAATAATTTTGGTAATTGTAACTGACCTAAAACAGGTAAAGTTTAGTCTGATTAATGCTAGACGGTGAGGAGAAAAAGGTTATCTGTCTTTTTATACAGTGTGCGTAAACTTGTGCATAGTCAAGTGTTGGTGAAACCCCCTTAGTTCTGGCATGATTCTGACAGCAATGATGACATCACAGCTCAGGTCAGGTCCACGGCACTTTATTGGATAAAATAGGAAGCATACATTGCCCAGTGTGACCAACAGCATCATACAGCTCCTACACATAAAGAAACGGCAGGTTGACACACATACACCAACACGTGGCTCTTAAGCGCGCACTAACAACTGACAGGCTAGTGGCTAATGGGCTAACAGCTAACAAGCTAGAAAGTTTTTCTTTAATTCAAAGTGTAAGATTGAGAGCGCAAATTAACTCGGCCAAGGGCTTAAAACATAGAAACATTGTTCCTGTCATTCCCTGTAAACGTCAGTCAAGCCTAAACAACAATTAAACAGATTAATTCACCAAGTTTTAACAGAGCTGTATGAGATACATACCACCACACAGAGAGACAGCAGCAAAAGGGGATTACTGCTGGCTTCCGGTGGCATACAAAAAGATCAAAATATAAAATAAAATAAATGAAAATAATTTAAAAAAATATCCTGACAAAGATAATTAAAATTAAATTACGAATAAATTATTCAAAATTAGACTTAAAAGAATGCAATTGAATAAAAACAATTTTGACGAACTTCAACTAAAATAACCCTGTTACACTGGCACATGAACAAAGATGTCAAGGTGAGCTCTACTGGGGGTTAGACAGACCCACTCTGACCACCTAGCCAAGCTAATGCTAACAGTCACATCTGCTATCATGCTGAGAATATAACAAAATAAACTAGAATAATGAAAGATATATTATTGACTGTGGATTAGTGAACCCGGTGAAACAGGGATGTCTAGTGGGTGTTATGTATGCAATACCTGTGTTGAATGAGGCAAGATGAAGGTTGCGACGAACACAGCTTTACCGATGGAACTAGAGTACAGTGGTAACACGGCAGGCACCTGGCGTGGGCACTGGTCTAAAGAGACCATAAGATGATGGCCCTCGCACTATATAGGGCAGTGCGGTGACGTGACAGGAAGTCCACGTCACCACACTGCACTTCACAATAAAGTGCCACATTTCCCGATACCACATTTCCTCCCCCCTTTAGAAAAGTCCAAAACCATATACACAATTGCAACCCACACCAATTTAGGACCCGAATCACGCCCTAAAATACTGAAAACAAATGTACTAAACTGGCGTAACACACTCACTCAGAACAACCTAAAATACGGCTGGTGGGTGGACTGCCACACAGCCTGCACAGCATGGTGGATTATTCTGCCACCAAACAACTAAAAAGTCCCTCAATAAACTAAAATTCACAGCCATGCTCCTAAACTAAAACCATAATATACAGTATATATACAACCCAAAACCATAACATGCATAACCAACAGAACTATAAATAGTTCTCAGGTAGAACTGACATGGGGGGGGGGGGGGGGCGCTCAGGGCAGCCCCTCAGCAAGCACGCCCCTGGAAGCAGCAAGCCCCCGGGACGATGGCTGATCTTCTGGACAGCGGAGCCCAACTCCTTCACCACCAACACCAACTCCTGTTCAGCCTTGTCACCTGGAACATTCTCCTGGACACGCCGAAGCTGATTGGCATGCCTCAGTCAGCCGTCGGACAACCGGAAGTATGCTTCGCCCAACTTTGCCACTATGCACAGACATCCTCGGTGTTTTGCTGGCTGTCATTTGGCCCATCTTCGCTGTGGACGTTCATCACCCTTGAACCCGAACCAAGTCCAAAACCCTCAGCAGGGCACGGCTCAGCCTGATGTGGTGCTGCTGAGCATGTAGTAACTCCATGCTCGTCGGTCTGGCCCATCCTCTTCTAAAACAGTCGTAGCGGTCGCCATCGTAGCTGCAGACCCTCCATCCTCATGTGGCCAAACTCTGGAGGCATCTGGGGCTAGCATGGTGTCACTCACCGACGCAGGTGCTCCGTCGCCACGCTCGGTAGCCCCCTCTACCATGTCCCGAGTGCTGGCACTGAGACTTTCCTGCACTGAACCTGAGTGAGACTGGTCCTGCTTGACTGCTGTGGTGTCCATTAGTCCCTCATCCCACACAGTGTCCCCTTCGACTGCCGGAGCCAGGGTGTTCCACCGGCCGCAACCCGACCATTAATTCCCAGCACTGTCTTTAATGGCAAAACCCAGTCCATAAAACAAATCACAGCCCATGATGTTATCACTTTGTGCTGTCATGTGGAATGTGAAGTCAACCATCTTCGCAGACTTGTACGGAACCGTTAACTCCAAAGTCCCAACTGTGCACAGCCTGCCACCTCCATACAACGACGCCGGGCTACCCTTAATCCTGTAGTGGGGGAAGAACTTCCTCACCGTGGCCCAGTTCAGAAACGACCCCTCTGCCACCGTGTCGAGCAGCAGTGGCACCTCCATGCCGTCCAGTTCCACTGTGCAGTGCATGTACCCGTTTGTGCTGGGGGACACCGTATGGATGGTTGTCGGGGGAGGGCGGAGTGATTTCTTCCATGGGCTGTCCGGTTCAGATACACGGCACACTCTAGCATAATGGTTCAAGCGTCCACATATGCGACAACGTTTTCCTCTTGCCAGGCTGTCCTTCGCCTTATTTCGGTGCGTTGCAGAGCCACAACCCTTGCACAGGGGTTTTCCCGGGGTATACCTTAGGCTGGCAGCATTGGTTTCCGTAACGTCGTCATCCAAGCTATCCTCGCTTTCCGAGTCCACAACATTTGCCGCTTCGGGTGGCTCCGGCGGCCTCTGTGACTGGCGCCAAGTTAGCTCCAAAGCTAGCTTGTCTGCGGCCTCCAACTGAAGAGCTAGTTCAACAGCTCTGGCTAATGTTAAGTCATTGAGCACTGTAAGTAGCCTAGCCTGCAATGTGGCGCTGCATGTGTGCTCTGCTAGCTGGTCACGCACCATTTCATCTTCCAATGGCCCAAAGTGGCACTCGCTAGCTAACTGCCTCAATTCGGCAACAGACTGATGGATAGGCTCACCTACCTGCTGATTCAATTCAATTCAACTTTATTTATATAGCGCCATTTCACAACAACAGTCATCTCATAGCACTTTCAACTGTAGAGGAGGAAACCCCCACAATTGCAGAAAGACCCCAGCAATCAGGCGATCCCCTGTGAGCAAGCACTTGGCGACGGTGGAGAGGGAAAAACTCCCTTTTAACAGGAAGAAACCTCCAGCAGAACCAGGCTCAGGGAGGGGCAGTCATCTGCTGTGACTGACTGGGGGGGTGAGGGGATAGAGAAGATGAAAAGAACAGACATGTAGAGAGCAAACAGCACAATGGGGACTCAATCTATGGGAGAGAACAAACAGATGTTAATGACCAGCAAAAAAAAAAAAAAAAGAAATTTCATTGAGAGTGAAGAAAGGAGTGAAGCCCAGTGCATTATTGGCGGTCCCCTGGCTGTCTAAACCGATGTCGCTGCCAGAACAAATCCTCTGGACAGTCACATTATCCAGGGTGTGGAAATGGATGGCTAGCAGTTCCATGACGTCCTCAAACGACACTGATGTGCCGAGCGTCTGCAGGACTCACTGGCCTCCAATACCCAGGTTATGGATGAGAAGCGCATGTACCCTTAGCTTGTCAAGCTTCCTGAGGTCCAGCACGACTAGCCTGTAGGTCTGAAAACCCTCAAACCATCTAGGGAAAAGCACCGGCAGTTCACCCGGGAGCTCAAGGAAGGGACGAAGTGGTGTTATATACGCCTCCATGAGTTAATCCTCGGTCGCCAAATGTTATGTATGTAATACCTGTGATGAATGAGGCAAGATGAGGGTTGTGACGAACACAGCTTTATTGATGGAACTGGAATACAGCGGTAGCACGGCAGGCACCTGGCGTGGGCACCAGTCTAAAGAGACCGTAAGATGGTGGCCCTCCCACTATATAGGGCAGTGCAGTGACGTGACAAGAAGTCCACATCACGACACTGCGCTTCACAATAAAGTGCCACATTTCCCTATACCACAGTGGGGTGACTGAAATTTAAAGCCAACTCCTTAGTAGCACTGTTGTGCTTAGTTGCTGCTAAAGCTAACACCTTGGGCTCAGAAGCTCTGGGTGTGGACTGGAATGTCACAGTCACTAGTGCATTGGTAGTTGTTACTGAAGTCCAGATTATGTGTTAGTCACAGAGGGAAACTTTACCAAAATGTAAAAATATTAGTATTTCTAACTGGAGAGGTAAGTTTTTTAAATTGTATTAATATGACCCAAGAAATCATTTTAGAATATTAAATATTCACAAACACACCATGTCTTAGTGAGTGGGACATTTAGATGAATCACCAGTTTCCTTCACTTCTGTTGCAGTATCTTAAGGAAATACCATATTCTGAATAATCTGCCAGGACCACTTATAGCTTTGAATTATATGGTTCATGAATAAACCATTTGTGCAGTTTATTGAATCTGTCGGTATGGAGATTTTTTTTCAGAACATTTCACGAAGCTCAGCTGTCGGCGTGCTGTCATCTGTTGTTTGCCCGGCTCCGTGGCCTCGTTTGTTAGTACACCGTCATTAGTCATCATTGCTCAGTTCAAACGCGGCTCTGAGTAGCCCCCGCACCGCCCCCCCCACACACACACACAAGACAGACAGACAGAAGGGAGGACCAAGAGAAACCCTGTCTGCCCCACTGCTGATACAGAGTGATGTCACCTATGTAAACACACGCTCGCTCAACACATAAGCGTGCACTCACAAGCCGCCGTGAGACATCCACTCTAGCAAACACGGTGGGGGGGGTGTGCGTGCGTGTGTGTGTGTGTGTGTGTGTGTGCGGGTGAACATGTGCAGTCAAATCATCATACATACATCACAGCCTTTTTTTTCGTTTTTCCCCACACTCTCTCCTTCCTTTGAGTCTCTCATTATTCAGTAAAATTAAATGAATCATTTATGAACATTTGGGAGTGGCGGGAGGCGAGGGGCGAATAGAACATGAAGCGCACCTGTGCATTTTGCCGGCGGTGCATTGTGTAACGGCAGCGTGCTTCCTTGCTCTTATGGAACTGTATTAGTGACTGGAGCTCTGTGGCCCGTCCTGTAGTGTGACATGTGGCATCACCCCGGTTTTTTGTCGGCGGCCGCCTTATCATACATGGCACACCGCCTGTAGGAAGAAGCGCTGGGGCTCTTCCATTTCCTCACTCCGATGCACACCACCGTGCACACACCACGTGCACATACTGACACACACCTGATGCAGAGAAGAAGGCTGCATGTTTTGGGAGGTAAATAAAGCTGGGTGAATTGCTCCCTGGAGAATTGAGTAGATTACATGGTCTGCACAACGCAGCTGTTACTCCCGCTTTTGGACTAATGTTTGTCCCCGCAGATGATGGACCAAATATTTAAGATATTCATTTTTTTTTTTTTTTTTACCTCTTAACATCCGGCAGTGGCTGGCTGAAGGAGGTATTATGAGGCTTTTTAAAAAGAACTGCTTGCCTGACACTCTGAAAATGTTTGAAAATATGTCTGTTTAGCATTAGAGTTGTAACGTTCACGAACAATTCATTCAAGTGTACTAATTCTTTTGGGTCAACGAACTGTACTGAATCACTTAGCGTAACTGAATGAATCACTTAGGAAATGGCGGCCATTTCATCCCCCGCTTCCAAATCACGTACACACCATTGACTGGTAGCTCTCCTAGCCTTCTACAGCCTATTACAGCCTTGCAAACCTGGAGCTCCGGAAGGAGCTGCTTTTATTGGACGAGTCGTTCACAAAAGGCTCCTCCTGACTGGCCTGCAGGAACCAGGAAGTAAGCAATAGACAAATTCAACACAACAAAATGAAACAGTGAAAGTGATTTTGAACCAAGAAATATATCATTTAGTTGCTGAATCTATTTTATATGACACACACATCTGGTTGTTTAAAAGTTTTTAATTGACTCAGTTCAACAGCTGAAAAAAATTGCACGCTACCTGCCCAGAATGCACCACAAAGCTTTCCACATAGACAATGAATGGGGAGCCCTGGATCAGAAAAAAACCCAAGAATGGTTTTCTTTCAGCCATTATTTAAACTTAATAAGTATGCACTCTCTGATCTCACCTCATTCCCTCTTTACACTCCATGGTAAAATCTGTAATATGACATTAAGAGGGACAATGAGGAAACTTAAATGCGAGGTAACAGCATACTGTATGTGAACTCTGAGACAGCTGCTGCTGGAATCAGACTTAGCAAGTCTAAGAACATGATCCAGATCAGTTAAAAAGACTTAAAGGGTACCTGTGGTGGTCGTCTAAACGCATTCAACTTGAAAACATTAGGCAAAGTATTTGTTATTTGGTTAAATAATTATTGCCAGCCATATACCACCAGAGAAATATGCAAATACGACCGCAGGCATGACCAGCCAATGAAAACTCTGAGCGCAGCCATGACACATGCGGATGTGACGTCATATCGTTGCCAATAATCCGCCTGTATGAGCGACTAGGGTGCTGTTGTGAGTGTTTTTATTCTATTATGGCTGAATTGTCGGACTCTGAGGAAGAATTTGTCCAACATGGCTACAGGTTTGAGCCAGAAAGGTCTTCTGAGGGTTAAAGTGACGAAGTGGTCCTCACACACAACACAATTTCGTCTGAAATTATTCGTCTGTGCCCTGTTTCCGCTCCGATCTTCTGACAAGGTGAGCTGGGTTTGGGTACACAAAAGAAGTGTTTATCTTTGTTTTTTCGCTTATTATTCAAACATCCAAAGGCTTTACATTCCGCCATGTTGCGATATCCATATCGCATTGTATTTTTTTGTTTTTACAAGAGCGCCGAGTGTCTGCTGCTGTGTATATAGTTTTAGAATCATCTGCCGTGTTGCGGCCATTACGAGCTCAGATCACACGAGACGGCCCGCTGAATTTAAGCATTTATTTATTTATTTTCTACTCGTTTCAGTTCTGTATTTAATATGAACCCTGAGTTTGAAATAAACGTTTGAAGTTGAATATCCCAAAAGCCGCTGCACATCCGGGTACTCCAGGCTCAGCCAATACTGATCCAGATCGCATAGTTTTAGAATCATCGGCCATTACGAGCTCAGATCACACGAGACGTTCCGCTGAATTTAAGCATTTATTTATTTATTTTCTACTCGTTTCAGTTCTGTATTTAATATGAACCCTGAGTTTGAAATAAACGTTTGAATTTGAATATCCCAAAAGCCGCTGCACATCCGGGTACTCCAGGCTCAGCCAATATTGATCCAGATCGCATAGTTTTAGAATCATCGGCCATTACGAGCTCAGATCACACGAGACGTTCCGCTGAATTTAAGCATTTATTTATTTATTTTCTACTCGTTTCAGTTCTGCATTTAATATGAACCCTGAGTTTGAAATAAACGTTTGAATTTGAATATCCCAAAAGCCGCTGCACATCCGGGTACTCCAGGCTCAGCCAATACTGATCCAGATCGCGGTAGCCACGATATTACGTCACAGGAAGCGTCCTGGAAGGCCATGTAGCCGCTAGTATGGCTGCACCCATGTTTTGCTGACATAGCTGAACCAGCACATCAGCAATGGATTTATATCAAATTGCTTTGAAGGGACTTTGAAGGTCCCCCTCATGGATCGTCACCTTATCGTGGTGGGGGGGTTTGCGTGCCCCAGTGATCCCAGGAGCTATGTTGTCCGGGGCAATTTGCCTCTGATAGGGTCTCCCAAGACAAACTGGTCCTGGGTGAAGGGCCAGACGAAGAACGATCCAACAGACTCTCATGATAAATTGTATATCAAGGATTCAGTGTACCCCGCCCGGTATGGGGTTACCGGGGCCCCACCCTGGAGCCAGGCCTGGGGGAGGGGCTCGAAGGCTAGCGTCTGGTGGCCGGGTTTCCACCCATGGGACCCGGCCGGGCTCAGCCCGAAGGAGTTACATGGGTCCGCCCTCCAGTAGGTTCACCACCTGCAGGAGGGATCATGGAAGTCCGGTGCTATGTGGATTAGGTGGCAGTCAAAAGCGGAGACCTTGGCGGACTGATAACAAGCTTTCTAAACTGGCTTTTGGTACGTGGAATGTCACCTCTCTGGTGGGGAAGGAGCCTGAGCTGGTGTACGAGATTGAGCGATACCGGCTAGACATAGTCGGCCTCACCTCAACACACAGCTCCGGTTCCGGAACCAGTCTCCTGGAGAGGGGCTGGAGCTTGGCCTTTTCTGGAGTTGCCCCGGGCGAGAGGCGACGAGCAGGGGTAGGTATTCTTGTATCGCCCCACCTTGCTGCCTCTATATTGGAGTTTTCCCCGGTGGACGAAAGGGTTGCTTCCCTGCGCCTTCGGGTTGGGAAACGGGTCCTGACCATCATTTGTGCCTATGCACCAAATGATGTTTCAGAGTACCCACCCTTTTTGGAGTCTGTGACTGGGGTGCTGGAGGGTGCTCCTCCTGGAGACTCCATTGTCCTACTGGGGGACTTCAATGCGCACGTGGGCAACGACAGTGAAACCTGGAGGGGGGTGATTGGGAGGAACGGCCTGCCCGATCTGAACCCGAGTGGTGTTCAGTTATTGGACTTCTGTGCTAACCACAGTCTGTCTATAACGAACACCATGTTCAAGCATAAGGGTGTCCATATGTGCACCTGGCACCAGGACACCCTAGGCCGCAGGTCGATGATCGATTTTGTTATCGTATCATCAGACCTGCGACCGTATGTCTTGGACACCCGAGTAAAGAGAGGTGCAGAGCTGTCAACTGATCACCACCTGGTGGTGAGTTGGATCCGATGGCAGGGGAGGAAGCCATTCAGACCTGGTAGACCCAAACGTATAGTGAGGGTGTGCTGGGAGCGTCTGGCTGAGGCCCCTGTCCGGGAGGTCTTCAACTCCCACCTCCGGAAGAACTTCAACCACATTCCGAGGGAGTCTGGAGACATGGAGTCTGAATGGGCCATGTTCTCCACCTCTGTTGTTGAAGCGGCAGCCCAGAGCTGCTGCCGCAAGGTGGTCGGTGCATCTCGTGGTGGCAACCCCCGAACCAAGTGGTGGACACCAGTGGTGAGGGGGGCCATTAAGCTGAAGAAGGAGTCCTATCAAGCTTGGTTGGCTTGTGGGACTCCCGAAGCAGCTGAGGTGTACCGGCAGGCCAAGCGGAGTGCAGCTCGGGTGGTTGCTGAAGCAAAAACCCGGGTATGGGAGGAGTTCGGTGAGGCCATGGAACAAGACTTTCGGTCGGCTTCAAAGAGATTCTGGCAAACTGTTCGGCGGCTCAGGAGGGGAAAGCAGCTCCCCGTCCACACTGTGTATGGTGCGGATGGGACACTGTTGACTTCAACTGGGGATATCGTCGGGCGGTGGAAGGAATACTTCGAGGATCTCCTCAATCCCACTGATACGCCTTCCACAGAGGAAGCAGGGTTTGGGGACGAGGGGGATGACTCGCCTATCACAGGGGCTGAGGTCGCCAAGGTGGTTAAAAATCTCCTTGGTGGCCGGGCCCCGGGGGTGGACGAGATTCGCCCCGAGTACCTCAAGGCCCTGGATGTTGTTGGGTTGTCATGGTTGACACGCCTCTGCAACATTGCGTGGAGGTCGGGGGCAGTGCCTTTGGCATGGCAAACCGGGGTGGTGGTTCCTCTCTTCAAAAAAGGGGACCGGAGGGTGTGCTCCAACTTTAGAGGGATCACACTCCTCAGCCTCCCTGGGAAGGTCTATGCCAAGGTACTGGAGAGGAGAGTCCGGCCGTTGGTCGAACCTCGGATTCAGGAGGAGCAATGTGGTTTTCGTCCTGGCCGTGGCACATCGGACCAGCTCTTTACCCTCTCGAGAATTCTTGAGGGTTCGTGGGAGTTTGCCCAACCAGTTTACATGTGTTTTGTGGACTTGGAGAAGGCATTTGACCGCGTCCCTCGTGGATTTTTGTGGGGGGTGCTTCGGGAGTATGGGGTATCGGGCTTGTTGTTACGAGCTATTCGGTCTCTGTACGACCGTTGTGAGAGTTTAGTTCGCATTGCCAACACTCGGTCGGAGTCATTCCCAGTGAGAGTTGGACTCCGCCAGGGCTGCCCTTTGTCACCGGTCCTGTTCATAATTTTTATGGACAGGATTTCTAGGCGCAGCCAGGGAATGGAGGGTGTCATGCTTGGTGACCACAGGATCTCATCTCTGTTGTTTGCAGATGATGTTGTCCTGTTGGCTTCATCCAGCAATGACCTACAGCTCTTGCTGGGACGGTTTGCCGCTGAGTGTGAAGCGGCTGGGATGAGAATCAGCACCTCCAAGTCCGAGTCCATGGTCCTCAGCCGGAAAAAGGTGGATTGTCCTCTCCGGGTTGGGGACAGGCTCCTGCCCCAAGTGGAGGAGTTTAAGTATCTTGGGGTCTTGTTCACGAGTGAGGGGAAAATGGAGCGAGAGATCGACAGACGGATTGGAGCAGCATCTGCAGTGATGCGGACGTTGTACCGGTCTGTTGTGGTGAAGAGGGAGCTTAGTTCTAAGGCAAAGCTGTCGATTTACCAGTCAATCTACGTTCCTACTCTCACCTATGGTCACGAGCTTTGGGTAATGACCGAAAGAACGAGATCGCGGATACAAGCGGCTGAAATGAGCTTTCTCCGTAGGATTGCTGGACTCACCCTCAGAGATAGGGTGAGGAGCTCAGTCATCCGGGAGAGGCTCAGAGTAGAACCGCTGCTCCTCCACATTGAAAGGAGTCAGTTGAGGTGGTATGGGCATCTGATTAGGATGCCTCCTGGACGCCTCCCACTTGAGGTGTTTCAGGCACGTCCCACTGGGAGGAGACCCCGGGGCAGACCCAGGACTCGGTGGAGAGACTATGTCTCCCAGCTAGTCTGGGAACGCCTTGGTATCCCCTCTGAAGAGCTGGAGCAGGTGGCTGGGGAGAGGGAAGTCTGGGCTTCTCTGCTTGAACTGCTGCCTCCGCGACCCGGACCTCCGGAAAAGCGGTAGAAGATGGATGGATGGATGGATGGATGGATGCTTTGAAGGTGAATTTCAACTTAAACTTGAACTAGAACGTGAGACAGGGGCTCAATATAATATCTTTTTTTTCACGACCACCACAGGTACGCTTTAAAAAAATCATAATAAAACCTACGGTCATATCTAACAATTGTCAAGCAAACTTCTAAAATGCCAGACTTATAAAAGGTGCCTGTGTAACTGGGGCAAAAGCTGTCTAAACAACAGAACTTGTTTGGGTGATGCACCTCAGTAAGGAACAGTAAGTAGTAGTGTTTAAACAAGGTTTATTACCAATCACTGTCAGGCTACAGGAGTGGAGTTAAGTTTACAGTTGCTGTTTTTTTTAAGTTATCCTTTAAAAAAAACACTAAAACACCCCAAGAAAACATGCAATAATAATAACATGCAACAAATCAACCGGTAAAAAAACAAAAAGGAAAACAGCAAACTCAATTAAAACCAATAAAATGCATAAAACCCCCAAGTAGTAAAATAAAAGGGTTAACCACTTGCACTCCGGGCAATTTTCCTAAAAATGCCAAAGAATAACCTGCCCAAAGTAAATCGAAAGCTGTTATTCAACCCTTTGCAGCATCTTCATGGGGTCGATCTCATTTAAAAGAAAACACTTTGAATTTTTTGGCAAAAAAAACATAATCTCTCTACGTGCTCCGGCTACTGAGTTACAGTCATCTAAACATACTGAACTTGAAGAAAAAAAAATGGACACAGTGTTTTTTTGGATACAAATGCTTGTAAATAACACACAGCTGTCCGATCCGGCTGGAAAATGCAACAGAAATGTAGAACCAAGTGTTATCCAGCTGAGATCCAAATTTGGTAACAATACCACAAAAAATGAATATTTTACACAGCTTTGTTCTCAGGCTGTTCCCAGGCGTTTTGGAACTGTGCCAAATTGTGCCAAATGGCACAGTTTGGAAAAACATCTGTAACTTTTGAATAATTCAATGTAGAATCTTCATTTTAGGCTCTAATGAAAGGTCACACTCAGGGCTGTGTGTGTGTGTGGGCGGGGGGTCGTCCCCCCCCCCGCTACCAAGGACCGAGTTCGGCCCTCGCTACATGACGGATTACACTCCTTGCATGTTTTCACAGCGGCTCCCCCCCCTCGCTACTGTGTGTGTGTGGGGGGGGGGGAGGGAACTGTGAACGGACCGTGAACGCCCCCCCCCCCTCGCTACAGAAGAGGGCCATCGCTACATGATGGAATAGACTCATATGCTTCCCCCCGCGGACCGAAGCATATGAGCCCCCCCCCCCCCCCGCTGCAGAAGCAGGGGGGGGGGGCGTTCACGGTCCGAACACGGCAAATGAACCGTTTATCGCGGCGCACGCACTTCGTACTTCGTGCGCAGTACAGTTGTAATTTACCGATCGGTCAAAAGTCATTTTTGGATTACAGTTTTCAGGGATAAATAATAATTTAGCTTATAACACCTTACCTCTTCAAAGCAGCAGAGTCGTGGCGAACATCTCTTCCCCATTGTCAGACGAACGCGACGCTGCTCCGCTCGTGGATCCCGATCAAAACATAATTCCATTATTGCCGTTTTGGCGAATGATTTACGACTTTTGTCGTCGGCCTCTGTCGGTCTATGATGACGGAAGAGAATCCTAAACGTCTATTCTGCTGGAATGAGTGCAGGTCCCACTTGTGGGTGGTCTCCATGCTGCTGGGTGAGCCTGGGTCTGTAGCTGGTTCGTCCAGCTTCCTTTGTTTTCATCTGCTGCAGCAGTAAATCTCTCTTCACCAGCCCGAATTTCTGTGCTTCAGTTGGCTCGTGCATTCAAAGTAGGCGGGTCCTCCTTCCTAGGTTTTCATTCATTGGCTCTTCAAGGTTTCAGAAACCCAATTCAAGGCTCTTATTAGTCGAATGAGAGGTCAATCAGATGAACTAATCTGTTCGCGGCTGTGACTGCAGCTTTTTTTTTCAGTGGCGCTTGGAGGCCACACCACCTACATCACCACCGTCATGCGTCCAAGCGCGCACGAGGGCACTCTCGTGAGCCCTCATGCGTCTTAGGACGCAGAGACTTGCCCGCCCGCGGAAGAACGGAGTGCAAGTGGTTAAATATACTGTTAAAATAATCCAGCATAATAATAATAATCCGTTATATCTGTTTACCATGTTTAAACACACAGCACGAATCCAAGCCACCTTGCCCGGCTGCTGATTCGTACAGCTGCCTCCCTCACGTTGTCAGTACATGAACGTGTACTGTGGAGCAGAGACCAGCACACCTGCTGATTCGGACAGCAATTGTCTCCCTCACGTTCTCATCAGTTCAGTCAGTGAGCGTACTGAAGAGCAGTTCAGCCACGTTTTTTCAGTTCAATGAGTGGCAGGCAGTTAAAGCTCCAGTACAGCACTGAGTGATTCGGTGTAACTACTAACTACTACTAACTAACCTGCACTTATATAGCGCTTTTCTAGTCACAAAGACCACTCAAAGCGCTGTCATTAATACTAACCCTCTATTCTAAGGGCCTATAGGAAACAAATATCTAGGGACAATTTAGAACAGCCAATTAACCTAACATGCATGTTTTTGGCATGTGGGAGGAAACCGGAGAAATCCCGGAGTAAACCCACGCAACACGGGGAGAACATGCAAACTCCACACAGCTCACTGTTGGTCGGGGGCTGGGATCGAACCCACGATCCCACGATCCCCACAATCCCCCGGCCAAGGGTAAACTATGCTGCCGCAGTGCTAACCACTGCGCCACCGTGCAAGAATGATGCAAGCACGGTGTAAGAAGAATCAGAATCAGAATCAGAATCAGAATCAGATTTATTGCCATTGTTCATGTAGTACACAAACTAGGAATTTGTCTCGGTGCAATGCTGCAACATTAAACATGATAAAATAAAAGAAATAAACTATACATGCAATAAAGTGTAGAATAAGAGTGAGTAATACTAGTCAGCAGTTTAAATATATTAGCGAGCAGCAGATAATGTGGAGAACCATATAGTGCAGTCGGTAATGCAGGAAGAAAACAGTGATGATTGACATTAGTCTGGATGAGCTGCTGTACATAGTGCACGAGAGTCAATAAGTCACTTAGTGTTCAGCAGTCTGATGGCAGAGGGGAAGAAGCTGTTCATGTGACGGGAGGTTTTAGACTGGATGGACCGAAGTCTTCTACCTGAGGGGAGAGGGACAAACAGTACGTGACCAGGGTGTGAGGGATCGGCTATGATCCGGCCAGCACGCCTCCGGGTCCTGGAGATGTACAGATCCTGGAGAGATGGGAGCTTGCAGCCGATCACCTTCTCAGCAGTGTGCACGACGCGCTGCAGCCTTAGTCTGTCCCTGGCAGTGGCTCCTGCGTACCACACGGTTATGGAGGTGGTGAGGATGGACTCGATGATGGCTGTGTAGAACTGCACTAACATCTTGGTGGGTAGCTTGAGCTTCCTCAGCTGCCGCAGAAAGAACATCCTCTGCTGGGCCTTTTTGATGAGAGAGCTGATGGTCGGCTCCCACTTGAGGTCCCTGGTGATGGTGGTGCCTAGGAAGCGGAAGGAATCAGCAGTGGTGATGGGAGAGCCTGTGAGGGTGAGGGGGGGCAGAGGGGTTGTGACTTTCCTGAAGTCCACAATCATCGCCACTGTCTTCAGAGCATTCAGCTGCAGGTTGTTGTTGTTGCACCAGGACGCCAGCTGGGCCGCCTCACTCCTGTAGGCGGACTCGTCGCCGTTGGAGATGAGCCCGATGAGGGTGGTGTCGTCCGCAAACTTGATCAACTTGACAGACTGGTGGCTGGAGGTGCAGGAGTTGGTGTAAAGGGAGAAGAGTAGGGGGGAAAGTACACAGCCCTGGGGTGAGCCGGTGCTGATGCTAGCAGAGTCTGAGACAGTCTTTCCCAGCCGCACATGCTGCCTCCGGTCCGTCAGGAAGTCGGTGATCCACCTGCAGAGGGAGTCAGGCACGTTGAGCAGGGACAGCTTGTCCCGGAGCAGATCGGGGCGGATGGTGTTGAATGCGGAGCTGAAGTCCACAAACAGGATCCTGGCGTAGGTTCCCGGGGAGTCTAGGTGCTGCAGGATGGAGTGGAGGGCCAGGTTGACTGCGTCGTCTACAGACCTGTTGGCTCGGTAGGCAAACTGCAGCGGGTCCAGGAGGGGGGTGGTGATGGACTTGAGGTGGGGCAGGACCAGGCGCTCAAAGGACTTCATGACTACAGAGGTGAGCACTACAGGTCTATAGTCATTAAGACCAGTGATCCGTGGCTTCTTGGGGACAGGGATGATGGTGAAGAATCTTTAGAATGGAATTTTTAGTGAACAAACTAAAGTGATTCAGTACATTTGTCATGATAGCGAGAATGATCAGCTCGCGTGCAGGGATCTTACACCAGCAAACACACATGACACAGAGAAGCTATGCTTAAACACAATTTTATTAATCAAAAAGAACATGAAGTTAGGAAAAGACGCCACTCGCCAGAGGAGAACCCAGCCTGTACTGGGAAGACAAGAGCTGGTTAGTGAGAGGAGGGAGACTGGAATGGGAATTCCAAGAATGCAACTTACGGGAGACAAGCAGAGAACCCGGCAGAGGAACCCAGCAGGAACAGGCGAACCAGCGGGATGGAGCTGGCAGGGAGTGGGGAAGGTGTGGAGCTGGATGAAGTGTCTGACTGGGTGGAGTGAAGCAGCCTGGGGTGATAACGAAGATGATGGAGCAGGTGAGCGCACAACAAGCCCCGGAGATGAACCGCAAAGACGGCAGCAACCTGGGGAAAAGTAGGAGAACAGGGATTATAATAGGGTTCCTAGAAAATGAGCTATCACTTACTTGCTTGCTTATTATGGCAGTATACCCAACGAGCCAGCGCTGGAGCATTCACAGACTGGTCCTTTAAAGCGCTGGCGGCGAAGAGACAGCAGGTGCGTCCACTCACACAGGTGTATTGATTACCTGCGGAGCTGGGGAAACTGTCACAGGAAGGGAGGGGGAGCGCCCGCTCACCTGATCATGACAACATTTTAGTGAACTGTGGATCCCATCACTATTAAGCATATGGCAAGCAACATGGTACAAACCTGATATGTCCAAAACACACCTTTTTGCAGGAAATGAGAAAAAACTATTTTCTGAATAATTTAGCAGTTACAAGACTTATTCACAAGCGATGGCGCAGCATCTGTCCGTCCACATTTCATGGAAATCACTACTCCTCCTATGCCAGGGGTCGGCAACCTGTACTACACAAAGAGCCGCTTAGAATGATTTTTGTCTAAAAAATCTGCATGGAAACAAAACAATATCAGAGCCTGAAAACTAAGGCAAAACAGCCAAGTTACAACTACAATCTGTCCTGACAGCATCACAAGTTTTTTCGCATTAATTTGCAGCTTTTTTTATTGCAAATTTGTTAAGTTTTTCTCACAACATTACGTTTTCCCATGATCATTTGCAAAAAATGTTTTTTCTTGCATGTTTGTGTGGGTGTTTTCCCTTATTAAACTGGAATTTTTTTGCAAATTTTTTTGAATACTTCAAATGTGTTCTGCTTTTCTCATCAAATTGGCACATTTTTCTTGAAAAATTTGATACCCTTGTTGAGTAAAATTGAAGACTTTTTAATATAAATTTGTGTCTTTTTTCACAATAAAATTGATACTTTTCTCATAGTCTTCGTTCTCAAAAGTGGCTTGGGGAGATTTGATACTTTTTTCAGGTAAAAATGCAGCTCTTGCCGTATAAATGTGCCACAGTTTTCTAACAAAGCTGCAACATTTTCTGGTAAATTTCTTTTTCAGTGGATCTTTTCTGACTTTTTTCTTCCAAGTTTGTGGATTTTTTCCTCATAAAACTGTAGCTTTTTCCATACATTTTAAATATTTTTGGCATTTTTTTTTTGCTTTTCTCATAAATTTATTACATTTTTCTTTGTAAATTTATTACCTTTCACTACTAAAACTGCAGCCTTTTCACAACTTTTTCCAGTGAATTTGTGATATTTTTTCCCAAAAGTTTTGTGACTTGTTTCTTGTAAACCATGGGCATGTTTTCCTCAGACAATTGCAATATTTTCTCTAAATTTGCAAGATTTGGGGGGAGTAAATTTATTTTTTTTCCTTCTTTTTTTTTTTTTGCTTGATTTTTTTTTTTCATGGATGTGCAACATTTTTCTTAAAAATGTGTTGCTTCTTTTCTTGGAAGTGTGATTTTTTTTTTTTTCCCTCACGGCTTCAGGGAGCCGCTGGCTATGGGCTAAAGAGCCACATGTGGTTTCAGAGCCACACATTGCAGACCCGTGTGCTAGGCAATGGCCCCGATAGTCACCAAACTCGCTCACAATAATCCTCAGGTGGGTCTGCATCCAGTTTGTGCTCAAGGTTAAAAGGAACTCCGATTATATTGGCATGTTAGCTCTATATGCTTTATTTTAATGTTAGTAACATAACTATAATATAATTTTTTTGAAAATAATTCCCAGTTTTATATATTTTTAAAAAACTTTATTACGATGTAAATCGCCATTTTTGTTTACGTCGCAATGCATTCTGGGTAGTGACGTAGAATGGTTGCAGCCGTTTTTTCTGTCTTATACAAGCCAAGAAGCGAAGCTACGAACTACTGCCATTTGCCAGTGAAAATGCCACATTGCGCGGCTTTTGGATGTAATTTCCAATCAAAGGGAAATAAAGAGAGTGGGGTAAGCCTCCATAGCTTTCCTAAAGAGGGAAAGTTGAGGAAAAAGTGGGGCGGCAGCGGCTCAGGAAGTAGAGCAGGTCGTCTAATAACCCGATGGTTGGCGGTTCGAATCCCGCTCTCCCCAGATATCCTGCCGTTGTGCCCCTGGGCAAGACACTTCACCTGCATTGCCTCCAGTGCCCCACTGGGTATGAATGTGTAAAAATGTTTAAATGTTCAGTGGTGGCCGGAGAGGCCGTTGGTGTGGATTGGCAGCCACATTTCCGTCACTCTATGAGTGTCTATGATCATGCGCTATAGCGCACGCTTGATAAAGCTGATATATATATTTATCACGCTATGATAAAGCGCGGAGGTGAGCCTTGCTCACCTCCGCCCCCTGGTGGAACCAGCGATGGATCCACTCCAGTTCGCCTACCAGCATGGCATTGGGGTGGAGGATGCGGTGATCTTCCTCCTTCACCGTTCTCTGTCCCACCTGGAGAAGCCCGGGAATATGGTGAGGATCATGTTCTTTGACTTCTCCAGTGCTTTCAACACCATCCAACCGATGATCCTGAAGGACAAGCTGCTGCGCGCAGGGGTGGACCAGCACCTGTCATCATGGATCCTGGACTACCTCACGAACCGGCCTCAGTTTGTGAGAACCCGGGACTGTGTGTCCGACACGATCATCAGTAGCACGGGGGCCCCCCAGGGAACGGTGCTGGCTCCCTTCCTGTTCACTCTTTATACTGCGGACTTCTCACACAACACAACACACTGCCATCTACAGAAGTTCTCTGATGACTCTGCGATCGTTGGCCTCATCTCCAATGGAGATGAAGCTGAGTACAGAGGGCTTATCCAGGACTTCGTGGACTGGTGCCATCGGAACTGCCTCCAGATCAACGCGAGGAAAACTAAGGAGCTGGTGGTGGACTGCCGCAGGCATGGGCAGCCCCTCACAGTACCAGTAAATATACAGGGAACAGACATCGAGATGGTGACATCCTATAAGTACCTGGGTATTCATCTGAACAATAAACTAGACTGGTCACACAATACTGATGCACTCTACAAGAAGGGACAGCGCAGGCTGTTCCTGCTGAGGAGACTCAGGTCTTTTGGTGTACAAGGGGCGCTGCTGAAGTCATTCTATGACACGGTGGTGGCATCAGCCATCACTTTTGGAGTGGTCTGCTGGGGCAGTGGCATTACTGCAGCCGATAGGAAGAGACTGAACAAACTGATTAAGAAAGCTAGCTCTGTCCTGGGGCAGCGCCTTGATCCGATGGAGGAGATAGGAGAGAGAAGGACGGTGGCTAAACTGTCATCTCTGCTGGAGTCCGAGTTCCACCCTATGCAGGACATACTGAATGCACTGAGGAGCTCATTTAGCAGCAGACTACATCATCCCAGGTGCACAACCGAGAGGTTTCGTAGGTCCTTCCTACCAACGGCTGTCAGACTGTACAACCTAAGCAGGGCTGCTCGCAGAGATAGCAAAAAGACGTAACAAACTAATAGTTTTTTGAATGCAAAAGATGCAATAGACTTACACAATGGTCCCCTCCGGCATACAACTAGGAACTTACCGGTCGCTATGGAGGGTGAGAATATGTATGGGCACATAATCATACCATGTAGGATAACTAAGTAGACGGTTATGCTGTTTCATTCCATCTAGCAACAATGCTCTGCACTGTGTGTGTTTATATATTTACATATTTATTCCATCTAGCTACAATGCTCAGCACTGGGTGTGTTTATATATTTATATATCTACATATTATTCCATCTAGCTACATTGCTCCGCACTGTGTGTGTTTATATACTTGCATATTTATTCCACCTAGCTGCAATGCTCCGTACTGTGGGTGTTTATATATTTACATATTTATTCCATCTAGCTACAATGCTCTGCACTGTGTGTCTGTGTGTGTGTGTGTATATATATATATATTTTATAGTAATACGTACATATGTATATTAGCTGCTCTTGCTTGCTTGTTTTTTTTTTTGTTTTTTTGTTTTTTTCTTGCCTTCTGATTGTTGCTCTGAGTGTTGCTATCCCTGTGCTGTTGCAATCCTGGAATTTCCCCGTTGTGGGACTAATAAAGGCTTATCTTATCTTATCTTATCTTATCTTATATCACTCAAAGCACGCTTGAGCGTGTGCTTGAGCAATATAGCGTGTGCTTGAGTGTCTCTCCGCTCCGCGAGTGTCTCTCCGCTTTGAGTGTCTCAAGCGTGCGCTTGAGGAAGCATTATTTTAAGGTGAAACTTATATATTGTTGATTTACTTACAATAGAATGCTCAAACACAAAAAATTGTCTACAAGCATGATGGGCACTGAATTGATAAACTTGGACTCTCAGCAACGTAAAGCAATTTCTCTGTTGCTTTCTCAGACTGCGGGTTGAACGTCCATAAGCAGTGCTCCAAAGTCGTTCCAAATGACTGCCAGCCAGATCTTCGACATGTCAAGCGTGCGCTTTGAGTGTCTATGGTAAAGCACTATATAAATCTGATGCATTATTATTATTATTATTAAAAGTGGGAGGATGCGGTTGGAAGAGTCCAACTTCCCAAAGACCCGCGGCTGTGCTCTAATCACTTTAGCCCTGAGGATTTTGAGGATTTTCGTCGCCCCCAGCTCATGAAAGAGCTCACAGGTGTGTCTGGCTACAAACGACGGCTTAATGCAAACGGCATCAAAGCTTTGATGTGCTGTGATACAGGACAGATCTGTAAAGCAAGCATGCATCCTATTCCACCACTTTAACAAGTGACTGAACAAGATGCATTTATAGCATCAGGTACCATGGACAGCGGCAGAAATGAAGTGGAGCTCTTTCCAACAGATTTTTTTTTTTTCTCTTTCCAACAGCTCTACTTCTCCGTCAGCCTTGGCGAACATTTGCCACAAAAACACCATCCAACATGACCAGCTCTAGCTTCCTCGCGGCTGCTGTCTTCATTCTCAAGTCCATTTTCGCTTTGTGTGTCATTGTCTTTATTGCTTTGGCTTTGCACTGGTTCGAACTGAAAAGGCTGTTTACAGACCGCTGCTGCTACATGCAGCACAACCAATCTACATCACTACCCAGAATGCATTGTGACGTAAACAAAAATGGTGATTTACATCGTAATAAAGTTTTTTAAAAATATATAAAACTGGGAATTATTTTCAAAAAAATTATATTATAGTTATGTTACTAACATCAAAATAAAGCATATAGAGCTAACATGCCTATATAATCGGAGTTCCTTTTAATGTCAAAGGTCAGGAGATCTGGGCACTTATGTGATTTCAGAAAAATCAGTAATCCCCTTAGGCAATTGCCCTAATTCTTAAAAACACACACAGTCATCCTCAGGTTCGTCTGCAACCAGGTTGAGTCCTATGACAGTGTGCCCCAGAACTTGCAAAGCCACTGACAAGATTATTCCAGATATGCTTCAAGAATGAGTGCATACCTCGACAATGGAAAATATCCCATATGATCCCTTTCTGTAAGAAAAAAGACAAGCATGACCCCAGCAACTACCATCCAGTCTCTCTCCTCAGTATCATGAACAAAGTCATGGAAATGGTCATTTGCAAGGCTCTGTGGAAATTCATCTGTAAATACCACCTAATCTCAGACAAACAGTTTGGATTCAGAGCTAATGATTCCACCACAGATGCATTAACATACATCACACAGACTCTCCATGATGCTCTAGAGTCTAGAGCCTACGCCTCATATTCCTAGATATCAGCCGTGCTTTTGACCGGGTGTCGCACCCTGGTCTTCTTGCTAAGCTAGACGCTATAGGGTTCAGTGGAACACTCCTGAAGTGGATCGAAAGCTACCTGTCTTGCAGTGTATTAAAGGTCACTATTAATGGAGTCACATCTAGTGCCAAGGACATCAATGCAGGGGTGCCCCAGGGATCAATCCTGGGCCCTCTACTTTTCATTGTTTTCACTGATGATCTTCCGGTGAAGTTGTGATACTGTACGTGAATGACTCCTTAGTTTTCAGTATAATCAAGACAGAAAACAGAGAGTGACAGCAGCCAACTCTCTAAATGGTGATCTTGAAGAAATAGATATCTGGGCGAAGAAGTGGAATGTTCTCTTCGGTGCTGCCAAGTGCAAATCCATCACAATTTCCCGGTTAAAAGATGCCGGCAACAGTCATCAACCACTGTCCTTCATGAACTCCATCCTATTAGAGGTTGATGAAGTGGAGTTGCTCGGGATCACTATCCGGAAAGACCTCTCATGGTCCCATCTCATCACCAAGATGGCTATGGAAGCAGGTAAAAGCCTGGGCCTTCTGAGAAAAGTAGCCAGGTACCCGGATCCCTTTCAGAGAGCAACAATCTATGAGAGCATGGTTCGGTCCAAGGTGGAATATGCATCATCCATTTGGATGGGTGCATCAACAACATGCCTTGCTCAACTGGATGCCATCCAGAAAAGAGCCATCAAGATCATCAATCTCCCTCAAGGTAGCCATGAAAAAGATATCCAGCCACTAGGCCACCGTCGTAAGGTGGGTGCCATGACGCTCCTTCACAGGATGTACCATAAGAAGGCACCTGCCCTGCTTAACAACATGCTGCCCTCACCACCAGTGGCAAGACACAACACTCACCAGAGTACAAATCGCCACAGTGCAGCTCTGGAAATACCCCTGTCTAGCACATCAGGCTATAAGCGGACTCCCTGCTACCATCCAGCTGTGGAAGAGCTTGCTGGAGGAGATAGCTCTAAATGAAGATAGACAGAGGTTTAAACATGAAGTACATGCCTTCCTTGATGCTTCTTGCCAGTGTCATGCCCACCAGCAGGGACTGCTGCTAAGCCGAGGAAATGCATCAACATAAAAAAAAAGAGTCAAAGGTCAGGAGACTTGGGCATTTATGATTTCATGAAAATCGTGAATCCTCCTAGGCAGTTTCCCCAGTGCTCAGCAAACTCTTGCACAATGATTCTTAAGTGGGTCTGCATCTAGGCTGTCCTCAAGGTAAATTAATTAAATTAAATCAATTAAATCACCCTTATTGTCATTCAACCGTACAACCAATCATGTACAGTAGAACGAGATTGTGCTTTACCTATCTACAGTGTCAATCACACACACCACAGTGCAGAATCAGAGGGCCGCTGCCATGCAAGGCGCCGCCACAGATTTCCCTCCTCCATTCCGTTATTGCTGAGCACCAAGTTGGACGGCAGGAAGTTCCACTTTTATATGGTCTTTGGCATGACCCGGCCGGGATTTGAACCCCTGCCTCCCGGGTGTGAGGCGGATGCTCTACCAACTGAGCCACCACTCCGGTAGGTTAATGACAAGGTCAACGGTCCGGAGGTCTGAGCACACTTTGGGTGAGTTCATCAGGCGCGAATGAGCTACTCCGCCCTTGACATTCTGGTTTATTGCTTACCAAAACATCCAAAGACATAAAAAATTAGTAGAATAGGTTTGTTTAAAAAAGACTAAATATGGAGATAGAAGGTTTTTATCCAAGAGGCTGGGATGTTAAACGAAAATGAACCAAAACAAACATTCAGACCTATAAAGAATGTAATCTTGCCTGTGTCAGCTATTTGTTTTACCCACTATTTTGTTCATACTGTTCCCTTATTCACATGTATGGTAAATAAATGGTTTATTATAGTCGGTATGCTTTTGACAATAAATAATAGAGCAGTAGTCAGCTGAAATTTCAGTGAGTCTCCTCTACAGAAGAGGATTAGGGAAACTGAAAAAAAAATGTTTGGGGTCATTACTTTTTTCAGAATTCTGAGGGGAAAAATCAATTTTAGCTTATCTTTTATACAGTTTTAATTGTCTTGTTCAGATTTTCAATTACTCCTCCTGACATGGCAACAATTATCTTACTGATTTACAGTGTCTTTTCTCGGTTTTTGGGCCACTTGTGTGAGATTGTGTTTAGGGGGGCCTCTAACTTTATGTGAGTGAGCGTACTCTGCTTTACAGGCAGAAATGGCTTTGCTCCTTTGGCATGATGTCATTAAAAACAAAACAAAAGTGTAGTCACAACCTTGATAAAGCTTCTTGTGAAAGAAAGCATTTTCAGTAGTTTTTGGAGGATTAGCAGTAATTTAACACCTTAAGAACATGAGAATGGGTGCTGGACAAAGGTTTGATACCTTGTGTGGTACCGACAAAGGGCCATATAAGGCCAGCTTTAATAAACTGCTTAAACCTTGAGTCAGTGTGTGTTGGTCATGAAGCTAAAAACTGCTAAGAAAGCTTGGCACATAAAGGCAGCTGACATTTTATCTGTATACGAGGCTCAAGGCAGCACCCAAATATCCAGCCCCGTAAACACTGACAAGACAAGGAGGACATGGCAAAACAAAATATAACCTTATTTACAGGATGTTTCCAGTACAGAAATCCCAATAACAGCTGGTGAAATTGCCTGAAATGGCTAAATATGCTTTATTACAGTGATGATTTGTTTTTCTACATTTTCTAAAATTGTTCTGGGAGCACAAGAGAGTCTGCATGGTGGTAAAACACTGAAAATGTCCCTTTTTGTGCCTCCTTTCCTGTGAGATTTTGTTCCAGAATCCCACTATACTGTCATTGTAAGGGTGTGTGTATTAGTTTATTTTAGACTGAAGTTACAAAACCTGGACTGTTATCACGGCTGTTGGAAACGATAGTTGTTTCTTAGTCATGATTCTGCTCCGATCATGTGGAGACTCTGCAGGAATAAACAGCATTTCTGAATGTAGCAAAGCAGTGACGCATCGTTCCTCTAAGCTCAGGCAATGACATTTAAGAAGTCAAACAATAAATCCATAGTGAAAGCAAGAATGGAGTGCTGAGATGCATTTTTTTCTGTGGCATCCAAGATATTATGTCTAGACTTCTTGGTACTTAAGATATTTAGACTATGTGTCATCGTCTAATTTTTACATAAATGCCACACTGGAATGTTGATAAAGACTCACTACCATAGACATGAGTGGATATTTCCTTTCACTGCTGGAAAGAACAATAAACAGAACATTTTCTCAAGAGTAAATATTGAGGTGGGCACTGTAATTGTTGTGGTACTCAGGGCCATTTCAAGATTATATATAGGGGGGCCCTATTTCTGGAATGGGGAAGAGTTAAAATCCTTTAAAATAGAAGAAAAAACAACAAAAATATAGGAAATTGGTCATCATTGGGTCTAGATGAACAGAAAAAATTTAAGCATTATATAGAATAAAAAATGCAACCAGCATCCATATAAATTATGCAAATTCACAAGAAGAAAGTTGATAATTTGCAAGAAAAAAAGTTTCACAAATAGCACAAATATATGAGAAAAAAATGTGGGGAGGGGAGGGGGTTATAATGAACAGAGTACAAACAAAAACAAAGTGTGTGATTAAAAAACCTCACCTTCAGTGGAGATTCACCCTGAGTACCTCAAGGCTCTGGATGTTGTAGGGCTCTCATGGTTGACATGCCTCTGCAAGATTGCGTGGAGGTTGGGGACAGTGCTTTTGGCATAGCAAACCGAGGTGGTGGTTCCTGTCTTCAAGAAGGGGGACCAGAGGGTGTGTTCCAGCTTAAGGGGGATCACACTCCTCAGCCTCCCTGGAAAGGTCTATGCCAGGGTACTGGAGAGGAGAGCCCGGCCGTTGGTCGAACCTCGGATTCAGGAGAAGCAGTGTGGTTTTCGTCCTGGTCGTGGCACATCGAGGGTTCATGGGAGTTTGCCCAACCAATCTACATGTGTTTTGTGGGCTTGGAGAAAGCATTCGACCGCATCCCTCTTGGTCTCCTGTGGGGGGTGCTGCGGTGCTATGAGCTATCCGGTCTCTATAAAACTGTTGTAAGAGTTTGGTTCGCATTGCCAACACCAGGTCAAACTCATTTCCAGTGAGAGTTGGACCCCGCCAGGGCTGCCCTTTGTCACCGATTCTGTTCATAATTTTTATGGATTACAGGATTTCTAGGTGCTGCCAAGGAATGGAGGGTGTCATGTTTGATGACCACAGGATCTCATTTCTGCTGTTTGCAGATGATGTTGTCCTGCTGGCTTCATCGAGCAATGACCTACAGGTCTTGCTGGGATGGTTTGTCACTGAGTGTGAAGTGGCTGGGATGAGAATCAGCACCTCTAAGTCCGAGTCCATGGTCTTCAGCTGGAAAAAGGTGGATTGTCCTCTCCGGGTTGGGGACAAGCTCATGCCCATGTGGAGGAGTTTAAGTATCTCGGGGTCTCATTCACGAGTGAGGGAAGAATGGAACGAGAGATTGACAGACAGATCAGAGCAGCATCTGCAGTGATGCGGACGTACTGGTCCGTTGTGGTGAAGAGGGAGCTAAGCTCTAAGGCAAAGCTGTCGATTTACTGGTCAATCTATGTTCCTACCCTCACCTATGATCATGAGCTTTGGGTAATGACCGAAAGAATGAGATCGCGGATACAAGCAGCTGAAATGAGCTTTCTTCGTAGGATTGCTGGACTCACCCTTAGTGACAGGGTGAGGACCTCAGTCCTCCGGGAGAGGCTCAGAGCAGAACCGCTGCTCCTCCACATTGAAGGGAGCCATTTGAGGTGGTATGGGCATCTGATCAGGATGTCTTCTGGACATCTCCCAGTTGAGGTGTTTCGGGCACGTCCCATTGGGAGGAGACCCCAGGGCAGATCCAGGACTCGCTGGAGAGACTACATCTCCCAGCTGGTCTGGGAATACCTTGGTATCCTCTCTGAAGAGCTGGAGCAGGTGGCTGGGGAGAGGGAAGTCAGGGCTTCTCTCCTTGAACTGCTGCCTCCGCGACCTAGACCTCCGGAAAAGCAGTAGAAGATGGATGGATGGATAGAGTTGCCTTGGATTATTTTATTTTATATGCAAATAGCATAGTAAAATTAAAGTCATTTACAATTTTTAAGCACATAATCATTATAAACATTTCTTTGTATGCTGCATTTTTATTGCCTCTCCCTATATTTCATACTATGCTTTTACTGTGGTTTTGCCTTTGCACAGCAGCACAAAGGCTTTATTTGTTGTCGATTAGTATGTTTCTGGATTAATAGCATTTATAATCAAGGTTGATAGATTCATATCAGATGAAGAATGGCATAATGCTCTAATAGAAGTAGCCAACTTGTGTTTTTGGGAGCCTTTTAGTCTCTGATTTGTTAATGAGGTATGTCTATCTTGATCTCTGCTCTGATCTTTGGCATTTTTCTCCTCTCTGCAGGTATGACTTGGACTGCAAGAGTGACAACCTCTCCAAACACGTGAGTGTCAGCATTCACATTGGCTGCGGTGGCGGAGTGGTTAGCACTGTGGCAGCACAGCAACTCACCCTTGGCCGGGGGATCCTGGGTTTGATCCCAGCCCCCAACCAACAGTGATCTGTGTAGAGTTTGCATGTTCTCCCCGTGTCTGCGTGGGTTTACTCCGGAATTTCTCCGGTTTCCTCCCACATGCCAAAAACATGCAAGTTAGGTTAACTGGCATCAAACTGGGAATTCAAATTGTCCTTAGGTATGTGAGTAATGTGAGGAATGTGAGGAATGTGAGGAATGTGAGGGTGAATGGTTGTCTGTTTCTCTGTGTTGGCCCTGTGATGGACTGGCGATCTGTCCAGGGTGTACCCTGCCTCTCGCCCAAAGATGCTGGGATAGGCTCCAGCCCCCCCGCGACCCGAAAAGGATTAAGGTGAAGAAGATGGATGGATGTTGCCACAATCAGCCTTGCATTCGTTGAAATATCATAAGGCCACATTTAACCTTCCAGAACAATGGCAGCCTGATTTGAATCTAAATGTTGCAGTTTAGAGTGGTGATCAGAAACACACGCCCCAAGAGCTTTGTAGCGTGAGCTGCGACCGTCGATATTTCAGTCTGAGCGGGCGTTAATTACTACTGAATGCTAAATGCAGAGACCACCTAGGAGGCACACAGTTTTTAAGGTCGCCAACAGTTTTGTTGTAAAGGGTCTTCAAAAACTGCTAGTGTTCACTACTGGGTGAACCAAAAAGAACTGTAGCGACAGGTGTTACAACCGTTCGCAACAGTCTGTGGAAAAATACATTCAGCAAGAAAAAATTAGGTTTTCAAAAGGAATTTAATCGCAATAAAAACTGTTTAAAACCTTAAAAACTGTGTGCAAACTGTTTGGCAACCTTTTGTAAACCCTCTCGAAACCTAAAATTCACTACGTTGGCCAGCATTTGCTTCTCTGTGAGAGATGAGGGTTACACTTTCACACCTCTGAAACCCCGGCATCATACGCATGGGCAGCCAAACTGTAAAAAAAAACCCCAACAAAATAAAAAGGTTGCCAGCTTTTGGCCCAAAGAGAGCGAGGAAAAATGCCGGGGAAAGCTACCAGGGAAGATGGGAGCAATGGGGGGCAGGTTTTCACACAGATCTGTGTTTTTCTTATACAAAATATCAAATAAGCTTGTGATTAAAGAAAAGCGGTATATTGATTCAGTTCAGCTTTATTTACAGTATATACTGTAGTGCCTAATCATAGCTAAATGTCTCAAGGTGCTAGATACATAAGGCACATTCATGTAATGAATAACTCAGAGAAAATCCCAGTAATCAAATGATCCCCTATGTGGAAGCTCTCGGCTCAGGGAGGAACATGCAGATACAGTAACATTCATACACAGTTTAGGCCAAAAGCTTTGATTAGCTTTTGATTACAGCATGTTACTTTTAAGCTAGCTAGCTTGTTACACAGCTCATGCAACCAGGGGCCTGTTGATGCAGTGCCTTCACACTACGTGCACAAACTAGTAGTATAACAGTAGACATACTAGATGATAATAGTACCATGTATAATTATGACATGTGCAAAAAGCCTAATCAAACATTGTTATTAGCTGTTGATAACAGCGTTCTATCGCTTCGCTAGCTAGCTTGTCACACAGCTCACACACACTAGTGGAGTGATGGCCTAGTGGTGGAGCACCCGCCGCTCAGCCGGGAGGTCATGGGTTCAAGCCCCGGCTGGGTCATACCAAAACCATACAAAAATGGTACTTCCCACCCTCTAGCTTGGTGCTCAGCATAATAGAATGGGGGATGGAAAAATTGTAATCCATGGACAACAGATGGAAATTAGCCACTGGTTACAATCTGGCAAGTTTACATTAATTGATATCAATGTTCATCAACTTGCACTGTCCTTAAAAAAAACAAACAACAACAGTGAATGCATGCGTAATCGGGCCCTGCTGATGTGGTGTCTGCTCACTATGCACATGAAGTAGTAGTGTGACAGTTGACACAGTACATAATAATAATGTTAATATTATTAGTATTTAAATAACTATGACGTAGAAGATTTAATCAAAAGCTTTGCCAAATAGTAAGGCCTTAAATTTGATCTTAAAAGTAGAGAGAGTGTCTGTCTCATGGACTGGAGCATCGGCTTTAATAGAAAGATGAAATTAAATTCCAGCTCTTTCAGAGCTTCAGGAGCTTCTTCATAGCTCCGGTAAATGATGGACAGAATAGTAGTCCCCCCCCCCCCATCCCCCGTGCTCGCACAGCAGTTTTAGTTTACATTATCCTGTTTGTAGGCATTTTAACAGCATTTTCGGAATATAAATAGTGATGTACTTAGACCTTGAAACAGTATTTAATTACATTAACCTTACAAAATCTTATGCACATTTTCAAATCCCTTAAAGCCATTGTTCCAATCTTGTGTTAATGTGAGGTAGCCAGTCAGAGTGAAATGTCCTGTGTGCCAGTCCCAGACGAGCCCCAATTTATACACTGCCACAGTTCTGAGGCCACAGCATAAAATATTTATTTGTATTTTTGTATTTTGTATACTTTATTAATCTCCAGAGGGAAATTCAGGGCATCCACCTGGATGGATGAGGTAGCCACGGTACAGCACCAATCCCTTCACCATTTACACATACATTCACACCTAGGGCCCCTTTATAGTCTCCAATTAACCTAACTTGCATGTTTTGGCCTGTGGGACGAAACCAGAGTACCCAGAGAAAACCCACGCAGACACGCGGAGAACATGGAAATTCCACACAGAAGAGTCACTGATGGTCAGGGGTGGAATCGAACCTGTGACCTTCTTACTGTGCTGCCACAGTGACAACCACTGTTTCACCTAGCACACCGAGAAACAGGGATTGAAATAGAAGAAAAAAAAAAGAGAGCACTGAAACAGATTGTTTTAAACTGTGATGGCTGCACCACAGCATCCAGTATGAAGGAAACAGGGACTGATGTGACCTGGGAGCCATGCAGAGCTTTCAGAGTGCTCGGCTGTGTTCATGCTTTCACTGCAGTTTCCTCATCACTTATGATTATGAACCTCACCTTTCTTGTCTTTATTTAAAACCTTTAAGAGAAAACTTTCACTGGCTGACACCCCCTCCCTATCCCTTTCACTTCAAACAGAAGTTTCAGCAGTCCCAGTTCTGTTCTGGAACCCCCCCCCACCACCACCACCTCAACACATCGTCCCCTGCCTGTTACCCATCCTCTTCCTCACTGCCAACTGCTGTCGGAGTTTTTTTTTTCACTCATCCCCGGCTCCAGAGTGCCCCCAGGCTTCGTCTGTGAGAGCTGAGAAACTCACTGTAAGCATGAAGGCCGGAGACGCTTGGATTCATCCTGTCGTCACCGTGGATGTGTGGGACTGGAGATCTGGCACGCAGTGATGGCCTTATTGTCCGGGCACCCTTCATGCACAGTCGCATGGCTATAAATAAGAAGAACAAAACCAAACAAACGTAAAAGCACGCAAGTACAGTGTCTTTCATAGTGGCTTCAGAGGCGATCTTTAAGGATGCAGACGCACCATATGGTTTGCTACCTTTAGTTTAGATGGCTGCAGGCGAAGTAGAGTGCACTGAATTTTAATTAACGGATGGTATAATATCTTTCTCATAGGCACTTGCCACAACCCAGTTTTTTTTTTGTGTGTGTGTATGGGGGGACACTGATCCCTCTTGTGAACAATGATCTAATTTCAAAGTCTTTGATTAGCAAATGAATCCAAGCAAGAAAACAGCCTTTGTTCTTTGTTTGCAGGCAGTAATTTAGTTAACTGGCTGCCGTTCCCTCATGACTATCTGAGAGGAGTCTGGATTTTAAGGCAAACTTTTATTCCCTTTGTTAAATGTTGCAAAGCCCCCAAACAGCCAGAGTAATAATTAAGTTCCTTTGTGGGACTGTGTTCAAGTGTGGACACCAGTGAAAGATGTTTATGGTATTCATTTTTTCATGCTGTCTTTACTTTTTAATGGGACATGGTTTCTGGCAGTATTTATGTTTTTATGCCATTTTTTTTAAATGAGGCAGTCGTATACAATCCTACTGTCTCTTTATAATTCTTGACTGGTATAAAGATTTGTAACATCAATTAAAAAACATATTTAGATAAGACCACACATTCTGATTGTGACGCATCAGAATATGTCCGCTTTTCTTCTTAATACCCTCATTGACCTAAACAGACGAGAGCCTGTCAGTATTTAGAAACATGTAAAAACTGGATTTAGACTTGAGTCATTTTACATCTAGAATCACAAATATCAAGTCAAATTGAAGATCAGCAAGTGAAGCAAGTTTTCAGATGTGACCTTTTAGTCTGCCTTAAGTCAGGTCGCGTGACGCAAATCCCTCACTGCAGTTTTAAAGTGACAGTGGGCTCAGGATTGGGTGATCAGCAAAGATATGTGGTAGCAAACAATATCATCATTTTGCTCACCTGCTTAAGACAGATTTTCAAAACTGTTCATTTTTAATTTTCTTTAAAGGAGACATTTAATCCACCTTTTCCACATGCTGACACAGTTCCTACAGGTCTTAATAAAAAGTCTGTGATGTGCTTTGGTCAAATTGCATTTAATTATTTAATTATTGCAACGTCATTGTTACTCATCTTTCGTAGCCTTCCTCAGAACGACCCGTTTAAGTGCATGTCTCTTTAAATGCTTTAAATGCTCGGGAGCCCTGGTTATGAGATCAATTGTTGATAAGCTGTGGCTAATGATAGGTGGTTAGCTCCGAGCTCCGGTAGTGAACACTGCCTGGGCTAATTAAGGTAAAATTGTCTGACAGAATGACTTAAATAAAGCATCACATATAGACAGGGGTGTAACAGATGGATTCAAGGTGGGAGTGGGGTTACATCAGCTATCAGCTCTGAGCCCCTTCTTGTTTGCCATGGTGATGGACAGCAGACAGACGAGGTCAAGCACAATTCTCCATGGACCATAATGTTTGCTGACGAGGTTGTGGTCTGTAGCCAGAGTGGGGAGCAGGTGGTGGCCTAGAGGTACAGCACAACCGGGAGGTCGGGGTTCAAGTCCCGGCCAGGTCATGCCAAAAGACCACATAAAAATGGTCAGCTTGGTGCTCAGCAAAAATGGAATGGAGAAAGGAATTGTGGGCGGCAGTGGCTCAGGAGGTAGCGTGGGTCATCTAATAATCAGAGGGTTGGCGGTTCGAATCCCGCTCTCCCCAGACATCCCTGGGCAAGACACTTTACCCACCTTGCCTTCAGTGTCCATGACACTGGGTATGAATGTGTATAAGTGGTCGGAGAGGCCGTTGGCACGGATTGGCAGCCACATTTTCGTCAGTCTGCCTCAGGGCAGCTGTGGCTACAGTAGTAGCTTACCATTACCATTGTCTGTGGAGTGAATGAATAATGTATCCATTGTAAAGCATCTTTGAGTGTCTATGTAAAAGCACTATATAAATCTGATGCATTATTATTATTAACCTTGTGAGGTGGAGGGATGCACTAGTGGTTCCCAACCTGGAGTCCCTGGAACATTCATGTTGCCATTGGAAATTTTGTAATTTCACTTCTTAATCGGTCCAGAAAAATTGCAAATAATTTGCCATTGTTGTAGATGGGTGTATTGGTGTCTACAGAGCACATGCACAACAACAGCAAATTATTTGCAATTTCTTGGACCAATTAAAAAGTGAAATGACAAAATTTCCAATGGAAACCCAAACGTTCCAGGGACCCCAGGTTAGTAACCACTGTTCTAGAGAGAAGAGGAATGAAAGTCAGTAGAAGCAAGACAGAATACATGTGAGTGAATGAGAGGCAGGCAGGTGTAATGGTAAAGATACAAGGAGTGGAGGTAATTGTTATGTCTGTATATGGAGCCAAGGACGAGGCCAGGTGTCGAACTGAACACATGTTTATTAGGGAGGCACTAAACAATACAGGCATCATCATCAGGCAGAAGAGGTGTCAGAGAGACCGCTCCTCCTGCCCACTGCCCTCTTATAGCCACCCGTACCTCATAAATAAGAGCCCAAACTATACACAACATTTTTCCCCCTTCACAAAAGTCCAAAACACATGTACACAATTCAGACCCACCCCAATTTAGGACCCGAATCACGCACTAAAATGATGAAAACAGGACTTCCGGTTAGGCACGTAGGAAGACGTGCTTCACACTGCTCTGCTCGTGAAAATAAAAACTTTACTAAAACTCTCTTAATTGGAACAAAAACCCATCCCAACGTTTTGGCATGGATATGGTAAAGACCAAGTTTGGAAAATTAGGTGGAGGAAAAGGTAACTCGACAAAACAACCCAAGCTAACAGACTTTCACGCTCGAGGTGAAACAGAGAAAACTCCAGAGGCAATGGTGGAGGAGGGAGCCAGCGGCGGAGCGGGAACAGTTGAAGAGGGAACAAACGTAGTGCTCACTGCCATTACCTCCATGAGAACAGAGTTTTCGTCTAAATTCGATGGGATTATAGCAGCGATAGAAGGTATGAGAAAGGAAATAAACGACTGCATGGAGCGAGTGTCGCAGGCGGAGCTCCGAGTATCAAGCGCTGAAGATGATGTTACCAGCCTGCAAACTAAACTGCAAACACTGGAATTAAAATGCAAAAGTCTGGAAGATAATGCCCTAGACTTGGAATCCCGCTTGCGACGGAATAATTTGAGGCTGGTGGGCCTCCCGGAGGGAATGGAGGGACGGGACCCGTGTTCCTTTTTGGAAAAGTGGATTCCAGAAGCACCGAATAACGCGGATCTGCAGTCATTGGTCGTTTTAGAGAGAGCTCACCGAATCGGCCCACTGAGCGATAATAAGACACCACCGAGGACATGGATTATGAAGTTCCTCAACTACAAAGACAAGATGACAGTCACCAATGCGGCGCGAGCTAAAGAGGAAATTAAGTACCAGGATCAACAAGTGCAATGCTACCCGGACTTGGCTGCAGGAATACAACAATTGAGGAAACAGTTTGACCCGGCCCGCAAAGAGCTGCGCAAACTAGGGATTCGTCACGGAGTAATTCATCCGGCAAGACTGCTGGTCACATATAAGGGGAGAACCCACACCTTCAAGACCCCTCAAGAGGCGCAAGAGCTCATCAAGCAAATCCAAAAGGAGACTGGTGGGAGCTAAGCATGAACATGACAAAGGTAGAACATTTAAGCATATGTACAGGCATCTGATTGATCTGAATCATAAACATGTCTACAAAATACAGACTGTATTAAAAAAAAATGTTATGATGTACAATGTTGCTATAAAACTTTGAAGTTATGTTGAAAAAACTACAGAAGAGAGTTAATGTCATAAGAATAGTAGTAGTGTCAGGGTGACTGACAGGAGAAAGAGAGAGTGGTTTGACTGATCCTCGCAGGTGTGGAACAGTCACTAGCTACAACGGGAGACAGAATATTTTGGGGGGTTTACCACGAATGTGGGGAAAGGGAATTTGTTTTTGTTTTTGTTTAGTTTGTAGGATGAATGTTCTATCATCCATGTTTTTGCTTCTCTGTATGAGTATGTTGATATTGCAAGGTAATCTCAAACTCCTTATTGATCATAGATCAAAGCGTTAATCTTAATTTAACTTCATGGAACTGCAGAGGTCTACAAAATCTTAAAAAACTGAAGCAAGTCATGAATAAAATAAAAGACATAGATTCGAAAATTGTATTTTTACAAGAAACTCATCTAATAGAGGAGGATGTAAAAAGAATTAGGAGTAAGATGGCAAGGTAACGTGTTCACCTTATCATTTTCATCCCGAGCCAGAGGAGTTATGACTCTCATACACAAAACAGTCCCACTTCAAGTGAAAAATGTAATTGGAGACAAATTTGGAAGATATTTAATCATCCAAGGATCTTTGCTATTAGAAAATATAAATCTGGTGAACTTATACGGCCCCAATATTGATGATCATAACTTCTTTGTTAATTTATTCCTCACTTTATCACTTGCAGGGCAACATATAATAGCAGGGGATTTTAATTGTACATTGAATCCCAGTATAGATAGATCAACAGGACTGGACTGTACGCACAATGGATGTAGGATGACCATTAATCATTTTATGAAAGAATTGAGATTGCTAGATATATGGAGAGAAATGAAACCACAAGTCAAAGCCTATTCTTGTTATTCTAATACCTATAAGACATTCTCACGTATTGACTACTTTTTGATATCTACAGAATTAAGGTCCAAGATTCAAAACTGTTTCTATGATAACATTGTGATCTCTGATCATACACCCTGCGGTCTAGTATGCAGTGGGGCAAAAAAGTATTTAGTCAGCCACCAATTGTGCAAGTTCTCCCACTTAAAAGATGAGAGAGGTCTCCAATTTTCATCATAGGTATACCTCAACTATGAGAGACAAAATGAGAAAAAAAAAATCAAGAAAATCACATTGAAGGATTTTTAATGAATTAATTGGTAAATTCCTCGGTAAAATAAGTATTTGGGAACTTCCGGTTATGGCGGCCGCCTAGAAGGACACGTATCACTCTGCTCTGCCCCTGGAAATAAAAATTCGGCAAATAACTCTCTCATTTGGAACAGAACTTTTCCCAGCGTTTGGGTGAGGATATGCCGGTGAAGACTAAGGCTGGGAAATCAGGAGGGGGAAAAATTGAATCGCCGAAGCAGTCCAAATTAACGGACTTTAAAGTTTGTGGCGCAGTAGAAAAAGCTGCGGATATGGCGGATGAAACTAGCGGTGGTGCGGTAACTGCTGCTGCTGACGATGGCGGCACAGGTGCAGTGCTGGCTGCCATTAGCTCAATGAGAGCAGACTTTTCCGCTAAACTTGATGGGATTATGGCAGCGTTGGATGCAATGAGAAAGGAGTTGGGTGACTGCGTGGAGCGAGTGACGCAGGCGGAGCTTCGTGTTTCAAGTGCGGAGGATGAAATTAGCGGACTTCAAATAAAGGTGCGCACTTTGGAAAAAAAAAATAAAGATCTGGAAAATAGCGTTCTGGACTTGGAATCTCGGTCCAGAAGGAACAACCTGAGGCTGGTGGGTTTACCGGAGGGAGCCGAAGGTCGTGATTCATGCTCCTTTTTGGAGGGGTGGATCCCGGAGGCGCTGAACAACGCGGAGCTAAAATCATCAGTCGTCTTGGAAAGCTCCCACCGAATTGGCCCACCGAGAGGTAACAAGGCAGCACCGAGGACGCTAATTATGAAGTTTCTCAGCTACAGAGACAGGATGACGATCTCCAACGCGGTGCGGGCCAAAGGAGAAATTAAATACCAAGATCAGCAGGTGCGGTTCTACCCAGATCTGGCCTCAGGAATCCAACAATTAAGGAAGCAGTTTGACCCCATCCGCAAAGAACTGCGCAACCTTGAGATTCGTCATGGAGTGATTCACCCTGCAAGACTTCTGGTCACATATGAGGGCAGAACACGCATCTTCAAGACCCCCGAGGAGGCGCAGGAGCTCATCAAGAAGATCCAGGAAGAGACTGGTGGGAGCTAAGCATGAAGAGAATATAGGGTAGAATATCTGAGCATTTAACTGATTAGAAGCATATAACAAGATTACAAAATATAGAATGTATTACATATTAAAAAAAAAAAGTACAAAATTGCTAAAAAAATTTTGGAGTTAAAGTGGAAAATTACGGAAGAGAGTTAATGTTACGTTATTAAAAGCAGTAGAGTTAGGGTGATTGGGAGGATGAAGAAGGAGTGGCTTTGGCTGATCCTCGTGGGTGTGGAACGGTCGATGGCTATATCGGGAGACGGAATTTTTCTTTTGCTTTTGGGGGGATTGCCACAAATGTGGGAAGGGGGAATTTGTTTGTGTGTAGTTTGTAGGGTGAATGTTCAACCACTCATTTTTTTGCTTTTCTGTTTGAGCATGTTTACACTGCAAGGTAATCCCAAACTCCCTATTGATTATAAATCAAAGCGTTAATCTTAATTTAACTTCATGGAATTGCAGAGGTCTACAAAATTTAAAAAAACTTAAACAAGTTATGAATAAAATAAAAGACATGGGTTCAAAAATTGTGTTTTTACAAGAAACTCATCTAATAGAGCAAGATGTAAAAAGAATTAGGAGTAGATGGCAAGGAAATGTTTTCACCTCATCATTTTCATCCCGAGCCAGGGGAGTTATGACTCTCATACATAAATCAGTTCCATTTCAAGTGAAAAATGTAATTGGAGACAAATTTGGAAGATATGTAATCATTCAAGGATCTTTGCTATTAGAAAACATAAATTTGGTGAACTTATATGGTCCCAATATAGATGATCAAAAGTTCTTTGCCAATTTATTTCTTATCTTATCATCACTTACAGGGCAACATATAATAGCAGGGGATTTTAATTGTACATTGAATCCCAGTATAGATAGATCAACAGGACTGGACTGTACGCACAATGGATGTAGGATGACCATTAATCATTTTATGAAAGAATTGAAATTGATAGATATATGGAGAGAAATGAAACCACAAGTTAAAGCATACTCTTGTTATTCCAATACCTACAAGACATTCTCACGTATAGATTATTTTTTGATCTCCACAGAATTAAGGTCCAAGATTCAAAACTGTTTTTATGATAACATCGTGATCTCTGATCATGCACCCTGCTGTCTAATGTATGTAGATAAGAAATTGACAAAGGAACCAGGTAGATGGCAATTTCAGCATAAATGGCTTCAGGATGAGGAATTTGTTAAGTATATAGAAAAACAGATAGATGAGTTCTTTGATATCAATACTACACAAACATCAGCATGTGTAAAGTGGGAGGCTTTCAAAGCTTTTATTAGGGGACATATTATTAGTTATACAGGTTCAAAATCTAAGAAGACTCGAGAGGAGAGAGTCCAATTGGAACATAAAATAAAAATTCTTCAAGAAAGAGTATATGCAGGAAGAGATCCAAGGTTGGAGAACGAATTACTGATTTTGAGAGCTGAATATGACAAAAAATCAGCGAATAGAGCTGCCTCGAGTCTTCTAAGATTGAAACAATCTTTTTATGAACAAGGTGAAAAATCAGGAAAGTTATTGGCATGGCAGATTAAACAATTAGAATCTAAAACACCAATTACCAGTATTATAAGTAATGGACAGGTAGTTATAGATCCTTCAGAAATTAATAGAGCCTTTAGAGATTACTATGAAAAATTATATGATACCAAAAATGAATCTGACTTAACAAAACTACATGGGTTTTTGAATGAACTATTTATACCGTGTATTCCAAATGAAAATAGGGAGATACTGGAGTCTAAAATTAGTCAAGAAGAAGTTGGACTAGCCATTGATAATATGAAATCAGGAAAAAGTGCAGGACCAGATGGTCTTCCAGTTGACCTTTATAAAAAATTTAAGAATAAATTAACAAAACCTTTTTTGGAAATGGTTTTAGAAGCATTTCAAAATAGTAATTTACCATCATATATGAATAATGCCTTAATTATACTGTTGCCAAAACCAGGTAAGCCCTCTAATAAATGTGAAAATATGAGACCAATAAGCCTATTAAATGCCGACCTTAAGATAATTTGTAAAATTTTAGCAAGACGAATACAAGAAATTTTACCAAATATTATTAATCGAGATCAGAATGGCTTTATAAAGGGAAGACAAGGCTTCCATAATGTAAGAAGACTATTTAATATTATTTATTCTAATAAAGAAGCACCGGATACAGCTCTCTTATCACTGGATGCCGAAAAAGCCTTTGATAGAGTTGAATGGCCCTTTCTTTTTGAAGTCTTACAAAGGTTTGGACTTGGAAATAATTTCATAAAATGGGTTCAGATAATATATAATAATGCTACTGCAGAAATTCTAACAAATAATAATATTTCAAAATCAATAAAAATCAATAGAGGATGTCGACAAGGCTGTCCACTTTCACCTTTACTGTTTACTATGGCAATTGAACCTTTAGCGATGGCGATACGTCTACAGTCACAAATATATGGAATTAAAGTAGGACCAACAGAACATAAAATCTCCCTGTATGCCGATGACATAATTTTGTTTATGTCGAATCTTAAAAAATCAATTCCGACCTTGTTGAATTTAATAAAGAATTTCGGGGAAATATCAGGATATAAAATAAATAAAACTAAATCTTCAATATTAATGCTAAATGAGACCCAGAGAAATTACCCAGCCCCTGAGGTAAATCAATTCAATGTTGTAAATCAGTTCAAATATTTAGGAATCCAAATTGTGCCTAAGCTAGAATCAGTTGCCAGTGTCAATTATGAAGCCTTAATGACAGATATTGATGAGTTACTTCAGAGATGGATGTCACTACCAATGTCGATGATCTGGAGAATTAATATACTTAAAAGTAATATCTTACCTAAAATACTTTATTTATTTCAATACATTCCCTTACCACCACCTTTAGATTTATTCTCAAGAATTAAAAAAAAGTTAGTGGAATTTATATGGAACAACAGGAGGGCTAGATTACGTCTGTCTTTATTATATTTACCATTTGATCGTGGAGGTCTGAAATGTCCAAATTTTATTTTGTATTATTGGTCGGCACAACTGAGGTCTATGACATATTATTTTTCATCAAATGATCTCCCTCACTGGACTGAAATGGAATCATACAATTTACCTTTACCTCTTCCCATATTCATATACTCAGATTCGGCAAAAAAATTACAAAAACAAGTTAAAAATCCATTTGTAAAGCATATGATCAAAATATGGTGTGAAGCTAAAAACTATTTAAAAGAACCACAGTTATTGTCACAATTTAGTCCAATATGGGGTAATCAATATTTTAAACCAGGGAGAGCGGACGCTGTATTTAAAGTATGGAATTTAAAAGGGATACAAAAGATTCAGGATTTATATTTGCCATGTGCAGAAAACATAATGTCTTTTGAAGAGTTGAGGATCAAATTTAATCTCAATAGAACACATTTTTTTAAATATCTTCAACTTAGAAACTTTATTCGATCAAATCAAAATAAAGCTCTCACTCGACCTATCTATTCATCCTTGGAAAAAATGTTGATGAAAGATAGTAAAAGAAAGGGTATTATTTCAGAGTTTTATAACTCATTGACACTATTTTCAAGTGAAAATTCACTGAAAAGATTAAACTACTGGAAAGAAGATCTGCAAACTGAAATTTCAGAGGAACAATGGGAATTGGCTTGTACAGAAGCTCAAACCAAATCAATAAATGTACGCCTTAAATTGATACATTTCAAATGGTTAATGCGGATGTATGTTACACCGGAGGAGTTAAATAGATATAACAAAAATATACCAGATACGTGCACAAAATGTATGGAAAGTAAAGGAACTCTATTTCATTGTGTATGGGAATGTAGATTAATAAGAATGTTTTGGGAAGAGGTGAGGGTAACAATTGAAAAAATAATCTCAAAACAAATCATATTGAATCCTAAATTGTTTTTGTTGGGTCTGTACCCAGAAAAGCATAATTTTAATAAAAGTGAAAGAACATTCATAGACCTCAGTTTGCTTAATGCCAAAAAATGTATTGCACTATTATGGAAAACGACTCATGGACCAGATGTGACTCAGTGGTTAAGACAGATGTTAACAAACCTTCCATTAGAAAGAATAACATATATACTGAAATCAAAGGAAATTGTGTTTGAGAATATATGGAGACCTTTTATTGATTATGTAAAAAATTTAAACATAACTCTTGAAGAAGAAGGTGAATGATATGTGTGGACCTTGTAAATTCCAAACTGGTGAACACAATATGTATACTTATGTGTTGGATTGTCTAGACTAAACAGAGGAGCATTGTTGAAGATTTGATTTTGTTGGTGGTTGTTGGTGTTTTTTAGTGCATTTTTTTTTTGTAGTACTTTAGTGTTAGTGTTTGACTGTTTGTATCATGTTTGTTTAAAAAAAAAAGGTTCAATAAAGATATTGTGGGAAAAAAAAAATAAGTATTTGGTCACCTACAAACAAGCAGGATTTCTGGCTCTCACAGACCTGTAACTTCTTCTTTAAGAGGCTCCTCTGTCCTCCACTCATTACCTGTATTAATGGCACCTGTTTGAACTCGTTATCATTAACACACTACGCCACCAGGGACTCAAATCCTGCAGTGCCAGATGTGTCCCCCTGCTTAAGCCAGTACATGTCCAGGCCCGTCTGAAGTTTGCTAGAGAGCATTTGGATGATCCAAAAGAGGATTGGGAGAATGTCATATGGTCAGATGAAACCAAAATAGAACTTTTTGGTAAAAACTCAACTTGTCGTGTTTGGAGGAGAAAGAACACCATACCTACTGTGAAGCATGGGGGTGGAAACATCATTATTTGGGGCTGTTTTTCTGCAAAGGGGCTAGGACGACTGATCCGTGTAAAGGAAAGAATGAATGGGGCCATGTATCGTGAGATTTTGAGTGAAAACCTCCTTCCATCAGCAAGGGCATTGAAGATGAAATGTGGCTGGGTCTTTCAGCATGACAATGATCCCAAACACACTACCCGGGCAACGAAGGAGTGGCTTCGTAAGAAGCATTTCAAGGTCCTGGAGTGGCCTAGCCAGTCTCCAGATCTCAACTCCAAAGAAAATCTTTGGAGGGAGTTGAAAGTCCGTGTTGCCCAGCGACAGCCCCAAAACATCACTGCTCTAGAGGAGATCTGCATGGAGGAATGGGCCAAAATACCAGCAACAGTGTGTGAAAACCTTGTGAAGTCTTACAGAAAACGTTTGACCTCTGTCATTGCCAGCGAAGAGTATATAACAAAGTATTGAGATGAACTTTTGTTATTGACCAAATACTTATTTTACCTAGGAATTTACCAATTAATTCATTAAAAATTCTTCAATGTGATTTGCTGGATTTTTTTTTTCTCATTTTGTCTCTCATAGTTGAGGTATACCTATGATGAAAATTGGAGACCTCTCTCATCTTTTAAGTAGGAGAACTTGCACAATTGGTGGCTGACGAAATACTTTTTTGCCCCACCATATGTAGATAAGAAATTGACAAAGGACCCAGTTAGGTGGCATTTTTAACATAAATGGCTTCAGGATGAGGAATTTGTTAAGTACATTGAAAAACAGATAGATGAGTTCTTTGATATCAATACTACACAAACAACAGCATGTATAAAGTGGGAGGCTTTCAAAGCTTTTATTAGGGGGCATATTATTAGTTATACAGGTTCAAAATCTAAGAAGACCCAAGAGGAGAGAGTCCAATTGGAACGTAAAATAAAAATTCTTCAAGAAAAGGTGTATGCAAGAAGTAACCCACAGAGAACGAATTACTGATTCTGAGAGCTGAATATGACAAAAAAAATCAGCGAATAGAGCTGCCTCAAGTCTTCTAAGATTGAAACAAACTTTTTATGAACAAGGTGAAAAATCAGGAAAATTATTGGCATGGCAGATTAAACAATTAGAATCTAAAACACCAGTTACCAGTATTATAAGTAATGGACAGGTAGTTATAGATCCTTTAGAATTAATAGTGTCTTTAGAGATTATTTTGAAAAACTATATGATACAAAAAATGAAACTGACTTAACAAAACTAAATGGGTTTTTGGGTGGATTATCTATACTATGTATTCCAAATGAAAACAGGGAGATACTGGAGTCTAAAATTAGTCAAGAAGAAGTTGGGCAAGCCACTGATAATATGAAATCAGAAAAAAGAGCAGGACCAGATGGTCTTCCAGTTGACCTCTATAAAAAATTTAAAAATAAATTAATAAAACCACTGTTGGAAATGGTTTTAGAAGCATTTCAAAATGGTAATTTACCACCATACATGAATAATGCCTTAATTATACTGTTACCAAAACCAGTTAAAACCCCTAATAAATGTGAAAACATGAGCCCAATAAGCCTATTAAATGCTGATCTTAAAATAATCTGTAAAATTTTAGCCAAACACCTACAAGAAACATTACCAAATATTATTAACTGAGATCAGAGTGGCTTTATAATGGGAAGACAAGGCTTCCATAATGTAAGAAGACTATTTAATATTATTTATTCCAATAAAGAATCACCGGATACAGCTCTCCCATCATTGGACACCGAAAAGGCCTTTGATAGAGTTGAATGGCCCTATCTTTTTGAAGTCCTACAAAGGTTTGGACTTGGAAATAATTTCATAAAATGGGTCCAGATAATATACAATAATGCTACAGCAGAAATCCTAACAAACAGCAATATCTCAAAATCAATAAAAATCAATAGAGGATGTTGACAAGGCTGTCCACTTTCGCTTTTATTGTTTACTATGGCAATTGAACCTTTAGCGATGGCAGTACGTTTACATCCACAAATGTATGGAATTAAAGTTGGACCAACAGAACATAAAATCTCCCTGTATGCCGACGACATAATTTTATTTCTGTCGAAACTTAAAAAATCAATTCCGATCTTGTTAAATTTAATAAAGAATTTTGGGGATATATCAGGATATAAAATAAACAAAACAAAATCTTCAATATTAATGTTAAACGAGACCCAGAGAAATCACCCAGCTCCTGAGGTAAACCAATTCAATGTTGTAAATCAGTTTAAATATTTAGGAATTCAAATTGTGCCTAAGCTAGAATCAGTCGCCAGTGCCAACTATGAAGCCTTAATGACAGATATTAATGAGTTGCTTCAGAGATGGATGTCACTACCAATGTCGATGATCGGGAGAATAAATATACTTAAAAGTAATATCTTACCAAAAATACTTTACTTACTCCAGAACATCCCTTTACCACCACCTTCAGATCTATTCTCAGGAATTAAAAAAAAGTTAGTGGAATTTATATGGAACAATAGGAAGGCTAGATTACGTTTGTCCTTACTATATTTACCATTTGATCGTGGAGGTCTGAAATGTCCAAACTTTTATGTTGTATTACTGGTCAGCACAACTGAGGTCTATGACATATTATTTTTCATCAAATGATCCTCCTCATTGGACTGAAATGGAATCATACAGTTTACCTTTACCTCTTCCCTTATTCATATACTCAGACTTGGCTAAAAAAATTACAGAAGCAAGTTAAAAATCCAATTGTAAAGCACATGATCAAAATATGGTGTGAAACTAAAAAATATTTAAAAGAACCACACTCACTGTCACAATTTAGCCCAGTATGGGGTAATCAATATTTTACACCAGGGAGAGCGGATACTGTATTTAAGGTATGGAATTTAAAAGGGATTCAAAAGATTCATGACTTATATTTGTCAAATTCAGATATCATAATGTCTTTTGAAGAACTGAGGATTAAATTCAAGCTTAATAGAACACACTTATTTAAATATCTTCAGCTTAGAAATTTTATTTGATCAAATCAAAATAATGCTCTCACCCGACCTACTTATTCATTTTTGGAAAAAATTTTGATGAAAGATAGTAAGAGAAAGGGTATTACTTCAGAGTTTTACAACTCATTGACACTATTCTCAAGTAAAAACTCACAGAAAAGACTGAATGACTGGAAAGAGGACCTGCAAATTGAAATCTCAGAGGAACAATGGGAAATGGCTTGTGCAGGAGTTCAAACCAAATCAATAAATGTACGTCTTAAACTGATACATTTTAAATGGTTAATGCGGATGTATGTTACACCAGTGGAATTAAATAGATATAACAAAAACATACCAGATACATGCACAAAATGTATGGAAAGTGAAGGAACCCTATTTCACTGTTTATGGGAATGTAGAAAAATCAGAATGTTTTGGGAAGAGGTGAGGGTAACAATTGAAAAAATAATTTCAAAACAAATCACATTGAACTCTAAACTGTTTTTGTTGGGTCTGTATCCAGAAAAAACATAACTTTAATAAGAGTGAAAGAACATTCATAGACCTCAGTTTGCTTAATGCCAAAGAATGTATTGCACTACTGTGGAAAAAGACTCATAGACCAGATGTGACTCAGTGGTTAAGACAGATGTTAACAAACCTTCCACTAGAAAGTATAACATATATACTGAAATCAAAGGAAAATGTGTTTGAGAATATATGGAGACCTTTCATTGATTATATAAAGAAATTAAACATAACTTCTGAAGAAGAAGGTGAATGATATGTGTGGACCTTGCAAATTCCAAGCTGGTGAATGTATATTATGTATTCTTATGTAAGAGATTACCTAGACTAAACAGAGGAGCAATGTTGTTGACCTGTTTTTGTTATGGCTGTTGTTGTTTTTATTACACATTTTTTTTGTTATTGTTCTTTTTAATTTTTAAATTACTTTTGTGTTTGTGTCTGACTGTTTGTGCCATGTTTGTAAAAAAAGGTTCAATAAAAAATATTGTGGAAAAAAATGACGAAAACAATATATCATAAGTGGCCTAACACATTCACACCAAAACAACTAAAACTGGGGGGATGGGTGGACTGCCGTCCAACCCCCACATGGCCAGGCAGATTATTCTGCCGCAGGTGCTAAATAAACAGTCCATTTGTAAACTGAAATAACTGCCGTGTTCCTAAACTAAAATAAATTACACAGAATAATCCCAAACTATATACACAATAATACACCACACACATGCACAATAATTAAACTATATACACACGGCTGAAGGATAAATAAGCCCATGGGCCCCCCGGACCATCCTTTCATCAGTCCTCCCCTGGAAGCGGACTGCCTCCTGGGCTGTAGGAAGTTGCCTCGGCACCGGTGCGCCTCCTCTTCTTAACCATCGAATGTCTCATTCGTCCAGGCCCACCACTCACAGTCTTCTCCTGAGCACGCCGCAGCTTGTTCGGGTGCCCCCACGAACTGTCCGACAGCTGGGGAAAAGCGTCCTCCCGTCTGGCCACGACACGCAGCCATCCCTGGTGCTCCTTCACCTGCCGTTTTGTCCTGAACTACCGTGATTCCACCCCCCCCCCCCCCGAGCCCGAATCCAGTCTGCGGCTCCCAGAGGGGTTCTGTTCGGCTTGCAGTGTTTCTGCTTGGCATGTCGTTCTACCGTGCCAGCTGGTCCTGCCCCGACCTCTTTTAACTTTGCCGCCGCCATCACCGTTGTGACACCTCGTTCACCGGTACCTTCCTGCCAAAATCCGGGAACAGATGGAGCCAGCCACTCTGTGCCACCCGCCGTCACAGGCGTCCCGCCGTGCAGCCCAGTTCTCTCATCCAGGGCTACTTGGACTCTGGCACAGGAACCCTCCTGTGATGGCCCTGGGTGATATTGGTCTTGCTCACTCTCCGGGGTGCCAGGCAGTTCCTCATCCCACACCGCACTGTCTACCACTCTCAAGGTCGGATAGTCCCACGTCTCGGCACCGAGCTGTCGGTTCCAACGTTCCCACCGTGGCCAGCCGTCCATCTCCACAACCACAAAGGGTCACTCTCAATTCTGACATGTGGGGAAAAACATCTCACGGTCGTCCAATCCGGCACAGAGCCCACGGCTCTCACGTCAATCCACAACAACACTTCCATCCCGTCCAACTCCATCATACTGTATGCGTGACCGTTGGTGCTCGGAGACACACCATGAACAACCGTGAGGGTGCGAGAGTCCTCCTTGTGCCACGGTCCTCCTCACTCGGATCTGTGGCATCCCCTGGTGACATGAAGTATGCGGCCACACGTGCCACAGCACTCCGCTCTTGCCGAACAATCTCCGTCTCTGAAATGATGCTTCGTGGACCCATAGCCCTCACCTTTGGGCTTTCCCGGGCGGACCTCACACTCACAGCACTAGCGTCGTCCTCCACGCTTTCCATGCTGACCAGATCCACTGCATGCGTGGTCGGCGGTGATCCCAGATGTCGGTGTGATAAGCACTCAGCTCCCATGGTAGTTTATCTGCAGCTTTCAGCTGTTGAGCTAATTTGGTGGCTGTGAGCAGCGTCAGTTCGCCCGAAAATATAGGCAGCTTCGACCCTATCACAGTGCCGTTAGTATACTCTGCCAACTGGTCGCGAATCATCCCCTTCTCCAGTAGCCCAAGCTGGTACCCGCTGACCAACAACTCCAAGTGTGTCACAAACCACTGAATAGACTCGCCTACCCGTTGGCGGTGCTGTTGAAACCAAATCATGCAAACCATGACGTTTTCCAGGGCACAAAAATAGCACACCATTAGCTCAACCACTACAGCCAAGCTATCACAGTCACTCACTGTGCTCAGAAAACACTGTTCCTCCAATCTAGGATTGTGCACCAACAACTCACATGCCCACAACTTCTCCAGCTTCCCAAGGTCCAGTGCCCCCATGTACGTCCGGAAAACGGCACATCACCTCGGCCAGGGGACCGGTGGCTTACCGGAGAGCTCCAAAAACGGCCGAATTTCAAACTTACACGCTTCTATACCTTATTTTAATCCACTTTTATCCTCGTTGCCAAATGTTATGTCTGTATATGGAGCCAAGGACAAGGCCAGGTGTCGAACTGAACACATGTTTATTAGGGAGTCACTATACAATACAGCCATCACCGTCAGGCAAAGAAGAGGTGGCAGAGAGACCGCCTCTCCTGTCCACTGCCCTCTTATAGCCACAAGTGGTGGCGGAACTGGAAGGTGAAGCCGCCACCCATACCTCACAAATAAGAACCCAAACTATACACAACAGTAGTGAAGGTAGATGAGCTAGGGTCAGCCATCAGCAATGGAAAATGCACAAGAGAGGTGAGGAAGAGAGTGCAGGCAGGAGTGATTTGTGACAGAAGGATAGCAGCTTGAGTGAAAGAGAAGATTTACAAGGTGGTGGTGAGACTTTCTATTATACATAGTTTAAAGACGGTGGCACGGACAAAGACAGGAAGCAGAGCTGGAGGTTGAAGATGCTAAGACTGTCAATGGGAGTGACTAGGAGAGACAGGATTAGAAATGCGTGTATCAGAGGGACAGCTCAGGTTGAACAATTTAAGTTTAATGTTTACTTGAAAGGGACATTACATATTAATGAACATTAATACAATTGTAAGTATGCCAGATTTAGCAATACTGCTAACTTGCATCTGTAGTCCCCCGGTGAGTCATAAAAACGCACAAGCAAACAGTCATACACGAGAAGAACATCTGCAATGAAAGCACCAAGGTGCTGTGCCTCTGTGCCTGTGGCATGGTAGCATGGGCGGCTGTAAAAAAAAAAAAAGTGGCACTCCGACCTCTACTGTCCTGGGATAGTTATTACAGTGCATTAATTTCACTGCGGCATTGACAGAAATGGTGAGTTAAATTTGTGTTTATTTCAAAAACAAAGTGTCATTTCAAAATTCTGGCAAATTAAAAGTCAAGAAAATATGATGATACAATGATACAAGCCTTTAGTTCCACTTAATTTTGACTGGGTGAGCTGAAACAGAGAGGCGGACAAACAGACAGATGGACAGATTCACAGCTACAAACAGACGCACTAACCGATTACTGTATGCCTCCCTTTCACCGAGGCATAATAAAACTGTACGAAGTGGATATGCTAAAGTGCAAGAGTTGAGGTGCTACAAAATGAAGCATTCAAATGTCACAACTGTGAAGTGTTGTGTGTGCGTACACACACACATGCACCCAAGCACCTCACAGCAGCAACAAACAACAGCAACAAACAAGAGGCAGGGCATATGTGTGTGACGCACGGGCACATATATGCCGCAGAGCCACCACTAGTTATGGGTACAGTTTTGGTTGTTTAAAAGCCAATTTTTACATTAAGTCTTAAAAGTGTTTAGTGTGGTATGTTCTCTGATTGAAGGTGGTATGTTATTCCAGATCTTGGTGCCCCTCGCTAATAGCACAGATTGGGCAAATGTGGTGCATCTGTGGGGGACCTCACAGCCTCCTCTAGTGATTGCTCTGGTGGTTGGACTGGTGACAGGCCTTAGTTTAACATATTCTCCCGGGGTGGGAGTGGGGTGCATAGCTATTTAATATTTTATAAACTGAACAGGCAAATTTGAGAGTTTTATAATTTTCAAAAGACAGAAAATTGTATTTCTTGTAAATGTGACAACAATGATTTGTGGAATCTTTATCAAAGATTTTTATGGCTTTTTTATATAAAGATTCAAAGAGTTTGATTATGGTTACACCGTAGCCATATAGTATGATAGTTGCGACACTCTGATAGACTTCAATAGAAACTTTGGAATGCGGAAGTCACATGGGTCATGGAGCAGCGATTAGTTCCAAACAATGTAGTTTTCCTCATAGACCACCATACATTTCCCGCAGTGTCTGCTTAATTATCCCCGGTAAGTTTATGAATAGCCGTTGCTTTGTTCATTTCCTTTGTCTTCTTCTTCTTTTAGATTTGATTGGCGGTTGGCAACCAGCTTACAGGTGCATTACCGCCACAGACTTGATTATCATCACTCTATATCCTTGCATAAGGAGCTCTTATAATGAGTTTGGAACAAATCCTTGTGTGAAAAAATTATCCATCCTTGGGCTGTGTCCTCGGCGGCACTTGTCCATGTACAGTCATGTGAAAAAATTAGGACACCCCATTAAATATTCAGTTCTTTATTAAGAAATATTCACATATCTATGCCTAACCCTGTTTTTGTTTTTATTTGCATTTTTTAACATTTATTTTAACCATTTTAAGTGGGAATGAATGTGGGGGTGTCCTAAAAAAGATGGGGGGTGGCCTAATTTATTCCTCACTATTTGTGTAGAATGACATTTTACAGAAAATCTGAAAAAGTCTTTAATTCATTTTTAATTGTTTAGTTGTATTACGTGAATCTCCCAGTATTTTTAACACTAGTATTAAATATCCATATGTCCAAATATGTTAAAAAAAAACAGGCTTGTACTGGGTGTTCTAATTTTTTCACATGACTCTAGATTATGTAATCTGTGATAGTGTTTTATTTCGCCAGCTTTTTTTGTGTTTATGTCCGATAGAAGCTCACAAACTTGCTCATTAGCTTGCTCCACACTAGATTCAGGTGAACAGCAGCTCGCTCAACTTGATAACCTTGATAACCATGGCAGTGTTATTTAACATTCATAAATTAGCAATTTTAATATTTTATCATTCTGTTGCGTTGAAAATATTCTGTACTTATTTGAAGAAATTGTTGGGAGAAACATGGAGTGAAAGACACTTGGGATATAGACTGGTTTATTTTTTAATACATTTCAAAACAAGTGATTATTTTAAGTTGGTAAATGAAGAGTCGAATGTTAAAAACAATTGTCATATTTACAAATGTGAAATACTCAGTTTTAAAAAATGGCTCACTTGAAATTAATAAAAAAAAAACCAACTGAACTATTAACAGAATATATTTTCTATCCTTTGTAATTCTATTGTGGTTCAGGAAATTCATTTTATTTATGACTGTATATGAATTTGATTGTTTTACAGACACATGTATAGTTTATATTTTTCCTCATGTTTAAACTTTTAAGAGAAAAATGTAATATTTCCAAAATAGTTCACAAATGTGTGCATAAAAAGCTAGAATTAAAAAACTTTCAAATTTAGTATAAAAGTACATAAATCTGTAAGAAAAAAGTAATGATTTTTTTTAAAAACTAAAAAACAGCCACATTTTAATTTGAAAATAGTGTCAAATGTACAACAAAAATCAGAGTTATGAGACAAAGAAATGCAATATTATGAGGAAAAAGTATCAAATTTATGCGAAAAAGTAAAATTTAGAATAAAGAAGACAGTACATTTAAAAGAAAAAATTGCACAATTCTGTCAGAAAAATGTTAATGTTAATGTTGCTTGTTTGTATTATAATTACAGTTAAATCTGTTCATTATAAGTTTAACAATATTCCTTACCAATAGGTATTTTGAATATTTACCTAATATGGCTAGAAAATGTTTTTTATGCCGGAGATCGTCACAGCTGCCATTCACACACCATTATAGAAAGGCCGTTGTTTGGAACTATTTGGCGCTCCATGAACCACGTGACTGGGCAGCGGCGAGTACAAAGCGTGTTGCAACTATCATATTATATGGCTATGGATTACACCGGTGAGAGACCAGTTGGTAAAACAGTAATCGATGTATGAGAAGACCATTGCATGCAGAAACATTTTGGCCGCACTAACTGTCAGTGATGGTCTAATTGGCACCCAGGTTATGGACATCAGACAAGCACCTTCACTGTCCATTTTTAAAACCCGTCTTAAAACACACTTTTACTCCCTGGCCTTCGACCCAGTGTGAGACATTGATTTTATTGAATGAAATGGATTTTATTTATTTATTTTACCTTTTATTTTATTGTTTTTTTTCATTGTGGTTCTATATTGTTTTTGTGTTAGTGCCCTGCTTCCTGCTTTTATGTTTTCTTGCTGTACAACACTTTGTGTAGCGAGTGTTGCTTTTAAACTGTTTTATAAATAAAATTGATTGATTGATTGATAATTTGTTTAAAATTTCTCAGATTGAATTTGTTTATGTTTGAGATTTTTTTTGATGTGTTTTTTTTCAAGTTAATGAGGAATCTAAAATCACGCTGAGGTGCTTAAAATCCTTGACTAATTGCAGCTCCTCCCCTTTTAAGAAAATGTTTGAGTTTGTCATATTTGATGGTTGTTTGGTGAACATCATGCAAACAGTTTTTTTAGTGTTTAGTAGGAGACATGAATTATTAAGCCAGTCATGGATTTGAATCATCACTGTTATAAGAATATAGGCAGCTTCTTGTATTTTTTGCAGGTGTGAATATTACCGTGCCATCTGCATATATTTGTATTTGAACGTTTCTGCATGCATTTGGTAAATCATTTATGTATAAGGAGAATAATATTGGTCCAAGTATAGAGCCTTGTGGGGCACCCATTTGACATTTCAAATATGGCGATTTGACACTGTTGACTATTACACATTGCTGTCTGTCAGTAAAATAGGATTTCATCCATTTGATAGCAAGTTCTGAAAAATTAAACAGTAAGTTTGGTTAAAAGGATGTTGTGGTCAATGGTGTCAAATGCCTTCTTCAGATCTAAAAACACAGCACCTTTTGGAGACAAAGTAAGAGAAACAACAGAAACAAGGCTGAGATGGTTTGGACATGTGCAGAGGAGGGATAGTGTATATACTGTACGTATTGGGCTAAGGTTGTTAAAGATGGAGCTGCCAGGCAGGAGGAAAAGAGGAAGGCCACAGAAAAAAATTCATGGACGTAGTGAAGGAGGACATGGAGAGGGTTGACGTTACAGAGGAAGATGCAAGGGATAGGGTGAGATGGAGGCAGATGATCTGCTGTGGAGACCCCTGAAGGGAGCAGCTAGAAGAAGAAGAGGTGGACAGGGGTGTGTGGTTTCAGTGATTAATGGGATATGACCAATCCCTGGAGTACAGTAAGCACAGAAACATTGATGAATGAGTGAATGACCAACTGTTAATGGCAGCTATGGTCCTGGTCAGTGTCACTGATAGACTCATTTCAGATTTAGAATGACTGATTTTTTTTTCCAGCAGTGACAGAAAAATCTTGATTTTGACAGATTACACTTAGTGTCATCTGATTAAAATCAATTAAAATGACAGTTAATAATATATTATGGCAGAATTTTTACAACTCTGCCTGTGAAAATGACAGATAAAAAAGTCTAGTGCAACCTCTGAATAAGCTATAGTAAAATAAGTTAAAATAACATCCAAGAAGGACATATATAGTCAAGTATTGGAAGATTAGCCAAAGCTAAGCGGTAGGCAGCCTGGCCTGTCAGCCCCTCCTCACTGAGTCGAACTGTGATGTGGTTACATAATGGAATAAATTCACTAATGTACAAGAAAAATCTGCAAATTGAAGGAAAACCCTAAAATATGTGAGGAAATTGACAAACTATGAGAATATGTTAAAGAGGAAAAAAAATGCAAATTTACATGAAGAGTTGTAAATTATTAAAAATATGAGAAAAAGCTCCACATTTTACAAGAAAAATGCCCAAGATTTATGGAAATGTCACAAATTTATGTGGAAAGGTGTTGCAAATTTACAGTTAAAAGCTGCAAATTAAAGAGGACAGAAAAAATATGCACATTTACAAGAAAAAATTACTAGAAAAACTCATTACACAGAAAAACTTGCAAATGTAATAGAAAGATGCTGCAAATTTACATTGAAAAAGCTGAACAAATTTGTTTTATATTTTGAGAGAAAAAAAATCAGAAGTTCAGAGCAGAAAAACCCTAAAATCTATAAGATAAGCTGCAAATTTAAGTTAATTTTTTCTTGAAAAAGTTGTATATAAGTTAAAAAAAGGTGCAAATTTGCAAAAAAAAAAAAAAGCAGTAAAAAGCTGTGTATGAGAGAGCAATGTTGCAATTTCATTTGTCTGTTTTACCTCATTTTGATGTTCAAATAAATTTTGTGGCTCCATGCAGGCAAAAATTGCTTAAAATGTCTCTTCTCATAGTAGAGGTTGCTGACTCCTGGGTTAGGCAGAGTGGCTGAGACTGCCGAAGTTTTTTTGGCCTCATCGCCCAGCCCTACTCCTAATAAACATATATGGGACTCAGGCAAATGTCATGGAATTGTCATTTAACTTTCTTCATCAGTGGGACGTTTCCAGTCTCCGGAGGTTCTCTGTTAGCAATTCAATGAACTGTTGAAGGCAGCTGTGATCCTTTCCACAGAGACACCCCTCAAACCTTTGGCTTCCCGTTAATCTACGTTCCCCCAACTTATTGCCTCAGATTTTCTGAGGCTGAGCGGGTGCTGGGCTGGGGCTGCTTGCTAGCAGCGCACTTCTTCTGGAAAGGCCAGGGCGTTTTTTTTGTTGTCTCCTTTTGTTTCAAGACGTTGGCTGGGGGTGAAATTTACTCAGCACAGGCAAAGATCTTTGGAGCAGCTTTCTGCCTGCCGGACTCAACACGGCTCATCTGTCAAGCGCTTCTATACACATGCACACTGTCATGTGCACGTGCAGCCTGGTAGGGGACGCCTCAGTATCAGTGCATGAACAGACTGTCCTGGCCATTTGTAAACACTCTCTCCTCTCACTGCTTTGCTCTTCTCGGTGGCCAAAGGCTCCAACTTCCTAAGCTGACTCATCTCTTGTGGTCACCCTACAGTGATCAACAAGGACATGGGTCTGTTTGCACACTCGGCTTAGATGTCAACGTGCCAGATATGCATCGACGGAGATGAAAAGCTGTGGAGTGGCAGGGAATGTGATATTTGATTTTTCTTGGCTAACATTTCAGTTTAAACTAGCTTGAGAAGTGACTACTTTTCATAACATGTACTTATTTTATATATATTTACCAGTTTTCTCTTCTTTCCGTGTGTCCTTTCTGTGCTGTGTGATGCATGGGCAGATATTTCATTTCACTGTTGGAGGGACAATAAGCAGAATATTTTCCCAGGATTAAAGCTTGAGGAGAACACTAGGTGTTATTGTAGTTGGGGCCCAATAAAAGATTGTGTTTGAAAAAAACAAAAACATTATAAAAATTTGAGCCATTGGATGAACAAAGAAAATTTAATCTATTAGACAGAATAGAAATTAAACCATTGTCCATACAAATGTTGCAAATTTATAAGAAAAAAGTCAGAAATTTATAAGAAAAAAGTTGGAGAGTTATGACAAAAAGTAGTGACTTTATTAAGAAAAAATTGCAAATTCATAAGGAAAAAAGTTGCAGATTTATAAGAAAAAGTTGCACGTTTATGACAAGAAACTTGCAGACTTACAAGAAAAAGTTGCAGATTTAAAATAAAAAAGCTGTAGATTTACAAGAGAAATTGAAAAATTTCCTAGAAAAAAGTTGCAGATTTAAAGAAAAAGGTTTTTAAATTTATGAGGAAAAAAGCTGCAAATTTCCTAGAAAAAAAAGCTGCAGATTTACAAGAAAAAAGTTGCAGATTTAAAAGAAAAAAGCTGCAACTTTACAATAAAAAAAGCTGCAAATGTATGTGAAAAAGGTTTAAGTGTATGAGGGGAAAAAAGCTGCAAATTTACAAAAAAACAAAAATTTGCAAACTTACAAGAAAAAATAGCAAATTTTCTGAGAAAAAAGTTTTAAATTTATGAGAAAAAAGCTGCAAATTTCCTTGAAAAAAGTAGCAGATTTATGATAAAAAAAGTTGCAGATTTACAAGAAAAAGTTGCAGATTTTAAAGGGAAAAGCTGCAAATTTATGAGATGTTTTAAATGGATGAAAAAAATGTTACAAATTTTCAAGAAAAAAAATGTGGGATTAAAGGAAAAAAGTTGGAGATTTATGAGAAAAAAAATTGCAGATTTAAAATTGGTGCTTCACCTACATTTTATTCTGCTGTATCACATGATAATAAAAAAAAGTTTATGATGAATTGAGGAGGGGGGGTTCTCTGTTTTTCCAGGTTGGGGGGCATTTTGAGCCTATGGTGTCATGGCTGTTTATTGGGTTTTGGTGAAACAGTAGCCAGTCGCATAACAGGAACCTATTTTTTTGTTGTTGTTGCAACAGCTGACAAATACAGGAATGAACAGCGAACACAGGCAAGAGATCTATAAATAGATAAGAGAGAGATCTGTAAAATAATCATACCATTGACATTAACAAAAACTGAAGCACTGGAGTGGTGGTCTAGAGGTAGAGTATGCGCACCACAACTGGTGGGTCGGGGTTCAAGTCCCGGCCGGGTCATGCCAAAGACCATATAAAAATGGAACTTCCTGCCGTCCAGCTTGGTACTCAGCAAAAATGGAACAAAGGAAGGAAATGTGGCTCAGGAGGTAGAGTGGATCGTCCAATAACCAGAGGGTTGGCACTTCCCCGCTCTCCCCAGACATCCTGCTGTTGAGTCCCTGGCAAGACACTTTACCTTGCCCCCATTGTTCATGACACTGGGCATGAATGTGTATAAGTATTCAGTAGTGGTTGGAGAGGCCATTGGTGCGGATTGGCAGCCATGTTTCCGTCGGTCTACCCCAGGGCAGCTGTGGCTACAGGAGTAGCTTACCACTATCAATGTCTGTCTGGAGTGAATGAATAATGGACTCACTGTAAGAGCTTTGAAACGTCACTTGACATGTAAAGCCCCATATACAGTGCATCTGGAAAGTATTGACAGCGCTTCACTTTTTCCATATTTTGTTACGTTACAGCCTTATTCCAAAATGGATTAAATTCTTTTTTTCCCCCAAAAAAAGTTTTTTTGAGATTCTTGCAAATTTATTAAAAATAAAAAAAAACTAAGAAATCACATGTACGTAAGTATTCACAGCCTTTGCTCAATACTTTCTTGGTGCACCTTTGGCAGCAATTAGAGCCTCAAGTCTTTTTGAATATGATGCCACAAGCTTGGCACACCTATCGTTGTGCAGTTTGGCCCATTCCTCTTTGCAGCACATCTCAAGCTCCATCAGGTTGGATGGGAAGCATCGGTGCACAGCTATTTTCAGATCTCCAGAGATGTTCAATTGGATTCAAGGCTGGGCTCTGGCAGGGCCACTCAAGGACATTCACAGAGTTGTCCTGAAGCCACTTCTTTGATATCTTGGCTGTATGCTTATTGTCCTGCTGAAAGATGAACTGTTGCCCCAGTCTGAGGTCAAGAGCGCTCTGGAGCAGGTTTTCATCCAGGATGTTTCTGTACATTGTTGCATTCATCTTTCCCTCTATCCTGACTAGTCTCCCAGTTCCTGCCGCTGAAAAACATCCCCACAGCATGATGCTGCCACCACCATGCTTCACTGTAGGGATGGTATTGGGCTAGTGATGAGCGGTGCCTGGTTTCCTTCAAACATGATGCCTGGCATTCACGCCAAAGAGTTCAATCTTTGTCTCATCAGACCAGAGAATTTTGTTTCTCATGGTCTGAGAGTACTTCAGGTGCCTTTTTGGCAAACTTCAGGTGTGCTGCCATGTGCCTTTTACTAAGGAGTGGCTTCCGTCTGGCCACTCTACCATACAGGCCTGGTTGGTGGATTGCTGCAGAGATGGTTGTCCTTCTAGAAGGTTCTCCCTCCACAGAGGAGCATTGTCGGCCTCCGTCGGTCTATGATGACCATGGAATCCTAAACGTCTACTCTGCTGGAACAGCATCGCCTGTGGCTGAACAGGCCGATGCGCGAATGGCAGAGGAGCATTGGAGCTCTGACAAAGTGACCATCAGGTTCTTGGTCACCTCCCTGTCTAAGGCCCTTCTCCCCCGATCGCTCAGTTTCGACGGCCGGCCAGCTCTAGGAAGAGTCAATTTACGGATGATAGAGGCCCCTGTGCTCATTGGGACCTTCAAAGCAGCAGAAAATTTCCTGTGCCCTTCCCCAGATATGTGCCTCAAGACAATCCTGTCTCACAGGTCTACAGACAATTCCTTTGACTTCATGCTTGGTTTTTGCGCTGACATGCACTGTCAACTGTGGGACCTTATATAGACAGGTGTGTGCCTTTCCAAATCATGTCCAATCAACTGAATTTACAACAGGTGGACTCCAGTTAAGCTGTAGAAACATCTCAAGAATGATCAGTGGAAACAGGATGCACCTGAGCTCAATTTTGAGCTTCATCGCAAAGACTGTGGATACTTATACAGTGGGGCAAAAAAGTATTTAGTCAGCCACCAATTGTGCAAGTTCTCCCACTTAAAAGATGAGAGAGGTCTCCAATTTTCATCATAGGTATACCTCAACTATGAGAGACAAAATGAGAAAAAAAAATCCAGAAAATCACATTGAAGGATTTTTAATGAATTAATTGGTAAATTCCTTGGTAAAATAAGTATTTGGTCACCTACAAACAAGCAAGATTTCTGGCTCTCACAGACCTGTAACTTCTTCTTTAAGAGGCTCCTCTGTCCTCCACTCGTTACCTGTGTTAATGGCACCTGTTTGAACTCATTATCAGTATAAAAGACACCTGTCCACAATCTCAGTCAGACTCCAAACTCCACTATGGCCAAGACCAAAGAGCTGTCAAAGGACACCAGAAACAAAATTGTAGACCTGCACCAGGCTGGGAAGACTGAATCTGCAAATAGGTAAGCAGCTTGGTGTGAAGAAATCAACTGTGGGAGCAATTATTAGAAAATGGAAGACATACAAGACCACTGATAATCTCCCTCGATATGGGGCTCCACGCAAGATCTCATCCTGTGAGGTCAAAATGATCATGAGAACGGTAAGCAAAAATCCCAGAACCACACGGGGGGACCTAGTGAATGACCTGCAGAGAGCTGGGACAAAAGTAACAAAGGCTACATCAGTAACACACTACGCCGCCAGGGACTCAAATTCTGCAGTGCCAGACGTGTCCCCCTGCTTAAGCCAGTACATGTCCAGGCCCGTCTGAAGTTTGCTAGAGAGCATTTGGATGATCCAGAAGAGGATTGGGAGAATGTCATATGGTCAGATGAAACCAAAATAGAACTTTATTGTAAAAACTCAACTTGTCATGTTTGGAGGAGAAAGAACACCATACCTACTGTGAAGCATGGGGGTGAAAACATCATGCTTTGGGGCTGTTTTTCTGCAAAGGGACCAGGACGACTGATCCGTGTAAAGGAAGGAATGAATGGGGCCATGTATCGTGAGATTTTGAGTGAAAACCTCCTTCCATCAGCGAGGGCATTGAAGATGAAACGTGGTTGGGTCTTTCAGCATGACAATGATCCCAAACACACTGCCCGGGGAATGAAGGAGTGGCTTCGTAAGAAGCATTTCAAGGTCCTGGAGTGGCCTAGCCAGTCTCCAGATCTCAACCCCATAGAAAATCTTTGGAAGGAGTTGAAAGTCCGTGTTGCCCAGCGACAGCCCCAAAACATCACTGCTCTAGAGGAGATCTGCATGGAGGAATGGGCCAAAATACCAGCAACAGTGTGTGAAAACCTTGTGAAGACTTACAGAAAATGTTTGACCTCTGTCATTGCCAACAAAGGGTATATAACAAAGTATTGAGATGAATTTTTGTTATTGACCAAATACTTATTTTACCAAGGAATTTACCAATTAATTCATTAAAAATTCTTCAATGTGATTTTCTGGATTTTTTTTTTCTCATTTTGTCTCTCATAGTTGAGGTATACCTATGATGAAAATTGGAGACCTCTCATCTTTTAAGTGGGAGAACCTGCACAATTGGTGGCTGACTAAATACTTTTTTCCCCACTGTATCCATATGATTTCTTAGTTTTTTATTTTTAATGAATTTGCAAAAATCTAAAAAAATTTTTTTAAAAAAAATCACATTGTCATTATGGGGTATTGTGTGTAGAATTTTGAGGGAAAAATTAATTTAATCAATTTTGGAATAAGGCTGTAGCATAACAAAATGTGGAAAAAGTGAAGTGCTGTGAATACTTTCCAGATGCACTGTAAAGCTAATCCATTATTATTATTATTGAATTGTCAACAACTTCAAACAGGGAAAGCATCATAGGTTGTCGACTGAACAGAAACTCAAGTTCACATGTTCCATTTCCAGTTTAAATTTCTTTTGATTATTTTTGATCGACTGAATTGTACTGTAACAAAAGTGAGAAAAGATGCTGTTGAGAAACAACACTGGTGCCACTCTTTATTTTCACAAACACCTGACTCACATGGGATTACTCACTATCTTCGTTTTTATATTTTGTATACTTTATTGATCCCCAGAGGGGAATTCAGGGCATCCACGTGGATGGATGAGGCAGCCACGGTATGGCGCCAATCCCTTCGCACACACATTCACACCTAGGGCCACTTTAGAGTCTCCAATTAACCTAACTTGCATCTTTTTGGCCTGTGGAAAGAAACTGGAGTACCCGGGGTAAACCCACGCAGACACGGGGAGAACATGCAAACTCCACACAGAAGGACAACTGATGGTCAGGGGGTGGGATTGAACCCACAATGGTCAAGGGTGGAATCGATCATGTGACCTTCTTACTGTGCTGCCACAGTGCTAACCACTGCGCCACCAAGCTCCCCAATGAAACTGTTGGTTTTAGCATTTAGAGTGGCAAGCGACAAGTGTTGTGCATATTTATGAAGAGCTACGTATTTTGTCTGGCTGTGAGAGAGGGAAGGGAGGTGTGGACTTACCACATTACTGCAAGTCCTTGTGGCTCCTGTCCTCCACATGCTGCACCCTGACTTGATAAAATGTTGTTGTCCCACTTCATTTACATCGTTTTATTCACTTGTCATCTTTACTGTGAAGTTCTACTTTTCTCAGCAGAGGTTAACTGAATATTGTCCGTCATTGAAAGAATTTTTTTAGCAATAACAGAAAAGTCTTAAGACTGTCATTTTGGCAGATTATACTGAGGATGATCTATTGTAACTCTTACTTGTAATTGCCACCTCTCCACTTTACATTTCATGTCAAGCAGTGATTATCTAGTATTTCTTGCCTTTGATTTTCGTCTCTTAAGTGTTTATGACAGCTCACTTTTCTCCGTCTTCTGTGCCGCTACATACCATCTCCGCTCCACTACAACTCCAAAAATCTCACAGCAGCTGAGGATGGAAACTTTCTTTGAACAGCCAAACAGTTGTGATGTTGTTGATGAGAAGGGTGAAAAAAGAGGGGCTGATGCAGCAGAGCACAAACATGCACAGCTGTCAGTGTATTCTTGCACCTCTGTACCCCTCCAGTGTCACTGAAAAAAAAAGTTCACCTTATTTGGTTTGACGTTTCCTCTATAGGGTGAAGTGCACAAACGCTATGGGCACCAAAGCTAAAAGGTGAATCTCAGTATAGTGTTAAGAGCTTAAGGCTATTGACTTAATGACATTTCTAAACTTAGCCTACATTTCACTTGGGGGTGACATCCCTCTCATACAGCGCTACAATAAAGGGGGGAGGGGTCTATCCCCACCATACCATTTACACTGTTGGTGGTTACGAAGATAAAAGTTACAAATATCCCGACAGAAATGGCTTTGACACATGCACAGCAGTAACACACAGTCTAAGGAGAACAGGCTTATTTTCTAGCATTTCCCATCAGCCCTTGCGGCTGCATTCACCCAGAAGGCTACAATATCTTTGACAGAATTAAAAGTCTTCATTTTTATCAGCTGAGCTCCAAGTAAAATCTTGCACAGGGTCCCCAAAAAAGGCAGGAAAGGGCCCTGTGCAACTGTTCGTCAGTTGAATTAATAAAGAAATAAATTAATAATCTGCATTCTTTAGGTTTATAAGTAAAACTGAACACCCCTTCCCCCCAAAAAAACACTATTATTATTTTATGAAAATTAAAGAACAGGTAAAATTACAGCATTTTTACAACCTGTCTATCAAAATGACAGATAACATGAAAGTCTAGTTTAACCTCGCCTCAGGTATTTGTTTACAAGAAAAGCTGCACATTTAGAAAAAAATAAATAACTGTACAATAAAAAAATGTGTATTTATAGAAAGAAATTGCAAATTTAGAAGAAAAAGGTCTTAAATTTACAAGAAAGGCAGTAAATTTTGGGGGAAAAGTAAATATACAAAGAAAAAATGTATATTCAAAAAATGTAGTAAATTTGCAAGGAAAATAAGTCAGATTTCTAAGAAAAGTTGCAAATTCTTAATAGAAAGTTTTGTGGAAAAAAGAGACTATACAGAATAGTTGAATATTCACTCTGGAGCCCCCAAACTGGTATTAGGCACAGCCCCAGCTCTAAGTTTTCATTTTTTTCCACAGACTTTCCATTCTCTAATTGGGTGTGTTGGTATGGAAACAGTGGTGTCAATAAATCCATCCCAAGCATTTTCTCTTTTTCCTCTTAGTATCTGTTTTCTCCACTGTTTTTTCTGCTTGCAGGACTTCCTGGGCCAGGCTTTCTGTACGCTGGGTGAAATAGTCGGCTCCCTGGGAAGTCGCTTAGAAAAACCTCTGATGTAAGTAGCACGCTGAGCCCTGCACACGCTTGCACCAACACAAACTGATATGCTCTCCTTCCCTTTTTTTTGTCAATACTCGTGATTGAAAGTGAATAAGGAGGCGAATCATATGTATATTGCATTACTGTAATCAGGAGTCACTGTCATTATGCGACTGAATAAATGTTTAGATTGTGTTGTGGTGAATCAAAAATCAACATGTGATTTTTTTTCTTGTAAAATTGCCACTGTTTGTCTTTGAAGAGAAGCGGGGGGGATGAAAATGAGCCAAAATGTTGATGAAAGCGTTCGCTGTCTCCAGCAGCCAAATGAGATGAATACTTAAACAGCGGCAGGCCTAATGACAGACTGTAAATGGCGTTCTGGTGGCAAGCAGCGCTCGATGAAAAGGGTGCAGGTTACCTAGGGCGAGGATGACAGCGGTGCACTCTTAGCTCGTGTAAAGGAAAAACAGGGATATTTCAGAGGGATACATTTGAGATTTTTATCCTCATTTAGGGATTAGTCTCAGAAAATAGTGGTTAATCCTGAAGTGGTTCATGAAAGATTTCAGTTTGGCTTCTCAGTGTGGGGTTAGTGTTAGCTTAAAACCATCGTGTACTGAAAGTTCTCGCTTTCTCCTCTTAATATCGGCCAGTTTTATTTTTTAAAAAAGGATCTTTTTTATTTATGTTAATAAATGTCCCTTATTGATCTGGTGAATAAAGTGCAGAGTCAAAGATGCCTTTTCTGGGTATTATATCTTGGCCAAGAAGGGAAAATGTCACGCAGCACCACATGCAGGCGAGTGCCATGACGCTGTCATACTTCCCCCGTGCTGTTTACCACATCTCCGAGACGCTCTCACAACCCCCCTCGGACCATGACAGGATGCAGCTATGCACTGAAGATTGTGCCATGCTAGCATGACGCTACTGCCACGTTTATCAGCGCAGTCAATCCTGCTTCAAATTCTTGACAACCAAGCCACGCCGGAGTGTGTCAGCCCCATGGCTTTGATATAATGCCACCGCTGCCACTACACTCCGCTCAGGACCCTATAATGCATAATAGGTATCCTAGTGTGTTCTTAATGTGCTCCCCAAGACCTCACAAAGACTACATTCTGGCTGATTTCATAGGTTGTAGCACAGTCTTTACCCAGTGTGAAATGGAAGTCAAGAACTAAAGAAGACCCTTTTATAACCTTCAGCTGTTTGCTTTTTTTAATTTGTGAGATTTTTCTGTCAAATTTGTCATTTTTGCTGAAGGCCAGGGTAAAGAGTTAAGGTGCGTTCAGACCAAACACGAATGTGCAAATTTTTCATGCGGCACGATTACATGTATGAATTCATTGTCTGAGTGACTTGTAGATGGGTGGAGTTGCCTTTGTAACTTCTACAGCTGTGTTGTACCTGCTGTGAAAATCCCCAGAACACCGTCATGTTTAGGCTTACGTTATCTGATGGGGCTCTCACCTGGAAAAATTGTCCCTGCCGCCAAAGCTTCACCTGGATGACGGTTGTTTACACTGCTAGCCTGCTAGCCCTTGTGAGCACATCCATCGCAGGAGTCTGTAAGTGGATAACTCTGAGGGCGCATTCACACGGCCACTGTTTGGTCCGGACCAAAGGAACTCTGGTCCACTTTCGCAGGTAGTTCGGTTCGTTTGGTGCCGTCTGAACGCACGTTCGAACTCTGGTGCGCACCAAACCAATGAAGTCTGGTCCACCTGAAAACCAGTGGTCTCGATTCACTTACAAACGAAGTCTGGTGTGCTTTGCTTGCGGTGTGGATGCAAATGGACTATCCAGCAGACCAAAGGGCAGAAGTGCTCCTTGGCATTTGTGTAACCATAGCAACATGTAGTCTGAGAAGAGGAAGGGGCACTTACCATAGTGCATTTTGGGTAGAAAATAACAATGAAAATAACCACGCAAATCCGAGAAATCCTTTTACTGGAGAAAGCCGAGGAGAAAAGTTAAAAAATGTCTTGTTTGTGGCGGACAAACAACCCAGCTGAAGGGAATGGATTTCCATTTTCGGTCCTGGCCAATGGATGAGCCGGATTTTTCTTCTTTGCCAAGATTTTTTCTTCCTGGTCAGTGGTGGTTTCAGCTACAGCACCCCAAATGAGCAATTGTTGTAACTGCGTGATGTTGTCCAGGCAGTTTGGTCCGCTGCAGTGTGAATGCAAACCAAACCAAACGGAGGTGTGAAAATTCTCGGCATTCCTCGCCCAGTCGAATCGACACCCCCGGACTACTCTGATGTGAATGCAGCCAGACACTCCGTTTCAGCTGCAGAGCTCTCGGTCCATCTGTCTGCAGATGAGTGGCAGTCTCATTTTCAAACTAGTTTGCTCTCCAGTTTTGATACTTTAACTCCGGTGACGGCAGAATCTTAAGGCTGGTTACTAGCTAGCGCTACCAAATTCCTCTGATGTGCATATGCCCGAATTTGTGTGTTTTCCGCATGTTCACATTAACTTTACATGTGTCATGTTGTACGTTTGTGTTTGGTCTGAGCACACCTTTAGGGTTATCTGGAAGTTTTATTCTTTTCAACTTTTTTGTAAATTTACAAGTTTTTCCTAGCAAATTTGAGTTTCGCTTACCTTTTTAAGCTACATGTCCACTAAATGCGTTTTTTGTCACCCGACCACCCTGAGCATTTTTTTTCAGCGTTTGTGCGCTGCGCTCTGGGAAAAAAAAGTCTGTGTCTTGTATCCCAGCAACAGCTTGTCACCCTCAGCTCAGCACTTCCACTTTTCCTGTGGTCAGACTTTCTACTTATTTTTTAATAGCAGTCTCTAAATAACAATTGACAGGAAACATATTCTAGCATTGGTAGCAGCTCTGGATGCAAAATATGATGACACTGAAAACAGGAGTCTGAGTAGAGACTGTATCGGTGTCTCATGTCCCGCCCTTCCTTAATTCTGATTGGCTGCTTAGAAAGGTCTGGCATTGACGAGCTCAGCTGCAGTCTGAAAAGTTGAACTTTTTTCAACACTCAGCGCCCTGAGCGCCGCGACAAAAAACAGCTACCACTCAAAGTGTTTCAGCGCCGAGGGCGCTCAGCACTGTAGACACTGGACTACATAGAGAATGAACAGAAAACCGTCGCCCAGAGTGGAAAAAATACATTTGGTGGACACGCAGCCTTAATTTATCTTTCCTTTTTTCTCCCACATTTCTGTTTTTTTGTTAATTACTAACACAAGTTTCCAAGGTTGTCATAGCCAGGAGCGGCACTGGGGTTAAGCTCCCAGTGCTCATAAAATGTTCCTTACGGCGTGCATCTCGAAAAGCCTCTGACAACTAAGTCCAACTCCTAGCCTGCCCGTGTGGTTTAGTCTCTAAGCCTGGCGGAACTGCTTTTACTAATAGGAGAAGGGGCGAGGGCAGATCTCTGGCGCCTTAAAATCAGATGCTTCGGGTAGATGGTGCCCCATCAACCTGGGAAGGTAGCCCATCTAGGGGAAGGTAAACCCTGATTTCAAACCTTCGCTGCCTTGCGGTACACCCGGTCACGGTAAAGGCTTTGGGAGTCAACCCTGAGGAAAAATCCGGAGTCGGAGCCCCTAAGGCAGTTCTCTGTTGTGCTCAACGTCGTTCTGGCAGCTCCTGCGACGGTGCTGGTGCCAAACTGTAGCAGCCCTGCTGTTCCTTTGGATTCATCAGTGACGTGGAGAGGGGGAACATGCTGCATGGGCAACATCTTGTCCTCCATATCTTCCTGCCCAGGCTTGAATCCTACCAACGCCCAACGCTGGAAGGTAGAACACCGGATCACTGGAGAGGACACTCCAGCTTCGCCTTTGGCATAGACGAAACACGGGGAATGACAGTTACCGGTTATAAGCCACCGCTCAATTGGCGTAGAGCGCGGCGCCAGGGGTTGTTCCCGACGGTGGGAGGGATCATCGGATCTCACTGGACAGCTACCGCCCGCCTCAAGCTGGGCAGCCCCCAGCCAATAAGGTGTTGTCCCGCCACAGCTTGCTTTCCTCATTGGGTGCATGGGGATGAGGAGAAGTCCGAGCAGCAGGCTGAGAACCTTCACATCAGGCAAGACAAAAAAACAAAAGAGACCAACTCTAAAACTGGGAACTTGGAACGTCCACACTATGATGACAGGACTCGCTGCTAATCTCAAGGACATCAACGACACCAGGAAGACTGCCATCATCAATAATGAGCTGAAGAGACTGGGAGTGGATATCGCCACTCTCCAGGAAACACGATTGGCTGACGCAGGCACACTGAGAGAGAAGGACTACACGTTCTACTGGCAGGGAAAGGGCAGTGACGAACACAGGGAACACGGAGTGGGCTTCGCAGTGAAGGACACCTTGTTGAAGATGGTGGAACCGGGCAGTAATGGCTCTGCACGACTCCTCACCCTCCGCCTCAACACCACTCAAGGCCCAGTCACCCTCGTCAGTGTGTATGCCCCAACACTGACAGCCACACCAGAGGCAAAAGACAAGTTCTACGAGAATCTCGCAACAACTGTCAGGACCATCCCCAACTCTGAACAACTCATTCTCCTTGGAGACTTCAATGCCAGAGTGGGTGCTGACCACGACTCCTGGCCCTCCTGTCTTGGACCATTTGGCGTGGGCAGAATGAACAACAACGGACAGCGGCTGCTCGAGTTCTGCACATATCACGATCTGTGCATCACAAACTCGTTCTTCAAGACCAAGCCCCAACACAAGGTTTCCTGGCGACATCCGCGCTCAAAGCACTGGCACCAGCTGGACTTGATCCTGACCAGGCGCACCTCACTGTAGAACGTGCTAATCACCTGTTCGTTCCAGAGTGCAGATTGCGACACAGACCATTCATTGGTGTGTTGCAAGGTCAAGCTGCAGCTGAAGAAATTCCATCGTGCTAGACAGCCTGGAAAGGCACGGATTGACACCAGCAAGATGGCCCAACCAGAACTTGTTGAGCAGTTTGCTTCCACCTTTGAGAAGGAACTTGGTGAGAAGGAGAAGAAGGAGAATCTGCAAAGCAGAAGTGGGAAGAGCTGCGAAACACCATCCACCGCACACCCTTGGCTACCTTTGGGAGGAAGACCTTGAAGTCACAGGACTGGTTTGATGCCAAGTTGACCGAGATGACCCCTGTCATTGAAGCCAAGCGCTCAGCACTTGCTGAGTACAAGAAGTACCCAAACGAGAAGAATCTCCAGATTCTCAGCCTGCGAGAAGCAAAGTTCAGCAGACTGCTCGGCGCTGTGCCAACGAGTACTGGACTCAGCTCAGCCAAGACATTCAAACCGCTGCCATAACAGGGAACATCCGTGGTATGTACGATGGCACCAAGAAAGCACTTGGTCCGGCTCAGAGCAAGACGGTCCCTCTCAAATCCTCCACTGGGGAGATGATCACAGAAAAGAACAAGCAGATGGAGAGATGGGTGGAACGGTGTCAACGGTGTCAGCCCTTGATGCCAGTGACTGCCTGCCATCCATGGACGAACTTGACGCTGAGCCAACCATCAACGAACTCAGCAAGGCCATTGATAGCTTGGCCGCTGGCAAGGCACCCGGCAACGACGGCATACCCCCCGACCTGATCAAGCACTGCAAGACCGCCCTACTGCTGCCATTGCATGACGTCCTCTGCCAGTGCTGGAAGGAAGGTGCCGTACCACAGGACATGAGGGACGCCAAGATCATCACCCTCTACAAAAACAAAGGGGAGAGAAGCGACTGCAACAACTACAGGGGCATCTCCCTCCTCAGCGTTGTTGGCAAAGTCTACGCACGAGTTGTTCTCGTTCGTCTACAGAACCTTGCCGAACGTGTCTACCCCGAGTCTCAGTGTGGCTTCCGTGCTGAGCGATCGACGGTAGACATGATATTCTTCATCCGCCAACTCCAGGAGAAATGCAGAGAACAGAACATGCCCCTGTACGTCGCCTTCATCGACCTCACCAAAGCATTCGATCTGGTCAGCAGAGAGGGCCTTTTCAAGATACTGCCAAAGATAGGATGCCCACCAAAGTTGCAAAGCCTCATCGAATCGTTTCACACCAACAGGCAGGGGATAGTACAGCACAACGGTAACGTCTCAGAGCCATTCAACATACGCAGCAGAGTGAAACAGGGCTGTGTATTTGCGCCAACCCTCTTTGGGATTTTCTTTGCTATGCTCCTGAGGCATGCCTTCAGCACAGCAACAGAGGGAATCTACCTGCACACAAGATCTGACGGCAGGCTTTTCAACCTCGCCCGCCTGAAAGCCAGAACCAAAGTACGCAAGGCTCTAATCAGAGACATGCTGTTCGCAGACGACGCTGCAGTCGCAACCCACACACAGCAGGAGCTTCAGACCCTGATGGACCGCTTCTCCCAGGCATGCAAGGACTTTGGGCTTACCATCAGCCTGAAGAAGACTAACGTCTTGGCGCAAGGCACAGAAGCACCACCAACCATCACCATCGACGACTACGAGCTGGAGGTCGTGAATCAGTTCACGTACCTGGGGTCCACGATCAGCAACAACCTCTCCCTTGATACAGAGATCGACAAGAAGATTGGAAAATCAGCCGTCACATTCGCTCGCCTCACCACACGAGTGTGGGAGAATCCCAAACTCTCTGTCAAGACGAAGATGGCAATGTACAACGCCTGCATCATCAGCACACTGCTCCATGGGAGTGAGACGTGAACAACATACGCCCGGCAGGAAAAGAGACTGAACTCCTTCCACTTGCGCTGCATTCGCCGTATCCTGGACATATCCTGGCAGGACAAAGTGCCCAACACAGAAGTTCTGTCCCGCGCCGGCCTTCCCTCCATGTTCACTCTACTCAGTCAGCGCAGGCTCCGCTGGCTAGGCCACGTTCACCGTATGGAGGATGGCAGAATCCCCAAAGACGTCCTCTACGGAGAACTGGCGACTGGCAGGAGAGACGTTGGCCGCCCACAGCTGCGCTTTAGAGACGTCTGCAAGAGAGACATGAAGGCCCTGGAGATCAACACAGAGCGCTGGGAGGACCTTGCAACGGACCGCTCCAAATGGAGAGGCACCCTGACCAGACAGCTCAAGGCGGGTGAAGAGAGACTGACTGCTGCAGCAGATGAAAAAAGGACCCGCAGGAAGAACCGCCACAGACCTAGCAGCACGGAGACCACCCACAAGTGCGACCTGTGTGACAGGGACTGCCATTCGCGCATCGGCCTGTTCAGCCACAGGTGGTGCTGTTCCAGCAGAGTAGACGTTTAGGATTCTCTTCCATGGTCATCATAGACCGATGGAGGCCGACGAACGAACACAAGTTTCCCATTGTTTGTTGTCCCAAAATGTAAAACCCAGCGCTACAAAAACAGCTTTGTTCCTGCTGCTGTCAGAGTTGAACAAGATGTAACAATATATTGCACATAATGTAGTTATCTATTTATTAATTTTTATTTTATATTTATTTATTTTTGTAGGTTTTTTTGTTTGGGTTTTAAATCTTTTACTGGGTTTTAGACTTTTGAGTTTTTAATCTCTTTTACTTAGTTTTTAACTTTTTTAATATGACCCTTCTCTTTTATCTCTTTGTTTTTTCTCTTATCTCTTTGTCTTATGTCCTGATTGGTGGAGCCTTGAGTACTTTCATCGTGTTTATAGTCAGCTTCATGTGTGCCTGTGTTTGAGTTCATGTTGAATATAAATGTGGTTTGTAAATATGTGTCTAAAACTATGTCACCTGACTGCAAAACAAATCTACCGCGGGTACAAATAAAGTAACCTGAACCTGAACCATATTTGCAAATCATCGTTAAAATAGACCAAAGTCATATTATAAATTATGGCAAGGCTTGATCTGAATTGAACAATATTTTTTTCTCTTTTGCCACTGACCCTAGTGCATATTTTTCTGAAATGTCTCTACATGATCCAGAAGTAGAGGGGCAGGACTTAGGCCTTGCATTCACATGCGAACACAGGTTTTGGGCAGTATAGACTCCAGTGCTGTCGTTTGTGTTTGGACTGGAAAATCTGAGGTTATCTTGTTTGTTTCCATAGCAACAGCCAAGATTTTTTTTAATTTAACCTTTATTTGTACAGGAGAGGTCCATTGAAAGACAATCTCTCTTTTTCAAGGACACCCTGTTCACATTCACAGCTACACATTCACACAAGGAAGCTGCCCAGTACAACTACAGACTGACCTGTGGCCACTGAGCAGCTCCACTGGAGCAGCTGAGGTTATGGGCCTTGCTCAAGGGCACCACAGTGGGGTTAATGAGGGTCATCTGTCCCACCCAGATCAGATCCTGCCAGTCCAGGGATTGAACCGGCGGCCCTCTGGTCACCATGAAGCCACCATTGCCCCTGGATTGTGCTGCTATTAACTTGGTTAACAGGAATGTGTGTACACAGAGCTGTAAAGCAGAGTCCACAATTATTACAGGCCCCTCTGCCACCAGGGGCCCTCCAAGCTACAAGTTCACCCAAAACATTTTTTGGAGGGAGAACTAAAAAAAAAAAAAAAAATCAACTTTTGTTCTTGTTAATTCACAACTTTTTTTGTTCTCTTAAATTAGCTTCTTTTTTTTTCTTTTGTAACTTTTTTCTTATAAGTTTGAAATTTTCTCTTAAATTTGGAATTTTCTTATAAATTATATATGAGTCCTGGTTAAATTTTTATTCTGTGTAGTGGTTTAACTTTTTTCTGATTATCTAGACCCGGGGTGGGCAATCATGTTCTATGGGGGGCCTTTCCACTACAGGTTTTCTGTTCCACCCAGTCTCTTCAGCAGGTGTATTCAGTGATTAGCAATCCTTGAAACTGATCAGAGCAAACACCTGCTGAAAGGACTGGGTGGAACAGAAAACCTGTGGTGGAATGGCCCTCACTGCTCACCGCTGACCTAGACAATAACCAAGTTGATACCGCCACCAAGGAGGTGATGTTTCTGCTGCCGTCTGTCTGTCTGTTAGCAGGATTAGGCAAAAATTACTAGATGGATTTGAGGGAAATTTTCACCAGAGGTGGCCTTTGGCCTCAGGATGAACCCATGAGATTCTGATTTGATCCAAGAGTGCATACCTCTGCCAAGACCCTATATTGTTGCAGTTCCTTAGCATTATTACACAAAAACTACTGGACAGATTTAGAAGAAATTTTCACCAGAGGTAGCCTTTGGGCTATGGATGAAAATGTTACATTTTGAAGGTGATTGATGAGCACATACCTCTGCCAAGGTCTTATCTCACCATGAATGGACAGACAGATGAAGGGAGGGAGGGATGGAACCTCTCTCTGAGTGCCCTCTAATTTTTTTTAATGTTTTATTGGGAGCAGTGAAGAGGTTTTTTTCTATATTTAAAAGAACTTGAACTCTTCCCCATTCCAAATGAGGGTCTCCCAAACACAATGCTGCACAGGACCCTTCACCCCCCCCCCCAAAAAAAAGCTAGGAACAGCCCTGTTTGCACTTACTAGTGCAGGGCTATTCAATTACAAAATCAGTTGGGCCACAATTTGAAATCAAGACATGTAACTGGGCCGCACATGTTCAGTGATCTGTTGAATGACAAATTTTAAACCAACACAGATCAGTATTGTCACGAGCCTCCTCGTGCGCTTTTACGCAGCGCACAGAGGAGGGGAAGGATTAATGGATTTACTCTCAGGTTACACCACAACAACATTTATTAACACAAAAGGCAAACAGTTCCAAAAATAAAGACATACAAAAAGGCAACGGGGTGCCCCAAAGGGCTCACACGATAGCCGTGCAGCGGGCAGACCACGGTGCACAGTGGCCACAGCAAACAATACAAAATAATATAACAGCTCGGGTAAACTCAGAGTCCTCCAGGACGCTCGACTGACTCGGGAGAAAGTAACTGGGCAAGTGCCAAAGCATAGCAGCGCAACTGCAAGAGGAAACGATGTTTGTACTCACAGAGCAGGAGCAGTCCGAGTAGTCCAAGTCTCCCAGCGAGCACACACAATCAATTGCTACACTGAGGGGAGTAGCAACAGTGTAGACTCCAACAACCTCATGTGACAACACATCCATACGGCGATTCACATCCATATGACTATGCACAATGGTCCAGCAATGCTTGACTGGCAAAGGCCGCCTAAGTACAAGCATTACTGGAACAACAAATTGGGTGTACCTGGGTAAGGCGCGGGAAAGACAATTACCGGAGTGGAATCAGCTGGCTGTCGAGAGAGAGGGGGCGTGGTCGGACCGGCAAATGTTAGACAATGCCCACACGAATGTAGGTCAAAGAGGCTGCCTAACAGCCTCCGGCCAGAACGGTGGCTACAGGCACGGAAAAAAAAAGAACAAAGACATAAAAACAACTAGAAAAGCACTCGGAGAGCGCAGACCTCCGCCAAGCGCCACAGTTCCCCTCATACAGTGTTTGTGTGTACGTTTTCAGATTCCTTGACCATGAAAACATATGACTAGCAATTGGATTCACAATGATAGGATTAGTGGTTCAGTAGTTATTCACGAAAATCGCATTTTTTGTAATGGCGGTTTTCTTCTGGATGATGATCCGGATCACCACCAAAATCTAATCATCTGTAGGATACCCCATTTCTGACAATCTGTGAAAATTTCATGAAAATCCGTACATAACTTTTTGAGTTATGTTGCTAACAAATTATGTTGCTAACAAACAAACAAACAAACGCCGATGAAAACATAACCTCCTTGGCGGAGGTAACAAGAACTCAAAAGATAACATAATACATAAATAACCTGATACCTGAGCCACAGAGAACAGTCAGAACCGAGTGTAAAGGACAACACCAGCTCAGTTCGTGACAAATATGATGAAAAAAATGCACTTTTTATTCATTGTCTTGGTTTTAAATGTGCGCTTGGGACATGACAAAGGTACATCAAAAGTGCATAAAAACAATAACAGTGCTCGGGTTGAGCAGAACTTGAAGTAGTAGAAATATTTTTCTCTTGAACAACAATTAAATAAATGGAAGGAAAAAAATTCTGTAAATAACCATTTTGGTCACATACATATCACAAAGTGCATAAAAATTCAATGTGCACTGTTAGTAGCATTAACATTTGTTTCCCTTTTGAAATAAAATATATTACATCCTGGTCATAACTGACCTTGGCACATCACAAAGTGCATTTCGCGGAATAAACAATGAACTGTCAAACACTTCAGTGCACATACCCCTCAAGAAAAGATTGATAACATTAACAAACATTGCACATCCACCATTGTGGTTTGTTTTGTTTTAAATCACGTGTGAATAGGAACCTCTTTTTATAACTACACATTCCATTACACACACATATCAGTCCACCAGAAATTTCTAGTAGAGTTAAGGATGCAAAAAGCCCATCCATCCATCCATCTTCTACTGCTTTTCCGGAGGTCCGGGTTACACTGCAGTTCAAGCAGAGAAGCCCAGAATTCCCTCTCTCCAGCCACCTGCTCCAGCTCTTCAGAGAGGACACCAAGGCGTTCCCAGACCAGCTGGGAGATGTAGTCTCTCCAGCGAGTCCTGGGTCTACCCCGGGGTCTCCTCCCAGTGGGACATGCCCAAAACACCTCAAGTGGAAGGCGTCCAGGAGGCATCCTGATCAGATGCCCATACCACCTGAACTGGTTCCTTTCAATGTGGAGGAGCAGCGGTTCTACTCTGAGCCTCTCTCGGATGATTGAGTTCCTCACCCTATCTCTAAGGGTGAGTCCAGCAATCCTACGAAGAAAGCTCATTTCAGCCACTTGTATCCGTACTCTCATTCTTTCGGTCATTACCCAAAGCTCATGACCATAGGTGAGGGTAGGAACATAGATTGACCGGTAAATCGACGGCTTTGCCTTAGAGCTTAGCTCCCTCTTCACCACAACAGACCGGTACAACGTCTGCATCACTGCAGATGCTGCTGCGATTTGTCTGTCAATCTCTCGCTCCATTCTCCCCTCACTCGTGAATGAGACCCCGAGATACTTAAACTCCTCCACTTGGGGCAGGAGCTTGTCCCCAACCCGAAGAGGACAATCCACCTTTTTCCGGCTGAGGACCATGGATTCGGACTTTGAGGTGTTGATTCTCATTCCAGCCGCTTCACACTCAGCAGCAAATCATCCCAGTAAGACCTGTAGGTCATTGCTGGATGAAGCTAGCAGTACAACATCATCTGCAAACAACAGAGATGAGATTCTGTGGTCACCAAGCATGACACCCACCGTTCCTGGCTGCGCCTAGAAATCCTGTCTGTAAAAGTTATGAACAGGATCGGTGACAAAGGGGAGCCCTGGCGGAGTCCAACTCTCACTAGGAATGAGTCCGACCGAGTGTTGGCAATACGAAATAAACTCTCACAACAGCTGTACAGAGACCGAATAGCTCGTAACAACAAGCCCGATACCCCATACTCCCAAAGCACTCCCCACAAAAAACCACGAGGGACGCGGTCGAATGCCTTCTCCAAGTCCACAAAACACATGTAAACTGGTTGGGCAAACTCCCATGAATCCTTGAGGATTCTCAAGAGGGTAAAGAGCTGGTCCGATGTGCCACGGCCAGGATGAAAGCCACACTGCTCCTTCTGAATCCGAGGTTCGACCAGTGGCCGGACTTTCCTTTCTAGTACCTTGGTATAGACCTTCCCAGGGAGGCTGAGGAGTGTGATCCCTCCTCAAGTTGGAGCACACCCTCCGGTCCCGCTTCTTGAAGAGAGAAACCTCCACCCCGGTTTGCCATGTCAAAGGCACTGTCCCCAACCTCCACACAATGTTGCAGAGGCATGTCAACCATGACAACCCTACAACATCCAGGGCCTTGAGGTACTCAGGGCGAATCTCGTCCACCCCTGGGCCTCGGCCACCAAAGATTTTTTTAACTACCTTGGCGACCTCAGCCCCTGTGATGGACGAGTCATCCCCCTCATCCACAAGCTCTGCTTCCTCTGTGGAAGGCGTGTCGGTGGGATTGAGGAGATCCTTGAAGTATTCCTTCCACTGCCCAAAGATATCCCCAGTTGAAGTCAGCAGCACCCCATCCGCACCATACACAGTGTGGACAGGGAGCTGCTTCCCCCTCCTGAGCCGCCGGACAGTTTGCCAGAATCTCTTCAAGGCCGACCAAAAGTCTTGTTCCATGACCTCACCAAACTCCTGCCACACCCAAGTTTTTGCTCCAGCAACCACCCAAGCTGCACTCCACTTGGCCTGCCAGTACGCCTCAGCTGCTTCAGGAGTCCCACAAGCCAACCAAGCTTGATAGGACTCCTTCTTGAGCTTAATGGCTCCCTCACCACTTGTGAGGGGGCCATTGTCACCCCTCTTGGATCATCACCCCTCATGGATTGCCACCTTATCGTGGTAGGGGTTTGCGTGCCCTAGTGATCCCAGGAGCTATGTTGTCTGGGGCAATTTGCCTCTGGTAGGGTCACCCATGATAAATTGGTACTGGGTGAAGGGCCAGATTAAGAATGATCCAACAGACTCTCACGATGAATGTTAGAACAAGAATTTAGTGTATCCCGCCTGGTATGGGGTTACTGGGGCCCCACCCTGGAGCCAGGCCTGGTGGAGGGGCTCAATGGCAGGCGCCTGGTGGCTGGGTTTCTGCCCATGGGACCCGGCCGGGCTCAGCCAGAAGGAGTTAACATGGGTCCGCCCTCCAGTGGGTTCATCACCTGCAGGAGGGACCATGGGGGTTCCGGTGCTATGTGCATCTGGTGGCGGTCGAAGGCGGAGACCTTGGCTGTCTGATCCCAGGCTTCCACCAAAAATTTCTAGTATAGTTAAGGTTGCAAAAAGCACCCACTTAAAAACTTGAGTAATGACTTCAGTCTTGAAGATTTGAGGTTTTTCCTCCAAAATTTCTAACAATTTTTGTATAATTTTCTACTTTTCTCTGTAAATTTTTCTAAAATTGAAACAATTTTCCTCAAGTTTGTAATTTCCTCTTGTAAAATTGACTTTTCTTGTACATGTGAGACTTTATTTATAAATTTGCAGATTTTTTATGGCTAATTTTTGTTTATTTTTTAAATAAAATTAGTTTGTTTTTTTTTTAAATAAATTTGAAACGAAAAAATTTTGACATTTTTTTCTTATACAATTTACACTTTTGACCATAAGTTTGCAGAGCCAGAAGAGAACAATAATTTAACTCTGATTTCAAAGAAAGAAAATTAATGAAATTATATTTAATGAAATAAACTATCTTAAATGACCAAAGATGCAGTTATCTCTGTTAAAATATTTCTATATATTCATAGTTTTTTAGAACTCTCCTCACCACCCAGACAGCAGGAAAAACCTCCCTTATTTTGAAATCCAAATGTTGGCAGGTTTAGTTTGTCTGAAGGCTGCTGACGGATTAAAGTTATTGACTTCATGAATTTCAGTCATCTTAACTTGCCAGGTACATAATGTCCATCCATCCATCCATGGATGAATGGATGGATATTGTAATAGCTGGTGAAGTCAATCCTCAGCGATTCAGTCACTCTTGCCTTTCCCTGCATACAGTATGAAGCTTAACTACACTTGTTTGCTAAGTGACTCTTCCATTTTATTGTTCCCATTACCAGCGGGTTAAAACCATCATAAATGCCTCCACTGATTATATACCTCTTTTGCTTTTTTTTTTTTTCCATGTTTAAAGTACTTCAATCAGCTCATGCTTCTCTCAGATAGCATCGCTAGAAAGACACTCTGTCTGGCCTGCCGACTGGAACGCTCACATGGGCAGGGCGCTTCTGAACTCCGTGCGGACGATGGTCGCGCGCGTTGTTCGCGTGCACACTTGCGGACCATCATTCCTTCATATTTTTCTCTTAAATTTATATTTCCTTGGTGTGGCCTTGGCCACTCGGAGGTTGGCTCTTGGCCACATGTGGCCTGCAGGCCGCTAATTGAATAGGCCTGTACTAGTGTATCTCAGTAAGTTATATGGTTGTAGTTTCTGAAATTAAATCACAAATCATGATATTGTAATTGACTGAAATGCACCAGTAAATGAACAGTTACTCACCCATTACATAGAGGAAGGGAGGCGTCAGAGTCCCATTTGTCCATTTTCATAGGAACACAGATTTTTTTTTTTTTCAGCATTGTGTAGATGCAGCTCTATGCTGTCTTTATCCTCTGTATGTATTTCTAGAGGTAGAGAGAAAGGAGGAAAGATAAAGAAGTGAGTGAGAAGTAACAGCAACTGTTCTGGCATCTCCATCCCAAGTGATGGAGATGCCATCTCTTACAGAGACATGTTTGTCTCTGTAAGAGTGTTTGTGTGTGTGTGTGTGTGTGTGTGTGCGCAACGGAATCAATGAGTGGCTGCAGCTGAATGGGTTGGATTAAGAATGACACACACGCAAGAAATATGATGTAAGAATGTGTTGCTTTTGCCAAGTTATGTAACCGCCTCTCCCTGCAGTCATTCATTGTGTTTCAGATCAGTGTTTGTGTTTGTTTTTTGCATACCTCCACTTTTATTTTTAACTTTTTTTTTGTTTCTGTGAGGATATTTTTAGATGTTCTTAGTTATTCTGGACTTGTGCTACAGAGTCTGCAACTCTGTGTGTGTGTGCATGTGTGTGTGTGTGTGTGCGCGCGCGCGCGTGCGCGTGTGTGTGCACGCTGTTCTTCCTCCAGAGGCATCATGGCGCTTCCGCTCTGTCAAGTGGCAGCAACCCTCTCCAAAATAAATAAACCATATTGCCTCTTATTATAAACACAGTGCACCCAAGGAAACACGGTGCACATTGTTTCCCACAAAGGAGGGTTCAGTTTGTGATCGTTGAGTGATCTGGCCAATTTTTGATCTATCAGTGATCTTCAGTGATCTCCACATTTGCCACGGTGTCCTCAAAATTTTGACTCAGTCCAGAACACACAAGGATCTCCCAGACGATCCCAAAGATCAAAAATTGGCCCAGTCTCTCACTTGTCTCCATGCTGTGTAAAGGGGCCCTTAAAGTGACACTCTGCCAGAAATCGAGTTGTTTTTTTTTTTCTTGTAACATATCTGTCATGTTTTTTTATGACTTACAAAACATATCAAGAAGGAAATCGCTCAAATGTCTCATGTCTCTGGGTTTGGATTTTTTTTTTGCTTTAAAGGGGTCATTGACTGAAAAATGGTGTTTTTGTAGGTGCTGGTGATTTAATGTAGCGTCTCAGCAGGGCTGTTGGGGAGTGGGCCGGGATGACGCGAGATGCACAAATGACTGCGGATCGGTGAACCAACGCTGCTCATTCAAGAAGGAAGGAGCTGGCTAGAAGCTACTCAGCTAATGGCTAACTGATAGAAGAGGCAGGGTGGAGTTGAACAGCTGTAGTCTGTTTCTTAAAGTGATGGGCTTTAAATCAGAGCATTTCAATTCAATTCAATTCAATTCAATTCAACTTTATTTATATAGCGCCATTTCACAACAACAGTCATCTCATAGCACTATCAACTGTAGGGGGGAACCCCCACAGTTGCAGAAAGACCCCAGCAATCAGGCGATCCCCTGTGAGCAAGCACTTGGCGACGGTGGAGAGGAAAAACTCCCTTTTAACAGGAAGAAACCTCCAGCAGAACCAGGCTCGGGGAGGGGCAGTCATCTGCTGCGACTGGCTGGGGGGTGAGGGGATAGAGAAGAAGAAAAGAACAGACATGTAGAGAGCAAACAGCACGATGGGGACTCAATCTATGGGAGAGAACAAACAGATGTTAATGACCAGCAAAAAAAAAATATTTCATAGAGAGTGAGGAAAGGAGTGAGGCCCAGTGCATTACTGGAGGTCCCCCGGCTGACTAAACCTATTAGCAGCATAACTGAGGGAGGGTTCAGAAACACATGATCCCTCCCTAATTGTAGGCTATATCAAAAAGGTAGGTTTTAGCCCTGTTCTTAAAAACAGAGATCGAGTCTGACTCCCGAATCCAGATTGGCAGCTGATTCCACAGGAGAGGAGCTTGATAACTGAAGGCTCTGCCTCCCATTGTACTTTTGGAGATTCTAGGTATTACAAGTAATCCTGCATTTTGGGAGCGTAGTGCTCTGTTAGGATAATACGGTAGTATCAGATCTTTTAAATAAAAAGGAGCCTGATTGTTTAGAGCTTTGTAAGTAAGAAGAAGGATTTTAAACTTAATTCTAAGCTCTATGGGAAGCCAATGAAGGGAGGCCAGAACCGGAGAGATATGATCTCTCTTTCTAGTACCTGTTAAAACTCTTGCTGCAGCATTTTGGATCAGCTGAAGACTTTTTAAAGATGTTTTAGGACAGCCTGATAATAAAGAATTACAATAATCTAATCTCGAGCTAACAAAAGCGTGGATCAGCTTCTCAGCATCACTCTGAGACAAGATGCTCCTAATCTTGGCAATATTACGCAAATGATAGAAGGCAGTCTTAGAAACAAATTTAATATGTGAATTGAAGGACAAATCCTGATCAAAAATAACTTTCATTTCAAGAAAGCAAAGAAAAATAAACACATTTGCTTCAATAATTAAAAAAATTAAAGAAGATGTGAACAAAATATCTTACAAGCACTTCATTAAGACATGAGTGAGCAGTTAGAGTTTCACTTAAGCCCCGCCCACTGAAAAAAGGCAAGTTTAGACCAAGCGTTTTTGATGAAGTAATTCAGAATCAGAATGAGCTTTATTGCCAAGCATGTTTACACATACGAGGAATTTGACTTGACATTAGGTGCGCTCGATAAGCGCTTCCTAATGACGCGGCAGCCATGCAAGGCGCCTGTCATACAGTGAGGGATAAAGAGGGGGAGGGGGGGATGACACATTGGGCAGAGAGAAAAAACATAGTTTATCAGAATAAAGCTCGTATGAGCAAGATTGTGATCACATAGAAAAAAACCCTCTAATGCACAATTAGCAGACAATACAGATCACACATTAACAAAGCAGCAAGTCGAGAGAGACTGTGTGTGTGTGTGTGTGTGTCAGTGTATGTGTATCAGTCATGTAATGTTGTATGCAGTGTGTGTATCAGTTACTGGTGAACAGCAAAAATCCTCTCCTGAGCAACGTTTAGATGTTATGTCTTTAGTGTCCTAAACATAGATAGCATGTCCACAAGAGTTCATCTCTCCATGCATGTCCGATGGTAAATTCCATGCTAGTCACATGACGCTGTCCTTGAGAGTTCAGGTTACTGCACCCCAGTGTGTTTGGGTTAGGGAGAGAGAAGCCAAAACTCCCCTCTGCTTTATCTCTCTCCTGGAGGAAGGACGCCAAATCAAGGCCTGATAAGCACAGTTCACTTAGAGCATAGAAATTTCCTCTCTTATGCGAATCTGTGCATCACAATTTACATACACAGGCTTTAAAATCATTCCCTGGAGAGCACCCAGCGACTCCAGATGTTTTCCACCTTCCGAAACATAGATAAGCATGTCCACAGAGTCCATCTCTCTTCAGTGCATGCCAGATGGTAAATTCCATGTTAGTCACATATTTGCCGCTATCAGTGCTCCCCCCAGCTGGACGAATTTGTTGGAGAAGCTACGCCGGGGTCCGCATTTTGATTAGCTCTTCCAGTTTCTTAAATTTTCGATACACCAGGAAAACTCCAGAGCCAAACAACAGAAATCCTGTGATCATGAAGCCAAAACAGGTAGATGTCTTCCACATCTTCAGTCGAATCACGCAGACACATGAGTTCCCATTGTTCCATGAGTCTCTCCCCTTGGGCTCCCCCGGCCCGATTTCCTGTTGAAAAGTGGTGGCAATAGCATTAAAGCCCAACTAAATTCCATAATTTCCATAATTTCCGTTTGGATCGAGATGCAGCAGAAGAAGAGCGAGACACAGACAGGACACAGCAAGCTGGGATCAGTATCAAGGGAGGAGGAGAGGAGAGGAGGAGAAATGCATCTGCTCTCTCTGAAAGCCGGAAGAAGAAGGCACTCCCATTTAATAATGGGAGTGCCCATTTTTATAGTGCCCTAATTATATATGGTGCTGGAATGTCTGTAGCGCTGAGCCAATCAGGACCCTCTGGCCTGACTGAACTTATCCTCCAGGCCCAGTTAGCTTTTTTGGGATAGCTGCTTTGAAAACTTGACCTAAATTAAGATGGGTTTTACCATTAAACTGCTTTTAAGGACTGATGCAGTTTCAGCCATTCTCTTGGACCACCGTGTATATAACTGGGCATGTCCTTCAACCAATAAGTCTTTTTTATCACAGGATTTATTCTGTTTAATGTAGCGTTAGCCACTATTAGACTTGTGGAATGTGGGTGGGATTATTCACAGAACCTGGTGTTTGAAGGAGGAGGAAAAGTGAAAAGATTTTGACATGAAACTGTAAGACGATGAAACTGTAAGACAATGAACGGTTAAAAAGGGTATAAGATGTAGGAGTCAAGAATTGAGGAAACTGGATGATTTTCCAGTATCTGCTTTAATTCCCATTCATCCTACGTCCTCTCTCGATCGGAATGAAAAGAGACAGGACGCAGTCACACACATACATTTATACACTTATCTCGAACAATACATCACACAAAAGTCACAATACTCAGTTACATCCTCTCATCTGTAATAGAACACCCAGAGTCCTTCTGTTCTCCTCTCTGACCCCCAAAAGGTCAGGCCGTGTAATCTTCTCCTCTCTCTTGAGTCCCCAGGGGGTGCAGACACATCGTCCTCTTGAGGTGTGAAGTCAATACACATGGCTAGCTCAAAGTCTCTCTTGGCTGAATTCAGCCATCCACATGTGAGTCACATAAGTTATAATTATGGGCTCCACATCACTCCCCCCTTCCACGCGAAAGACTGGGCACACACACACATACAGTCATAAAATAGTCATACAGCACGTCACCCCCCCAACAGAATCTCACAGCAACCTAAACAGCCTGATCAAAAAACACATCATTCTGCATGCAGCTTAGGTTTCAATCTTCTCCCGAATCTGCTGTATGCAGGTCTCCTGCTCTGTGTTGGGCCGTCCTGCTGTGCATCTGTGGAGTGAGGGGGAGAAGGGTTATTTGCCCCCTGTGGGGGGTCCCGGGGCCGCCCCTTCGGAGGCCTGCCGCGTCGAGGCGCGCCCGCCGGCCGTACAGACTCGTTATGCAACACAAAAGCAGGTTTTAATCTATCGATACTGATCGTCTCCCTCCTGCCCCCCAAATCTAGCACAAAATATTTCTCCCCGGTTTCCAGCACTCGAAATGGACCGTCATAAGGTGGGCGGAGGCTATGCCGCTGTGCATCGTGCCTGACAAAAACAAACTCTGTGTCTCGTAAAGCCTGGGGCACGAACACACGCGGGAAAGAGTGATGAGCGGGGCCCGGGAGCATTTCTGCTCCCGTGTTACTCAGAGACCCCCGGATCGGGGAGGGCCCTGGTGCCGTGTGGTCGGGTAAAAACTCGCCTGGCAGCCTGAGCAGTTGTGCAAAGACCAATTCTGCTGGTGAGGCATCTAGATCCTCTTTGGGTGCCGAACGCAACCCCAATAAAACCCATGGTAGTTTGTTTACCCAATCTGTGTCCGTCAGTGACGGTCTGAGGGCTGTCTTCAAAGACCTGTGAAAACGCTCGCATAAACCGTTGGCCTGGGGATGATAAGCGGTCGTGCGATGTACCGCCGCTCTTAAGCCGCTGGCCACTGCTGACCACAGTTCCGACGCAAATTGAGGTCCCCTATCAGACGTAATATCTGATGGGACCCCGAACCACGCTACCCAGGCTGTTAAAAAAGCGCGTTCCACCTCTGCCGCTGTGGTCGATGTTAATGGGACCACTTCCGGCCAACGAGTGGTTCGGTCTACCATCGTCAAGAGGTGCGTGAACCCTTGTGATGTGGGTAGGGGGCCCACGAGGTCCACGTGCACGTGATCGAACCTTTTAGCCGGAATGTGGAACGGTTCTAAGGGCGCTTTAGTGTGCCTGTGAATTTTAGCCCGCTGGCAAGCCATGCAGGCCTTAGCCCACTCTTTCACGTGCTTGCGCAGGCTCGGCCAAACAAACTTCTCCGCCACCATTTTCACCGAAGCGCGCACCCCTGGGTGCGCTAGGGAGTGCACGGCGTCAAAAACGCGACGGCGCCACGCGGCTGGCACCACCGGGCGGGGTCGCCCTGTGGATACATCGCAGATAAGCGGGGGGAAACCGGTTTGTAGATTTTTGCGTTCCAGCCTTAACCCTGTTGGTCCAGACAGGAGCGCGTGCACGTCCGCGTCCTCGCTCTGCTCCGCCGCCATGGCTGCATAATCTATTCCCACGTGGACCGGAGCCGCGCGCGTGTCCGCGCTGTTACCGCGCTCTGGGTAAGCGGCCGCGCAATCCGTTTCCGCGCGGACGGGTGCTGTTACTGCGCGTGACAGACAGTCTGCCACCACATTGATTTTACCGGCTACGTGCTGAATATCGGTGGTAAATTCAGAAATTGCGGCCAGCTGTCTCTGCTGCCGCCCTGACCACGGTTCTGAAGTTTTGGACATCGCAAAAGTGAGCGGTTTGCGGTCGACAAACGCGGTGAAACGCCGCCCTTCCAGCCAGAACTGGTCGAATGGCTAAGTGGAGCGCCAGGAGTTCCCTGTCAAATGCGCTGTATTTCCGCTCGGGCTCGCGCAGGGACCTGCTGAAAAGGCGAGAGGTTGCCAAACTCCGGCGACCTGCTGCTCTACCATGGCCCCTATCGCTACCTCTGACACGTCTGTGGTTAGCGCTATGCGAGCTGCCGGGTCTGGGTGCGCCAGCAGTGCTGCGTCAGCGAGTGCTTTTTTTACCGCTGTGAATGCGCGCTCCCGCTCCGGGGACCACTCGATCACACTGGCAGGCTTCTGTTTTTTAAGCGCGGTGTATAACGGCTGCATGAGTTGTGCTGCGCGGGGTATGAAACGGTTATAAAAATTCACCATCCCCCAAAATTCCTGCAACGCTTTCACTGTCTGTGGCTGGGGAAACTCAGCCACCGTGCGCACTTTTGCCGGCAGAGGAACTGCTCCCTCTGGTGAGACACGGTGCCCCAGAAAATCAATTTGCGCTGCGCCAAACTGGCACTTGGCTGGGTTGATTATCAACCCGTGTGCTTCCAACTTTTGAAAAACTGTAGTGAGGTGTTTCTCGTGTTCCTCCTCTGAGGCGCTGGCTACTAAAATATCGTCCAAGTAGACAAAAACAAACGGAAGGTCACGCAGCACTGTGTCCATCATCCGTTGAAAGGTTTGCGCGGCGCCTTTAAGGCCAAAAGGCATGCGTAAAAACTCAAAAAGTCCGAACGGGGTTATTACCGCTGTTTTGGGAATATCCTCTGGTCGAACCGGGACCTGATGATAACCGCGGACCAGGTCTATTTTAGAAAAATTGCGCGCTTTTGCCAGGTGCACTGAGAAATCCTGGATATGCGGGATCGGGTAGCGATCCTGAGCTGTAGCATTGTTCAACCTGCGATAATCACCGCAAGGTCTCCACGAGCCGTCAGCTTTAGGCACCATATGCAGGGGAGAAGCCCAAGCGGACTTCGAGCGGCGAATTATGCCCAACCTTTCCAGGTTGGCGAACTCCTCCTGTGCCACGGAGAGCTTAGCTGCATCCAAGCGCCGAGCTTTAGCAAAAACTGGTGGGCCACTCGTGGTTATGAAGTGCTCCACCCCATGTTTCGCCACCTTAGCTGAAAAAGTGGGAACTGTGAGTGCTGGAAACTGTTGTAGAAGGGTGTGAAACTTACCACCTGCTGCGGCGACGTTGGTCTGTACTGGCGGCGGGCACACCCGAGCTGCACAAGGGATAGAACAGAAAGAGAGTGCATTTACTAGGCGTTTGTTGGCCAGATCAACTAACAAACCATGTGAACACAGAAAATCAGCACCTAACATATTGAAGCTCACTGCCGCTACGATGAAGGTCCACTCGTAAGCGCGGCCGTGGAAGGACAGAGACAAGGTTCTCTCTCCGTATGTCTTGATGCTGGAGCCGTTGGCCGCTGTTGCTCCGTCTCCGCGGGGTCCAGCCACCCAATCTGCATAAGTTGCAGTGATGAAGCTCCTCTGGGCTCCGGTGTCCACGAGGAATTGCCGCCCGGAGCCCGCATCTGTCAAATAAAGCAGCTTGGTCCGTTCGGTGAGAGTGGAAGCTGCTAACGACTCCCAGCCCGGTCGTTTCCCCGCCTTTTGAAACTGTACGGCGGGATGCATCTGTGCGCCTTCTCGGCGAAGCGACGGTGATAATAGCAGGGGTTGTCATGCCCCCTGGCTCGGGATCTCGTCGCCGCCGTCGTTGCTGGGGTGGGATCTGCTGCCTCTGGCTCCACACTGCCCCCGGCCGTCGTGCCGAGGTCTGCCGCTGCCACGGAGGTCTCTTGCTCGTCGCAGGCGTTGAGGAGCCGCTCCGCCTCCTGGGCCAGCTCGCGGAAGTCCTGCTGGTTCACACACCGTCTGCTGGACAGGGAACCTCTCGTGTGCGCTGGGAGGGTTCTCAGGAAAATATGCTTGAAAAGGAACGCGTCGTTGTCCGTCCCGATCATCTGTAGCATGTCCTCCATGAGGACAGTCGGCCTGCGTCCACCTCTGTCGCGCAGGTCCAGTAGCTGCCTGGCTCTTGCCTCCGCCGACGGCACGAAGCTCCTGATGAGGGTGGCTTTCAGCGCGTCGTATTTGCCGGCAGCGGGTGGTTGCTGCACCAGGCTCCGCACACACCGAGCCATGCGGCTGTCGAGCGTCGCAATGACATTATGGAATTTAATGTCATCCGCTGAAACTCCCCCGAGCAGGAACCGCGACTCCACATGCTGGAACCACGAGTGCAGGTCGTTTTGCCAGAACTCGGGGAGCTTAATCGAGTCTTGTGCCCCTGCTGGCATTCCCCGGTGAATCCGGGTCTGAGTGGCTGTCTCCCAGCTCTTCCATATCGATCACGAGGCTGTCCTCCAGCCTCGGCGTGCTCAGATTCATGCGTAGGTCACCAATTGTAGGAGTCAAGAATTGAGGAAACTGGATGATTTTCCAGTATCTGCTTTAATTCCCATTCATCCTACGTCCTCTCTCGATCGGAGTGAAAAGAGACAGGACGCAGTCACACACATACATTTATACACTTATCTCAAACAATACATCACACAAAAGTCACAATACTCAGGTACATCCTCTCATCTGTAATAGAACACCCAGAGTCCTTCTGTTCTCCTCTCTGACCCCCAAAAGGTCAGGCCGGGTAATCTTCTCCTCTCTCCTGAGTCCCCAGGGGGTGCAGACACATCGTCCTCTTGAGGTGTGAAGTCAATACACATGGCTAGCTCAAAGTCTCTCTTGGCTGAATTCAGCCATCCACATGTGAGTCACATAAGTTGTAATTATGGGCTCCACATAAGATACCATTTTAGACAATGTAGATTTGTTTTTATAGAGGAGTGCGTCTTTAAGAACCGTTACAACAAAACTGTTTGTGACCTTAAAAATTGTGTGTGAACTGTTTTGCAGCGTTTTATGAACCGTGATGAAACCCAAAAAGTGCAGCGTTCTTGAACATTTATCAGCATTCGCTGCTCCATGAGATACTAGCTTGATTTTTGCTAAAATTTGTCAGAAAAGTTGGTGAATCCAAAAATCGCTACATTCGGCAGTATTCGCCACTCGGTGAGATACTGCCCTGAATGATCACCAAAGGGAAGTGATCTCTCAATGATCTCTCAATGATCTCTCAACGAGCGCTCAATGATCTCATCCATCTCCCAGTGATTGCTTAGCAGACTTACAGTGAACTCTATTGGTCTTTCATCGAACTCTCAGCGATGCCTCACTGATCTCTGTCATCTCTACTTCTGGGTGGAAAAATCTGGCATTCACTGAAAGACTGCTGAGAGATCATTGGGAAATCGATGAGATTGTTGAGCGCTCCTTGATCACTCAACAATCTTAGCGATCATTCAGTGAATGGAGGGTGTAATGTTTCTGTCCGTTCGAGCATCCGTTCATTTGACAACATGCTACAGCCACTATAATTTTGACATTTCAGATTGGATTGACTTCAAATTTATACAGAAGCTTTAACTCATCAATACCTTGGACTAGGGGTGGGCGATGTGGCCTAAATATATCAAAATATTTCTGTGAATTTTCACAATAATGATATTCTTCACAATATCACAAAATAAGTTTTTTTCTTTTTAATTTATAAAGAACATTTTCACAGGCTAGCGTTATTTACAGTACCTTTGTGGTGGACACAAGAGGACATGGCACTCCACCAAGGACAGGGTTGGTGGGGGAGAAGGTAGTCAGAAATGGTAATGGGGAAAAGGCGAGAAGAGCCAGCTAAGGGCGCCAGAGTGCTAGGGGGTATAAAGCCAAAGAAAGATGTGCCTTCCACCCCACTGTGCCAGGGTCACACCTGAGGACACAGGGGTGCGAATGTATTGTATCAAGACCTGCTTTGTGATGGTATGTTAATGTGTTTGCGGATGTGTGTGCATGTTTCACAGCTTGTATGCTAATGTGTTTACCCTGGCTGCCGGAGGCGGCAATAAAGTGTATAAGAGACTTTGCTCTGGCACTCAGATTCATTCTGTTATGTTTGATGGAGGAGAATAAAGTCGGTGTCGTCAGCTCGTGGTCTCATCTGATTCCTTCCTCCACACCTTCAACGTATTCATTATAAACAAAAACTCTCATTTCTCCAGTTTATAAACAGCAACTCAGCTTGAGTTTCAAGTATTTTTTTTTATTCAGTATTAAATATTATAAGAAAATAATCTAAGCTGCATATCTTAAGTGCACTTAGATGTCGGGGTTTTATGCTGAATCAGTTTACCTGCGTTAGACGTCTCCAGTGCACAAACATCTCCTGGGGCTTTTGGGCTTTTTGGCCAAATGGATGTTTTTTTTTATTTGTTTCCCTTTGGGTGGTTGAATAAAATCAGGCGGAAACGGAATGAAAATAGAACTCCTGACACTTCGATTGTCAACAACACTGCTCCAACACTGTAAAGGTGCAGAAAAAATACAGGCAGATTGTCCACATTGCTGCACTGTTTTTTATGCTACACTGGGATGTTGAAGATGGAACTTCCAGGCAGGAGGAGAAGAGGAAGCCCACAGAGAAGATTCACAGATGTAGTGAAGGAGGACATGGAGAGGGTTCATGTGAGAGAAGAGGATGTAAAGGACAGGGTGAGATGGAGGCAGATGATCCGCCCCTAAAGAGAGCAGCTGGAAGAAGAAGAAGATCAAAATGTATACCGATGTTATTGTGAATAATATGATGCGGCACACCCCAAGGTAGAGACCTTGAACACACTCAGTTTACAGACACATCGAATGAGGGGTTCCATTTATTTTGGGGAAGGGTCCTTTATGTTGTCACCACTCCAATTTCTACATTTCTGATCAGATTCACTTCACATTTATGCATCTAATCAGGGTTTCTATTTTTTTTTTTTTGGGGGGGGGGTACTTTTTCCACTCTGTTTTATGTTGTCACCAGTATAGCTTTTACATTTCTGATTGGCTCCCTGTTTTAACAGAAACTTTGACTCAAATGAGGAGTTCCATTTTTGTGGAGGGGAACTTATTTTTTTCTGTCCATTTTATGTTGATCAGAGTTCTCATTAGGGGCCCCTGATATGCAGATGGGCGGGGTATGTGAGCTTGTGCACTAAGTTTCCTTAATTGATTCAAAAATGGTTTTGTTTATAATGTGGGTTTGGGAAAAGTTGTGCTTTCTTGTGTGTGTGGGGGGGGGCAGCTGTTTTACACGGATATAAGACAGTGATGAAGAGCACTAAAGAGTATGGCTGTCTGAAAATCCATTACAGCGGCTCTGATGGTTTCATACTCTCTCTTTCAATCAACAGCCTCTCATTCTGTTCTCTATCTTCTCTAACTCCATGTCTGTCCCTTCTCATCCCTGTTCTCTGTATGTCTTAAGGTGTGTTCAGACCAAACACAAGTAAATTTAGTCTTGTGACCAGAATACATGTTAACTCAATATATTCACGTGAGTAAATTTATTCAAGTGAATTTAGTTTACACCTGCAAAAATATTGAATTAACGTGTACCCTGGTCGCAGGACTAAATTTACTTGCATTTGGTCTAAACGCACCTTTACCCTTTTTTCCATCTGACCAATCTCCCTGTAGAGTGATTTAATTTCACAGGATGCTTCCCTGTCCATCAAATCTCATGTGACTGGTTGGACTGGAGTTTCAAAATCACTTCAGTTTTCTGTCAGTGGGTCTTTTTGATGTTTTATTTGAGGCTCTCTCTGCCATTGCCGGACAGCGTTTAGCCAAATAAAACAAAATCTGCCTATTTCTCATTGGGAATCAGGCCTGGGGTCTGTGGCATTCATTTTGTCTATTTTTAGTGGTCAGTCTCCCTTGGCTTTATTGGCTGAATATTACGCTTTGCCTGCTCAGGATGCAAACAAACATTGGAGCTGAAATGTCACTGAATGCAGTCACATTGTTTTGATCTTCTCTTCGAAAGGTTTTCGTTCAGCATTACTTAGTATTTATTTATTTAGGCAAGCAGGCAATACATGTGTGAGACCAAGATGAAGAGAGATTATATTTCAGTTCTTTTACATGCTGTATGTTTTCATTTTGAGAGAAATACTTAAACAGCCATTCTCAGATTCCTTGAATATATTTTTAAGATTATAAATGTGATCATCATGTGTGGACAGTAAATACAGCATAAAGACAAAGGTACTACATGATTTTGATGAGACTAAAGGTCATTGGAATAAATCCAAGGTTTAAAAATTAAATGACATAAAATCAGGACCTTTCTAGCTTTTGGGGGCCCCGTACAAGATTGGGTTTGGACTGCCCTATTTTTGTTATGGGAAAGAGATTAAGCACTTAAAAATGAGGAGAAAAAAATCTTCTCCTCCCAATAAAAATAGGGAAAAAAATTTAGAATAAAAAAAATTCAAGACCATCACACTGTGCACAGGGGCCCCACAAGGGTGTGTGCTCAGTCTGATGCGTTTCGCCCTGCTGACCCATGACTGTGTACCAGCCTGACTGCACCAACCACATCATCAAGTTTGCGGATGACACGACGGTGGTGGGCCTCATCACCAACAATGAGAGGCCAACTACAGAAAAGAGGTGAGCCAACTGGTCCAGTGGTGTAAAGACAATAATCTCTTCCTGAACGTGGGAAAAACCAAGGAGATTGTGGTTAACTTCAGGAGAGGACACACACAGCATTCTCCTCTGATCATCGATGGAGCAGCACCAAGTTCCTGGGGATACACATCTCTGAGGACCTCTCCTGGTCCAACAACACCACATCACTGGCCAAGAAGGCTCAAACGTGCCTCTTTTTCCTTTGCAAACTGAGGAGAGTACAAGTCCCACCCCCCATCATGTACTCATTCTACCGGGGCATCATTGAGAGCATCCTCATCAGCTGCATCACGGTGTGGTATGGAAGCTGCACCACCTCCTGCCAGAAGACACTACAACAGACAGTGAAAGCAGCCAGCAAGATCATCGGTGCCCTTCTGCCCTCCCTCTTCCCCGGACATCTACCTCACCTGCAGAGCCATCAACACTGCAGTTGACACCTCCACCCCTCACACCCCCTCTTCAGCCCTCTGCCCTTGGGGAAAAGGTACCGGGCCTGCTCCACAACTGCTAAACAGCTTTGTTCACCAGGCCATCAGGACCCTGAATTCGTCCTACCCCCCCCTCCCCCGGACTTTAACACATTCACCCACACAATAACTACCTCAGCTGTTTGCACAGAAAGACGTGGCACACCAACAGTAATACATCTGCTGCTGTATGTCTCTGCACTATACTGCAACCATTTGCACAAATGTCATACCTGCTGCTGTCTGGTATTGCAATATTGATCATGTGCAGTCCAATCTGTCACTGTCTGCACCTACACTACCGCATTGAACTTGCAATTATGGGTATTACGACTCCACTTTTTCTGTATATAGGATTGCTGGGTTTTATCTTTATTTGCACTACGGGTAGCATTACTATACATAGACTGCTTTTGTTGTTTTTCATCCTTATTCCTTCTTATATATTGTGCACACCACTAAGAGAGAGAGAAGCGGCATTTCAGTTCTCCTGTATATCCTGTCTGTATAGAAGTATTAACAAATAAAAATATTTGAATCTTGAAAATGACTAATATCCATATGAACGCTGCAGATTTGCAAGAAAAAAGTTGCAGATTTACCTGAAACAACTGGAAATTTATGTGAAAAGTTACAAATTTCAGAAAAAAGGAGCAAATTTATGAGGAAAAAAACATCAAATTTACAAGAACAAAGCTGCAAATTTGTGAGAAAAAAGTTGCAAATTGAGAACAAAAAATGTCACAAATTTACAATAAAAAGGCACAAAATTACGAAAGTTTGAAATTTATGAAGAAATTGGAAATTTATGATTGAAAAAGTAGCAAATTTGCAAGAAAAAAGTTGGAGATTTACAAGAAAAACTGCCAAATTTATGAGAAAAGTGTCACCATCTGAACACGGGGGATTTCACCATGCTCTGTCTCTTTGCCTTTTGGTTTTTCCTTACTGGTATAATTTTGCATTTTGGAATTCAACGCCTGTTATGTTTTTTAGTTTGTTTTCACATATTCGGTACTGCTTCCTTGTATGATTTATTTTCCTGTTAACGTTCAGTGTAGTTTTGTTCTTATTTTCCACTTTATTTTTGCCGGTGTCTTCTCTTTTCTTTCTCCCTGAGGAGTTGCAGTTGTCAGGAGCACTTCTGGGTTTTTCCCTGGTGGTGGGCAGTGCTCCTTTCAAACCGTCAGCTCCGTCTCATGACTCACAGCTGATTGTCATTTTCTCCCCAGCCCGCTCATGTGATTTGCACCTGTCATCATTTCTTTCATTTGTGTTTAGCCGTATTTAAGGGCCATTATGTTCATTCCTCCTTGCCAGAATCTTAAGTTCTCAACCCTCATCTCTACCAGAACCCAGCCCTTGTTCTGGTGTGATAAATTGTAAGTTTACTTTGCTTGTCTTTTTGGATCTTGTGTTTGAGCACGTTTTTTTTGTTTGCTTTCTTAATAAATTCACAAACTGCAGTCCTGCGTGTGGGTCTCTCCTCTCTGCCCCAAGGGGCAATTCATGACAAAAAGTTGCAAATTTCAGAAAAAAGGAGCAAATTTATGAGGGAAAAAAAATCAAAAATATGCATGAATAAAGGTAAAAATCTATGAGAAAAAGTTGCAAATTTAAAACAAAAGAATCACAAATTTACAATAAAATGGCACAAATTTACGAGACAAAAGTTTCAAATTTATGAAGAAAAACTGGAAATTTATGATGAAAAAGTACCAAATTTGCGAGAAAAAAGTTGCAGATTTACAAGAAAAAGTCATAAATTTATGAGAAAAGTTGTAAATTTCAGAAAAAGGAGCAAATTTATAAGAAAAAAGTTGTACATTTCCAGAAGTCACAAATTTACAATAAAAAGTTGCAAATTCACAACAAAAAAATAACAAATTTTTGAAAAAAGTTGCAATTTAAAACAAAAAAATCATAAATTTACAATAATAAAGGCACAACTTTACAAAAGTTTCAAATTTATGAAAAAAATTGGAAATTTATGATGGAAAAATTAGCAAATTTGCAAGAAAAAAGTTGGAGATTTACAAGAAAAAGTCCCAAATTTATGAGAAAAGTTGCAAATTTCAGCAAAAAAGTAAATTTATGAGGGAAAAAATCTAAAATTTACAAGAAAAACTGGGTTTATTGGCAAAATGTTCAATTTTTCATGTTCTTGCAATAATCAGATTACCCAACAACAGTTTAAAACCCCTTACCATTCCAACCAGTGTCCAGCCAATGTAAAACGTCCCACAGGCGGGACACTGGAATGGTATGAAGTTACAGTTAAATAAAACTAATATTAGCTCAGTGATGCTCTGGGGCTGCTCCACTTCCTCTGGCACTGGAAACCTGCAGCGTGTGCCAGGCAAGATGGATTCTATCAAGTGTCAGGAAATCCTGGGAGAAAATGTCTTGCTGTCTGTGAGGAAGCTGAAGCTTGGTTATCATTGAACCTACCAGCAGGACAGTGAGCCCAAGCATACTGTTTCTCAAAGTCCACCAAGGTTTGGTTTCAGAAGAAGTCCTGGAAGATACTAGAGTGGCCATCACAGTCACCTGACTTGAACCCCATTGAAAATCTCCGGTGGGATTTGAAAAAGTCGGTTGCAGCACAAAACCCAAGAATATTAGTGAACTGGAGGACTTTGTCCATGAGGAACTGGCTAAGATTCCTCAGGAACGCTGCCAGAAGCTGTTGGGTGGCTGTGCCTAGTCAGCATGTCATAACAGCAAAAGGGTGCTCTACAAAGTACTAAGGAGACTTGTCATGAAGGGGCTGAATAATTTTGAGACTGCAGTAGTCATTAAAAGTGGCATTTTGAGTTGAATTTGGAGAAACCACTTGTAATATTTGCTGCAGGGAGTTCAATAATTTTGACTGTAAATGTGTGAAGTCCGATCTGTTTTTTATTTTTTTCCTTCATACTTTTTAGTGGAATCCCCGGACGGAAATGTGGCACCATCATCGTCAGAGCAGAAGAGCTGAGCAACTGCAGGGTAAGAGACTGTTTCATTCAGCTGTTGATCCATTTCTCATTTTCACACTTTCAGTTTTTAACCTTTAATCAGCTGGTTATTTCTTCCTGACCCATCTAGTAGTAGACACAGATTTAACTAAAAACTCAGACTGGTGGTAGGACCTTTCTGTATGTTAAAATGCACTTATTAAAAGTGAGCAAATAGGAGGTGCAGGAACCCAAGGTGAAGTGTTGGCTTAAATGTGTATGCACACTTTATAGCTAAATATAACATTCTCTAATCTATTATTCTGTGGTGTTTCCAACGGCATCCATAGAAACAAAAAGAAGTTGCTTAATTAAGATCTAGAACAAAGAGAACACTAAAAAAACCTACAGCAGTTTATGAAAAATAATACAGTAGATTTAAGATCATGCAAATTATGCAAAGTGTTAGGGTGTTCAGGGGAAGAATTATGCATTACAGCCTTGTTATCTTTGAGCATCTGAGTTGCTGAGGATGAATTTTTGATATGAGTTGATAAACAGGAGTACATCAGGACGTCCACAAAGACGCTCTGTTTCATAGTAAATGGAGCACCCCTCATTAAAACAAGAGGGACAAAAAGTCAGTGCAGGGATCCTAACCTGTTGTACCATAAGGTGTGTGATGACTTTTCGATACTAACATCAGCATGCATGCTACTTTTTTAGCATCTTCCTCCTAGCTCTCACTGATACTGTACAATACTTCCATAAAACCTTTAAAACACTTCAAAAGGCTGCTCAGCCTCGAAAACCCCCTTCACACTAGATGAAGACCCCGCTATGACCTGAGAAATCAGCCAGAATGTGGATGGTCTCTACAGGGTCTTGGTGAGGTCTTCGAAAGCGTATTAAGAATGTACATGTGATAGCATATTATAGAGTGTGGAGAGTACTGAACATGCACAAAACTTCTCTAGCAAGGTTGCAGTGTTTAATGAATTGTGGTGGCATCATGTCATTCAAGAATTTGAAGCAGGACTGATCACGCTGATAAACGCGGGAGTATGTTCGTGCTAGCATAGCTGCATCCTGACACGGTCTGAGGAGGACTGTGCCAGTGCATGTGTGGAACGTGGTGCACAGTGCATAGTAGATTTGTCAGAGGAACATGTTGCGGACATATGACAGTCCTTCCAAGATTTTGTGATGTTGCGATCGCACCAACTCACGCAAATTCAACCATCCATCCGTCTATCCATCCATCCATCCATCTTCTACTGCTTTTCTGGAGGTCTGGGTCACGGAGGCAGCAGTTCAAGCAGATAAGTCCAGACTTCCCTCTCCCCAGCCACCTGCTCCAGCTCTTCAGAGAGGATACCAAGGCATTCCCAGACCAGCTGAGAGACATAGTCTCTCCACCAAGTCCTGGGTCTGCCCCAGGGTCTCCTCCCAGTGGGACGTGCCCGAAACACCTCAAGTGGGAGGCGTCCAGGAGTCATCCTAATCAGATGCCCATACCACCTCAACTGACTCCTTTCAATGTGCAGGAGCAGCGGTTCTACTCTGAGCCTCTCCCGGATGACTGAGCTCCTGACCCTGTCTCTAAGGGTGAGTCCAGCAATCCTACGGAGAAAGCTCATTTCAGCTGCTTTTATCCGCGATCTCGTTCTTTCGGTCATTACCCAAAGCTCATTACCATAGGTGAGGAGAGGAACGTAGATTGACTGGTAAATCGACAGCTTTGCCTTAGAACTAAGCTCCCTCTTCACCACAACAGACCGGTACAACGTCCGCATCACTGCAGATGCTGCTCCAATCCGTCTGTCAATCTCTCGCTCCATTCTCCCCTCACTTGTGAATAAGACCCCAAGATACTTAAACTCCTCCACTTGGGGCAGGAGCCTGTCCCCAACCCAGAGAGGACAATCCACCTTTTTCCGGCTGAGGACCATGGACTCAGACTTGGAGGTGCTGATTCTCATCCCAGCCGCTTCACACTCAGCGACAAACCATCCCAGCAAGAACTGTAGGTCATTGCTGGATGAAGCCAACAGGACAACATCATCTGCAAACAACAGGGATGAGATCCTGTGGTCACCAAGCATGACACCCTCCGTTCCCTGGCTGCGCCTAGAAATCCTGTCCATAAAAATTATGAACAGGATCGGTGACAAATGGCAGCCCTGGCGGAGTCCAACTCTCACTGGGAATGAGTCTGACCGAGTGTTGGCAATACGAACCAAACTCTCACAACGGTCGTACAGAGACCGAATAGCTCGTAACAACAAGCCCGATACCCCATACTCCCGAAGCACCTCCCACAAAAAACCACAAGGGACACGGTCGAATGCCTTCTAAAAGTCCACAAAACACATGTAAACTGGTTGGGAAAACTCCCACGAATCCTCGAGAATTCTCAAGAGGGTAAAGAGCTGGTCCGATGTGCCACGGCCAGGATGAAAACCACATTGCTCCTCCTGAATCCGAGGTTCGACCAACGGCCGGACTCTCCTCTCCAGTACCTTGGCATAGACCTTCCCAGGGAGGCTGAGGAGTGTGATCCCTCTAAAGTTGGAGCACACTCTCCGGTCCCCTTTTTTGAAGAGAGGAACCACCACCCCGGTTTGCCATGACAAAAGCACTGTCCCCGACTTCCAAGCAATGTTGCAGAGTCGTGTCAACCATGACAGCCCTACAACATCCAGGGCCTTGAGGTACTTAGGGCGAATCTCGTCCATCCCCGGGGCCCGGCCACCAAGGAGATTTTTAACCACCTTGGCGACCTCAGCCCCTGTGATAGGCGAGTCATCCCCCTCATCCACAAGCCCTGCTTCCTATGTGGAAGGCGTATCAGTGGGATTGAGGAGATCCTCAAAGTATTCCTTCCACCGCCCGACGATATCCCCAGTCGAAGTCAGCAGCGCCCCATCCGCACCATACACGGTGTGGACAGGGAGCTGCTTCCCCCTCCTGAGCCGCCGGACAGTTTGCCAGAATCTCTTCGAGGCCGACCGAAAGTCTTGTTCCATGGCCTCACCGAACTCCTCCCATACCCGGGTTTTTTTCTTGAGCAACAACCCGAGCTGCACTCCGCTTGGCCTGCCGGTACACCTCAGCTGCTTCGGGAGTCCCACAAGCCAACCAAGCCTGATAGGACTCCTTCTTCAGCTTAATGGCCCACCTCACCACTGATGTCCACCACTTGGTTCGGGGGTTGCCACCACGAGATGCACTGACCATCTTGCGGCCGCAGCTCTGGGCCACCGCTTCAACAATAGAAGTGGAGAACATGGCCCATTCAGACTCCATGTCTCCAGACTCCCTCGGAATGTGGTCATAGTTCTTCCGGAGGTGGGAGTTGAAGACCTCCCGGACAGGGGCCTCAGCCAGGCGTTCCCAGCACACCCTCACTATACGTTTTGGTCTACCAGGTCTGAATGGCATCCTCCCCTGCCATCGGATCCAACTCACCACCAGGTGGTGATCAGTTGACAGCTCTGCACCTCTCTTTACTCGAGTGTCCAAGATATACGGTCACAGGTCTGATGACACTATTATATAATCGATCATCGACCTGCGACCTAGGGTGTCCTGGTGCCAGGTACACATATGGACACCCTTCTGTCTGTTGGATCGTTCTTAGTCTGACCCTTCACCCAGGACCAGTTTGTCTTGGGTGACCCTATCAGAGGCAAATTGCCCCGAATAACATAGCTCCTGGGATCACTGCGGCACGCAAACCCCTCCACCACGATAAGGTGATGATCCGTGAGGGGCAAATTCAACCAATGTCCACAAATTGCGCACAGCCCTGCAACTTTGTCCAATCACCGCAACTTTCCGGCAATTTTGGCCGATCATCGTCATCTTCTGCAAATTTCACCAATCAAATTTGTTCCCAAGTAGTGCTAAGACATGTACGTCATCGGTTTAACCAATCAAATGCATCGCCACGCTCACTTCCTTGTTTAAAGTGAGTATGAATGGAATACATTAGCAATAAACAGAGGAGCCTAGCTGTCTCCCGGAACTCACCTTAATAGGCCAGAGCCTCAGTATCACAGGAGGAAACATGATATCGTCGTCGGCCTCCGTCAGTCTATGATGACCATGGAAGAGAATTCTAAACGTCTACTCTGCTGGAACAGCACCGCCTGTGGCTGAGCAAGCCGATGCGCGAATGGCAGTCCCTGTCACACAGGTCGCACTTGTGGGTGGTCTCCATGCTGCTGGGTCTGTGGTGGTTCTTCCTGCGGGTCCTTTTTTCATCTGCTGCAGCAGTCAGTCTCTCTTCACCCGCCTTGAGCTGTCTGGTCAGGGTGCCTCTCCATTTGGAGCGGTCCGTTGCAAGGTCCTCCCAGCGCTCTGTGTTGATCTCCAGTGCCTTCATGTCTCTCTTGCAGACGTCTCTAAAGCGCAGCTGTGGGCGGCCAACGTCTCTCCTGCCAGTTGCCAGTTCTCCGTAGAGGACGTCTTTGGGGATTCTGCCATCCTCCATACGGGGAACGTGGCCTAGCCAGCGGAGCCTGCGCTGCCTGAGTAGAGTGAACATGGAGGGAAGGCCGGCGCGGGACAGAACTTCTGTGTTGGGCACTTTGTCCTGCCAGGATATGTCCAGGATGTGGCGAATGCAGCGCAAGTGGAAGGAGTTCAGTCTCTTTTCCTGCCGGGCGTATGTTGTCCACATCTCACTCCCATAGAGCAGTGTGCTGATGACACAGGCGTTGTACACTTCCATCTTTGTCTTGACAGAGAGTTTGGGATTCTCCCACACTCGTGTGGTGAGGCGAGCGAGTGTGAAAGCTGATTTTCCAATCCTCTTGTTGATCTCTGTATCAAGGGAGAGGTTGTTGCTGATCGTGGACCCCAGGTACGTGAACTGATTCACAACCTCCAACTCGTAGTCGTCGATGGTGATGGTTGGTGGTGCTTCTGTGCCTTGCGCCAAGACATTAGTCTTCTTCAGGCTGATGGTAAGCCCGAAGTCCTTGCATGCCTGGGAGAAGCGGTCCATCAGGGTCTGAAGCTCCTGCTGTGTGTGGGTTGCGACTGCAGTGTCGTCTGCGAACAGCATGTCTCTGATTAGAGCCTCGCGTACTTTGGTTCTGGCTTTCAGGCGGGCGAGGTTGAAAAGCCTGCCGTCAGATCTTGTGTGCAGGTAGATTCCCTCTGTTGCTGTGCTGAAGGCATGCCTCAGGAGCATAGCAAAGAAAATCCCAAAGAGGGTTGGCGCAAGTACACAGCCCTGTTTCACTCCGCTGCGTATGTTGAATGGCTCTGAGACGTTGCCGTCGTGCTGCACTATCCCCTGCATGTTGGTGTGAAACGATTCAATGAGGCTTTGCAACTTTGGTGGGCATCCTATCTTTGGCAGGATCTTGAAAAGGCCCTCTCTGCTGACCAGATCGAACGCTTTGGTGAGGTCGATGAAGGCGACGTACAGGGGCATGTTCTGTTCTCTGCATTTCTCCTGGAGTTGGCGGATGGAGAATATCATGTCTACCGTCGATCGCTCAGCACGGAAGCCACACTGACACTCGGGGTAGACATGTTCGGCAAGCTTCTGTAGACGAACGAGAACAACTCGTGCGTAGACTTTGCCAACAACGCTGAGGAGGGAGATACCCCTGTAGTTGTTGCAGTCGCTTCTCTCCCCTTTGTTTTTGTAGAGTGTGATGATCTTGGCGTCCCTCATGTCCTGTGGTACGGCACCTTCCTTCCAACACTGGCAGAGGACGTCATGCAATGGCAGCAGTAGGGCGGTCTTGCAGTGCTTGATCAGGTCAGGGGGTGTGCCGTCATTGCCGGGTGCCTTGCCAGTGGCCAAGCTATCAATGGCCTTGCTGAGTTCGTCGATGGTTGGCTCGGCGTCAAGTTCGTCCATGGATGGCAGGCAGTCGATGGCATCAAGGGCTGACGGTGTCACGGTGTTCTGTCTGGAGTAGAGGTTGGAGTAGTGTTCCACCCATCTCTCCATCTGCTTGTTCTTTTCTGGGATCATCTCCCCAGTGGAGGATTTGAGGGGGGCCGTCTTGCTCTGAGCCGGACCAAGTGCTTTCTTGATGCCATCGTACATGCCACGGATGTTCCCTGTTATGGCAGCGGTTTGAATGTCTTGGCTGAGCTGAGTCCAGTACTTGTTGGCACAGCGCCGAGCAGTCTGCTGAACTTTGCTTCTCGCAGCCCTGAGAATCTGGAGATTCTTCTCGTTTGGGTACTTCTTGTACTCAGCAAGTGCTGAGCGCTTGGCTTCAATGACAGGGGTCATCTCGGTCAACTTGGCATCAAACCAGTCCTGTGACTTCAAGGTCTTCCTCCCAAAGGTAGCCAAGGCTGTACGGCGGATGGTGTTTCGCAGCTTTTCCCACTTCTGCTTTGCAGATTCTCCTTCTTGTGGTACACCAAGTTCCTTTTCAAAGACGGAGGCAAACTGCTTAACAAGTTCTGGTTGAGCCATCTTGCTGGTGTCAATCCGTGCCTTTCCAGGCTGTCTAGCACGATGGAATTTCTTCAGCTGCAGCTTGACCTTGCAACACACCAATGAATGGTCTGTGTTGCAATCTGCACTCTGGAACGAACGGGTGATTAGCACGTTCTTCAGTGAGGTGCGCCTGGTCAGGATCAAGTCCAGCTGGTGCCAGTGCTTTGAGCACGGATGTTGCCAGGAAACCTTGTGTTGGGGCTTGGTGTTGAAGAACGAGTTTGTGATGCACAGATCGTGATATGTGCAGAACTCGAGCAGCCGCTGTCCGTTGTCGTTCATTCTGCCCACGCCAAAAGGTCCAAAACAGGAGGGCCAGGAGTCGTGGTCAACACCCACTCTGGCATTGAAGTCTCCAAGGAGAATGAGTTGTTCAGAGTTGGGGATGATCCTGACAGTTGTTGCGAGATTCTCGTAGAACTCGTCTTTTGCCTCTGGTGTGGCTGTCAGTGTTGGGGCATACACACTGACGAGGGTGACTGGGCCTTGAGTGGTGTTCAGGCGGAGGGTGAGGAGTCGTGCAGAGCCAGTGCTGCCCGGTTCCACCATCTTCAGCAAGGTGTTCTTCACTGCGAAGCCCACTCCGTGTTCCCTGTGTTCGTCACTGCCCTTTCCCTGCCAGTAGAACGTGTAGTCCTTCTCTCTCAGTGTGCCTGCGTCAGCCAACCGTGTTTGCTGGAGAGTGGCGATATCCACTCCCAGTCTCTTCAGCTCATTATTGATGATGGCAGTCTTCCTGGTGTCGTTGATGTCCTTGAGGTTAGCAGCGAGTCCTGTCATTATAGTGCGGATGTTCCAAGTTCCCAGTTTTAGAGTTGGTCTTTTTTGTTTTATTGTCTTGCCTGGTGCGAAGGTTCTCAGCCTGCTGTTCGGACTTCTCCTCATCCCCATGCACCCAATGAGGAAAGCAAGCTGTGGCGGGACAACACCTTATTGGCTGGGGGCTGCCCAGCTTGAGGCGGGCAGTAGCTGTCCAGTGAGATCCGATGATCCCTCCCACCGTCAGGAACATCCCCTGGCGCCGCGCTCCACGCCAATTGAGCGGTGGCTTATAACCGGTAACTGTCATTCCCCGTGTTTTGTCTACGCCAAAGGCGAAGCTGGAGTGTCCTTTCCAGTGATCCGGTGTTCTACCTTCCAGCGTTGGGCGTTGGTAGGATTCAAGCCTGGGCAGGAAGATATGGAGGACAAGATGTTGCCCATGCAGCATGTCCCCCCTCTCCACGTCACTGATGAATCCAAAGGAACAGCAGGGATGCTACAGTTTGGCACCAGCGCCGTTGCAGGAGCTGCCAGAATGATGTTGAGCACAACATAGAACTGCCTTAGGGGCTCCGACTCCGGATTTTTCCTCAGGGTTGACTCCCGAAGCCTTTTCCGTGACCATGTATGCCGCAAGGCAGCGGAGGTTTGAAATCAGGGTTTACCTTCCCCTAGATGGGCTACCTTCCCAGGTTGACGAGCCACCATCTACCCGAAGCATCTGGTTTTAAGGCGCCAGAGATCCGCCCTCACCCCTTCTCCTATTAGTAAAAGCAGTTCCGCCGGGCTTAGAGACTAAACCACACGGGCAGGCTAGGAGTTGGACTTAGACAGGGACACAGTGTAATATTAATTGATGAAATAAGGAAATCTTCCACAGCTCCCACAACTTTTAGTGAAAAAAAACCCTCTAGAAACACTGCAACTCTTATTACAAATTCTTTACAAAAACTCTCGCAAATTAAGGGTTTTTAGGCCATGACAATCATAAAAACAGCCCGCGAAATCCTGGAGATGCTGATACAGAGCGCATTGGGGGCATGGGAGAGTATCTGTGGGATGTGGAAAATGGCAACAATTAAAATGGAAAAAAGCGACTTCCGGTTATGGCGGCCACCTAGAAGGACACGTATCACTCTGCTCTGCTCCTAGAGATAAATATTCGGCAAATAACTCTCTCATTTGGAACAGAATTTTTCCCAGCGTTTGGGCGAGGATATGCCGGTGAAGCCTAAGGCTGGGAAATCAGGTGGGGGAAAAATTGAACCGCCGAAGCAGTCCAAATTAACGGACTTTCACGTCTGTGGCGCAGCAGGAAAAGCTGCGGATATGGCGGATGAAACTAGCGGTGGTGCGGTAACTGCTGATGATGGCGGCAAAGGTGCAGTGCTGGCTGCCATTAGCTCAATGAGAGCAGACTTTTCCGCTAAACTTGATGGGATTATGGCAGCGTTGGATGCAATGAGAAAGGAATTGGGTGACTGCGTGGAGCGAGTGACGCAGGTGGAGCTTCGTGTTTCCAGTGCGGAGGATGAAATCGGCGGACTTCAATTAAAGGTGCGCACTTTGGAAAAAAAAAATAAATGTCTGGAAAATAATGTCCTGGACTTGGAGTCCTGGTCGAGACGGAACAACCTGAGGCTGGTGGGTCTACCGGAGGGAGCCGAAGGTCGTGATTCATGCTCCTTTTTGGAGGGGTGGATCCCGGAGGCGCTGAACAACGCGGAGCTAAATTCATCAGTCGTCTTGGAAAGCGCCCACCGAATTGGCCCACCGAGAGGTAACAAGGCAGCACCGAGGACGCTAATTATGAAGTTTCTCAGCTACAGAGACAGGATGACGATCTCCAACGCGGTGCGGGCCAAAGGAGAAATTAAATACCAAGATCAACAGGTGCGGTTCTACCCAGATTTGGCCTCAGGAATCCAACAATTAAGGAAGCAGTTTGACCCCATCCGTAAAGAACTGCGCAACCTTGGGATTCGTCATGGAGTGATTTACCCTGCAAGACTTCTGGTCACATATGAGGGCAGAACACACATCTTCAAGACCCCTGAGGAGGTGCAGGAGCTCATCAAGAAGATCCAGGAAGAGACTGGTGGGAGCTAAGCATGAACAGAATATAGGGTAGAATATTTAAGCATTTACATAGGCATTTAACTGATTTGAAGCATAGAGCAAGATTACAAAATATAGATTGTATTACATATTAAATTAAAAAAAAAACTAAGATGTACAAAATTGCTATAAAATTTTGGAGTTAAATTGGAAAATTACAGAAGAGAGTTAATGTTACGTTATTAAAAGCAGTAGAGTTAGGGTGATTGGGAGGACGAAGAAGGAGTGGCTTTGGCTGATCCTCGTGGGTGTGGAGCGGTCGATGGCTATAGCGGGAGACGGAATTTTTTTTTTGATTTTGGGGGGTTTACCACGAAGGTGGGAAGGGGGAATTTGTTTGTGTGTAGTTTGTAGGATGAATGTTCAACCACTCATGTTTTTGCTTCTCTGTATGAGCATGTTTATATTGCGAGGTAATCCTAAACCCCCTATTGATCATAGACCAAAGCATTAATCTTAATTTAACTTCATGGAATTGCAGAGGTCTACAAAATTTTAAAAAAACTTAAACAAGTTATGAATAAAATAAAAGACATAGGTTCAAAAATTGTGTTTTTACAAGAAACCCATCTAATAAACTAATCTACTAATAGAGGAGGATGTAAAAAGAATTAGGAGAAGATGGCAAGGAAGTGTGTTCACCTCATCATTTTCATCCCGAGCCAGGGGAGTTATGACTCTCATACATAAATCAGTCCCATTTCAAGTGAAAAATGTAACTGGAGACAAATTTGGAAGATATCTAATTATTCAAGGAGCTTTGCTATTAGAAAACATAAATTTGGTGAACTTATACGGTCCCAACATAGATGATCAAAAGTTCTTTGCTAATTTATTTCTTATCTTATCATTACTTACAGGGCAACATATAATAGCAGGGGATTTTAATTGTACATTGAATCCCGGTATAGACAGATCAACAGGACTGGACTGTACACACAATGGATGCAGGATGATCATTAAGCATTCTATGAAAGAATTGAGATTGCTGGATATATGGAGAGAAATGAAACCACAAGTTAAAGCCTACTCTTGTTATTCTAATACCTACAAGTCACTCTCACGTATTGACTATTTTTTGATCTCCACAGAATTAAGGTCCAAGATTCAAAACTGCTTTTATGATAATATTGTGATCTCTGATCATGCACCCTGTTGTCTCATATATGTAGATAAGAAATTGACAAAGGAGCCAGGTAGGTGGCAATTTCAGCATAAATGGCTTCAGGATGAGGAATTTGTTAAGTACATAGAAAAACAGATAGATGAGTTCTTCGATATTAATACTACACAAACATCAGCATGTATAAAGTGGGAGGCTTTCAAAGCTTTTATTAGGGGACATATTATTAGTTATACAGGTTCAAAATCTAAGAAGACTCGAGAGGAGAGAGTCCAACTGGAACACAAATTAAAAATTCTTGAAGAAAAAGTGTATGCAGGAAGTGACTCAAAGTTAGAGAACGAATTAATAATTCTGAGAGCTGAATATGACAAAAAATCAGCGAATAGAGCTGCCTCGAGTCTTCTAAGATTGAAGCAATCTTTTTATGAACAAGGTGAAAAATCAGGAAAATTATTGGCATGGCAGATTAAACAATTAGAATCTAAAACACCAATAACCAGTATTATAAGTAATGGACAGGTAGTTGTAGATCCTTTAGAAATTAATAGAGCCTTTAGAGATTACTATGAAAAATTATATGATACAAAAAATGAAACTGACTTAACAAAACTAAATGGGTTTTGGGACGGATTATCTATACCGTGTATTCCAAATGAAAACAGGGAGATACTGGAGTCTAAAATTAGTCAAGAAGAAGTTGGGCTAGCCATTGATAATATGAAATCAGGAAAAAGTGCAGGACCAGATGGTCTTCCAGTTGACCTTTATAAAAAATTTAAGAATAAATTAATAAAACCTTTTTTGGAAATGGTTTTAGAAGCATTTCAAAATAGTAATTTACCATCATACATGAATAATGCCTTAATTATACTGTTGCCAAAACCAGGTAAACCCTCTAATAAATGTGAAAATATGAGACCAATAAGCCTATTAAATGCTGACCTTAAGATAATCTGTAAAATTTTAGCCAGACGAATACAAGAAATATTACCAAATATTATTAACCGAGATTAGAATGGCTTTATAAAGGGAAGACAAGGCTTCCATAATGTAAGAAGATTTTTCAATATTATTTACTCTAATAAAGAAGCACCGGATACAGCTCTCCTATCATTGGACGCCGAAAAGGCCTTTGATAGGGTCGAATGGCCCTTTCTTTTTGAAGTCTTACAAAGGTTTGGATTTGGAAATAATTTCATAAAATGAGTTCAGATAATATATAATAATGCTACAGCAGAAATCCTAACAAACAGCAATATCTCAAAATCAATAAAAATCAATAGAGGATGTCGACAAGGCTGTCCACTTTCACCTTTACTGTTCACTATGGCAATTGAACCTTTAGCGATGGCAGTACGTTTACATCCGCAATTATATGGAATTAAGGTTGGACCAACAGAACATAAAATCTCCCTGTATGCCGATGACATAATTTTGTTTATGTCGAATCTTAAAAAATCAATTCCGACCTTGTTGAATTTAATAAAGAATTTTGGGGAAATATCAGGATATAAAATAAATAAAACTAAATCTTCAATATTAATGCTAAATGAGTCCCAGAGAAAGCACCCAGCTTCTGAGGTAAATCAATTCAATGTTGTAAATCAGTTTAAATATTTAGGAATTCAAATTGTGCCCAAGCTGGAATCAGTCGCCAGCGCCAACTACGAAGCCTTAATGACAGACATTAATGAGTTAATTCAGAGATGGATGTCACTACCAATGTCGATGATTGGGAGAATTAATATACTTAAAAGTAATATCTTACCCAAAATACTTTATTTATTTCAATACATTCCTTTACCACCACCTTCAGATCTATTCTCAAGAATTAAAAAAAAGTTAGTGGAGTTTATATGGAACAATAGGAAGGCTAGATTACGTCTGTCCTTACTATATTTACCATTTGATCGTGGAGGTCTGAAATGTCCAAACTTTATGTTGTATTACTGGTCAGCACAACTGAGGTCTATGACATATTATTTTTCATCAAATGATCTCCCTCACTGGACTGAAATGGAATCATACAATTTACCTTTACCTCTTCCCATATTCATATACTCAGACTCGGCAAAAAAATTACAGAAACAAGTTAAAAATCCATTTGTAAAACATATGATTAAAATATGGTGTGAAACTAAAAAATATTTAAAAGAACCACACTTACTGTCACAATTTAGTCCAATATGGGGTAATCAATATTTTAAACCAGGGAGAGCGGATGCTGTATTTAAAGTATGGAATTTAAAAGGGATCCAAAAAATTCAAGATTTATATTTGTCATGTTCAGATAACATAATGTCTTTTGGAGAGCTGAGGATCAAATTTAATCTTAATAGAACACATTTTTTTAAATATCTTCAGATTAGGAACTTTATTCGATCAAATCAAAACAATGCTCTCACTCGACCTATTTATTCATCCTTGGAAAAAATCTTGACGAAAGATAGTAAGAGAAAGGGTATTATTTCAGAGTTTTATAACTCATTGACATTATCTTCAAGTGAAAACTCACAGAAAAGACTGAATTATTGGAAAGAAGACCTGCAAACTGAAATCTACACCGGAGGAATTAAATAGATATAACAAAAACATACCAGATACATGCACAAAATGTATGGAAAGTAAAGGAACCTTATTTCATTGTTTATGGGAATGTAGGAAAATTAGAATGTTTTGGGAAGAGGTGAGGGGAACAATTGAAAAAATAATTTCAAAACAAATCATATTGAATCCTAAATTGTTTTTGTTGGGTCTGCATCCAGAAAAGCACAACTTTAATAAAAGTGAAAGAGCATTCATAGACCTCAGTTTGCTTAACGCCAAAAAATGTATTGCACTACTGTGGAAAAAGACTCATAGACCAGATGTGACTCAGTGGTTAAGACAGATGTTAACAAACCTTCCACTAGAAAGAATAACATACATACTGAAATCAAAGGAAACTGTGTTTGAGAATATATGGAGACCTTTTATTGATTATGTAAAGAATTTAAACATAACTTTTGAAGAAGAAGGTGAATGATGTGTGTGGACCTTATAAATTCCAAACTGGTGAATGTATAATATGTATACTTATGTAATGGATTGCCTAGACTAAACAGAGGAGCATTGTTGAAGACCTGTTCCTGTTAGTGGTTGTTGGTGTGTTTTAGTACATTTTTTTTTGTTACTTTAGTGTTCGTGTTTGATTGTTTGTGTTATGTTTGTAAAAAAGGTTCAATAAAAATATTGTGGGAAAAAAAAATGGAAAAAAGCACAGCAGCATCATTATTGCCTTTACACTGAAAGGGGTTTTACAATCTTTCCACAATCCAGCCACACCAGATAATTTCCATCACTTGTGTTATGATGGGCCTAACCTGGAACAGCTGCAGTAAAGGTTACTTTAGCACACACAACGCATACTTCCAAAGTTAGCAGTTAGCCGTTCATAGCAGCATGATAAGCCACATAGCTACAGTACATAAACACATTAAACAGGCAGATAAAAAACTAAATATTGTTCTTACCTATTCAAAGTTGGTTCCTAATCAGTTCGCTGTAAAACATCTGAATAACAGCAGCAACTTAAATTTTCTGTGTGCATCTTGCTTTTTCAAGTTGGCCTTGTGTTAACAGGATAAAACGGGATAATGGAATAAATATGCAACAGTGAAATATGTTGTGGAAACATGTTCCATATCAATAATAGGTCATACAAAAGAGCTAGAAAACATGCTTTAAATCCCATTGCTGCATATATTTTCAGTGTACTTTTTCCTCTTGAAAAATAAATGTTTGACCCACTTTATTTAGTTGTTGTAGGCATCTCACAATACCCCGTCCCACCATCACCACACACATAACATAAAACAGAAAAAATGTAGTTAAATCAGAGTTGTGAATGTATAATTCCTTGTCATCAGTGTATGTCCGCATCTTTGTTTCTTCCTCCCTCTTCAGGAGTCGGTGATGCTGCAGTTTTGCGGAAACAAGCTGGATAAGAAGGACTTCTTTGGAAAATCTGACCCGTTTCTCGTCTTTTACCGCAGCAACGAAGATGGGTCGTGAGTTTGCATGCAACTTTTTTTCTCCCTTTAATAATGGACAGTATTTCTGAGCATCCCTGAGCATGATTGCAGAAGCCCTAAAGGCTCATACAGAGGATATACAAAGAGGCTGCAGTTGTCTTTGATGTTACGCAATACTTGATGCTGTATGTGTGACTTACTGTATGTCTTCCATCTGTCAGACATAGAAAGCAAAAGATGTGGGGGAACTGAGCCGAGATGATAAAGACAGTTGACGGGGTGGGGGTGGGGGTGGGGGGGTAAAGAGCAAAAGGGTGGATAAGATGGAGTTAAAAGAAAACTGCGTGTGGAGGTTGCATTTTCTTTGCCCCGCAGATGCTTTTATTCAAGTCGACTTCAGAGTCTCACACTTAACACATTTTCTTTTAGTGCAGCTGGGTATTTACTGATGCAGCCTAAATGTTCCGCTGCGGGGTATAACAGCAGCACGCCACAGCTACAGAGAGCCAGCCTTTATTCCATGGAGGAAGGGAAAAAAGAAGACAAATTTGTTATTTCAGCCAAAGATTAAGTTTTAAGAAGCATTTTTCTATATTGATAACAGAGAGGTGCACTGGGGGGTTTTGTTTTAAAATTTGAGGTGGATTTGTCTTCTGCTAACAGCTCTGTGTGCCTCACAGGTATACCATCTGCCACAAAACAGAGGTGGTGAAGAACACTCTGGATCCAGTATGGCAGGCTTTTAAAATTCCTGTCAGGGCGCTGTGTAACGGAGACTATGACAGGTACAGTTGGAGACGGCATGGACACGAACACAGACACAGACATTTAACAAATGCTTTACAGCTAATTGGAAAGAAGAAGGATCATGTAAATGTTATGTGTTTAAATATAAACCTTAAATGCTCTCACAAGAATGTGGACTGGCAAACAAAACATGGGCATTAGTAAATGTGATGGCTGTGAGCAAAAAGATCCAGAACACAAACAAATGTATTTTTTATGACATTTACGTTAAATGTGGATAAATAGTAGATAAATACAGAAAGGAGTTGGATCTTAGACTCTAAGAGCCATATTACAATGACAAGGTCGGTTGATCAGTTGTCACTGACACAGAACGCGTTTATGGACATTTCCAAGTTCATTTCTTTATCACAATGGCATAAAACCGAACTTTCCACCAGCTCGTCACGCAAAGAGACCAGTCTAATCATTCAGAGGTGTGTTGTGGATAATCCAATCCAAAACACTCCTTCCCATTCCTTTAATGCAAAGAGGCGCAGTATGAAACATGGGGCCCCCTGAGGCAGACGTGTTTGCTTGTTCCGTTCTCGAATGCCGACTTTTTCTCCTTTTTTTGCATGTTTGCTGCTCTTTCTACAGTGCATAAAGGTTATGCACTGCTAACATACGACCGACGGACACTACTGGACATTGCCAAGACAAGCAGTCATACGGAATTTACTGGCTTCATACCACAATCATACCATGATCTACAATGCATTATGCGACCACACAGTGATCAGCGCCACCCCCAGGAAGACCCCGAAGCACTGAGCTCGCATGAGCATGCTGACCCCAAGAGAGCGCGTTGGAAGCGGCTCAAGCGAGGTAAGAGAGGGGGGCTACATGCTAGGCTAAAAGCTCACGCTAGCCGCCCATTGCTACCTAGCCTCCTGCTAGCTAACATACGGTCTCTGGAAAGCAAGTTAAATGAACTAAGAGTAAGGATTGAAGACCAGTGGGAGATAAGAGAGTGCTGTGCCCTAATTTTCTGTGAGACCTGACTGAAGCCTCGGGTAAGACGGGGGGGGGGGGGGTATAAACAACTCGTGGTGCGAAGATGTACAGACTGTTTACAATTACTGTTCGCCTGATGTGGAGTTTTTACTGCTGAAATGCCATCCCTATTATCTATCGAGGGAGTTCACTGCTGTGTTTTTGGCTGCTGTTTACATCTTCCCGCGAAGCAACTACACAGCAGTGCTATGCAAACTCCATGATGTCATCAGCACAGTAGAGACGACCTATCCCGATGCAGTTTTTATTGTTGCTGATGACATTAACCAGTGCAATTTACGGACTGTACTTCCCAAATATTACCAGCATGTGGACGTTCCACCCGCGATAAGAACACACTGGATCATGTTTACACAAACATACATGGTGCATACAGAGCAGCTCCCTGCCCCCACTTCGGACAGTCAGATCACATCTCCCTGTTTATGTACCCAGCCTACAGACAAAAGCTGAAACAAACAAACCCTGTTATTAAACAAATTAAATGCTGGACTCCAGAGGCTGAGAGCACCCTGCAAGACTGTTTTGCCTGTACCGACTGGGATGTGTTTAAAGCTGCAGCCACTTCTGTAAACATGCAGGACTACGCTGAGTATGTGACTGGGTACATCAGCACGTGTGTTGATACCATCGTACCCACCGTACAAGTCAGGAAGTTCCCCAACCAGAAGCCCTGGATCAACAGTAAGGTACATCAGATGCTGCGAGCTCGCTCACTTGTATTTAAATCAGGCAGTGAGGTCGAGTACAAAGCTTCAAAGTACTGAGGAAAGTACTGAGGAAGGCTATAACAACGGCCAAGAGGCAGTACAGGGAGAAGCTGGACAGCCTCTACTCCACTCCTGACCTGGGGTGCATGTGGCAAGGCCTGCAACACATCACAGACTACAAGTAGAGGACCAACAGCAGCACTACTAGCTCCACAGACAGCCTGCCGGATGATCTCAACATCTTTTACACCTGCTTTGAGACCTCCAGCTACAGTACAGAGAGGAGACACATACACATGCACCCTCCCCCTCCACTAAAAGTCTCATCAGGCCAGGTAAACAGAGCACTGAGGAATATCAACCCCTGCAAGGCAGCAGGACCAGACAACATCCCTGGACAGGCTCTCAGAGCATGCATTGCAGGGCTGACTGATGTTCTCACATCCGTCTTCAACCTCTCCCTCAACCAGAACATAGTCCCTTCCTGCTTCAAGACCACAACCATCGTCCCCCTCCCCAAAAAGAGCCCGCCGGCCTGTCTGAATGATTACAGGCCAGTAGCACTCACTCCAATCATCATGAAGTGCTTCAAGAGAGTGGTGCTGCCCCTCATTCAGGACAGCATACCGGATACCCTGGCCCCCTTGCAGTACGCCTACCAGCCCAACAGGTCCACCTCAGATGCCATTGCTGCAGCACTCCATTATTCTCTCTCCCACCTGGAAGATAAAGACTCCTACATCAGGATGCTCTTTGTCGACTACAGCTCCTCCTTCAACACGGTCATCCCCACAAACTCACCGACAAACTGTCTTCACTTGGCCTGCACCCCACCCTCTGTGACTGGCTATTGGACTTTCTGACGGGCAGGCCCCAGTCTGTCAGGATGGGTAACAGGACCTCAGCCAGCATCATCACGAACACAGGTGTCCCACAGGGTTGTGTTCTCATCCCCATCCTCTACAGCCTCTTCACCCATGACTGTGTTGCTTCCCACAAGGACAGTATCATCTTAAAGTTCGCGGATGACACAGCAGTGACAGGACGCATCACTGGTGACCATCATTGCTGGCCACCTCCCTCTGGTATCATGGTGTGGGGACAACAACCTCACCCTCAACACGGACAAGACGAAGGCGATGATAGTGGATATGCTGAAGGGGAGGAGGAGACCCCATCGACCGCTGTTCATCCGGAAACTTGAGGTGGCGAGGGTGAGCAGCTTTAAATATCTGGCCATCCACATCAGGGAGGACCTTACGTGGGCACTCAACACCTCAGATTTGGTTAAGAGAGTTCAACAGTGACTGTACTTTCTGAGGAGGCTGAAGAAGTTTGGCATGTCCCCCAAGATCCTCAACAATTTCTCCAGCTGCATTGAGAACATCTTGACCAACTGCATCACTGCGTGGTACAGCAGCGCTACTGCCCTGGATCGCAAATGCCTGCAGAGAGTGGTGAAGACAGCGGAGAAGATCATCAGGACTCCACTTCCCTCTCTGCAAAGCATCTACCACCGCAGAGTCCAAAGGAAAGCTGCCACCATCCTCCAGGACCCCACCCACCCCAGTACAGAATGTTCCCACTTCTACCCTCAGGCCGGAGGTACAGAAGTGTGAAATGCAGGACATCCAGACTAAAAAAATTCCTTCTTTCCCACTGCCATCAGACTCCTGAATAAATAACAAACTCCGGACACAGCTTTGCAAATAGGAATTCACGCACTGGTTGCTAAATTTGCACATTGCTCATTTGCACACTGTACATAGGCTTATGCCATCTCAGGTTCATATCATCTCTGATATTAATATACCATTGTCCATTATAGTCATCCAGTGAATTTTCAATTTTCATTCTTCTTGTTTCCTCTAGTTTAACTGCTTTAGCTGCTTTAACTGTCTTACTTGCCTAATGTGTGTTATTCGTATTCATTAGTATTAGTACTTGGTATTAAGGTGTTTTTTTAAGGTGTTCTAATTGCCTAATGTGTGTTATTAGTGTGTGTTATTAGTATTCATTAGTATTAGGTGTGTTATTACCTTATTAGTATTGATGTATCTATTACCTTGGCATTCGTTCGGAGAGCAGAGTAAGAATTTCATTGCTTAGGAATTGTTGCATTTCTTAACTGTGCACATGATAATAAAGCCTTTGAATCTTGAATTATCTAAAGTAAATTGTAATCATGACGGTTTAAAACGGGTTTTGTGCTGACCAAAGCCCATGTGTGTGAGCAGAAATGCACACAATAGTAATGCTGCTTGGTAATAAGGAAGACATCAGTCACATTTGATGCCCAGTTAGTTATGTTAAAAAGAACAAACGGTGAAGAATGGACTGAAAAAATCAGCTGAATGGTTTAATGTTGTACGCATGGATGCAACACAGACATGAATGGGTTTGACACTTAAAGAAAAGCGGATGATGCCTGTGCAAACTTTCATAAACTTTTATTAACAATGTTGTGGAAGTCGCTCCCGGCTGTGGGGAGATGGAGTGGAGTGCTCCCTCTCCTGTTTCTATCACCAACCGGGGAGTGTCCCCCTATCCATCCTGGGTAGGAGGGAAGGAGGCGATCTGACACGGCTTCCCGTCTGCCTCCGGCCCCCACCATGAAGTGAGCCCACTCTCAGCAGCCTCTGCCGGGGGCTGATGGGTGGCTACCGGGCAAGTTGTTTGGCTGGAAACTCAGGGCACACAGCCAAGGCAGATGTGGACGCATCTGCTGTCTCTCTGGGGAGTTCCAATAAAAAGTAAAATGCTGCACACGCCTTGTTCATTCATTTATTCCTCTAAAAATAAACACATTATTGCCTAATAAGTCCGTGATTAAAACAAAACACCCCCCCCCCGTCCCCATGTTCCACGCATCACATTAGAACACACTGGCACACATGCTTCATGTTCATTTATTCATTAATTCCCCTAAAAAAATCCTACATTAATGCCTAATCTATAGACTCCAATGGTAAGTCTGCAATTAAAATGAAAGTGTGGATGGAATAAAAAAAAGCTAGTGTGTGATCATCATATAATTAAAATGATGGGCAATTATGACTGTGATACAACTCTATTAAAATAAGAGCACAGCGCATGCCGTTTCCTGATCTCCGGAGCTGCATGATGTCAAAACACATCACTGAAATATCATTCAACAATGCGCTTCTGACGATAGACCTCCTTTTTCCTGATCAAAAGCGATTCTCATGGAATGTACTATAATAATAATGCGCATTAGATTGCGTGCCGCCAAACCTCTTTGAAATGAGTCTTCTCCTCCTAGAGCATAGCGGATGCACTGTCTACTGGTAATGTGATGGCGTGATGCAAGGCGTAAAAAACAGACAATGCGCTGACAGAAACTAATAAAAACACTGGCACATGGCAGAAAGTGTGTCGGAAAAGTGCGTAGATGACCGTCAAAATAGGGCCCTAAATAAAGCTGGACAAAAAGACTGCTCTCCAAAAGTGAAGCCCATACATCTCTATCGCACTCTGGTGGAGGACTGCAGTAACACAAGAAGTAACTCCCATTATTTTAGGTGACATTTTGCCAAAGTGAAAACTGAAAATAGTTCTCAAATAAACTTTTCCAAAAGATGGTTTCTGTCTTCAGAGGTTTTTCTTATCATGCTGTTTTATGCTCAAGCTGTCATTTTTCAGACCAGTTCAGTTTTGATTAGTTATTTGATGCTGTAACAAGAGGGGACTCAGAGAGCGCATACCTCCACCAAGGGGTCTGTCTGTCTGTTAACAGGATCATGCAAAACTACTGGATAGAGTTGGATGAAATGGATTGCGTTAGAGGTAATCTAGGTCAGGATACAGATTCTGGATCTTTTTTTTAATCATTGCGAGATAGGACAGAATAGTTTTGTGTGATCCTGCTAACAGACAGACAAATGCCGGCAAAAACATTATACCTCCTTGGCAGAGGTATAATAACAAATTTAGACACACTACAGGTTATATTGAGTGCTTTTGTTCAGTGTTGCTGTGGCTCAAAGCCATTAGAGCCTTTCCATTCAAAGATGGCCTTAACTTCTCCACACTGAGAAAACCAGCATGAATTTGCACAGTATGTTCTGTATATGAACAAGTTTACAGAAGCATTTACACACACTTGCATAGGGCTGGACAATTTGACCTTAAGTCAGTACCACGGTGAACTGACCCTTTCTTGTTGGTTTTCGATTACCCCCCCATCTTCTTACTGACAAAGCTTGTAATTAAGCACCATTACACAAGAGCGTGGTACCATATCAATGCGGTGTGGTAGTAAATGACCATAATATAATAAAGAATAGGAATATTGTCATTTCACACACAAAATAAACATTGTCCAGTGTTTAAAACACATACAGTACCTCTTGCGGGTTTTTGGATTATGTCACATGCGTGGCAGCTAATTAACCTGTTAGCTGTGTTGGGGGAGTCCTTTTTGCACCCATGATTGTGTTACCACCACATAGGTATTATGAGTCTCTTACCGGGTTCCTAAATACAGCCTTAGCTTGGCCATTCCCTCTGTGAAACAGCTGAGATGACACTGATAGCCATCAAAAGATAACAGCAACTTAGATTTTGCTCCTTTTAGTGCTAGTATCTGCGCACTTCGCTCATTTTTTCTTGGCATCTTCAAATGAAATAAAGAGTCACTCATCACATACAATGGTGATGGAGATTGTGTTTGTTTTCATGACAAGCTGTCTTTAATTGAAAGAAACATTTACTGTCATTCAATCCATACAGCCAAGTAGGGGTGTACCATATCGTATCGTTCACGATAATACTGATATAAATTTTGATACCACTGTAAAAATGATCATCGCAATATTTGGGGTCCATTACGCTGCCAACGGAAGCTACATGTTACCATAGAAACAGCAAAACTAATATGGCGCAGGAAGCAGTGCTCCGTGCTTGGAACATCTGCGTTTAGTTGTGAGGAAGTAATTTAGTTTTAAGGCCGTTTCAAACTGTTACCATCTTTAAAAAAATGGTGCAGCAATGCGAATAATCTGCCCACATTTTTTTCCGCATGCCAACAACACCGCTTCGGGGAAGTTTTACTTGGTTATATTTACTTCTCCCTGAAGCAGCGTTACTGATGTCCGAAGTGTCCAGAGGTTTATTTTCGTTCCGTTGTGGCTACTTCAGCGTGATTTATTCAATCAACCAAAAGGAAAAAAAAAAAAAATCCGGTAACAGCCCCAGGAGCTGGCTGTGCAACAGAGATTTCTAACGTGGGTAAACTGAGAGAAAGAGAGAGAGAGACGTGAGCTCCGATGCAGTGGTCACTTACCTGCAGAAGTGTCTTGGGAAATGGCAGACAGGTAGGTCGGCATATATTCAATATGATAAAAATGATGAAATGATAATAGTTTTAAATAAGCCCACTCCCTCCCTGTTTTATTTAGACTGAATGAATGAATGAATGAATGAATGAATGAATTTATTTATTTCGGATAGTACATTACAGGTTAAAAGAAACTGTATAATGTAACAACAAGGTCAAATTAGACAAAGACTCCTTCTACTATACAATTCCACGTGAGTTATCCGAAATGGGTGATGGCTGAAGCCGCAGCTTATATTGCCCACCCATATTCCATCCAAGAATTCAAAGGAGAAAAAAGAGAAAACAAGACAAGAGCGATTACAATTTAAAACAAGGCTAAGACAAAATATGACTGAGAGAAAAAGAAAACTGAGCTAGTCTAAGTTAAGCGGTTACTATTCAAAAACAAATCTAAGACATAGTGTCACAGAGAAAAAAGAAAAACTAAGCTATAACACAACACAGGCTGGAAATGTCAATCCTTATGTGAGTTTACATGTCGTCTTGTAAATATGTTTGGAGTATTTCTTCCTTTAGTTTTTGTTTAAATTGTCCAAGCTTTGTACATGATTTTAATTCGGGTCCAAAATCGTTCCATAATCTGACACCTTGCACTGAAATACAGTGTTGCTTGGTAGTTGTTCTCACTGTAGGCTTTTGAAATATACATGTTCCTCTGAAGTGATATCGTTTCTCCCTTGTTTGGAACAACTTTTGGATATTTGCGGGCAGTGATAGATTCTTCACTTTGAACATTATTATTGCGGTTTTAAAGTCGATCAGATCTTTCAACTTGAGAGTTTTTTGTTTAAGAAAAAGTGGGTTTGTTGGTTCCCTGTAAGCTGCTTTGTTGATTATTCTAATAGCTCTCTTTTGAAGCATAAAGAGTGGATATATGTTTGTTTTATATGTATTTCCCCATACTTCATTACAATATGTCATGTATGGGAGTATTAATGAATGATACAAGGTGTATAGTGTGGGTTGATTCAGCAAATTTTTCACTCTGTGTAATATTGCAATTGATTTGGATACTTTACCTTTTATATAATTAATATGTGGCTTCCAACACAGTTTGTTATCAATTATTACTCCAAGGAATTTAGTTTCGGATACCCTTTCAATCTCTACACCATTTACACTGAGTTTGGGTACTGGGTAGTTGTGATGGTTGTTAAAGACTATAAATTTTGTCTTGCTTAAATTGAGCGTTAATTTGTTTGAATCAAACCACAGTTTCAGCTTTCCTAATTCCTTTCCGAGTGTATCCAGAAGTTGTTCCAAGTTGTTTCCACTGCATAGCAGGTTAGTGTCATCAGCAAACAATATTAAGTCCATTTTTTCTGAAACTTTACATATATCATTTATATACATATTGAATAATAATGGTCCCAAAACTGAACCCTGTGGGACTCCACAGGTGACCTTCAGTAGCTCTGAGTTTTTGTTGTTAACACATACAAACTGATATCTATTCTTTAAGTAACTTCTTAACCAGGACAGTGCTACCCCTCTGATACCACAATTTTGTAGTTTCTTTAATAATAGATTGTGATCTACTGTATCAAATGCTTTTTTAAGATCCAGGAATACTCCAACTGAATACTCTTTATTTTCAATGGCTGTTGATATTTTTTCTGTAAATTCCATTAAGGCATATGCTGTTGTCCTTTTGTGTCTGAACCCATATTGCTGCTCACACAATAAATCATTCTTCAGTATGAAGTTGTCAATTCTCTCATAGAATATTTTTTCAAGTATCTTGGAAAATTGCGGTAATAGTGAAATTGGTCTGTAGTTGGAGAGTTCCCCTCTGTCGCCTGTCTTGTAAATCGGAATTACTTTAGCTATTTTCATTGCATTGGGAAATATACCTGATTGGAGAGACAGGTTACAGATATACGTCAGTGGTTTCACTATGCATTCGATAACAGTTTTGACTAGTAGCATATCAATACCATCGCAGTCAGTAGATGTTTTACTTTTGAACGATTTAACAATTTCAATGACCTCTCTTTCGTCTGTGTTCTTTATGAAGATGGTGTCTTTTACAGCAGTGTTATTGCATATTGAATCACCTGTTGGCACCGTAGTGGGTATTTCTCGGGCCAGTTTAGGTCCAATGTTAACAAAAAAATTATTAAATTCATCTGCAGGTGAAGCTATATTCACATTCGGAGTCGATTTATTATTTTTTGGAGTGTTAGTTTGGTAGCTGGTAGCTGGTAGCTGGTAGCTGGACTCTTCCTGACCCGGTGAAATAACAGACTAGACTAAATTAATATAATATGTTAAAAAGACTAAAACCCGCTCATGCCCCAGAGCATAGAAATAAGATAAAGACAGAAGTAATGTGGTGAAAGATGTCTGTGGTTATATTATCCTGCTGTAGCTGCTTATAGTTTGGGGTTTACCTTTTTTAAATGTAATAAATAGTCTGCATTAACCAGAGCTAAATTGCTCTTACATTCATAAGGCAATGTTTTCAGGACTATTCAGATATTTTAAGAAAAAATCTGCAAAATTTCATAAACTACAGGCTATATGTAGTGTGCAGTACCAACTTTACTCTCATCTGCTTGTTACCATTCTCTCCCAAATTTGTTTTCTTTTCTCATTTTTTAAACATCTTTTCACAAGGGTACACTTTTTTTAAAATTTTGAACATTTTTGGTGACAAATTTGTGACCTTTTTTCATGCAAAACTGTAACTTTTTACCTTAAGCCTCTTACCTTGTGTTTTTATTCTAAAAAGGTGAAGAAATCAGAAACAGCACCAGATTTAAATTAAGATTAGTCAATCAGTTGTTTTAATAATCAATAGATCAGTTGACTATTACAATCCAAATTTATAATTTTCCTCCCAGCTGAAGGTTATAATTACTTGTATAACCAGTTTGATACCTGTTATTTTAAAATGTTGGCCTACTAAAACTGTGGTGATTTCTGGTTTCTAACAACAGGGTGGCCAAGGATGAAGTCAAATTCCAGGTCTGAATTTTTGTCCCAGTCCACCCCTCATAAGTAGTGAAAGCTGTTATGTCGGTAATAGGAACCAAGGATGATACCGAGCGTTGAACTGGACACAGCTTTATTTGTGACTCAGTCTCACAAGACAAGCACCGCCGTAAGGCGGACAGGAAGCCAAGAGACCGCCCCTCTCCCTCACAGCCCTTTTATACCCTGGGTGGCAGCGGAACCGGAAAGATGGAGCCACCACCCGTGTCACACAATATGTTCCCATTACAACACAACAAAAGCTACAGTTGGAGGTCAGTCCTCTGGTCGCTCTGTGCGTTAACGTACTGACCTCCAGCTGTAGCTTTCACTACTTACAGTAGCTGTGTGTCCTAAGGGTCAGAGAAACGGAGATAGGCGCTGACCCTATACACCACATGGTGTCCCATATGCTGTGGAAGGGAATTAACTTAACCCCTCAGTGCATTTAAGATGTGGTGGCTTATAATATTTTCTGGTAATATTTGATACAGAATTAAAAAAGTTTGAAACACATTCTAAACTGCTCTTTATAAACTGGAGAAATAAGAGTTTTTGTTTTGTTTTTACTGAATATGTTTAACATAATTAACACTGGCCTGTGAAACTGTCCTTTATAAATTTAAAAGAAAAAAAACTGTATTCCTTGATATCGTGGAGAATATCGTTATCGTGAAAATTCACAGAAATATTGTGATATCATTTTTAGGCCATATCGCCCACCTACAGCCAAACATGTACAGAAGAACAAAATTACATTTCTCTTGTTGGAGGTTCCGCTGCCATGCAAGGTGCCGGCACAACTTTCCCTTCCCCTATTCTATTATGCTGAGCACCAAGCTAGAAGGTGGAAAGTACCATTTTTTTATATGGTGTTTGGTAGGACCTGGCTGGGGCTTCTACTCACAGCCTCCCAGCTATGGGGCGAATGCTCTACCACTAGCCATCATTCAGGCGGTATGGTGTTCTGCCCGTGTTCGGCTGCAGCTAAGCAGCATGACTGCCCCCCTGTATCTCCACAGGCACGTCTTAAACTTTCAGTACATGAAAAGCTCTCACATACACACATACAATAGGGAGCGTGGGAAAAAAGAAAAAAGAGACATGACCAAGATCATGCTGGTTCTACACCCCGAACGTCAGTTCCAGTTTTATTATGGTTAATCGCCCAGCCCTATCTGCAATGCAGTTCAGTCCTCCACCAGCTGCATTTTCACTTTGACGCAGCACAGATTGATGCAGGTTTTGCATGACAAACAACAATGGTATAGGATAATGCAAGAGATCATGTGATCATAAAATGATGTGAGAACCAAAAAAAAAGCAAAAAATGTGCTGTGGCAGTGCTGAAACTCCACATGCAATTTTTGCATGCCAGCTATTCACACCAGTACTGTGTACAATTAGTATAAAATAGAGTTCTATTTTTGTACAATTTGAGCCACTTAAGGTAACATTTTCGGCCGATGGGGGAGCAGTTTGAAGTCTTCTTCTGCATGCTAGCCGCCAAGCTCGTTGACATTAAATAAATGAGGACCAAGAAGTTCCCAACCAACACCAAATTTGATGGTTATGCTAGCTGTTGTGGCTAACATTAGCTCCTTTCTGTACCAACACAACATTTTTAAGTAAAAATCAGCTACACACTGACGTCGTAGTCCAGTTTCTTGGCAATCTTAAGCCATAATTTGACCTTGAGCTGATCATTCAAGTGCTTGTGGTGGTGCTTATCATATAAAATTGGATGTTTTGTGTTTTCACCTGAAGCAAAGGGTTCCATCAGTTCCACAGATGCAGGTCCACTGAGATAATGGTCCTTGAGGATATTTTTTTCAGGAATGTTCCGCAGCAGTGTACATATGTTAATAAGAGCCCACTGAATCTGCTCAAATGAATTTCTGATGTATTCATAGATCTATAACTGGCCTCTCTTTGCTATCAGAGCAGTCCTTAAAATTGGAAGACTGCAAATACAAAGTGCTGATCGTTATATTTTCTTCCCCTTGTCCCTCTCCTCTGTTATTTCTTCCCTACAGGAGCATTAAGGTGGAGGTGTATGACTGGGACAGAGACGGAGGGTGAGACAACAATAAAAACCAATAATGCATGTTCTGATGTTCCTTATCGTCGTCGTTATCAAATCTCATCTACTACACCCATCTTTAAGAATCAAAGATGCCACACATGCCTTGTGAGGTGCAGCCTAAATCTAAAAATTCCCTTCCTAACATCCTAGCATATGTGCAAAACAGACAAGGGCACTGGGGGATTTCAGTCAGGGACCGGACTTCAAACTGTTCGTCCTCATGCACACTCTTGTTTTTCACAGCAGAGAAAACAGCGTCTCTGCAGAGCTCCTCATGTGACAACACTCCCTGTGACTTTAAATATACAACACATTAACTATTAATACTGCCTGAATGATCTCTGGATAGTTGCCATCGTAGTGTTGGGCTGGGGAACAAAAAAGCAGTGTTTGTCTTTTGAAGCAAGTGAATTCTCAGCACTCGGGGGCACGGTTTGCCCCCGCATTGTTCATTTTGTAGACAGTTTGTGACATTTCAAGGACATTTTTGCCCTGAGCTCCCATTAATATCTAACCCTGATTCCAACTGGGCTGATTATCTCCATGAAATTATAAAATTGGTTGCTACGCCCACACCTTCGGTATCCAAGGAGGTTGTTAGTAATAGTCCTGGTCTTGGAAAAAAACACTTCACAGACACAATGTGAATGCACTGTAAAGAAAAGGAGAAAATGCACTGGTTTACAGCCTATTCCAACACAGCTTTTTTTGTTTGTTTGTTTGTTTTTACAGCCACGATTTTATTGGCGAGTTCAGCACCAGCTACAGAGAAATGTCCAGAAGCCAGTCACAGTTTCACATCTATGAGGTGATGTTACACACACACAGACACTTAGATATTTATACAGTATGTGCGAGAGCTCATTACTTTGGTTAAAAAAACAACTCAGCACAGACTATTTCAATGCAGAAATTCTCCTCAAAGCTCTTTGAAAATGTCAAGTTAAACCCTTTCATTTGCAGTAAGGTCATATAACCACATGACAAGCAGGTGATTTGAAGGGGGCTTAAGGAGAAAATTTTAATTTTCACTACTTTTGCCTTCTATTTGGGAATCTGCAGTGGCTACTAATGGAGAAACTCTTGGTACTTTTCTCTAAATAAGCAGTTTTGATTTTTCTCTGTCTGACGTAAGAACTGGACCTCACGGGAATGATACCAGCGTCCCAGCTTCATTTTCCCATTTTAACGACCGGAAGGATCTCAGTGAACATCCACACCCACACTGACAGTGTCGCTATAGCTGTTAGCTTGCTACAGAGTTAGCTTTGCTGCTTTCCTTAAATCCTAATCACCCTAATAGACATTAATATTCCCACTTTCACTAATCAATGTTTAATTGATAACACAGCTCATGTTATTCTGTCTTATTTTACTAGATTTTGGTTATAATAGGCCGGCACATCAGCCTACTAGTTCCTTGACTAGAAGAGGACAATAGATTAGCCTTCCTAGTGCTAACAGAGCTAACCATTCACTCAATTTTGGTACGTTCAGATCAGACATGAAGCAAAAATTCTGCAGGTGTGAATACAGCTGCTAAAGTTTAAGATTGACAAGGAAAAATTTGCCCTGCGGAGAGGTCTGGTGTACCTGCTGTGGGAATCCCAAGAAAGACTGTCATGTTTGGGTTTAAAACGTTGTCCGTACTTGTGAAAATGTCACTGCCTACTCCAAAAACTGCATTTGTTGACGATTGTTTTTAGCACTAAACCTATGAAACTGACTGGTGTCCAGTTTCATGAGCTGCTAGTCCGTGTTAGTGTCAGTAGCAGGATGTCACATGTGGGTACAAACTACAGACACTCTGTCTCAGCTGTGGAGCTCCAGTTCATCTGTCTCCAGTGAGTGACAGTCACAGTTTATCCACCATTGTTGATACTCACCCCAGGTGACAGCAGACTCTCTGTGCTGGTTTGGCTATTGCGACCAAACATCAAACAATTTTTTTGTCCGAGTTGAATAAAATCCAACTTGTGCAGATGTGAATTTGCATAGAATGCATCCGGAAAGTATTCACAGCGCTTCACTTTTTCCACATTGTTATGTTACAGCCTTATTCCAAAATGGATTAAATTCATTTTTTCCTCAAAATTCTACACACAATACCCCACAATGACAATGTGAAAAAAGTGGGGGGTTTTTTGTTTTTGAGATTTTTGCAGATTTATTAAAAATAAAAAAAAACTAAGAAATCACATGGACAAAAGTATTCACAGCCTTTGTTTAATACTTTGTTGATTCACCTTTGGCAGCAATTACAACCTCGGGTCTTTTTGAACATGATGCCAGAAGCTTGACACACCTATCTTTGGGCAGTTTCACCCATTCCTCTTTGCAGCACCTCTCAAGCTCCATCAGGTTGGGTGGGAAGCGTTGGTGCACAGCCATTTTCAGATCTCTCCAGAGATGTTCAATTGGATTCAAGTCTGGGCTCTGGCTGGGACACTCAAGGACATTGACAGAGTTGTCCTGAAGCCACTTCTTTGATATCTTGGTTTTGTGCTGAGTCGTCATTGTCCTGCTGAAAGATGAACCGTCACCCCAGTCTGAGGTCAAGAGCACTCTGGAGCAGGTTTTCATCCAGGATGTCTCTGTATGGAGACATCAGGCTGTATCTGTCTCGCTGTATTCGTCTTTCCCTCTATCCTGACTAGTCTCCCAGTTCCTGCCGCTGAAAAACATCCCCACAGCATGATGCTGCCACCACCATGATTCAATGTAGGGATGGTATTGGCCTGGTGATGAGCGGTGCCTGGTTTCCTCCAAACATGATGCCTGGCATTCATGCCAAAGAGTTCAATCTTTGTCTCATCAGACCAGAGAATTTTGTTTCTCATGGTCTGAGAGTTCTCAGGTGCCTTTTGGCAAAGTCCAGGCGGGCTGCCATCTGCCTTTTACTAAGGAGTGGCTTCCGTCTGGACACTCTATCATACAGGCCTGATTGGTGGATTGCTGCAGAGATGGTTGTCCTTCTGGAAGGTTCTCCTCTCTCCACAGAGGAATGCTGGAGCTCTGACAAAGTGACCATTGGGTTCTTGGTCACCTCCCTGATTGTGTCGGAGGTCTACAGATAATTCCTTTGACTTCATGCTTAGTTTGTGCTCTGACATGCACTGTCAACTGTGGGACCTTACAGTATATAGACAGGCATGTGCCCTTCCAAATCATGTCCAATCAACTGAATTTACCACAGGTGGACTCCAATTAAGCTGTAGAAACATCTCAAGGATGATCAGTGGAAACAGGATGCACCTGAGCTCAATTTTGAGCTTCATTGCAAAGGCTGTGAATACTTATGTACATGTGATTTCTTTTTTTTTTTTTTAATAAATTTGCAAAAATATCAAAAAATACTTTTTTCACATTGTCATTATGTGGTGGTGTGTAGAATTTTGAGGAAAAAAATGAATTTAATCCCTTTTTGGAACAAGGATGTAACAAAAATGTGGAAAAAGTGAAGCGCTGTGAATACTTTCCGGATGCACTGTATATTTGTATCGCCCAGAGTGAATTTGTAATCGCACCATGCTTAAAATGTGCTTATGGGGGATCCATGCTGAGGTATTCATCTCAGACTGAAAGACACGGAGATGGAGTAATTTCCTCTGACGGAAGAGCACAGGGATTAAAGGGCTGGGGGACAAAAGGAATTGTCATGCGGGAATGAATTGTAATGCAGGACCTCTGGTAGCAGGGACGGGTGAGTGTTCTGATATAAAAGAGAGTCCCTGCTACATGATGTTAATGTTTTCTGATTCTGGAAGATGTGAGAGAGTGAATAAAGTTCATCTGCTCTGAACACTCGGCCTGGTTATTCCTCTCTCCACACTGGTGACCCTTGATGAATTATGGAACACGAGGCGAACACTCCGGAGATGACCCGGTCGGGAAGCCCCAGCAATGTGTGCACCGTTTTGGTCAAACTACCAGACTTTTGGCTGCACGACCCAAAGTCTTGGTTCCTCCACACTGAGGCCCAGTTTGCGCTCCGGGGAATAACAGCAGATGACACCAGATATTACTACGTGGTCGCAGTGCTGGACGCTCGCACGACTCAGCAAGTAGCGAGCCTGCTCCAACAGCCCCCAGCCCATGACAAATACGGGGCTCTCAAAACCACGCTGACCTGGCGCTACACGCTCTCAGACTGTGAGAGAGCGGAGAGGCTCCTGACGCACTCCGAGTTAGGAGACGGGTCGGCGGTTGAACTGATGAAGAAGATGTTGGTGTTGATGGGCACAGACGACGGGTATTTTCTATTTGCCCACCTTTTTCTCCGGAACCTCCCAACGGTGGCCAGAGCGGTCCTGGCCAACTCGCCATTGCTGGCCGCGCATGACTACTGTGCGCTAGCCCGGGAGGCCGATCGGCTCATCCTCACCACCAGAGCCCTCACAGTGAATGCAGCGGCGTCGGAACCCAGCGAGACAGCCAGCGGAAGCGAGGAGCCAGCGATGGTAGCGGCAGTGGGGGCCAGGAAGCGCCAGAGAGACACGCTCTGCTCCTATCACCGCCGTTTTGGAGAGGACGCATGCCGATGCATGCCACCGTGCCAATTCAAGCGTTCGGGAAATGCCAGGACCGGCAGTCGGTAGCGGCTGCAACCGCCGGTGAAGAAAGCAAGCTGCTCTACGTGACAGACTCACGCTTGGGGAGACAGTTCCTCGTGGACTCCGGCTCCCAAAAGAGCTTCATCCTGCTGTCCTACGCCAACCGGCTAGCAGGAACTAGCGGCCCCAAGCTGACGGCCGCAAACGGCTCAGACATTAAGACTTTTGGTGAGAGGACACTGACTGTATCCCTGCACGGCCGTACGTACCAGTGGACATTCGTCATAGCGGCATGCAGTTTCCCAGTCTTAGGCGCTGATTTTTTGTGTGCACACAGACTACTAGTCGATGTTGCTAACAGATTCCTGATTAATACAATGTCTTTTGATTCTCTTCCCTGTACAGCTTGAGGAGCCGTGCCAACAACGCTAGCCAATGTCACAGCTCCAGGAGGTAAGTTCCAGACACTGCTCACCCAGTTCCCAGCACTCATGGTCCCGACGTTTTCGGTGGCCATCACTAAATACGGGGTGTAGCACTTTATTACCACCACTGGGCCGCTTGTTTTTGCACAACCTCAGTGCCTGGACACAGCTAAACTGGCCATAGCGCGCAAGGAGTTTGCCAACTTGGAAAGGCTGGGCATCATCAGACGATCAAACAGCCCATGGGCTTCCCCACTACATATGGTCTCTAAGACCGAGGGATTGTGGCGACCTTGCAGAGATTTCCGCAGATTAAACAATTCCACAGCGCATGACCGCTACCCAATCCCCCATATTCAAGATTTTTCCGTTCACCTCGCCGGGGCACGTATTTTTTCTAAGATAGACCTGGTCCGTGGTTACCACCAGGTCCTGGTGCGCACGGAGGACATACCTAAAATGGCAGTAATAACCCCGTTTGGTCTGTTTGAGTTTTTACGCATGCCTTTCAGGTTAAAAGGCGTGGCACAGACATCCCAACGCATGATGGATGCGGTGTTGTGCGATCTGCTGTTTGTGTTCGTCTACCTGGATGACATCCTGGTGGCCAGTGCGTCCGAGGACGAACACGTAACCCACCTCAGGACGGTTTTCCAGAGGTTAGAGGAGCACGGATTAATAATCAACCCGGCAAAGTGCCAGTTCGGCGTGATGGGGATCGATTTTTTGGGACACTGCATCTCACCGGAGGGAGCGATACCCTTGCCAGACAAGGTGTGCGCAGTGGCGAATTTTCCCTGGCCTCAGACGGTCAGGGCGCTGCAGGAGTTTTTGGGGATGGTTAACTTTTATATCCGTTTCCTCCCCCGCGCAGCCCAGCTCATGCAGCCGTTGTATGCCGCGCTCAAGAAATGTAAACCGGTGGACAGAGTCGACTGGACTCCTGAGCGGGAGCAGGCATTCTCTGAGGTTAAAACAGCCCTGGCAAACGCCGCACTACTGGCGCGCCCGGACCCGGCGGCTCGGATATAGCTCACTACCGACGCCTCGGATGTGGCCATAGGGGCCGTTGTGGAGCAATGCGTTGCCGGTTCTTGGCAGCCGCTCGCCTTTTTTAGCAGATCTTTGCGCGACAGTGAGCGTGAATACAGCGCTTTCGACAGAGAGTTACTGGCTCTCCACCTGGCCATACGCCACTTCGAGTTCTGGTTGGAAGGGCGCACCTTCACTGCGTTCATGGACCACAAACCGCTAACGTACGCGATGGCCAAGGTTTTGGAACCATGGTTGGGCCGGCAGCAGAGACAGCTGGTCGTGATCTCGGAGTTTACGACCGACATTCAGCATGTGGCCGGTAAACTCAACGTGGTGGCGGACTGCCTCTTGCATGCATTAGTGGCCCCAGTCTATGTAGGGATAGATTACATGGCCATGGCCGCGAAGCAGATCGGCGATGCGGACGTGTGCGCGCTCCAGTCTGGACCAACAGGATTAAGGCTGGAGAGCAGGGAACTGCAAGACGCCCCCCCCCAATCTGTGACGTCTCCACAGGATGCCCGCGCCTGGTGGTCCCACGTGCTTGGCGCTGCTGCGTTTTTGAGTCGGTTCATTCCCTGGCGCACCCAGGAGTGCGCACATCAGTCAAAATGGTGGGAGCGAAGTTCGTCTGGCCGAGCCTGCACAAACAGGTGTAAGAGTGGGCTGCAGCCTGCATAGCGTGCCAACGAGCCAAAGTGCACAGGCGTACAAAGGCCCCCTTGGAGCCATTCCATATCTCGGCTAAGAGGTTTGACCACGTTCACGTGGACCTCGTGGGCCCCCTCCCGCCATCGCAGGGGTTCACGCACCTCATGACAATGGTGGACCCCACCACACGATGACCAGAAGCAGTCCCGCTAGCTTCCACCGCGTCCGCAGACGTGTCACGCGCTTTTTTGACAACATGGGTGACACGTTTTGGCACCCTGTCGGACATCACATCCGATCAGGGCCCTCAGTTTGTTTCCGACCTCTGGTCCACTTTGGCCCGGAGCCTGGGCGTCTCAATTCATCGCACGACCGCGTACAACCCACAGGCCAATGGGTTATGCTAGCGTTTCCATAGGTCACTGAAAGCAGCGCTCAGGGCTTCGCTTACGGATGCAAATTGGGTGGACCAGTTGCCGTGGGTTCTATTAGGGTTGCGTTCCGCACTGAAAGAGGATTTGGTGGCTTCCCCAGCAGAGCTTGTTTTTTCTCAGCCGCTGCAGCTCCCCGGGGAATTTTTACCAGATAACCCAGCGCCGAGCACCCATCCGTCCCCGTGTTCACGGCATAGCGCAGACGCAGGGACGCTACCTGGCCCGGCCCACCACTGTTTTCCCCACGCTTTTGTGCCAAAAACCTTGAAGGACATGGAGTTCGTGTTTGTCAGGCACGATGCCCACCGGCCCCCATTGCGCCCACTCTACGATGGCCCATTTAGAGTGCTGGAACCCAGGGACAAACATTTGTGTTAAACTTGGGGGGTCGCCTGGAGAGAATCTGTATAGACAGGCTTAAGCCTGCCTTTGTGGTGGCAGACGAGCAGGTGGTGTTGGCTCGAGCTCCTCGACGCGGAAGACCCCCCCTGAGAACTCCCCAGGTAAACGATTCATCAGAGCAGTCACACGAGCATGCTGAATGTCCCCCTCCCTCCATTGTCCACCCACAGACGGACACACCCCCAGGAACCCCCCACCGGCATAGCAGCGCCGTGGAGCCGAAGACCCCTCGTTACAGCAGCTATGGGCGGAGGCTGAAGCCGAGAGGACGTGAGGGTTAACACTCAGTCTGAGACTCTGTGGGGGGGGGCGGTATGGGGGACCCATGCTGTGGTATTCATCTCAGACTGATAGACATGGAGATGCAGTAATTTCCTCTGATGGAAGAGCATGGGGATTAAAGGGTTGGGGGACAAAAGAAATTGTCATGCGGGAATGAATTGTAATGCAGGGCCTTGGGTAGCAGGGACGTGTGAGTGTTGTGATATAAAAGAGAGTCCCTGCTACATGATGTTAATGTTTTCTGATTCTGGAAGATGTGAGAGAGTGAATAAAGTTCATCTGCTCTGAACACTCGGCCTGGTTATTCCTCTCTCCACACGCTTTACATTTGGTCTGAGCACATATTGTTTCAGTCCTCCTGTCTCAGATAATGCTTTTTTGAGCCTTTACATACTCCCATTCAGTCGTTAGTTATGTTAGTTAGCTCAGTCTGTCTTCACCATCCAGAACTAGCAACTAACCATCCATTAGTCTCAAAATGAATACTGCCCTGCCTCAATCAAACTTGGTAACGAAAGAGGGAGGTTGTGGTAAATTGGGGCTCATGAGCATCTAAAAAAACCTGCACGGAAATAAGTCGTTCTGACAAAGCCTGGTAAATGTGTTGAAAATGGTGCTGAAATAATTAAAGCCTGATGTATTTTAACCAAAGCATGTCACAGACATTTCATTAAGACCTCTGGGAACTGTCAGCATGTGGAAAAAGTGAATTATATGTCCCCTTTAATACGTGTTTCTCACTTGTCCCTGATTTTTATTTGCAGTCAGGCCAAATGATCACGTGACAAACAGGTGATATAAGTAGGTGCTGCAGTAGTACTTGAAACGTGACATTTTTCACGGCGCAATTAACAGGCAAAATTTGCGCCCTACAGTATGCAGGCTGTGGATTTATTTCTAACAAGGGAAGTTGCCATGTCTCATGTCTAAAAATGTTCATGCAGACATTTAAAGAAGCATGTGGGCAGGGGATCAATGTGACTCAGGAGAATCATGATGTGCAAGTCGCCACTGAAACTTGGAAAGGCAACCAATTAAAGTGATGAGGTGCAAAAAAAATGTTGATCTAACCAGACACTGAATCCAATACGGTTCTGAAGTTGCCTTCAGCATGACAGTAAGAAGATCTTTTCCCTGCAAAATCAGTTGTGCCTGTAACCACAGCTGTTTCAGGCTATGAAGCAGAATATGCAAATGCAATGAGTGCCCTCAGCCACTAAGGGGCTCCCAAGCTACAAGTTCACCCTCAGCATTTTTTGAGGGGCAATTAAAATTGCCTTCAACTTTATTCTTATGATTTTTTGACTTTTGTAAGTTTTCATTTTTTCTTGTAAATTTTCAGGTTTTTCCTCATAAATTAGCTTTTTTCTGCTAAATTTGCAACTTTTTTCTTGTAAGTTTGTGGCTTTCTTGTAAATTTACAAAAAAATTCTAATAATTTTGACTTTTTGCTTGTAATTTTGCTACCTTTCTTCCTCAAACATTTGTGATTTTTTTTTCTTGCAATGTTTCAACTTTTTTCTTGTAAATCTGAAACTTTATTCTTGAAAATTTAAAACTTTTTTTTTCATAAATTTGTGTGGGTGGGTTATAAATATGTATTTATTTATTTTTGGTAACTGCAACTTTTTTTCTGGTAAAATTTCACCTTTTTCTTGTAAATTTTTGGCCTTTTTCTCATTAACTTCAACTTTTTTTTAATAAATTTTTAACTTTAGTTCAGAATTTTGCAATTTTTTGTCACAAATTTGTGACCTTTTTCTTGTAATATTTCAATCATTTTTCTTGTACATTTGCACCTTTTATTCTCATAAATATTCAACTTTTTTCTCGTACATTTGTGACTTTTTATTTTTGTAAATTTTAATCTATGTAATTTTTTTTTCATCAAGACAGTGACCCAAGTTTATTTTTCAATGTTTTTGTTGGGAGGAGAATATTTTTATTTACCATTTTAAAGGGTTTAAAGGGTTTGGAGGCCCATTACAAAAACATGGGCCCCCAAACACAATCTTGCATTGGGCCCCCAGAAAGATAGAAACGGCCCTGACTGTATGAATTGAGACAATGGTTCATTTATTGGACTCACTGAAAATGAGGATTTCCAGGATTAGTTAGAGCAGTAATGTTTAGTGCTTAACGTAATTCTGGAAGATTAAACAGCCAAGCAGAAATTTATAGAAAATGTATAGGTGGTAGAGACAACCATTCACTCTCACAGTCATACCTAAGGACAATTTAGAATCCCCAGTTTGAGGCCAATTAACCTAACTTGCGTGTTTTTGGCATGTGGGAGGAAACCGGAGAAATCCCGGAGTAAACCCACGCAGACACGGGGAGAACATGCAAACTCCACACAGATCACTGTTGGTCGGGGGCTGGGATCGAACCCAGGATCCCCCGGCTAAGGGTGAGTTGCTGTGCTGCCGCAGTGTTGGCCCTGTGGTCATGGACTGGAGATCTGTCCAGGGTGTACCCTGCCTCTCGCCCAAAGATGCTGGGATAGGCTCCAGCCCCACCGCGACCCAAAAAGGATTAAGCGGAAGAAGATGGATGGATGTATAGGTGGTATATTGTCAGAATGTCGTTAATGCAGCTTTTCTCTCCTTTGGGTGCATGCTTTGATCGCCAGCTCAGTTTTATTCCTCAGTTTTGGATCATTATACACCTTGAGGCTGGAGCTGGATGTATTGCCAGTAGACATCACCTTAATTTGGTCATCCACATGTGCTCAGGAGCAAAAAATGACAGGCTCGATTGATTTACTGTACTTTTTGCGTATAGTCAGAGCAGTGACTTGACAGTTTCATGCCAAGAAAGAGAACCACAGAGGTAATATTTGGCGACGCATAGAGAAGGTCAGAAGGAGTTTGCTGTAGGAGTGTCAGATGATTCAAGGTGGGGGTGGGATTACATCAGGGATCAGCTCTGAGCCCCTTCTTTTTTGCCACAGTGATGGACAGGCTGATAGACAATGTCAAACAGGATTCTCTGTGGACTATTTTTGCAGATGATATTGTGATCTGAGAGTAGGGAGCAGGCGGAAGAGTACCTGGTGAGGTGGAGGTATGCTCTGGAGAGAAGAATGAAAATCAGAAGAAGCAAGACAGAATACATGTGTCTGAGTAAGAGGGAGGCAGACATAACAGTGAAGATGCAAGGAGTAGAGGTAGTGAAGGTACATGAGTTTAAATACCTGGGGTCAACCGTCCAAAGCAATGGAAAAGACACAAGAAAGACCAGGGGAGAAGATTAATGGATGTAGTGAAGAAGGACAACTTGTTCTTTCCAAAAATGACTGCATCATTCGTCATTTTAATGAAATTAAGATTTTATTTAATTAAAATCAGAGTTGAAATCATCGTTTCTCTGTTCTGGCTCAGGAAATATTTAATTTATTACTGTCTGCTGTTTTTTGATGTAGGATACATATGTATAATTTATACATTTTACTTTCCTCAGACTGACGCATACAGTATGATTGAAAATTCTCCAAAATTGGGGAAGGTAAAGTTGCAACTTTCCAAAAAAAAAAAAAAAAAAAAAACTGTTGCAAAAGAATGAGGAAAAAGTAAATACATGGAAATTTATTATAAAAGTCATAAATGTATAAAAATAAAGTAGTAGATTTATTATAACAAAAGCCTCAATTTCATCAGGAATAAAATAACAATTTACTAGAAAAAAGGTGCAAAATTATGAGAAAAGTCACAAAATGGCAAGAGTAAAGTGGTGAAGTGACTACACTTACTTGTACTTGAGTAATTAATATCAAAAGGTATCGCTACTTTTACTTGAGTACAATTTCTGGATATTCTACCCACCTCTGCTGTCTAGAGATTTTTTTTTTCCACAATATCTTTATTGAACCTTTTTTTTTTAACAAACATGATACAAACAATCAAACACTAACACTAAAGTACTACAAAAAAAAAAAAATGCACTAAAAAACACCAACAACCACCAACAAAATCAAATCTTCAACAATGCTCCTCTGTTTAGTCTAGACAATCCAATACATAAGTATACATATTATGTTCACCAGTTTGGAATTTACAAGGTCCACACACATCATTCACCTTCTTCTTCAAGAGTAATGTTTAAATTTTTTACATAATCAATAAAAGGTCTCCATATATTCTCAAACACAATTTCCTTTGATTTTAGTATATATGTTATTCTTTCTAATGGAAGGTTTGTTAACATCTGTCTTAACCACTGAGTCACATCTGGTCTATGAGTCTTTTTCCATAATAGTGCAATACATTTTTTGGCATTAAGCAAACTGAGGTCTATGAATATTCTTTCACTTTTATTAAAATTATGCTTTTCTGGGTACAAATCCAACAAAAACAGTTTAGGATTCAATATGATTTGTTTTGAGATTATTTTTTCAATTGTTACCCTCACCTCTTCCCAAAACATTCTTATTAATCTACATTCCCATACACAATGAAAAAGGGTTCCTTTACTTTCCATGCATTTTGTGCATGTATCTGGTATATTTTTGTTATATCTATTTAACTCCTCCGGTGTAACATACATCCGCATTAACCATTTGAAATGTATCAATTTAAGGCGTGCATTTATTGATTTGGTTTGAGCTTCTGTACAAGCCAATTCCCATTGTTCCTCTGAAATTTCAGTTTGCAGATCTTCTTTCCAGTAGTTTAATCTTTTCAGTGAATTTTCACTTGAAGATAGTGTCAATGAGTTATAAAACTCTGAAATAATACCCTTTCTTTTACTATCTTTCATCATCATTTTTTCCAAGGATGAATAGATAGGTCGAGTGAGAGCTTTATTTTGATTTGATCGAATAAAGTTTCTAAGTTGAAGATATTTTAAAAAATGTGTTCTATTGAGATTAAATTTGATCCTCAGCTCTTCAAAAGACATTATGTTGTCTGCACATGGCAAATATAAATCCTGAATCTTTTGTATCCCTTTTAAATTCCATACTTTAAATACAGCGTCCGCTCTCCCTGGTTTAAAATATTGATTACCCCATATTGGACTAAATTGTGACAATAACTGTGGTTCTTTTAAATAGTTTTTAGCTTCACACCATATTTTGATCATATGCTTTACAAATGGATTTTTAACTTGTTTTTGTAATTTTTTTGCCGAATCTGAGTATATGAATATGGGAAGAGGTAAAGGTAAATTGTATGATTCCATTTCAGTCCAGTGAGGGAGATCATTTGATGAAAAATAATATGTCACAGACCTCAGTTGTGCCGACCAATAATACAACATAAAATTTGGACATTTCAGACCTCCACGATCAAATGGTAAATATAATAAAGACAGACGTAATCTAGCCCTCCTGTTGTTCCATATAAATTCCACTAACTTTTTTTTAATTCTTGAGAATAAATCTAAAGGTGGTGGTAAGGGAATGTATTGAAATAAATAAAGTATTTTAGGTAAGATATTACTTTTAAGTATATTAATTCTCCCGATCATCGACATTGGTAGTGACATCCATCTCTGAAGTAACTCATCAATATCTGTCATTAAGGCTTCATAATTGACACTGGCGATTGATTCTAGCTTAGGCATAATTTGGATTCCTAAATATGTAAACTGATTTACAACATTGAATTGATTTACCTCAGGGGTTGGGTAATTTCTCTGGGTCTCATTTAGCATTAATATTGAAGATTTAGTTTTATTTATTTTATATCCTGATATTTCCCCAAAATTCTTTATTAAATTCAACAAGGTCGGAATTGATTTTTTAAGATTCGACATAAACAAAATTATGTCATCGGCATACAGGGAGATTTTATGTTCTGTTGGTCCAACTTTAATTCCATATATTTGTGACTGTAGACGTATCGCCATCGCTAAAGGTTCAATTGCCATAGTAAACAGTAAAGGTGAAAGTGGACAGCCTTGTCGACATCCTCTATTGATTTTTATTGATTTTGAAATATTGTTATTTGTTAGGATTTCTGCTGTAGCATTATTATATATTATCTGAACCCATTTTATGAAATTATTTCCAAGTCCAAACCTTTGTAAGACTTCAAAAAGAAAGGGCCATTCAACTCTATCAAAGGCTTTTTCAGCATCCAGTGATAAGAGAGCTGTATCCGGTGCTTCTTTATTAGAATAAATAACATTAAATAGTCTTCTTACATTATGGAAGCCTTGTCTTCCCTTTATAAAGCCATTCTGATCTCGATTAATAATATTTGGTAAAATTTCTTGTATTCGTCTTGCTAAAATTTTACAGATTATCTTAAGGTCGGCATTTAATAGGTGTCACGCCGCGCCGTTCATCAGCGGCGCCACCTGCTCACACACCTGATCCTCATCAGCGGCGAGGGATAAAAGCCGCCTCGCCCGGAGGCTCGGCCTGAAGCCGTCAGACTTCGTTCCCTCACCGCCGTGAGCATACCTTTCTTCAGCATCGCTATTCTGGGTAAGAACCCTTACCTCTTTTTCCAGTCTGCTCCCCTGTGCACAGGTGGATTCCCCGGCGGCGGACATCTCCGTTCCATCGCCCATCCTTCGCTGCTGCACGGAGCTCTCCAGGTGGCTGTCTCCCGGGCTACGTTCCCCTTGCTGTGCCAGCTATCCTGACAACTCAAGTAAGATCTTCTCTTGCCATAATTCATCCTGTGTTGGTGTATGCCCGTCACCCTCTCCCTGTGCTCTCTCCATAGGGTTGCTCGGCCGAACGGTCATCTGCCTCTGTGCCTGAAGCAGACGCCACCACCAACACATCTGCATCCCGCAGACACACACTCATTCACCCCTGCTGTTAATAAACTCTTTGAACTACTCTAAGCCTGTGTGTGCGTGTCTCCTGTGCCGTGCGTTATGTCAGTACGGCTTCAGCAGAGCGGCTCGGCGGACGGCGGGCTCGCACACCGGCTTACCACTCTCGAGGCTAGAGTGGATCAAATAGCTTATCAACAGCAGGTGATCCTAAATCAATTGATAACTATCACTGGCCGATTGGACCGCCTGGACCCCCAGCAGCCGTTCCCCCCGGCTCCTCAGGGTGGCGCAGCTCCTGCTGTTCCGGTGGCCGTCCAGCCAGCTCCAGTGGCACCGGCCCGACTCACACCAATTCCGACCCCCGCCCGCTTTAGCGGAAAGCTCGGCGGAGCGCGGGGGTTTGTGATGCAGTGCGAGTCCGTGTTTGACCGTGTGCCCGGAGACTTTCCCTCAGATCACAGCCGGATCGGCTACATAGGGAACCTCCTGGAGGGGCGCGCTTTAACTTGGGCCTACGCTATTATGGCGAGACCCAGTTATGCCACCCTCACCTATGCCGAGTTCGTGAGGCGCTTCCTGGAGGTGTTTGATCACTCCCGTTCCGAGGCGGTCCAGGTCGATCGGCTTCTCGCTCTCCAGCAGGGAAGCCGGTCGGCCGCGGATTATGCCATCGAATACCGGGTAGCGGCGGAGGAACTGGGCTGGGAGGAGCGCTCCCTCTGCGGCCTGTTTCTCCGCAGCCTCAATAGTGATCTGAGGGATGAACTGGCTGGACGGGATATCCCCGGAACGTTAGCGGAGCTAACCTCATTAGCAATCAGCTTGGACAACAGGCTGCGCGAGCGCTCCTCAGGACGGAAGCCGTCTGCTTCTCGCCCTCGAGGAGTCCCGCTACGCCTGCCCCAAGCTCGCCCCCTGGCGACGCCGCCACCATCGTGCCCCGAGGAGTCGGAGCCGATGGTGACGGGCTGGGCAAAGCTCTCCTTGGCAGAGAGACAGCGCCGCCGTGAGTTGGGTCTCTGCAAGTATTGCGGAGACAATCAACACACGGTAGAGCTTTGCCCACAAAAGCCAAACGGTGGGGTCCGCGAGTCACTGTAGGGGGCCTCGCGGACGTCAATCGGCAAAGTCCCCTCACTCAATTAAAGCTGCCCATCCGTTTTTGCCACAATCCCACTGGGCACCTCACCCATGCACTGGTGGATTCGGGCGCAGAGGGCAGCTTCATTTCACAAGGCCTGGCAACCCGATTGGGCATCCGCTGTCAGGCGCTCAAACACCCCATCTCCCTGGTCCATCTCTCCCGTGCCTCCCTTGGGAGAGTTACCCATCAAACCATTCCTGTCCCAGTCATCATCTCAGGGAACCACCGGGAGGAAATGGTTTTCTACGTCCTGCCCAACTCTGTGTCGCCCGTCATCCTGGGGTATCCCTGGCTACGCCTCCACAATCCTGTCCTGGACTGGAGGTCAGCTGGGGTGTCGGCGTGGAGTACCTTCTGCATGGGCATCTGCCTTCAGTCCGCTGCCTGCTCCCCGTCCGCGGCTCCTCCTGTGGCGGATACAGCACCCCCAGACCTGTCACTGGTACCCCCAGATTTTCACGACCTGGGTATGGTATTCAGCAAGTCGAAAGCTATGTCTCTTCCCCCGCATCGACCATATGACTGTGCCATCAGTCTCCGCCAGGGGGCCCCCCTGCCATCTGGTCGGCTCTACAGCCTGTCGGCGCCGGAGAAGGAGACTATGAATACGTACCTGAAGGAATCACTGAGCGCTGGGATTATCCGCCCATCGTCATCACCCGTGGGGGCGGGGTTTTTCTTTGTAGGGAAGAAGGACGGTTCCTTCCGTCCCTGTATTGACTACCGAGCACTTAATGACATCACTGAGAGGGACCGTTACACCCTGCCCCTCATGGACACTGCCTTCCACTCCCTCCAGGGGGCGACCTGGTTTACCAAGCTGGATCTCCGCAGCGCTTACCACCTCGTCCGGATCCGGGAGGGAGATGAATGGAAAACAGCCTTCCGTACCCCGAACGGCCACTTTGAGTATCTCGTCATGCCGTTCGGGCTGACCAACGCTCCTGCCGTCTTTCAGCGCCTCATCAATGACGTCCTCCGGGATTTCATCGGCCTCTTCGTGTTCGTCTACCTGGACGACATTCTGATCTTCTCTCAGTCCAGAGACGAGCACCGGGTCCATGTGAGGCGGGTCCTTCAAAGACTGCTGGAGAATCGTCTGTACGTGAAGGCTGAGAAGTGCGAGTTTTACGCTAGGACCACATCCTTCCTGGGATTCATCATCGCCCAAGACCAGGTGCTCCCGGACCCAGAGAAGGTGAAGGCGGTGGTGGAGTGGCCTACTCCCGCATCTCGGAAGCAGGTGCAACAGTTTGTTGGCTTCGCCAATTTTTACCGCCGTTTTGTCCCGAATTTCAGCTGGATCGTCGGACCACTGACCCGCCTCACGTCCCCGAAGGTTCCGTTCCGGTGGACCGAAGAGGTCGATGCTGCCTTTAAGGCGCTGAAGGCGGAGTTCTCCTCCCCCCGGGTCCTTCGCCAGGTCGACCGCGCGCTGCAGTGCATTGTGGAGGTGGACGCATCGGACACGGGAGTGGGAGCAGTGTTATCCCAGCTGTCACCGGACGATGGCGCCAAGCGACCGTGCGCCTTCTTCTCCCGGCGCCTGTCCCCGGCGGAGAGGAACTATGATGTGGGGGACAGAGAGCTCCTGGCCATTAAACTCGCCCTACAGGAGTGGCGCCACTGGCTAGAGGGGGCGGACCTGCCGTCTGTGGTCCTGACGGACCATAAGAATTTAGAGTACCTACGATCTGCCAAGCGCCTGAATGCCCGCCAGGCGCGCTGGTCTCTGTTCTTCGCCAGGTTCCGGTTCTCTATCACCTTCAGGCCAGGCTCCAAGAACGGCCTGCCTGACGCCCTCTCTAGACAGTTCACCCCCGTGGGGGCTGAGGAGACGCCCCACACTATCCTGCCCAGGTCGTGCGTCGTGGGAGCTATCTCTTGGGACATTGTGGACAAGATCCGGAAGGCACAGGAGGTGGAACCTGATCCTGGCGGCGGACCGGAGGGAAGACTGTTCGTTCCGTCTGCGGTCCGAGGAGAGGTCATCCACTGGCTCCACACCTCCCGGCTCACCTGTCATCCCGGCACCTCTCGGATGATCAGCCTCCTCCAACGGTCCTTTTGGTGGCCGGGCCTGCGGAGGGATGCAGCCCGCTACGCCCGGGCTTGTCCAATTTGTGCCACCAGTAAATCGGGAAACGCCCCTCCAGCGGGTCTGCTCCAGCCTCTGCCCGTCCCTGGCAGGCCATGGTCGCACATCGCACTGGATTTCGTCACCGGGCTCCCAGTTTCCAACTCATTCGACACCATCCTGACCATCGTGGACCGTTTCTCCAAGGCAGCACACTTCGTCCCCCTGCGAGGTCTCCCTACCGCCCTGGAGACGGCGGGCTTCCTCGTCCAACACGTGGTCAGGCTGCATGGGATCCCGGTGGACGTGGTCTCGGACCGGGGTCCCCAATTTTCATCCGAGGTTTGGAAATCCTTTTGCAACGCCATCGGAGCCAAGGTGAGCCTCTCCTCCGGCCATCACCCCCAGTCTAACGGGCAGTGTGAGAGGACCAATCAGGAGCTGGAGGCTGCGCTCCGCTGTGTTGCAAGATCCAAGCCGACATCGTGGAGCAACCATCTCGCCTGGGTGGAGTACGCCCACAACACCGCCCGCTCTTCTGCAACGGGGATGTCCCCCTTCAAGGCGTCCCTGGGTTACGACCCCCCGCTGCTCCCAGTGCAGGAGAGCGAGGTAACTGTTCCGTCAGTTAGGGCGCACGTGAGGCAGTTCCGCTCCACCTGGGCCGCCGCGCATCATGCGCTTTTACGCACAGCGGAGCGCAACAAGACCGTGGCGGATCGGCGTAGAAGACCTGCCCCGGCGTACAGAGTTGGGCAACTTGTCTACGTTTCCACCCAGGACGTCACCCTAAAAGGCGAGAGGAGGAAGCTGGCACAGCGCTTCATGGGTCCCTTCCCCATCACCCGGATCATCAACCCGGTGGCTGTGCGCGTGGCTATTCCCCCCTCCCTCCGCATCCATTCCACCTTCCACGTGTCAAAGGTGAAGCTGGCAGTCACCGACCCCCTTTGCCCTCCTCCTGCAGCGCAACCCGCGCCCCGGATGATTGGTGGCCACCCGGCCTGGTCCGTCTCCTCCATCCTGTACTCCTGGCGCCGGGGTCGTGGGTTGCAATACTTGGTGGACTGGGAGGGCTATGGGCCCGAGCATCGACAATGGGTGCCCCCGTCGTTTGTGTTGGACCCATCGCTCATCGCGGACTTCCACCGAGCGCACCCGAATAAGCCATCGCCAGGAGGCGCTGCTAGAGGGGGGAGTACTGTCACGCCGCGCCGTTCATCAGCGGCGCCACCTGCTCACACACCTGATCCTCATCAGCGGCGAGGGATAAAAGCCGCCTCGCCCGGAGGCTCGGCCTGAAGCCGTCAGACTTCGTTCCCTCACCGCCGTGAGCATACCTTTCTTCAGCATCGCTATTCTGGGTAAGAACCCTTACCTCTTTTTCCAGTCTGCTCCCCTGTGCACAGGTGGATTCCCCGGCGGCGGACATCTCCGTTCCATCGCCCATCCTTCGCTGCTGCACGGAGCTCTCCAGGTGGCTGTCTCCCGGGCTACGTTCCCCTTGCTGTGCCAGCTATCCTGACAACTCAAGTAAGATCTTCTCTTGCCATAATTCATCCTGTGTTGGTGTATGCCCGTCACCCTCTCCCTGTGCTCTCTCCATAGGGTTGCTCGGCCGAACGGTCATCTGCCTCTGTGCCTGAAGCAGACGCCACCACCAACACATCTGCATCCCGCAGACACACACTCATTCACCCCTGCTGTTAATAAACTCTTTGAACTACTCTAAGCCTGTGTGTGCGTGTCTCCTGAGCCGTGCGTTATGTCAATAGGCTTATTGGTCTCATATTTTCACATTTATTAGAGGGCTTACCTGGTTTTGGCAACAGTATAATTAAGGCATTATTCATATATGATGGTAAATTACTATTTTGAAATGCTTCTAAAACCATTTCCAAAAAAGGTTTTGTTAATTTATTCTTAAATTTTTTATAAAGGTCAACTGGAAGACCATCTGGTCCTGCACTTTTTCCTGATTTCTTATTATCAATGGCTAGTCCAACTTCTTCTTGACTAATTTTAGACTCCAGTATCTCCCTATTTTCATTTGGAATACACGGTATAAATAGTTCGTTCAAAAACCCATGTAGTTTTGTTAAGTCAGATTCATTTTTGGTATCATATAATTTTTCATAGTAATCTCTAAAGGCTCTATTAATTTCTAAAGGATCTATAACTACCTGTCCGTTACTTATAATACTGGTAATTGGTGTTTTAGATTCTAATTGTTTAATCTGCCATGCCAATAACTTTCCTGATTTTTCACCTTGTTCATAAAAAGATTGTTTCAATCTTAGAAGACTCGAGGCAGCTCTATTCGCTGATTTTTTGTCATATTCAGCTCTCAAAATCAGTAATTCGTTCTCCAACCTTGGATCTCTTCCTGCATATACTCTTTCTTGAAGAATTTTTATTTTATGTTCCAATTGGACTCTCTCCTCTCGAGTCTTCTTAGATTTTGAACCTGTATAACTAATAATATGTCCCCTAATAAAAGCTTTGAAAGCCTCCCACTTTACACATGCTGATGTTTGTGTAGTATTGATGTCAAAGAACTCATCTATCTGTTTTTCTATGTATTTAACAAATTCCTCATCCTGAAGCCATTTATGCTGAAATTGCCATCTACCTGGTTCCTTTGTCAATTTCTTATCTACATACTGTATATTAGACAGCAGGGTGCATGATCAGAGATCACAATGTTATCATAAAAACAGTTTTGAATCTTAGACCTTAATTCTGTGGAGATCAAAAAATAATCAATACGTGAGAATGTCTTGTAGGTATTGGAATAACAAGAGTATGCTTTAACTTGTGGTTTCATTTCTCTCCATATATCTATCAATTTCAATTCTTTCATAAAATGATTAATGGTCATCCTACATCCATTGTGCGTACAGTCCAGTCCTGTTGATCTATCTATACCGGGATTCAATGTACAATTAAAATCCCCTGCTATTATATGTTGCCCTGTAAGTGATGATAAGATAAGAAATAAATTAGCAAAGAACTTTTGATCATCTATATTGGGACCATATAAGTTCACCAAGTTTATATTTTCTAATAGCAAAGATCCTTGAATGATTACATATCTTCCAAATTTGTCTCCAATTACATTTTTCACTTGAAATGGGACTGATTTATGTATGAGTCATAACTCCCCTGGCTCTGGATGAAAATGATGAGGTGAAAACATTTCCTTGCCATCTACTCCTAATTCTTTTTACATCCTCCTCTATTAGATGAGTTTCTTGTAAAAACACAATTTTTGAACCCATGTCTTTTATTTTATTCATAACTTGTTTAAGTTTTTTTAAATTTTGTAGACCTCTGCAATTCCATGAAGTTAAATTAAGATTAACGCTTTGATTTATGATCAATAGGGAGTTTGGGATTACCTTGCAGTGTAAACATGCTCAAACAGAAAAGCAAAAAAATGAGTGGTTGAACATTCACCCTACAAACTACACACAAACAAATTCCCCCTTCCCACATTTGTGGCAATCCCCCCAAAAACAAAAGAAAAATTCCGTCTCCCGATATAGCCATCGACCGTTCCACACCCACGAGGATCAGCCAAAGCCACTCCTTCTTCATCCTCCCAATCACCCTAACTCTACTGCTTTTAATAACGTAACATTAACTCTCTTCTGTAATTTTCCAATTTAACTCCAAAATTTTATAGCAATTTTGTACTTTTTTTTTTTTTATTATGTAATACAATCTATATTTTGTAATCTTGTTATATGCTTCTAATCAGTTAAATGCTCAGATATTCTACCCTATATTCTGTTCATGCTTAGCTCCCACCAGTCTCTTCCTGGATCTTCTTGATGAGCTCCTGCGCCTCCTCGGGGGTCTTGAAGATGTGTGTTCTGCCCTCATATGTGACCAGAAGTCTTGCAGGGTGAATCACTCCATGACGAATCTCAAGGTTGCGCAGTTCTTTACGGATGGGGTCAAACTGCTTCCTTAATTGTTGGATTCCTGAGGCCAAATCTGGGTAGAACCGCACCTGCTGATCTTGGTATTTAATTTCTCCTTTGGCCCGCACCGCGTTGGAGATCGTCATCCTGTCTCTGTAGCTAAGGAACTTCATAATTAGCGTCCTCGGTGCTGCCTTGTTACCTCTCGGTGGGCCAATTCGGTGGGAGCTTTCCAAGACGACTGATGATTTTAGCTCCGCGTTGTTCAGCACCTCCGGGATCCACCCCTCCAAAAAGGAGCATGAATCACGACCTTCGGCTCCCTCCGGTAGACCCACCAGCCTCAGGTTGTTCCGTCTGGACCGGGACTCCAAGTCCAGAACGTTATTTTCCAGATCTTTATTTTTTTTTTCCAAAGTGCGCACCTTTATTTGAAGTCCGCTAATTTCATCCTCCGCACTAGAAACACGAAGCTCCGCCTGCGTCACTCGCTCCACGCAGTCACCCAACTCCTTTCTCATTGCATCCAACGCTGCCATAATCCCATCAAGTTTAGCGGAAAAGTCTGCTCTCATTGAGCTAATGGCAGCCAGCACTGCACCTGTGCCGCCATCATCAGCAGTTACCGCACCACCGCTAGTTTCATCCGCCATATCCGCAGCTTTTTCTACTGCGCCACAAACTTTAAAGTCCGTTAATTTGGACTGCTTCGGCGATTCAGTTTTTCCCCCGCTTGATTTCCCAGCCTTAGTCTTCCCCGGCATATCCTCACCCAAACGCTGGGAAAAGTTCTGTTCCAAATGAGAGAGTTATTTGCCGAATCTTTATTTCCAGGAGCAGAGCAGAGTGATACGTGTCCTTCTAGGCGGCCGCCATAACCGGAAGTCATCGAGATTTATTTTTTAATCAATTCACACAAATTTCTGAAAAAAATATGCCTTCACTTTGACTTGAGTTATTCAGCCTGATACTGTTAAAATGACATTCTTTTTCAATTTACAAGAAAATATATAATAAGTACAACTTGCAAAACGTGAAGCCACTGCATTTCTCCATGACTGATCGGAACTGTCATTATTTCATCTTTAACTTTTTACCCAAATCTCAACATTGTTCAGAAGACTGAAAATGTCGTCTGTCGAGTTTCTGTTGGGTGAGGTGTAATAAATATCCTGGGAAAACTTTAGAACAAAGTTGTTTCCGTCTTTATTGCCCCGGGCTTCAGTTTTGATTTTCTCCCATTTCTGCTTCTCCGTAGCAAAACATACATAATGGAAAATGAAATTAGGTGTAGGGACATTTGTCAGAAAACTCATTTTAGATCTAGCTGCAGTAGATCTAATGAGTTGCCAGCAGCTAATGTTTAGTCCCAAAAGAAAAAAATAGATATATTTGTGTGATAAGTTTAAACCATAAATGCAGGGTCGTGAGTGTTATAGAACAGTGGAATATCAGTGCAGTATAATGACGCTTGAAGGTGTATATTAATGGCATGGCTTTAGATGTAAAAATGAAATGAACACACTAGAAGAAAATGACCAGATGGAGAAATTGATAAATTCTCAAATATATTTGAGCCACTAAGGACACTTGAGCCTTGAAATGAATATAAAACAGCTGAGTTATAAATATGAAATGATCTGTCAACACTAGAAATAGAAGTGTTTTTTTCCCTGCTTTTAAATATGCAACTTTTCTTCCAAATTTTCAACCTTTTTCCAATTATAGATTTGTGGCTTTTTTCTGGTAGATTAACTGCTTTTTTCAAAATTTGTAACTACTTTCTTATAAATTTTCTCTTTTCTCTTAAACTTCAGACTTTTCTTGGAAATCTGTGACATTTTTCATATAAAGTAATAGTGTTATATAGAGCAACTGTGGAATGTCAGGAGCCGAGCCAGCTTGGTTTTCCCAGCTCGGTCCTGACCTCCCTGTGGGTTTAGGTGCCGCTGTTTATGTGTATATTATTGATTTTGTATACTTTATTGATCCCCAGAGGGGAAATTGAGGGCATGCCACGGTACGCTGCTATCCCTTTACCATTCACACACACATTCACACCTAGGGCCACTTTAGAGTCTCCAGTTAACCTAACCTGCATGTTTTTGGCCTGTGGGAGGAAACCGGAGAAATCCCGGAGTAAACCCACACAGTCACGGGGAGAACATGCAAACTCCACACAGATCACTGTTGGTCAGGGGCTGGGATCAAGCCAGGGATCCCATGGCCAAGGGTGAGTTGCTGTGCTGGTGCAGTGCTAACCACTGCGCTACCGCACCGCCCTATATTTCAGTGTGCTTCCCTATCCCTAACCACTGCTCTCTGGCCAGCAGCTGTGATGTAGCTCTCTTTGGCTCACTCTTCTGTGAGCGCTGGCTGACAGTCTGCTGGTCCGACCACGCCCCCTCACTCATTATCACCAGTTGTTCCCACTCCCTGTGCCATCTCTCCAGTCCCACCCAGGTGCTCGCAATCACACCATCACTAGCAGTGCGTGTACTTAAGCAGCCTTTTGCCAGTCAGGCATTGCTGGGTCTTTGAATGTATTGTCTGCTGCATTATCTGTGGATAATCTTGTTTATCTGTGTGCCGCGACGGGTTAGCCCCTCCGCGTTTCCTGTGGTTTTCTGGCATCCTCTGAATGATGTCGGCTCTGGGACGTCTTCTAGGGTCACCGGAGAAGAACCACCATCTCTAGGGGTCTCCACGGAGCTGGTCTCGCCGCCTGACGATGTCGTGGGTCCAGCTCCCCTGCTGCCTGAGGCCGTCGTATGGGTCCCTCCGCAGGCTGAGTCTCCGTGGGTTTTGCATGCTGGCATAGGACCCTTGTGGGGGCTGCATCCCACAATCAGCCCGACATGGGTGCTGCGCTCCTGTCCGGACTCGTCTTGGATGCCACGCTTCAGCGCGGGGTCCACCAAGGAAGCTACGCTGGCCCAGCCGGGGTCCATCGTGGGTCCTGCAGAGCTCCAGCCGGAGTCCACCACGGGTGCTGCAGAGCTCCAGCCGGAGTCCACCATGGGTGCTGCAGAGCTCCAGCCGGAGCCCACCGCGGGTGCTGCATGGCTCCAGCCGGAATCCACTGCAGGTGGTGCATGGCTCTAGCCGGAGCCCACTGCAAGTGCTGCAGAACTCCAGCCGGGAGCTACCACGGGTGCTGCAGAGCTCCAGCCAGGAGCCACCACGGGTGCTGCAGAGCTCCAGCCGGAGCCCACCGCAGGTGCTGCATGGCTTCAGCCGGAGTCCAACATGAGTGCTGCATGGCTCCAGCCGGAGTCCACCGCGGGTGCTGCAGAGCTCCAACCAGGAGCCACCGCGGGTGCGGCTGTGTCCCAGGCTGGGACCATCGAGGGTGCTGCCGGTCAGCCTGAGGACGTCGGGGCCGTTACTTCTCAGCCTGACGCCGTCATGGTCCCCTTCTCCTCCCAGTCTGACGCCGTGGGTGTTCCCTCCCTATGGTCCGGTCACCCACCAGAGAGCCTCCCAGTGGGCAGACCGCTTCCTGCTCCACCCCCTCGGTCTTGGTGACTCTACAACGTTGGCCGACCGCCGGAGGAACTGAGTTTCTGGGCCAGATGGCCTGTGTTTTCTGGCAGCCCACCGGACTCTGTTCACCCAACTGCCTGCTGGGCCTGGGACTCTGGGCGGCCTCCCGAGCCTCCATGCCTTTGGACTTGTGGGGGTTAATTGTGGGCCCTGGGCGGGGTATTGTGTTCCATCCTTTCCTGTTCTCCCTACCTCCTACCCTGGGGTTATTTTTTGCTGTTGTTCCTGTGGAGGGGGGGGGGGTCTTCGGGATGTTACCTTGGGTGTCTGGGGAACCACCCCTTGAGAGGGGGGCTCTGTCAGGAGCTGAGCCGGCTTGGTTTCCCCGGCTCGGTCCTGACCTCCCTGTGGGTTTAGGTGCCGCTGTTTATGTGTATATTATGTATTTCAGTGTGCTTCCCTATCCCTAGCCACTGCTCTCTGGCCGGCAGCTGTGAGGCAGCTCTCTTTGGCTCACTCTTCTGTGAGCGCTGGCTGACAGTCTGCCGGTCCGACCACGCCCCCTCACTCATTATCACCAGCTGTTCCCACTCCCAGTGCCATCTCTCTGCTCTCGCCCAGGTGCTCGCAATCACACCATCACTAGCAGTGCGTGTACTTAAGCAGCCTTTTGCCAGTCACGCATTGCTGGGTCTTTGAATGTATTGTCTGCTGCATTGTCTGTGGATAATCTTGTTCGTCTGTGTGCCACAACGGGTTAGCCCCTCCGCGTTTCCTGTGGTTTTCTGGCATCCTTTGAATGATGTCGGCTCTGGGACGTCATTGGGGTTAATCCGTTTCTCCTCATGTGTTCGCTGGGCAATGCCGGCCCCTGAACGCCAACTGTAAGTTCATCTTTGTATTTTTGTAAGTCTTCACCCTTTTTGAACTGTTTGTCATTACGTTAATAAATGTGTTGTGGTGTAACCCTGCACGTAGATCATCGTCATTTCTCTCCTCTTCGTGCGCTGCGTAAAAGCGCACAGGGAGGTTCATGACATGGAATTGTTATAAAAAGTAATTTTATTAACAGAAAATTAACAAACATAATCAAAAATTAGGGAGCTGGCAGAAAAATATGACGCCAGAAAAGATCCACATAAACTGAAGCAAAAACATGTCATGATGTTTTTGCTTCAGTTGTTTATCTTGTATAAAATACAAAAAATATATGCTGTCCCTTAAAATTGTAACTTTTTTGTAAATTTGCCACTTTTTTGGCATAAGTTTGACTTTTTCATATAAATTTTGTAATTTTTGTGTAACTTTCATCTCTAACAGTTTTTTCTTCTTAATAAATTTGTGAAATTTGAAGTTTTTAACTCATTTATACTAAGACAAAATGAACTAATGCCATTTGCCCATCTGTCCAAAATTTGTGAAATTAATATTTTCTCCAAGCAATTGCCCAGATGGTCATCAAATTCATACACAGTGATACTCAAGCAAGTCTGGATCCTTCTAAATCAGCGGTCCCCAACCTTTTTTGTACTAGGGACCAGTCTCATGCATGAAAATTTTCCGCAGACCGGGTAGCGGTGGGGGGGGAGGGGTTCCAATAACAAAACCCTTTGTCAGTTCAGAGCATGTTCGTCGGCCTCCGTCGGTCTGTGATGACCATGGAAGAGAATCCTAAACGTCTACTCTGCTGGAACAGCACCGCCTGTGGCTGAACAGGCCGATGCGCACTGGTGTTCTACCTTCCAGCGTTGGGCGTTGGTAGGATTCAAGCCTGGGCAGGAAGATATGGAGGACAAGATGTTACCCATGCAGCATGTCCCCCCTCTCCACGTCACTGATGAATCCAAAGGAACAGCAGGGCTGCTATAGTTTGGCACCAGCGCCGTCGCAGGAGCTGCCAGAACGATGTTGAGCACAACAGAGAACTGCCTTAGGGGCTCCAACTCTGGATTTTTCCTCAGGGTTGACTCCCGAAGCCTTTCCTGTGACCGGGTGTGCCGCAAGGCAGCGGAGGTTTGAAATCAGGGTTTACCTTCCTACCTTCCCAGGTTGACGAGCCACCATCTACCCGAAGCATCTGGTTTTAAGGCGCCAGAGATCTGCCCTCGCCCCTTCTCCTATTAGTAAAAGCAGTTCCGCCGGGCTTAGAGACTAAACCACACGGGCAGGCTAGGAGTTGGACTTAGTTGTCAGAGGCTTTTCGAGACACACGCCATAAGGAGCATTTTATGAGCACTGGGAGCTTAACCCCAGTGCCGCTCCTGGCTATGACAACCTTGGAACCAAAGCATGTAATCTGAAACAATTACACTTTATATTAGACAGTTACAATGATTCTACAGCATAATATCAACTCACCATAATCAATGGGAACCCTGGGCTTGTTTTCCTGCAACTAGATGGTCCCATCTGGGGGTGATGGGAGACAGAGACACTCGAATTGTGTTCCGTATATCCCGTCTACTCTTTAGTCTTGTCTTGGTGGCTGTCACTGCAGAAAACCCCGTCTCAAAAAGATATGAGGTTGGAAACGGAAGAAGGACTTTCAGGGCCTTTGTGGCGATATCTGGATATTCTACTTTGACTTTAATCCAGAATGCAAAGAGGTCAAAAAATTCCAAGGGCTTGTCTTTTAAAGTGTGGTGTTTTATCTCAATGTGCCGAAACAGTTTTGAGGGTTTCATGGCTTCATTAGCTAGTTGGTCACTGCAAATTAGGCATAGTGGGTGTGGAGCTTCTGTGTCAACTGTTGCGATGAACCCTTAACTTAGGTAGGAATCATGGTATTTTCTTTTAACCCCTTGACGCCTGTTGTCGCGAATTCACATCAAACCGCTTCCACTCCAAATGCAACCAAAATACCGTCTGTATTCCTCCCCTTCCGGTTGGAGCACTTCCAATACATACCTAGGAAGCTTTTGCAAGCATTAGTTTCTCGTAGGAACGGTCAGAGACGGAGCACCATCCATTTCCTGATTGCTAGGGTTAGGGTTACGGTTAGGGTTAGGGTTATAGTTTGGCAGTCATGAGAGTTGAAAATACTGAAAATAACTTTGTTGCATAAAGACTCTTCATACTTGAGATGGGAACAGGTGCTTTTTTTACCATTTTTTTTACCATAGATGCCTGTTGTCGCTAATTTGCATCATACCTAAAATTATATCTATTTTATGTGCTATAGTCAAATTAACTTTCTCAACTTAATTTAGCATCTACTTGAAAGCAAAAACACAAGTGAATTTTTTTTTCATAATTGTAAATAAATTCAGGCGTTAAGGGGTTAAATGTGGCTTTCTTTTTGCAGGCAGTGTGTGACCCTTCTGCAGCCCCATCGTTTGCTCGTTTCTTCCCAAAAAAGCTTTCCAATGAATTTTGTTTTGGCTCATTTGTTCAAGAGTTAGCTTGTGTCACTGATGCGTGAAACATTGTGCCAGAGTCAAGTTCACAGGTTGTGAAGCGAGGGCGGAAATGGTTGTTTTTCAAAATAAAATCTCTGCAAGACTGATGGAAAAAATAGCTTTAATATTAACCACATTTTAGGGCGGCGCAGTGGCAGAGTGGTTTGCACTGCAGCAGCACAGCAACTCACCCTTGGCCGGGGGATCCTGGGTTCGATCCCAGCCCCCGACCAACAGTGATCTGTGTGGAGCTTGTATGTTCTCCCCGTGTCTGCGTGGGTTTACGCCGGGATTTCTCCGGTTTCCTCCCACATACCAAAAACATGCAAGTTAGGTTAATTGGCAACAAAACTGGGGATTCTAAATTGTCCTTAGGTATGACTGTGAGAATGAATGGTTGTCTGTCTCTCTGTGTTGGCCCTGCGATGGACTGGCGATGTGTCCAGGGTGTACCCTGCCTCTCGCCCAAAGATGCTGGGATAGGCTCCAGCCCCCCCGCGACCCGAAAAGGATTAAGCAGAAGAAGATGAATGAATGAATTAACCACACTTTTTTTTCTTTGCGGCCCGGTACCAAATGATCCGCGGACCTGGGGTTGGGGACCCCTGCTCTAACTGACCTAGACTATATAGTGTACATGTATGTAGCTTTATATATACAAATTACAGTGGTGTGAAAAAGTGTTTGCCCCTTTCCTGATTTCTCATTTTTTTGTGTTTGTCACACTTAAATGTTTCAGATCATCAAACAAATTTAAATATTAGACAAAGATAACACAAGTAAACACAAAATGCAGTTTTTAAATGAAGGTGTTTATTATTAAGGGTAAAAAAAAAATCCAACCCAACATGGCCCTGTGTGAAAAAGTGATTACCCGTCCGTTAAAACATAAATTAACTGTGGTTTATCACATCTTTGGAAAGCCGAGTTCAATTTCTCTAGCCACATCCAGGCCTGATTAGTGCCACACCTGTTCTCAATCACAAAATCACTTAAATAGGACCTGCCTGACAAAGTGAAGTAGACCAAAAGATCTTCAAAAGTTAGACATCATGCTGCGATCCAAAGAAATTCAGGAACAAATGAGAAACAAAGTAATTGAGATCTATCAGTCTGGAAAAGGTTATAAAGCCATTTCTAAATCTTTGGAACTCCAGCAAACCACAGTGAGAGCCATTATCCACAAATTGCAAAAACATGGAACAGTGGTGAACTTTCCATGGAGTGGCTGGCCGACCAAAATTACCCTAAGAGCCCAGCGATGACTCATCCAAAAGTCCAGGAGAAAATACTTTTTCACGGCACTGTATATGTAAGGTTGAACTTGGAAGCTGACTTCATCTATGGTCACACCATAGGTCAGAGGTGGGTCGGAATCAGATGTTAAAGCACAATGTAATATACCTGTGGATTGTTTGTGTAAGCCACGAGAGTGCTTTGGATATAATAGAAGGTGTCAGAAAGTCTACAGCTGGTTTAGAAAAGGGGGGTAACTCCTTCTCCCCCCTTCACCCACTGAGTATGTTCAGGTTCAGGTTCAGGTTCAGGTTACTTTATTTGTACCCGTAGGTAGATTTGTTTTGCAGTTGGTGACATCCATATTTACAAGCCACAATTACATTCAACATAGACACAAACATTAACAAAGTTGGTATGTATGATGGAACCAGATGTAAGAATACTGAGAAGCTTTGTCTGTCTCCCAGCGCGCTGTAATAAACGGCCTCAGTCGAAGAATCAACATGTCAGCTCCTTTGTTAATCATACAGCGGGGAAATTAAGTATTGAACATGTCAACATTTTTCTCATTAAACATATTTCTGATGGAGACATTGACCTGAAATTTTCACCAGATATCAGTAACAACCCAGATAATCCATATACAAAGAAATCTGTCATGATCGAGGCACGGCCAGGGACCATGCCCACGCTTTATGTTCATTTTGGTCTTTGTGTTTGCCTTCTTAGTATTATTATTATTATCATCATTATTATTATTAAGTATCCTTGTGCTCCCCAGTCATTAGTCATTGCATGTAGCCCTGTGCTCATCCCCTGTTGTTGTTTTGTGGTTGTCTTTTGTAACTGTGATAATTATTATGAGTATTATTTGCATTATGTGTCTATGTGTTTCCCCTGGTCCACTATGCTCATCCCCTGTTTGTCTTTATTGTCAGTATTATGGTCTGGTGTGTGTATTTGTTTTCCTATTGTCCCCAGCCCCTGATGTTTCCGTACCCATAGCCATTCTCCCTCATGTGTGCATTGTTCAGCCCCTGATTGTTCTCAGCTGTCCAGTGTCTGGTTAATTGTTCCCGCCCCTATATATGTGTGTCTCTGTGCTCTGATCTGTGAGATGTCATTGTCGTTTCCTTGTTGTTGTTACCCTGCCATGATTCCCTGTCTATATGCCTGATCCATGTGAGTTTGCCTTTGCCTAGCTTTGCTGCCAAGTTTTTGTTTGTGTTAGTTTGGTTTTTAGCCCATGTGCTGCTTTGCATTGGTTCCTGAGTTTTGTTATTAAATTATCATCATTGCATTTGATCCTGCCTGCACTCTGAGTCCCCTTTTAAATCCTTATCTGCCCGTGTTCACAAAACAGGTTATATTTAATAAAGTGGAATGACACAGGGAATAAGTATTGAACACGCATGGGGAAATTGATTTAATATTTAGTAGAAAAGACTTTGTTGGTAATAACAGCTTCCAGACACCTCCTGTAAGAAGAAACTAGGTGCAGGTATTGCTCAGGAGTGATTTTAGCCCATTCTTCCACACAAACTGTCTTCAAATCTTGAAGGTTCCTTAGGTGTCTTCTCTGAACTTTGACCTTCAGTTCATTCCATAGATTTTTAATTGAATTCAGGTCAGGTGACTGACTGGGCCATTCTAGCAGCTTTATTTTCCTTCTCTGGAGCCAGTTGAGAGTTTCCTTGGCTGTGTGTTTGGGATAAGATAAGATAAGATAAGATAAGATAAGCCTTTATTAGTCCCACAACAGGGAAATTCCAGGATTGCAACAGCACAGGGATAGCAACACTCAGAGCAACAATCAGAAGGCAAGAAAAAAAACAAGCAAGCAAGAGCAGCTAATAAACATATGTACGTATTACTATAAAATATATATATATATACACACACACACAGACACACAGTGCAGAGCATTGTAGCTGGATGGAATAAATATATGAATATATGAACACACAGTGCAGAGCATTGTAGCTAGATGGAATAAATATGTAAATATATAAACACCCACAGTACGGAGCATTGCAGCTAGGTGGAATAAATATGCAAGTATATAAACACACACAGTGCGGAGCAATGTAGCTAGATGGAATAATATGTAGATATATAAATATATAAACACACCCAGTGCTGAGCATTGTAGCTAGATGGAATAAATATGCAAATATATAAACACACACAGTGCAGAGCATTGTTGCTAGATGGAATGAAACAGCATAACCGTCTACTTAGTTATCCTACATGGTATGATTATGTGCCCATACATATTCTCACCCTCCATAGCGACCGGTATGTTCCTAGTTGTATGCCGGAGGGGACCATTGTGTAAGTCTATTGCATCTTTTGCATTCAAAAAACTATTAGTTTGTTACGTCTTTTTGCTATCTCTGCGAGCAGCCCTGCTTAGGTTGTACAGTCTGACAGCCGTTGGTAGGAAGGACCTACGAAACCTCTCGGTTGTGCACCTGGGATGATGTAGTCTGCTGCTAAATGAGCTCCTCAGTGCATTCAGTATGTCCTGCATAGGGTGGAACTCGGACTCCAGCAGAGATGACAGTTTAGCCACCGTCCTTCTCTCTCCTATCTCCTCCATCGGATCAAGGCGCTGCCCCAGGACAGAGCTAGCTTTCTTAATCAGTTTGTTCAGTCTCTTCCTATCGGCTGCAGTAATGCCACTGCCCCAGCAGACCACTCCAAAAGTGATGGCTGATGCCACCACCGTGTCATAGAATGACTTCAGCAGCGCCCCTTGTACACCAAAAGACCTGAGTCTCCTCAGCAGGAACAGCCTGCGCTGTCCCTTCTTGTAGAGTGCATCAGTATTGTGTGACCAGTCTAGTTTATTGTTCAGATGAATACCCAGGTACTTATAGGATGTCACCATCTCGATGTCTGTTCCCTGTATATTTACTGGTACTGTGAGGGGCTGCCCATGCCTGCGGCAGTCCACCACCAGCTCCTTAGTTTTCCTCGCGTTGATCTGGAGGCAGTTCCGATGGCACCAGTCCACGAAGTCCTGGATAAGCCCTCTGTACTCAGCTTCATCTCCATTGGAGATGAGGCCAACGATCGCAGAGTCATCAGAGAACTTCTGTAGATGGCAGTGTGTTGTGTTGTGTGAGAAGTCCGCAGTATAAAGAGTGAACAGGAAGGGAGCCAGCACCGTTCCCTGGGGGGCCCCCGTGCTACTGATGATCGTGTCGGACACACAGTCCCGGGTTCTCACAAACTGAGGCCGGTTTGTGAGGTAGTCCAGGATCCATGATGACAGGTGCTGGTCCACCCCTGCGCGCAGCAGCTTGTCCTTCAGGATCATCGGTTGGATGGTGTTGAAAGCACTGGAGAAGTCAAAGAACATGATCCTCACCATATTCCCGGGCTTCTCCAGGTGGGACAGAGAACGGTGAAGGAGGAAGATCACCGCATCCTCCACCCCAATGCCATGCTGGTAGGCGAACTGGAGTGGATCCATCGCTGGTTCCACCAGGGGGCGGAGGTGAGCAAGGAGCAGTCTCTCCAGGGTCTTCATCAAGTGGGACGTCAAGGCCACCGGTCTGTAGCTGTTCAGGTCTTTGGGGTGGGAAGTTTTTGGTACAGGTACCACACAAGATGTTTTCCACAGCTGTGGTACCCTCCCCAGTTTCAGGCTCATGTTGAAGATATACGTCACAATCCCACACAGCTGGTCTGCACAGGACTTGAGGAGCTTTGCGCTGATGCCGTCCGGTCCCGGCGCCTTCCTCGCCTTGATCTTCCTCAGCTCCGTCCTCACCTGGGTCCTGGTCAGGGTCAGGATGGGGGGCTGTGTGTTGGGAGTGGGGGGGTGTTGGTGGAGTGGGGGGTGGGCAGCAGGACTTGATTTCTTTAGAGGCAGCAGTGGTTGTTGTGCAGTCAGGGGGGAGGGCGGTTGGTCAAATCTATTGAAAAACAGATTCAGGTTGTTCGCCCACTCCCTGCCCCCTGTGGCCTGGGGGGAGGTATTCTGGAGCCCCGAGATGGTTTTGAGGTTTCTCCAGACCCCGCTGATGTCGCTCTGTTGCAGCTTGTCCTCCATCTTCTTCCTGAAGCTGTCCTTGCCTTCTCTGATCTTTCTCCTCAGCTCCCTCTGTACGGACTTCAGCATCTCCCTGTTCCCTGACCTGAAGATCCTCTTCTTCTCTCTCAGAAGTGTTTTTATCTCAGGGTTGATCCAGGGTTTGTTGTTTGAGTGACGCCGTATGGTCTTGGTGGGAACGGATTTGTCCACACAGAAGCTGAGGTAGCCCGTGAAGGTGTGAATGAGGCCATCGATGTCCTCACCATGTGGATCGCAGAGCTGCTTCCAGGCGGTGGCTTCAAAACAGCCCTTTAGGGTGTCCATTGTCTCCTCAGACCATAACTCCACAGTGTGCATGGCCGGAGGTTGTCTGTGCACTAGGGGTTTGTACACCGGCCGGAGATGAACCAAGTTGTGATCCGATCTCCCGAGTGGGGGGAGTTGTGATGAGGTGTACGCCTCCTTAGTGTTTGCGTAGAATAAATCCAGTGTTTTATTGTCTCTAGTGTGGCATGTGACATACTGGGTGAACGTGGGTAGAATGGGAGACAGTGAAACATGGTTGAAATCGCCTGAGATGAGGAGAAGAGCATCTGGGTGTTCTGTCTGCAGCCTGCTGGTTACTGAATGGATGACGTCACGTGCTGTCCCAGCGTTCGCCGTCGGATTTGCATAAACAACAATGCAGATCACGTGTGAGTGTTCTCTCGGGAGATATGTAGGCCTCATGCTAACAGCTAGCAACTCAATGTCTTTGCTGCAGTGTCGTTGTTTAACAGTGATATGTCCCGGTCTGCACCAGTTGTTGTTAACATACATTATCACTCCACCGCCCCTAGCCTTGCCACTGTCTGGTGTTCGGTCAGCTCGTATCATGTGAAAACCCTCCAGCTCAATGTTAGCATCTGCTGCTAGTTCAGTTAGCCACGTCTCAGTAAACAAAAGGAGAGAGCACTCCCGGTATGTGCTATCATAACGGGAGATAGCCGCTAGCTCATCTAACTTTCCCAGTATCGACCGTACATTTCCCATGACAACAGATGGAAGGGAGGGTCTGTACCTTATATTTTTTGTCCTCCGCCTTACTCCAGCCCGGCAGCCGCGGCGTTTTCGCCTCAGTTCTCTCGGTATGTCGAGTTTTTCCAATGGGACCGGGTGGCGGTTGAATGCTAGCAGCTGTTCTCTGCTGTATCGTATCCTGCTATAGACAGTGGCTCCGTCCACCGGCTCAGGAGACATTTAGGACGATCTGTGTGTCCGTGATATAAGTGGGGTGAAAAAAAAAGACGGATCAAAAGAGAGAGGAAGGGAAAAAGACTCGGAATCGAGCCGCTGTTGCAAAAGGCAGCCGACTCGTGTGGCGCCGAGAGAAAAAAAAAAAAAAAAAAACATTTGTCTTGCTGAAATGTCCACCCTCGTTTCATCTTCAGCATCTTGGCAGATGACAACAGGTTCTTATCAAGGATGTCTCTGTACATTTGTTCATTCATCTTTCTTTCATTTATATAAAGTCTGCCTGTACCATATGCTGAAAAACCCACCCACACCATGATGGGATGTGCAGTGCCATTTCTCTTCCAAACATGCTGTGTGTTGGGGCATCCAAAAAGTTCAATTTTGGTCTCATCTGAACAGACTATATTCTCCCAGTATTTTACTGGCTTGCCCAAATGTTGTGCAGCAAATTTTAAATGAGCTTCAACATGCTTTTTCTTCAGCAATGGAGTCTTGCAAGGTGAGGAGGCATAGAGCCCATGTCGGTTGAGTGCATTACTTATTGTTTTCTTTGAAACAGCAGTGCCTGCTAACTCCAGGTCTTTCTGGAGCTCTTCACAAGTGGTCTTTGGCTCTTGGTTAACTCTTCTGATAATTCTTTTGACTCCTCTGTCAGAAATCTTGCAAGGAGGTCCTGGTCGTGGGCGGTTTATGGTAAAATGATGTTCTTTCCACTTCCGAATGATGGCTCCAACAGTGCTCACTGGTACATTCAGCAGTTTAGAAATGCACCTGTAGCCAATGCCATCATTGTGTTTTGCAACAATAAGGTTGTGAAGGTCTAGAGAGAGCTCTTTGCTTCTACCCATCATGAGTTCTTTGTGGTGTGACAATCTGACTTTCACAGACCTTTTTAAAGGTTATCAATCAGGACTTAACCAGCTGAAATTAATTTCCACTGATGGAGGATGGGATGGCTTCCGAAATGCTGATGGATTTCAGCTGGTTTCTTGGCTTTCTGTGCCTTTTTGCACCTCTTTTTTTCTTCATGGGTTCAATATTTATCCCGTGTCATTCAACTTTATTAAATATAACTTGTTTTTTGAACACAGTTGCCTTGATTTCTTTGTATGTATGGATTGCTTGAGTTGTTACTGATATCTGGTGCAAATCTCAGGTCAATGGCTCCATCAGAAACATGTTTAATGGGAAAGATGTTGACATGTTCAATACTTATTTTCCCTGCTGTATCTTCAGAAGTCTCCCTAACAATATGGAATTGCAATACATAATGAATCATAGTATCCTGACTCAAGTGTCGTCCTCGTGATTCCCACCTCTAGCCTTGTTTTCAGAGCTACTTGTTTAATGTGCAAAATCAGCAGTGGACAGAGTCTGTGCACTGATTTTTAGCAAAAATATATACTGTTGCGGCATGCTTATTGTTTATGCCTATTTTCAGTTTTTCAGTCTTTTAAAATTTTAGTTCTTTTAGCAAATTTGTAACTTTTTAACATAAATTTGCAACGTTTTCCAAGTAAATTAGCCCCTTTTCCCAAAAATGTTTGATTTTGTGTGTCTGCACATGTGTGCGTGTGTTTGTTTTGTCAAAGTCACAGGGAATGACCGGCATTGTTTTGAAGCAGCAGGTTGCAGACCCTTTTCTGTAATGAACCACCCAGATTTGCTGTCAAAGCAAAACAGTGCAGAGTGGACAAATAGCTGAAATTCAGCAGTTTGTAATTATTTTGCAGTGTTTTTTTTTTTCTTTCTTTTCTGAGTTGATTGAGCCAACAGGTAGAATGAGTCACACACTGTCGCTGCCATTCTGCCACTCAGACACAACAAAGCTGATTCATACTCGTGTTCTCCCCCCACAGGTGCTCAATCCAAAGAAGAAAGGAAAGAAGAAGAAAAAGTACCTAAACTCAGGGACGGTGGGTCACTTTTCTGTTTTAGGTTCAATTGTTAGACTGTCTGCGTAAATCTGATTTATTCGTTTATGAATTCTGAACTTTAGAGCTTGAATCAAAGTTTTAAAAGTGACAGAAAACATCATGCATAATTTGTCACATTATGCCCTTTTGTATGTAAAAATATTCCCTGTTTATTACATTCTGTCTCAACTCCTTTTCTCTACAGGACACACTGGGGTCATGAGCAGAATATTAAATTAAAGGTGGGGGGTGGAGGGAGTATTGTGTAAAAATCCTCAAAGGTCTCATTCATTAAAACAGGGTTTTCTTGGGTATAGTTACAGCAGAAATATTAAAACCTCTCTTCACTTGGCAGAATTGGCAGGAGTTGGTATGGCTCTTCCAGGTTCCATTTCCTTATGTCACTAACACATAATGTGGTCTTCAGTTACAACCCATCGCCATGCTGTTGGCTGTGATACTGATCTAGACCACGCTCAAGGTGTTAGCTTCAGAGCTAACAGTGCCATTACGGAGTTAGCTTACCGTGCATGGTGTATATTGTTACCTCCGCCAGGAGGTTATGTTTTTGCTGGGGTTTGTCTGTCTGTCTGTCTGTCTCTTGGTTAGCAAGATAACTCAAAAAGTTTTGGACGGATTTCGATGAAACTTTCAGGCGTTGTTGCAAATGGTGCAAGGAAGAACTGATTAAATTTTGGGGATGATCCGGATCACCGTCTGGATCCAGGAATTTTTTAAAGGATTCTTTAACATTGTGAGATAGGGCCATTTTCAACATGTGTGCATGTAACTCCGCAAAAAATGGTTAGTACATTTGGAAAAAAAAATACAGGGCAAGGTGCCAATAGGTTCTATAATATACCGAAGACTGATTACATTTTGGTGGTGATCCGGAAAACCGCCATTATGCGAAATGCGATTTTCCTGAATAACTACTGAACCACTAATCCTATCCATGTGAATCCAGTTGCTACTCATATGTTTTCATGGTCAAGGAATCTGAAAACGTACACACATTAAATGTACGATTAATATTTATGATGTAAAACACTGTATGGGGGGAACTGTGGCGCTTGGCGGAGGTTTGCGCTCTCCGAGTGCTTTTCTAGTTTTTATTGTTTTGATTCTAGTCACCCCACTTGACATCACTATTCCCACCTGATTCACTGATCCACAGTCGATGATATATCTTGCACCATTCTGGGTTATGTTGTTAGATTGGTAAATCGGACTGTTAGCACCAGCTCGACGAGGCAGCCGGACTCCATTACAGCTCCCCTCAGCAGGGAGATGCTGAGAGGCTAGGCTGCCTAATGATAGTTTAGTTTGCTGTTACTTTTTATGTAATCTCTTTACTCTCAGTTGACATCCTTTTTCATCTAGCAAAACTTGACAATATACAGTATGTTGTTTTTAGAAGTTATTTTAGCATATTGTACAATAGTTTATTACAGCCTGACTACAACCAAAAGGCAGTTTGCTGCCGTTAGCACTGGATCATTCACTCATTCACAGTTGTGTCTGTCCTTATTGTACTCCAGGAATCGGTCATGGCCTCACCGTTATAAGTGCCTTCATGGAGTTGGCCACGTTTGGCAAACTGCCTGCCACTTTGATCTGTTTCTTGCGTCATTCCAAATCCATCTCGCATGACCAAGATTTTCTTTTTTGAGACAGGTTTTCCTCTGCCCGCTGGGGGTGTGTTTTCCTTTGAATTTTCCACCTCGGCTCAGGTCTTCGAGCACCTGTTTTCGAATTGAGTGGCCAAGAAACTTCAGTTGTCTCTCTTGGATCGTCTGTAACAGCTCCCTCTCCATTCCAACTTGTCGAATCTTGTCGTTTGTAACCCAATCCATGTATGAGAGGGGATAAGGGTTTGTACTTGTATAGCGCTTTTTCTAGTCTCAAAGACCCTCAAAGTGCTTCACTAGTGCTAACCCTGTATTCTAAGGGCCTACTAAGGGCCTATCAGAGATGGATACCTAGGGACAATTTAGAATCACCAATTAACCTAACATGCATGTCTCTGGATTGTGAGAGGAAACCATAGCTCCCAGAGTAAACCCACACAGCACAGGGAGAACATGCAAATTCCACACAGAAAGGTTCCCATTCCTGCCAGCCTGGGGATTTGAACCTGGAACCTTCTAGCTGTTAGGCAACAGTGCTAACCATTGCACCACCGTGCTGCCCACGGTGCCTGAACATGCATCGGTAAAACCACATTTCTGCGGCTTCGATTTTTCATCAAGTTTCTGCTGTGAAGATCCGAGATTCAGACACGTAAAAGTCGACCAGACGAAGGTTTTGAATACTCAGACTTAGGCTTAGTTTCTTGTCAGTGAGTATTGACCGAAGCTTGCTGAAGGTGTCTTTTGCTGGGCTGATCCTTCTTCAGATTTTATTTTTACAATGGGCATCTGAGGTCTGGTCATCTCAGATGCTCCAAGGTAATTGAACAAGGAGACCTGCTCTACTGTCACATTCCTGTGTTGAAGATGGTATGCCGGTGGAACCTCCAGCTTCAAAATGACTATGCATTTGGTCTTCTTGGTGTTTATATGTGGCACAAGACGTTTGCTCACAGCTTCTACAGTGCTAGAAATTGTTACGGGGCAGTGGTGGCCTAATGGTTAGGGACATGGACTGGTGACTGGAGGGTTGCTGGTTCAATCCGTGGACCCAGGATCAGATCTGGGTGGGGCAGATAACATAGCAGTGTTTTCCCCACCCTCCTTAACCCCACTGTGGTGTCCTTGAGCAAGGCCCTCAACCCCAACTGCTCCAGTGGAGCTGCTCAGTGGCCACAGGTCAGTCTGTGGTTGTACTGGGCAGTTCCCTGGTATGAATGTGTAACTGTGTGAATGTGAACAGAGAGTCCTCTCAATGCACCTTCCCTGTATAAATAAAGCTTAAATATGTTAAGCAAACAATGCCAGAAGAACCGTATCTTCAGTGTACCTGATGTTGATCTTGATGCCGTTGATGACATTTGCTTCTGGCATGTCATCAAGCTCTCTGAGAATCAGAGTATGAATTAAAGAGGTCCAGCGACATAAAATCCTTGGCAGACACCACATTTGAATGTTAACCAGTTTGTTAAGCCGTCAGGGAGACGAACTGCAGTGAGCTGATCATAGTACACTGATCTGATAGTGCTCAAGTCTTTTTGTTGGCCACTTGAATTTTAGTCAACATCTTGAATAATTTGAAATGACATGCTTTTTTCACGGCCTTTTGTCAGTCATTTCCTATCAACCAATGAAACCACACGCCTCTGTCCACCAGTGATGTTTTATTTAATTTCATTCTTTATGATGAGTTTACAGTAGTTAGCTCAGGCTGTGTTTGTTATCAGAGCTAAAAGCTGGCCAGCTAACGTTAGCAATATGGCACCAACAACTGACATAAGTGACAAGAGGGCAAGAGTGGGGTGAACAGGGGCTCATGAGCATTTAGAGACATGCAATGAAATGAGCTATTCTGGGGAAGGCTGCTAAAGATGAGTCATAATGGTGCTGCAATAATCGAACCCTGAGGCATTTTGAACAAAGCATGTCAGACATTTCATTAAGCCCTGTGGGAACTGTGTCAAGATGTGGAAAAAGTGCAGTAAATGTGTTTAAATCAGTGTCTATTCTATAGCAACTAAATTTGTAGTTTGCTACTGTTTAACACAAGTGAAAATTGTGTTTAAAAAATGTTCACACTGCTACTGTCTAATTTCTGTTTTTGTGAACCTGGCAGGTCACCCTCCTGTCCTGCCTGGTGGACACTGAGCTGTCCTTCCTGGACTACATCAGGGGCGGGTAAGGTCACACTGATCCATAGCAGTAATTAGTCATAGTCATGTTTTTTTAATTATTAATTTTCTTCCCATCAGATTTAAAACCACTGGTTCAACAAATATTTAATTACTGTTTATTTTTTTGTGTGTGTGGAAAAAAGTCCGCACATTTGTGACAAAAAGTTACATATTTATTAAAAAAAATACAGTGAATTTATTCGAAAAAATGACAAACAAAAAATTGCAACATCAGAAAAAAGTTTTTTTTAATTAAAGAAAATTGTAAGAAAAATGTCACAAAAAGTTTGAGAAATTTATGAGAAGCAAGTTTGAGGAAAAAAGTCATAAATTTATGAGATTATGTTGCAAATTAATAAGAAAAAATATTAAATTTTACATAAACTTTAAGGAAATTGACAAGAAAAATGTCATAAGAAGTTTGCTAGAAAATCTCACAAATATATGTGAAAAACTCCCAATTCAATGAGCATAAACTCCTATTGACGACTCAAGTAACTTATTTTAGTAAATACCTTACTCTCCTTTGGTGACGACTCTTAATGACTAATTAATATTTAATATCATAAGGTATTGCTACTTTTACCCAAATATAATTCTGTCTACTCTACCCACCTCTGTTGATTAGGAGCTAAAACTGCCGCCATCATTTCTTCCTGAATCCTCTACAGAAAGGGTTGTGGCACCCTGTTATCTCCACATTAAGACAGACAGCTGCCGATAACCTGCTGCTTAATTGCTCTCTGCTGCGCGCTCTGAAACATGCTGTGGTCTAATCTGCTAAGATTGATGTCTCATGTTTCTCCTTCCTGTTTTTTTTTTTTTTTTGTAGGACTCAGATTAATTTCACGGTGGCAATCGATTTCACGGCTTCAAATGGTAAGTAAGCTTTGCTGGTGCTAATGAAATACATCCAGCTGATGAAAGTTTGATGAGTAATGATGGAATGTTTAGATGATGTGAGCTCATAAGGGATTCCTTATCTGTCAGTTGAATTTATCCTAATGACTCCTCGCCCCCTTTAATTCGAAAATGAATATAAACCATCTGAAAGTTGGGCAATTGTCTGAATTATCTGTGGATTCAAACCTCTCAGCTTGGTTTGATGTTCTTTATTAGCCACAGAGTGTAACAAAGTTTGCGCCTCTGCGCAGACAAAAAGTCATTACACCCACATTTTTTTAAAATTACATTTTCACTTGAGATTGTTCTCATCAGGTCGTGGCGGTTTATGAAACCCCACAGGTGAACTGCATTACATTAATCAGCAATTTAACGACAAACAAACAAAATTAGCCACAAAACACTGTTGCGAATGAGGGATGCTCTCATTTTAGTAAGAGATGATTTAGGGAGGTAATATATGTTACACAGTTTTAGAAACATTTTTATACCATTGAATAAAGAGAAAGATTTCTGTGCTGCTTCAGAATTACTTTTTCAGTTTTTGAGAATCTAAAGTAATACATACAGTTAAAAATACATATTGTCTGTATTGTCTCACAAATTTCAGAATGCTTTGAGAAAGCATCAGGATATAAAACCTGCAATTAATTGATCCCTTAACAAGTAACAAGTACTATAATATGATGTCAAGCGCCATCATTCTGCAAAGGCTTATGGGAGTGAATTGTCATATTGTGCAGCTGCTGTTCACTTGTTATTAAACATTTACCTATTCCAATAAGACTGTGTGGGCTCTAAGGACTCACACTAAAACTTATATCTTATATCGTAATGTGGCTTATTTTATTGTTAACTTATGTGTGCAGCATCCCGTGGCTATTGCTATCAGTTGCTAGTTTGGATAGCATTGCATAGTGTAGTTATCGTGTTTGTTTACATCTCTCATTAAACATTCACCCATTACAAATAACTCTGCATAGGTTCTAAAGAACATATGAAACAAACTGAAACATATGTTTTAGTCCCAGTGATTATGTGGCTTCTTTAATTCTTAACTTGTGTGCACATCCATTGGTTATTGCTGTTAGTGTTATATTAGCTTTCCCTCTTCCAACAGTTGCTTGTCGGTGACTCAGAAGGTTTAGCAGGTATCAAGCTGGCTTGCTCTTTTGGGGTCTATGCCGTCTCTCGTTTTCAGCCTGTGGGTTGCTTAAGGTTCCTTCCCGGCATCTGATACACATGAGCCCCCTGGGGATTTCAGACAGTCGGACGATGGGAGCTGGTTTCTACACAATAGCAAGGTCAGGTCTTGCCTGTGCCGCACTCAGACCTCCAAGAGTAGGATCTAGGGCTGGGCAATTTGACCTTAAATCAGCATCAGTTATTTGAACCTTTCACATTGATTTTGTTTTTTTTTGTTTGTGTTATGACTGGCAATAATTAGACAATTCACGTGCAGGCAATGACACCAAAGGAAACACACAATGACACAGAGTAACAAGTTTGATTGAATTTTATGAATGCAAAGGAGCGCCTCCGCAAGAGTAAAACGCTACTCGCAAGGGGAAACACAGCCTGAAACGAGAGACGAGAGCAGATGAATTAGGAGGGAGACAAGACAAAGGGAAAATAGGACCACACTCACATGGGAGTAATAGAGGACCCGGCAGAAGAACCCAGCACTTACAGCGAACCTCCCGATGATGCAGGATGGCAAAGAGGAGCTAGGTGAGGTGTCTGACCGGGTGATGACGGTCGCTGATGTGGTGATGATGACAGGGCAGGTGAGCACACAACAACCCTGGAGACGCACTACAAAGGAGGTAGCAACCTGTGAAAAGTTAAGCAGAGGATTAAAGGGTTTTTCAGGTCTAAGGAAAATAGAAATTTACTGCTGAAGCAGGTAGTCTACCCAACGAGCCAGCGCCAAGGCATTGAAGAGAAGGTATATTTAAGTGCTGGCGAGTCAGAGGAGCGGGTGCGTTTCATCACGCAGGTGAAGATGACTACCCGTGGAGTAGGTGAAGGTTGAACCGGACGGGCGGGGAAGGAGTGCGCTCACCAGACCATGACAGTTTTTGTTTTCCTCCTTTCTTCTCCCTTATAGTTCAGTGACAAGGCTAGTAATTTAGCAATATTACCCACAATCAATGAATATTATGATTTCACACACATGTAACCAAATCAGATGATAAGTTCTTCACTTCTCCGTGTCAAACGGCTGAGCTAACGTGGATAGCCGCATAACAGCGATTTAGCTTTGTGGCAGTCACTACTAATTTAAGTGCATTCCACTCGCTTTTTCTTGGCATCATCAGATGAAATGAAGAGTCAATCATCACATACTATGTGGTCAGACACCACTTTTCTTTTCTGCCGTGTTCTACTGCTTCCAAACAGCGCTAACAGCACAGCTTCTGGGGTATGGACTTACGTGACCGTGCACGTTAAAGGGGCAGGACATGAAAGCTTTCATATGTACAGGCACACAACAGGGAGAGGTGAAAACTGAAAGAACTCGACATGAGCAAGATTACATTGGTTTTACACACCAAATGTCGGTTTCGTTTTTATTTTATTTTTATTATATATTATATTTATTTTCACCCAGCCCTAGTAGGAGCCACTGTCACTCATGTTGGATGCCCGTTCCACTACATTGGTTGGAGGTTGCAAAGGAACTGTGGGAGAGCTGACTGGCTAAAGGCAAGAGAAAAGCGCAGAGAGCCGGCCCCAGTGTGACATCCAGTGGTGGATAAAAATCCTGAGTTCTCCTTTAAATACAGGTTGAACAAATGTTTAAAAATTCTACCTGATGAGTAAAGTAAATGAACTGATTCTGAGGTCTGAGAGAGAAAGAAAGCATCAAGAAAGAGGTCATTTAAATCACGTGTAAACAACCTATTAATGGTGTATAAAGTGTTGGCAACAAATTAAGAACCTACTTGTAAACTATTTATGCATCCTTTTATTATTTCATTAAGGATACCTGCTGTTCAGCTCCTTTACTGCCGATGAACACATTGTTGAGCCACAGCCATAAACACACAGGCTGTAGGTCATCAGGATTCACACCCAGGATTCCTGCTGTGGTGCAAACACTAGATGCATTTTTATCCACAGTCAGTGTAATCCCAGCAGTGGTGTGATTTGATTCCTGCTGGGGTCATGTGTGAATACTGTCCAACTATTTTGTTTTTGCAGAATTACTCTAAAATTAAAGTCCGGCGTTACACTTTTCAAGATAATAAATCAGTTAGAATAGCTGCAAATGATGTTGAATACTACTTAAGGGTGAGGGAAGTTTACAGTAAAATTAACTTGTTTAGGTGTTTTAATCTATTTATTGTCAGTTTTTGGTTGCAAATCTTTGGTTGACTGTTTTATTCGTCTGTGTTCACTGCTGTAAAGATCCACACTGGTCCACTTTAGCTCCCCATCATAAATGACTGTGGTGGCTGTCTTGTTAACTGTGGAGTCTTGTGCCACCCACTGAGGAGCTGAGACAACCAGTGAGATTATTTCTTCCTCCAGTGCAGCTGTGCCTTGGAGAAATGTCTGTGTAACTAACACCCCTGCCTGTGTTTAACCCCCCACCCCACCCCCATCACCAGCTCCCCTCTATTTTATTTCAATATGACTCACAGCCCAGGATGGGGGGGGGGGGGGGGCAGGCGTAATTACAGTCTGTTGCTGATGTGTGTGTTTCATTGTGCTGAACCATCCGGGTCCCAGGCAACCCGTCCCAGCCCACCTCGCTCCACTACATGAGTCCATACCAGTTGAACGACTACGCCATGGCACTGCGGGCCATTGGAGAGATCATCCAGGACTACGACAGTGACAAGATGTTTCCCGCGCTGGGCTTTGGTGCCAAGCTTCCCCCAGATGGACGGGTCTCGCATGAGTTTGCACTGGTGAGGAGACAGTTTTCTCGGTACCCGCACATCATCCTGTCCACATGTAAACCCTTTATTTTTCCACTTAGAACAGCATTTACCTGCAGAGAAAACATGCACTTTAATCAACTGCACACATGGTTTATAAATGATACGCAAAGCTGCTACACTGTCATCACTCACTGTCGGTGTGAACTCCCATTTTGATGCCTGTTTTTTTTTTTTTCTTTATCATTATGCCTATTTCCACATATTTTCTTTTGGAGTCAGATGAAACTATAAAATAAAGCATGGCATTGATACTTTTAAGCTGGGCACGAAAGGTTCCTCTGCAACAGTGTTTTTCAACCAGAGTGCCCTGATCCATTCAGGTTTCTGGGGGAAATTATCCAATTTCACTTGTTAATTGGTCCAAAAAATTGCAAATAATTTGCTGCTGTTTGTGGGTTCTGTAGGCACCCATACATAACACTGGTAAATTATTTGCATCATTACCTGATTGGTCTGTAGGGATAGACTGGAAAATGGTACATATGTTATCCAATGGATTCTGAATTCTGCAATTTGAAGATTAATTCTCAGGGCTTTGGCTGCCGCCACTTGTTTTTTTCCAAGCTAAATAGGATCATAGATATTTTCTATGGAATTTGAAGTTAGCACTTTAGCACTTAACTTTGTTAGCAGTGTGCTTCTATAAACTTTATGGATACAGTTCACTGACACAGATACTTGCTAATTAATGCTAAGTGCCAGTAGTAAAATGGTAGAATCTGACTCATCAAACTTAAAGTAAAACTATCTCAAAACAGGCAGCAAGTTTTGTCAGATGATTTGGGGGGAAGAAAGTTCAGCTAGAGCTAGCAGACAGTGACTGAGTGCAACCACCTACAAAAACAAAGGGATACATCTTAAATCATCCTTCTGAGCCAGACAGTAAAGGTGCATTCAGACCAAACACGAAAGCGCAAATTTTTCGTGCAGCACCATTACATGTTAACTCAATGTAAACATGTGAATAGGCAAGAATTCACCATCTGAGCAAATTGCAGATGGGCGGAGTTTGCCTTTATTTCTTCTGCAGCTGTGTTCTACCTGCTGTGGAAATCCCCAAAACACTGTCATGTTTGGGTTTACATGAGCCAACAGGGCTCTCACCTGGAAAAACTGTCCCTATCTCCAAAACTTCACCTGGATGACGGTTGCTTACACTGCTAGCCCTCGTTAGCACATCCGTGGCAGGAGTCTGTGGGTGGATAACTCAGGCACATTGATTCAGCTGCAGAGCTCCTGGTCCATCTGTCTGCAGGTGAGCAGCAGTCTCATTTTCAACCTAGCTTCCTCTCCAGTTTTGATACTTGAACTCCAGTGATGGCCGAATCTCAAGGCTGATTACCTGCTAGCACTGCCAAATCCCTCGGATGCAAGAATGCCCAAATTCACATGTTTTCCACATGTTTACATGAACTTTACATGTATTCGCGTCACACTTTCGCGTTTGGTCTGAACTCACTTTTAGTGTACCAACTAAAGAGTTTGATGAGATAGGTGAGTATTTTGATATGACAGACATGGGAATCACTCAATTTTGGAACTGCCTTCATGTTGTCATGAACCACCAAGTGTGGCAAAGGAACGCCAAACGCAGGCAGTGAGGTTTTGCAAATTTACTTAAACAGAGAACTGAAATACAAAAATGCAGTGCAAAGGAAAACAACTGCGGAGTCCCAGCCAAGCTGGACATACGATTACAAACGCAGAAAAAACTACGAACTCCCAGCATGGGAACTGGACTTACGTTTAGATAAGGAAGGAATGACAGGAGCGTCGTCTCGGGAACTGAGAAGAGCTAATGACCCAACAATTCATGGATGGAAAACCCAGGGTTAAATAAGGCAGTGAGGACAGTCAGAATCAGCTGTGAGTCGATTGAGTGGAGAGTAATCAGGGTGACAGTTGTCAGGTGGACTGCCCTGAATGGAGCAACCCCGGAAATGCGCACTGACCGCTGTAGCCCTGACAGAGAGAGAGAGAGAGCACAGGAACAAAAATAACTGTCAAACTACAACTGTGATGTGAGAACGAAACTAGACTAAAGGATAATTACCAGATAATACAAAATATACAATTGAAAAGACTGAGATGAAAAATGAGAAAGTAAGTGAACTAAGAGATAATACAAGACCGATGAAAACCCATCAGAGATCAAATAACAGGAATACAGAATACAACAGAATATCAGGCAATCAGAACCACCAAATTACCAAAAATACAAAGATACAAGAAAATAACAGAAGAGCTGAGCAAGACAGACCCCTCCAGTGCTCAGCTTGTGACACATGTAGCATCTAAAGGGTTTGTAGTATTTGGCTCCTTTGCTTTGGTTTAAAGATTTATTATAATTTTCTATACAGCGGCATCACATTAAAACAAACTACTGGTTGAATATGACAGTTTTCCTGTTGCTTATAGTTCAAGCTTTGTTTGAAATGACAAAAGATTTCACCCAGTGACTTGTGGAGTCCTCATTTTGAAACCCTCCAGGGTGGATACAATGTTTCATTTAGGAGTGCTGATGGAGAAGTATAGAGAAGGAGTTGCACTGTGTCTTTGTGGATCTGGCAGAAGCATATGGTAGGGTGCCAAGAGAGGAAGTGTGGTACTGTATGAGGAAGTCAGAAATGGCAGAGAAGTATGTGAGGGTGGTGCAGGACATGTATGGGGACAGTGATACGGCATTGTAGGAGTGTGGGATTGCATTATGGATCAGCTTTGAGCCCCTTTTTGTTTGCAATGGTGTAAATGAATACAAACCAGTAGTGAAAGTAGGGAACAGGTGGAAGAGAACCTGGAGAGGTGGAGGTATGAACTGGAGAGAAGAAGAATGAAACTCAGAAGGCATGTGTGTGAATGGTGAAAAAGCAAGTAGCGGTAGTGAGGGTAGATGAGTTTAAATACCTGCAGTCAACCATCTAAAGCAGGATTCATGGATGTAGTGAAAGAGGACATGGAGAGGGTTGGTGTGACAGAAGAGGATGCAAGGGACGAGGTGAGATGGAGGCAGATGATCCACTGTGGACACGAAGAAGAAGACCAGAACACCAGTGTTTTCGCTGCCTCTTTACTGACATTAATTTATTTGTCAAATATGCTTATCATAAATATGGGTTGGACTGATTTGAACTTTTATTACATTAGGAGGCATTTGGTTTTAAACCAGAGAATTAATTAGACAGTAGCTTTCTGTACTGGAGTGGTGACCTATTTGGTAGAGCATCTGCCCCACAGCTCGGAGGTTGTGGGTTCAAATCCCAGCCAGGTCCAGCGTTGGGCAAGTTACTGAAAAATAGTAACTAGTTACTTCTTTTCAAAAGTATCTGAGTTACTTTTGAGTTACTGCATGATTAAAGTAACTAGTTTCTTGGAAAAGTAACTTTCACGTTACTTTTAAATGCATACTTAAATCATCTTGCACACACAGCAAGAGGAAGGGCCCCCTGTTCTCATCAGAAAAAAGAAGAAAAAGAAAGCTGATGAGAAAAAAGTCTCATCTTACAGAGAAAAAATGTCTCAGATTTACACAAACTATTGTAATCAGTAGAAAGTCAGAAATTTACTAGAAATAAAGCTGTGAATTCACAGAGAAAAGTTTGGACCCCTGGTGGGCTGTTTTTGGCCCACGAGCCATATGTTTGACACCCCTGGACCAGCCCATTACAAATGCATATTTAGAGGATTTACTTCCATGAAATAGCTGCATATCACAACAGCATGTAACTGAATGAGATAAAATAAAATAGAAAGCACAGATAAATGAAAGTTCACCGCTTAGAAGAAGCTGTTCTTTACCGCAACAAATCACAGTCACTTTTTCTCTGTGCATAAGAAAACTTTAAATTCATTTAATGTGGACATTAAATGCAAGCTTATTGCTCAAAAAATACTCATGTTTAACCACAGAGGTAGGAGCTGGTAGGGGCTACTCACCGCTCGGGACAACAGTTGATCAGGGCTCGATATGTGAAGTCGCCACCGCCACGGCATTTCTTCACCGGGTTGTGATGTGAACTGGGGCAGGACAGGAGACGGACCCGCGGAGGAGACTGTGTGGCGTTTGTGTCAGTTGCGGTAGGGTCAGTTTCTATTCATTTGTTTGCCTTTGCCTTTGGCATGACAACCTCCAGTGGCTTGAGGCCGGTGGTGGCGCTGGGGATGGCAGTCCAGCCAATAGCCACTGAAACTGCGTATTCATCCCCAGTTGGCAGCTGATGAGGAGGGTGTCTAGCAACTGCAAGTTGTATGATCATCTGTTTGCGCTAAAATATCTATCCATATTAATAAAACCAGTAACGCATCTGATCAAATTTCAGTAACTGTAATGCATTACTGAATTTTTAAAACGTAATTTCATTACGCAGCACGTTACTGCAAAAGTAGTGGTGTTATAGTAACACTGTACCCACCACTGGCCACGTCATACCAAAGACCATATAAAAGTGGTACTTTTCACCTTTAGCTTGGTGCTCAGCATGATAGAATGGGGAGAGGAAAGGTAACACACAGAGTTACCAGAAGGACCGACCCCTGACTGTAGTTTTCACTACTTACAGTAGCTGTGTGGCCTAGGGACTCTGAAACGGAGATAGGTGCCGCACATAAGCTACAAGTTGTGGCATGGGATCAATTTAACTCTCTGTACCACTCAGATCAAGAAAAAGCTCTAATTTTGCAATAAACTTTTTTTGATAAAAGGCAGGTATGGAAGCAAACTCCATTCACATTTAGTCTTCACAAAATGTAGAAAATTGGTATCACATTTCATCTGTAGTTAAAATATTCATTGTCTTATGGGAGACTGAAGTAAATAAGGAATTGTCTTGTGACACGGCTTGTGAAATGTGCTGCTGATTTTGAAAAACATTAGAAATGGCAGGGGAAAAAAAAAATCAGATTTGGCTCAGCCTCAAACTGCTGTTGAATACGACTTTGAAGGCAAATCTTTTATCGCCCCTCTTGCCAGCTGGAGGAGCTTGTCAGTCACAGTGAGAGCAAAAGCAACTTTCATGCTTCACAAAGCATGATTTAAACATAAAGTCACACTTGAACTGTGTTTAAGAAAGAAACTTTGTGAAAGTAACATGTGAGCAGGCACTCCGATGCACACATGAGCTGTTACAGGCGACGAGAATGCACGGTGGGCGAGGGATGCTGCAGTCCAACAACATGTGCAAAGAATCCAGACCGTCCTCGCACGCTGCCATGATGAAAAGCCAAATGGCCTGGTTAGATTTTTGGCAGATTAAAAAACATTCTAGTTGTTTAAGCGTGCCAAGTGTATTTATTATTTGTTAAGATGATAGCACTGGTCAAAACTGAAATATAAAGATTGAACTGATTTACATTTCATTTTGATTTCTCTGTGAAAGCTCAGATTTGAAGAAGAGAAATTACACACAACTTTTCATCGCTCATCCTTGACCCGTCCATCCATCCATCTATCCACACCACCAGGGCTTGACATTAACACCTGCCCACCCACCACTGGCAGGTAGACTTCAGCTGTGGTGGGTAAGACAGCCACTCCCGCTAGCCACTTTGGTGGGTTGTAGTTTGCTCAAATGACATCTAAATAATAAACCTATTGCAAAGTGAGGCTACAAAACTACAACTCCCATAAGCGCTATCTGCGCACACACAGTGTATTCTCATTGGTCCACTGTCAGCCAGCTGCAGCCCAGGAGAAGACACGGATGGAGCCTGGCCACAGGTCGGTTCATTTTATTTCCAGTCTGGAGAAACTGCGATGAACAGAGCTGCTCTCAGCGATCAGATCATGGGGATAACTGCCCCTGATCTCGTGTTGTCCCAGCGGTGAGAATAACCTGTGCTCTCCCCCCACATTAGCTCCTATCTCTGTGGTTAAATATGATTATTTTTTAGAGCAAGAATTCCTGTTTACTGTCCACAGTTGTACAAATTTAAGTTTTTGTATGACGGAGAGAAAAAGTGACTAAACTTTACATTGCTTTAAAGAGCAAATGAAGCTTCTTCTCAGCTGAACTTTTGTTTATCTGTGATTATCTATGATATCTGTGATTTACAGCTACTTCATGGAAGTAAAACCTCTAATTATGTATTTTTAATGTGCTGGTCCAGGAGTGTCAAATGTGTGGCCCATGGGCCAAAAACAGCCCGCCAGGCAGTCCAAGTTTTTCTCTGTTTTTACAGCTTTCTTTCGAGTAAATTTCTGACTTTTTCTACTGATTAGAATTGTTCATGTAAATTTGAGACATTTTTCTCCTTAAGATGAGACTTTTTTCTCATCATTTTTCTTTTTCTTCTTTTTTTCTGGTGAAAACAGGTAGTGTCAATGCAGATTAAATCCATCAGTAACTACTAATTACGTCGTGCAGCCCTTAGGGGTCGTAGGGGTCATTTTCAACCCCTACCCCTTGGCCTTTGATTTCAAGAACCAAGGAGTGGGGGTTCAAATGAGAATTTGTACGGATCCCAAATCTGCCTGTACTTCAGTCTCATATTGTAAATATTTTTCTCGACTACTTTACAGTATTTACTCCTGTCAATAATTAAATAGTGTTTCTCTTGCTATTTTTGTGTATGTATAAGGTTCATTTACATTTAAAAAGATTATAAATTTAGTTCAAGTGAAATTTTGCATGTGATAGTAAAATTTGATCATATTAAACATAATTTTCCAACCACAAAATTATGGCTAGTGAAAAGGCTGAGTGGCTAGTAACTTTGAAAGATCATTACCCACAGTGGCCAGTGAGCAAAAAAATTAATGTCAAGCCCCGAGTGGCACCACTCTGCTAGTGTCAAGTGCTGTGGGACCCCATACCCCTCTTCAGCCACCCATAGCCCTCTCCCTTGGCTGCATTCACCTCCAGATGTTTCACCTGAGGCGTTTACAGCCTTTACAGCTGCTCAGCCTTAGGTAACAGTACTCCCTAAAGACACATGGGCATTAATCTAACCGTCGCTGATTCAACTCAGTCGGCTCCTAAAGAGAATGACTGCAGCTGTGTGTAGTGGCAGTGGCACTGGATATGCGAGCACCGCGTAGAGAAGAACAGTCTCATGTGCTTGGCAGTGATCAAGTCATATTTGTTGTGATTGTTTTTTGGGGGAGGTTATTGAAAAGTCAGAGCTGTAGTAACTGCAGAGGCATAAAGTTGATCAGCCACACTAGGATGATATGGGAAAGAGTTGCTGAAGCCAGGTTAAGGAGAGGGGTCACAATCAGTGAGCAGCAGTACAGTTCCATGCCAAGAAAGAGTACCACAGATGCAATGTTTGCTTTTATAGTGTTGATGGAGAAGTATAGAGAAGGTCAGAAAGAGCTGCACTGTCTTTGAGAATCTAGGAAAAGCATATGATAGGGTGCCAAGAGAGGAAATATGGCATTGTATGAGAATGTCAGGAGTGGCAAAGAAGTATGTGAGGGTGGTGCAGGATATATATGGGGGGGAGGGAGGCTGAAAGGTTCATAGTGGTCAAATTTGACCAAATGTGGTTTGTTTTTTAGCGTAGTCTCCCCTTCGGTCCACACACTTCTTCCATCGGTGTTGCAGCACTTGGATCCCTGCGGTTGAAAAATAAACCACATTTGGTCAAATTTTACCACTATGAACTTTTCAGCCTATGAACTTTTAAGCCCCCCTCATATGAGGACAGTGAGACGGTGGTGAGATCTGCTGTAGGAGTAACAGATGGATTCAGGGTGGTGGTGGGGTTGCATCAGGGATAAGCTCTGAGCCCCTTCTTGTTTGCCATGGTGTTGGACAGGATGACAGACAAGAGCAGGCAAGATTCTCCATGGACTGTGATGTTTGCGGTACAACATTGTGATCTCTAGTGAGAGTAGGGAGCAGGTGAAAGAGAACCTGGAGAGGTGGAGGTATGCTCAGGAAAGAGGAGGAATGAGTCAGTAGAAGAGGCAGAGAGAGGCAGCTGTAATGGTAAAGATGCAAGGAGTAGTGAAGGTAGATGAGTTTAAACACCTGGGGTTAACCATCCAAAGCAATGGAAAATGCACAAGAGAAAGACCAGGAGAGAAGATTATTGGGTGTAGTGAAGAAGGACATGGAGAGGGCTGTTGTTACAGAAGAGGATTTGAGGGACGGGATGAGAATCAGGCAAATGATCTGCTGTGGCGACCCCTACAGGCAGCAGCTGAAAGAAGATACAAAAGTCCAAATTAAAGGCCTGAAACGACAGTCAAAGTAAATTGAAACCTTTACTTAAACCATTAGAAGTAAAAACATGGTTTTGGTCTCTTTTTGAACTCTGTTTTCCCCACACTGTCAGAACCATTGAAGGTGGTGCTGATACTGAATAATAGAAGTTTGTAGATTGTATGTTCACTTACTTTTTCAACAGAGACCTTACCATGTAGATGTAGACGAACAAAATATGGGCTCAGCAGCTTGAAATATGGTGTGCTAACTCTCCTGCAGTAGTATTGTTCTTGTTCTTAAGACTGGTCATACTTGTAAAGGTCCAGCATTTTCAGTGGGTTTCTCAGGGTCGCTAGCGTTTCGTCCCTTAACCTGTACGCTTCACCTGAGTGGGGCAGGAAAGGCAGATGTTACACCTTCACTTGCTGGACATTGATCAGTCCTGTTTAACTGTGTGCAGTTGTAGTAAATAAAGGTCCCAGTCACTATTACTGTCAGGGGTGGCAGAAGTACCCACAGTCCATACTCACAGCAAATTTAAGGCACTTTTATATAGTTAAAAAACTGCTCTGGTTAATTTAGCTTCATTAGTCAAGTCAAATATTTAAGCAACTGCTTGAGTCATTCATATGTGAGTGATTTCATGTCTTTTACAAACGGGTTTTATTAATTCACTTATTACAATAAAACAGCTCATGTTATGCAAAGTAATTTTATGATGAAATATCAAATTTTATCTCTTCCAAAAACTTCAGCAATATTAGAAGATTGAAATGTGTTTCCTCTCTGAAATAGTGCAGTAGAAAAATGAAACGGTTGACATTTTGAAAATATGTCTTTAATATTATAAGATTTATTGGACTTACCCTTCTTCTGTGACTTACATGGGTGATATTTTGTTTTAATGTGATTCTTTTACTGTCATTTTGGCCCTTGGCAAAAACATTTTTGATGTCTTGTCACTGTGTTTTTATGTAATCTTGTTACTCACCAGTTTGGTTCCAAAATATGCCCATTTTCAAAATAAGTCATTATCCCAACCCAGCGCAGAGATATCAGATACAGTATAATACTTCATATTTGGGTCTCCTCCTAGATGACTTCTTTTATTTTGTTTTATTACCTCTGCCAAGGAGGTTATGTAATCGGGGTGGTTTGTCTGTCTGTCCGTCCGTCCATTTGTCTGTCTGTCTGTTAGCAGGATTACGCAAAAACTACTGTAGAGATTTTGATGAATTTTTCACCAGAAGTAGCCCTTGGGCCAAGGATGAATCCATTTAAATTTTGGTGGTGATCTGAGAGTGCATACCTCCACCAAGGACCTTGTTTGTATGTGTGAAGCAGGAGTCCACAAAAACTGCTGGATGGATTTGGATGAAAGTTTCACCAGAGGTGGTCCTTGGGCTACAGAGGAACCCATTACATTTTGGTGATGATCCCAGAATGCATATCTCCACCAAGGCTCTTATCTTCTCACACTGTGTTAGCAAGAATCCTCCAAAACAAACCCATTACATTTTGGAGGTGATCCATGAAGGACGGAAGGAGTCTTGACGGAAGTATGCACTCTCTGAGTGCTTTTCTCATTTATTTATTGTTTTAGCTCCACTGTTTGTGAATGTCAAAACAAGCTATAGGGTGGTTAGTTTGATGCATGAGGCTAAATCTGGGCTGGTCTTCTGTGTAACATCAGAGACTAACAACAAACATGATGCTGCAACTACGCTTAAATATACTGAACACACCTTTCACAATATTAGCCTGTTGACAATGAATCAGTGAAACGGATACGATTGTAAGGTTGTAAAGCAAAAAACATCTTAGAGGAGGAAAGCAGAGGAAGATGAATTATTCATGGTGGACATGTTTGACTTTAGGGGGACGATAAACAGAGCACTGCATCATGAGTAAATATTTAGGCGATGCTAGCTGTTATTGCAGTAGTAAAGCATGTTCTACTGTATTGATGTTTACACAAATGTTTGACACATCATTTATTTTAAAACTGCATTTTCAGCACAGTTACTTATACCCCCTTTACACAGGTTTAGAGATCATTGAGAGCTCACTAAGTGATGACAAAGTGACCAGATCGCCAAAGAACCTTTCAGTGACCTCTCAGTGGTCGCCAAGATCTCTGTGAGCTACAGTGACCTCCACGGTCCTCAGTGGTCACCAGGCGGTCTCTGTCTGTGTAGTCAGTCTATCCCCATCCATAAAAAAAAACACACGACTGTCATGAATTCAGACTTTAAAATGTGACATTAGGAAACTAGAAAAGCACTTGGAGAGCGCAGACCTCCGCCAAGCGCCACAGTTCCCCCCATACAGTGTTTGTGTGTACGTTTTCAGATTCCTTGACCATGAAAACATGTGACTAGCAATTGGATTGACAACGATAGGATTAGTGGTTCAGTAGTTATTCACGAAAATGGCATTTTCCGTAATGGCGGTTTTCTTGTGGACGGTGAGCCGGATCACCACCAAAATACAGTGTTTGTGTGTACGTTTTCAGATTCCTTGACCATGAAAACATATGACTAGCAACTGGATTGACAATGATAGGATTAGTGGTTCAGTAGTTATTTCAGGAAAATGGCATTTTCCGTAATGGGGGTTTTCTTCTGGACGGTGATCCGGATCACCACCAAAATCTAATCATCTGTCGGATACCCTATTTCTGACAATCTGTGAAAATTTCATGAAAATCTGTCCATAACTTTTTGAGTTATCTTGCTAACAGACAGACAGACAGACAGACAAACCAACGCCGATGAAAACATAACCTCCTTGGCGGAGGTAAAAAGCCAGTGACGCGGGCAGTGAAGATGGCAGCTTAGGTGGGGAGCTCCGCAGTGCAGACAGCCTTTGTACTTTTACAAGGTCGCTTTTCATTTGTTTCCTCGGTCGAAATTACTCTACATTTTTTGCATTGAGACTACATTCGCGGAGAATAGGATTAAAAATGCCAGCACAGCAACAGAAACTCAACATTTGCTCCAAAGCCGGTGCTAGTAAGGAAAGTTTGGCTAAAGCTAGCGATACTGCAATGAGCCCTCCTCCCTCTCCCCCACCTTCAACAGATGCAGGTGTTGCCAAAGACCAAATGGCAGAGGGCATTTCTAAGATCTATGCATTGCTGAAAGAAACATTGGAGAGGCAAGTGGCTAAGCTCAACTCTATAGAGGCGTCAACGAGGGCGGTGAACACAAAGCTAACGGAGTTAGCCACTCGGCTGGGAGACGTGGAATCTCGCATTGTCTTTCTCGAAGATGCTAATGTAGCTCTGGATGCTAATCCTCCCGCAACCCAGACCCAGGTGGAAGATTTGCTTTTGAAACTGGATGACTTGGAAAACAGATCGCACCGAAACAATCTACGTTTTGTCGGCTTTCCAGAAAACTGTGAAAAGTCAGATGCCCTCACCTTCATGCGCAAAGCTATCCCAGATCTGCTGAAAATTGAGTTCCCTGGAGGGCTGGAAATTGACCGTGCCCACCGGAGCCTTGCCAGATGCAAACCAGACGGCCAGCCACCCAGGGCTATTCTGATTCGACTTCTGTGCTTCCAGGACAGGGAGCGTATTGTGGAGGCAGCACGTGGGATGGGAAAGCTGGATTGGAATGGTCATCACATCATGATTTTTCCGGATTATTCCAAACGAGTAACCGAGATGAGGGCGGCGTTCAAGCAATGTAAACGCCTGCTGCATCAGAAGAAAATTGCATTCTCCCTCATGTATCCTGCAGTTCTTGTCGTGAAGTTGGCAAGTTGTGAACAGGAGTTCACTGATCCCAAGAAAGCATTGAACCTGATCCTTTCACTACTGTGAGACATTGATGAACAATGGTATGAATACATGTTATATATTTTTGACGGAGGACTTGATGCAGTATTAATGTAAGGCTTCATTTTTGTTTTTGTTAACAACCGAACATAAAAGTTTCTGCCCGCGCTTTATTATCTGTAAGCATTAGGCTGCTGCGATGTAGTGGCTCTCCCTGAGTTTGTTGCACTGTTTACAGTCACTGTCTTGGAGTTTTTTATTTTAGTTGGTGCTGTTCTTGTGCACCGATGGGTGACATTTGTTCTAGGTCACCGTTTATGCTACTCTATGTTTAAGTGGTTTTCGTTTCTTGTTTTTGTATTTCTAACTTTTACTGTGTTCATCTTTTACCCAGTGAGGAAGTTCTTGGTAAAGAATTGCTGGATATTTTGGATGGTAACATATACTGTTTATGATGTCGGCTAATTGTCAGAGCTTCCTTAACCTTATAACTTGGAATGTTAAAGGTCTTAACCACCCAATTAAGAGGAAAAAAAAATTGGCGTTTATTACATCAAAAAAAGTGGATGTAGCGTTGCTTCAGGAGACCTACCTCACTAATACAGAATCTAAAAAACTTTGTCGGGACTGGGTGGGCCATGGGTTTGCGTCTTGTGGTAATAGCCAGAGCAGGGGGGTGGCAATCCTTATTCATAAACATCTGCAGTTCAAGTGTCTAAAAGAGTTTAGTGATGATGATGGACGACTCCTCGTTATCCTTGTAGAAATCCAGGGCCATAGGATGATACTCGCTAATGTCTATGCACCAAATATAGTTGATTGTGCATTTTTTGCACAACTTGAACATAGACTAAATGAAATGGGTAATTATCCCATTTTAGTAGGTGGGGATTTTAACCAGGTCATGGACAACATCTTAGATCGGAGCACCCCCTCACAGCGTTCATCTAAATCTGGCTCTAAACTGCAAGATATGTGCAATGCATTTGGTTTGGTAGATGTTTTGCGGCTTTCTAATCCGTCCACAAGGGATTACACTTTTTATTCCACTGCTCATAATGTGTTTTCCAGGATTGTTTACTTTCTAATGTCAAAATCCTCTGTCTCCTCTGTAAATTCGAGCTCCATTGGTAGCATACTACTATCAGACCATGCCCCTGTTTTTTTACATATGGTTCTGCCTTGTCAGTTAAAAAAAAAATCTAGATGGAGGCTTAATTCAAGTCTTCTTCTTAACCCAGATCTCGTGTCCTCTTTGAAAGCAGAGATCTCTCTATATCTCGAGACAAATTGGGATTCTGCTCCCTCTGCCAGTGTTGCTTGGGAGGCCTTTAAGGCATTTATCAGGGGTCATATTATTCAATATGCATCTTTTAAAAAGAAAGCTAACATTGCTAAACAGATTGATTTGGAGAGGAGAATAGCTATATCAGAGGCTGCATTCAAACAGGACACAAACTTAGTAAATCTGCCACCCCTTGTGAAGCTTAAATATGAGCCAAATTCAATGCTAACACAAAAAGCCGAGTTTTCCCTATTTCGTCTCAGGCACAAACAATTTGAGGAGGGGGATAAAGCTGGCAAAATGCTGGCTAGATACATTAAAATGAAAGAAGCTCAGTGCACTATATCTGCTATTAGGGCGCAGGATGGTACTCTGGTGTCAGACTCAAATGAAATTAATGGTGCTTTCAGGGAATTTTACACTTTGCTTTACTCATCTGAAATGGAGGCTGGCTCTCAAGAGATCTTTGCATTTTTGTCTTCCTTGTCTTTGCCTTCCTTAACGAAGGAACAAATAGACCTGCTTGACGCCCCAATTACTAAAGATGAAATTGCGAAAGTTATTAAGAGCCTTCCAACTGGAAAAGCACCGGGCCCTGACGAATTCACTGTAGAATTTTACAGGGCCTGTGTTGATGAGCTTTCTCCTTTACTTTTAGAAATGTTTGCGGTATCTTTTGAACAAGGCTGTCTGCCTCCTTCTTTAACAGAGGCTTTAATCTCGCTTATTTTAAAAAGCAACAAAGACCCTTTAGATTGCAAGAATTATAGACCAATTAGTCTTATAAACTGTGACTGTAAAATTCTCTCCAAAATTTTGGCATTAAGATTAGATAAAGTAATGATATCTCTTATACATCCTGATCAGGTGGGTTTTATTCGTTCCAGGGGTGTGGCAGACAATATTAGGTGATTCATTGATATCATATGGTCAGTTCAAAATGATCCCTCACTTGCACACCTCTCTCCAGTAGCAGCCCTCTCCCTGGATGCTGAAAAAGCATTTGACAGGGTTGAGTGGCAGTATCTTTTTGCTACTCTAGAAACTTTTGGTTTTGGTCCAAAGTTTCTTTCCTGGATCAAACTACTATATTATTATATACTATGCTATATACTATACTATATACTTATATATATATATATATATATATATATACTACCGTTCAAAAGTTTTGGGTCACCCAGGCAATTATTGTGTTTTCCATGAAAAGTCACACTTATTTACCACCATGAGTTGTAAAATGAATAGAAAATATAGTCAAGACATTGACAAGGTTAGAAATAATGATTTGTATTTGAAATAATTTTTTCCTTCAAACTTTGCTTTCGTCAAAGAATCCTCCATTTGCAGCAATTACAGCATTGCAGACCTAACATGATTGCACAAGGGTTTTCTAATCATCCATTAGCCTTCTGACGCAATGAGCAAACACATTGTACCATTGGAACACTGGAGTGATAGTTGCTGGAAATGGGCCTCAATACACCTATGTAGATGTAGATGTATAGAGTGTATTTCTGATTAGTTTAAAGTTATCTTCATTGAGAAAAAGTGCTTTTCTTTCAAAAATAAGGAAATTTCTAAGTGACCCCAAACTTTTGAACGGTAGTGTATATAGTATATACTGTATACTTATATACTATATTATACTGGGGCAGCACCTTGACCCAGTGGAGGAGATGGGAGAGAGAAGGATGGTGGCTAAACTGTCATCTCTGCTGTAGTCCGAGTTCCACCCTATGCAGGACACACTGAATGTACTAAGGAGCTCATTTAGCAGCAGACTACATCATCCTAGGTGGACAACCGAGAGGTTTCGCAGGTCCTTCCTACCTACGGCTATCAGACTGTACAACCTAAGCAGGGCTGCTCGCATAGATAGCAAAAAGACGTGACAACCTAATAGTAGTGAATGCAAAAGACGCAATAGACTTACACAATGGTCCCCTCCGGTATACAACTAGGAAGACCGGTAGCTACGAAGGGTGACAATATGTATGGGTACATAATCATACCATGTAGGATAACTAAGTAGACGGTCATGCTGCTGTTTCATTCCATCTAGCTACAATGCTCCGCATTGTGTGTGTTTATATATTTATACATTTATTCCATCTAGCGACAATGTTCCACACTGTGTGTTTATATATTTACATATTTATTCCATCTAGCTACAATGCTCCGCACTGTGTGTTTATGTATTTATATATTTATTCCATCTAGCTACAATGCTCTGCACTGTGTGTCTATATATTTATGTTTATATGTACATATGTATACTCGCTGCTCTTGTTTTTTTCTTGCCTTCTGATTGTTGCTCTGAGTGTTGCTATCCCTGTGCTGTTGCAATCCTGGAATTCCCCCATTGTGGGACTAATAAAGGCTTATCTTATCTTATCTTATATAATGAACCTAGAGCTTCAGTGACATCAAATCGAGTTACATCACAGCCTTTTAGACTCCATAGGGGCACGCGCCAGGGCTGCCCTTTAAGCCCCCTGCTTTTCGCTTTGGCATTAGAACCATTAGCTGTAGCTATCCGCAAAGACGGCAACTTTCCAGGTATTCAGGTCCATGGCAGTACCCATAAGATAATGTTGTATGCTGATGACACATTGGTACTGATTACACAACCTCAAAAATCAATTCCAGCTCTCCTTAAAATTATTAACTAATTTTCACGTCTATCTGATTATAGAGTTAACTGGACAAAATCAGAAGCTCTTCCCCCTAACACCTTATTGCCCTAAAACACTGTTTACATTTGGTCAAAGTACAGGCTTTTCTTGGCCAAAATTAGGAGTTAAATATCTTGGCATCCTGTTTCCTCATATTTTATCGCATCTAATTCAGATTAATTTTGAGCCTTTGCTTGATAAATTTAAAATAGACATAGAGAGGTGGTCGCCCCTTTTTTTGTCCCTTTGGGGCAAGGTCAATGTTATCAAGATGATTTGTGCACCCCGATTTAATTACCTTCTGCAATCTCTTCCTCTTAGGATCCCAGCTGGTTATTTTCGGCAGTTTGATAGGCTGTGCAATAAGTTTATATGGAATGGTAAGCGCCCTAGATTAAAGTTGAAAAGACTACAAAAGACTGCAGATTCAGGAGGTTTGGAGGTCCCAAATTTAATTTTATATCATTACGCTTTTAGTCTTAGACATTTGATTCATTGGGCTCTCCCCCCTGAGAGAGCTCCCCCTTGGTTTTATTTGGAGAGTTATCTGAGCAGCCCTCTTCCCTTAGTACATCTAATCACAACCAAACTTTCCTCTGAATTTCAGTCGCATCCTATAGTATCCTTCTTACAATACGTTTGGAAGAGGGTTGCTTCTATACTAGGGTTTAGCTCTCATCTTCATTCTATGGCTTCTATTTGGCTTAACCCAAGTCTCCACATTGGAAAATCTCCATTTATTTGGAAAATCTGGGTGAAAAAGGACATTTTGATGCTAAAAGATCTATATGAAGGGGGAGCTCTCAAATCATTTGATGACCTACGGGCACAGTATGGACTTCCACAGAATCAGTTCTGGAAATACTTACAACTCCGACATTTGCTGTGTCAAGTCTTTGGATCTACAACTACCCCTCCTCCTGAGGCAGATTGGCTCACCCAGGCATTGAGCTCCTGTGGTGCAAGATGTAAGGCCTCAAATTTTTATTTAGTGCTCCTTAAGATCTCAAATAAAGACTCTCCAACCCTCAAACAGGCATGGGAAAAAGATCTGAATTCACAATTTACTGATGCTGAATGGGCAAATATTCTAAGAAATGGGAAGAAAGTGTCTAGGGAATTGAAAACCAGACTTGTTCAATTTAAAATTTTGAATCGACTCTACTGGACACCCCATAAAATGTTTAGAGCAAATCTTATACACTCATCAAGCTGCTGGAGAGGTCTACAGGGGGAGGGTACACTTATCCATATGATCTGGAGTTGTCCGGAAATCCAGGACTTTTGGTTAAAGATCCATAGACATATTATGACAATTGTCAGGCAAGATGTGCCATTCACTCAGAGACTTTTTGTCCTTGGGGATCCATCAACTATTCAGGGCTCAGTTTCTGACACCGAGTGGATTCAGACTGCTCTGATGGTAGGCCGAAAGATGATTATTTCCTATTGGAAATCTTCCTCTGCCCCACCCGTAGCTCAGTGGCTCAGGGAGCTGGGCAAATTAGCTGCACTAGAACACCTTTCATATAAACTTTTGGACAGGATGGACAGCTTTTACAATAAATGGGGTTCCTATCTCACCTTTATAGGTGTTGTAGATTAAACCAATTATCTTAGGAGTACTAGGTGGATCTGGAATGTTATATCCTCTCACTGGGTATATCCGCTCTTGGTGTTTTTTTTTTTTTTGTTTTGTTTTTTGTTTTACTTTTTAAACTGAAAACCCAATAAAGTTCAAATCATAAAAAAAAAAAAAAAAAAAATGTGACATTAGAATCACCCAAAGAGCTTTTGTTTATAAAATATACAGAAGTCAATCACACTGGAGTATTTCTTCTGTTTTTTTTTCATTCAGTCTTTGTCTGTTTGCTTCTATCCAGAACGGCAATCCACAGAACCCCTACTGCAACGGCATCGAGGGCGTCATGGAGGCCTATTACCAGAGTCTCAAATCCGTGCGCCTCTATGGCCCCACCCACTTCTCCCCTGTTATTAACCACGTGGCCAGGTAGGTCCACACTGTAATCAGAGCATGAGGAACATGTGGGCTGATGCATGCAAAATGCCACCGACCGACTGTGGTGCCACCACGGAATGAGTGGGTCAGCAGGGAGGATTCCTGCAGGATTAATCAGCTTTGGAGAATTTCTCTCTGTGTGTGTGTTGGGGTGATGCTGTGAAGCAAAATAGAAATGTGATTAAAATAAATGTGCTAATGAGAGGAATCGATACTGTGGTGGCTTTGACATGCACAGTGGCCGTGGGCATGCTTTCAGAGCTGACACAATAGCTAATGGGCTGCCTTTACGTGCAGAAGTGAGAACAGAGTGTGTATGTTTGCATATACACTACTCACAAAAGTTAGGGATATTCGGCTTTCAGCTGAAGTTTCAGGATACACCTGAAATGCACTATAGCCTTTACAGATGGACTGAATTTGACCTTTTCTAACTTTTTGAATGCACATGTCCCACTGTTCAGTGTTTCAATACTTTTTGCATAACTTGCTGTTCTCTAACAAGGTGCTTAACAGCAAAATTCACAACAGGTGTTTGATCCATGAATCAACCAATAAATTTTCTGGTTCAGTTAGAATTGGTGTTTAAACAGTCCTCTTCATCATGCTGTTCACATTTTGACATCTTGAAACCAAGACGACACCTAACAATTGATCAACAGTACTTCGCCATTGCGAGGCTTCAAACAGGATGTTCTCAGAAGGAAGTGGTCACTGAGCTTAGAGTGTCACAGAGTGTCATCAGCAGGTTGCAACAGAGATACAGAGAGACTGGAAGAGTCATAGAAAGGAATAGAAGTGGACGTCCTTTGGCCATATCCCATGCTGATGACCACTTCATTGTGAACAGTACCCTGCGGAACTGGATGATGAATGCCACTCAACTCCAGGCACATTTAAGGGAGGTGAGAGGCACCCAAGTGTCACGTCAGACCATTCAAAACTGTTTACATCAGCATGGTCTACGTGCTAGACGACCTGCAAGGGTACCTGACCACACGACTAGGCACAGGCGTCATTGTCTTTCCTGGGTTAGGGAGCATTTACGCTGGACAAGGGACCAGTAGGCCTCAGTGCTGTTCTCTGATGAAAGTCAGTTTACATTGAGCAGAAATGATGGCCACCAGTGATGTTGGAGATGTCAAGGAGAGCGCTATGCATCAGCCACTGTTGTCACCAGACGAGCCTTTGGTGGTGGTGGTGTTACAGTCTGGGCAGGTGTGTCTAGTCAATACAGAACTGCCCTATACCTTGTGAATGGTACAGTGGCAAGCCAATACTACCTGAATAACATCATTTATCCAGTCATTGTGCCCCTGCATGAACAACACAGGCCTAATTTCATCTTCATGGACGACAATGCTCCAGCTCATCAAGGTCGTATCATTAGGGAATGGCTGCTGGAGGCTGGGGTACCTCAAATGGAGTGGCCTGCACTTTCTCCAGACCTGAATCCCATAGAAAACCTATGGGATCAGCTGAGTCGCCGTGTAGAGGCTCGTAACCCTGCATCCCACAACCTCAATGACCTGAGGGCCGCCCTTCAAGAAGAGTGGAATGCCATGCCTCAGCAGACAATAAGTTGACTTGTGAACACCATCAAACATCGTTGTCAAGCTGTAACTGATGCTCAAGAGCACATGACAAGTTATTGAGACATTAAATTTTTTGTTCTGGTATACCCACCACTGTTGTTGGCTTTTGTTTCATTAAATTGTTTGAGATGAAGAAATCACCATTGCATGCTTCTACTTAAGTGCCCTACTTTCATGATGTAATATCACTGTAGCGTGAACTTTTTACATTTTCCATAAATTTCACCTGAAAGCCAAATATCCCTAACTTTTTGTGAGTAGTGTGTATTACAGTAGCAGAGAATGTTGCATCTCCTACTTTTTCCAGCAGTTATTAACTACACATCAATAGGCACTAGAGCGTCAGCTAATGATTATTTGTATTTCAGACTAATCTGCTGATTGTTTTTTTGATTAGTTGAGTTATTTGGAAATTTGTGAGGTTTTCTAAACTTAAGTTTTTGACTTTTTCCATGTAAGTTTGACTTTTGTCTTAGGAAATCTGATTTTTTTTTTTTTTTTTTTTTTTTTTGGGGGGGGCGGTCTATTTGCAACTTTTTTCTCTGAATCTGGAGCACACACCAGCTTCTTTGGGTGGGGTACACCCTGGACAGATCGCCAGTCTGCTCACTCTCACATTCTTAGCAAAGGACAATTTAGAATCCCCAGCTGGCACCAGTTAACCTAGCGTGCATTTCTTTGGACTGTGGGAGGAAACCGGAGTAAATGGTAAATGGCGTTCACATATATAGCGCTTTTTCTCATCTCTGGATGACCAAAGCGCTTTACAGATCCTGTTGTCCACCTATTCACACACACATTCACACACTGATGGTGGCAGAGCTGTCATGTACAGGTGCTGGCCTGACACACCAGGAGCAACTGGGGGTTTAGTGTCTTGCTCAAGGACACTTCGACATGCAGACTGCAGACAGAGCAGGAATCAAACCACTGACCCTCCAATCGGTAGCTGGCCATACTACACCAGCGCCACAGCCGCCCCGGTAAAAACCCACACAGTAAAAACCCACACGAACACGGGGAGAACATGCAAACTCCACACAGGAAGGTCACTGCTGACCCCAGGACCTTCTTGCTGTGAGGTGACTAGTCTTTCTTGTCTCATAAATTTGTTTTCTTGAGACCTTTTTTTTTGTCTCAGAAATTTATAATTTTTTTTATTTCCCTGGTAAGTTATTTTTTTTTGTTTGTTTTTTTCATTTAAGTTTGTTTGGGGTTTTTTCCCTCATAAATTTAGAACTTTTCCCCCAAATCTGATTTTTTTCCCTCAGATTTAGAAGTTGAAAATGAATGGAAGTTGCATAGGCACCGAGTCTATTATCAAGTTAATTGTCAGCTAATTTTCAGTTGATTGACGTGACAGTGAACCAACCAAATGTTGCAGCACTATTAGGCACGTGCATTGCTTCATTAATAAAAGCATGCACATTAAATTAAAATGAACTACTGAGGTCCAACACAGTCATATTTTTATTGGACTAACAAATGCAAGAAGCTTCTCGTCCCCACCTTAAATATTTAAAAGAAGTAAAAGTTCTAGCAGACAAACTGTCAGCGGCCCTTTACCCAATTTGCACAAATAACCAGTGATAAAAGGCTTGTGCTGTTTTGTAGTACAGTATTTCTAACTCCCACCTGACATCCCCTACTGCCAGATCTTGTCTCACGATCCTCTAGATTGACTGTAACAAGCACTTTTACCACCTTTCATCATCAGCTTTCAAATCCCATCCCTTTCTTTCTCTCTTTTTCCTCTCTCTCTCTCTCTGTGAGCGCCTTTCCGCCCACTCACACTGAGAATAGCAGCATTGTTCACTGCTCACTTCTGCGGAGCATCTGAGTAAACTCAGGGAAGACGTTTTACGACAGCTGTGTCGTATTCATCCTGGCTTGATTGTTTTTGTGTGTGAGTGTGATTCATGTTAGTCTCAAAATGTCACTGGACATCACTTCAAATGTCTAACTGGCTTATATAAAGCTAATAAACCGCTGTAAACTTTAGCTAGTATTGGAAAAGTAAACAACTCAACTAGCAATATAATGAGAAAATACTTTTTAAGAAGTATTAAATTGTGTGCTCACCAGCATTTACTCTCAGATATTTATTTCTGTATTGATGTTAATGGGCATAAGACAATGGTGCAAGATAGTAGCAAAAGTGTTGGAAGTATTTCGATACTCTGGCTCATTTTTAGTCAAAGAAGTACTGTTGTCCAGGAATAATCTAATAGAATATTGTCACACTGCAAAGAAGTAATTATACAGGTTGTCCATGGATCCTTAAAAAGTCTTAGCAGTCTTAAAATGATAATCATGATAGCATGTTAAATTTTGTTAGGTTAGATTTTTTGAAGCTTGAAAACAGAGGCCAGAGAAGGTCCAGAAGTCTGCTTCACTCAGACTAGTTAACACTAAAAGGTAAATTCAGGTTTTTGTTCGAATAACTGAAATTTGCTGCCAACACCAGCTTTAAACATTGTAGGATCTAGTTGGCTGCCCTCGTTTTGGTCTTCCAGAGCTGTCTGTTCACGGCTACCTCTGATGTCACTTGGAAGTGGTCCATATCTTTCCTAACATTATCTATCCATCTCTTCTTTTGTCTTCACCTTGGCCTTCTTCCTTCAATTTTGATGTTTATCACACTCTTCACTGGGTTTCCATCATCCATCCTCCTCACATGACCATACCATCTCTCCCATTTCGGATAACTTATGTTGAACTGTATAATCAGAGGAGTCATTGTTTAATTTGACCTTGTTGGGTTTTTTTCCCCTTTGTTATATTATTCTGTTTCTTTTTAATCTTTACTTTTAATCTATCTGAAATAAAGATTCATTCATTCATCTCATACTGATCTCCCTCACCTGCTCATTTACACCTGGCACTTTCCTGATATTTCCACTTTTTTTCCTCTATCTTTCAGTGTTACTCCCTTAATTCTCCTTAACATCCTCATCGCTATTGCTTCCAATATCCTTTCTTCCTTCTTTTCTGTTGTCCATGACTCTGCACCATACAGAAGGGTTGGTCATATGATGGTCTTATAAAGTTTTATTTTCAACTTCCTTGACATTTTCTTCTCAACAAGAGTGTAAATTTGTAAAATAAAGAGTCCTTCTTATACACATTTTCCACATGTCACAGCTGCCAGAGGTGTTACATTCTTTAGCTAAAACAACTCTGGGTTTAATTATTGCAGCACCATTTTACACATGAGGAAGAAGTTTTTCTCAAAACAGGCAGCACGATTACATGTTAACTCAATGTAAATGTGAACAGACACGAATTTGCATCTGAGCAAGTTGCAGAGGGGCGGAGTTGCCTTCATAACTTCTGCAGCTGTTTTCTACCTGCTGTGGAAATCATAAAAACATCACTGTCAAAAGGTTGAGCCCCTCCAGGGCGGAATACAAGACACAAATGCCAGACTCAAGTTCAGATGTTTTGAGAGCTGGTCACCCTGAACATGCTCCCTAAACAGGTTGTCCAGGGCCTGCCTGCGCAATCCTCTCATCCAGAGAGGAGCGGGATGCGCGGATAGCCAGCTCATTGTGGAGGTGTGTATCCAGGCCCCAGAGGAAGGCGCTGTGCAGGGTAGCATCGTTCCATCCAGAGTTGGCCACAGCGACCCGGAACTCGACTGAGAAATCAGCCACAGACCAACCTCCCTGTTGAAGTCCCATCAGCTGACTAACTATGTTCCCCTCACTCTCTGTATGATCGAATGCCTTGGAGAATTCCTGCGCAAACCGTTCGTATGTGTAGGGGACCGTCCGGGCTGCTCAAGACGGACTGTGCCCACTTAAGCGCCCGGTCTTGCAGCAACAAGTTCATGAAGTGGACCTTAGCCGAATCATCCCTATACTCCCCCCCCACCTGCTGAAAATAAAGCCGGCAGTGGAGCAGGAACCCTCTGCATCCCCCCACCTCTCCCCCATAGGGTGCAGGCGAAGGAACAGAAATGCTCCTGCAGATGGCAGTCACTGCCGGAACGGCAGGTGCAGGGGTAGATGCTGCACCAGGAATCCAACCTAAATGCTTGGTAATGGTGGCCAATTGCTGGGTAACGGTCTCAAATTGCTCAAAAAGAAACATGACCCGGCGTTCCGTGGCCTCCAAGTGCCAGAGTGCTGACTGTTCACCCGGCTGAGCTCTCGCTGAGTCTCAATTTTGGCTGGATCGTTCTGTCATGATTCAGGACAAGTGAGGCTCAAACGCAGAGCTGCCAGAATGAACACTCAGACACACATATAAAAATTCATCAGTTTATTGCGAAAAAAAACTAAACCAACACACAACTCTAAATAAAATTGCATAACTAAGGAAAAGAGCAACACAAAAACACACACTTAAATTATACACAAAAACTGGTGCTGCTGGAGCGCACACAGCCTACGGGGAGCGAGCAGAAAGAGATGATTAGGAACAGATTCTCCAGAAGAGGAGAAAGGATTAGGGGAGTACTCTTACTGCGGTGAGCAGAGGAGCCCGGCAGAGAACTCTTGCGTGGGTCCAGGGAATCAGAGGGAAGATGGTTGACCTGGGTGGAGTCCGGCGTCTTCTTGATCAGGCGAGCGTGATCAACTCCAGAGAACACACCGCGAAGGTGGGCAGCAAACCTGAGAGGAGAGGAAGACACGGAGAGTGAAAACACAGAACAACCGAGGAAAATAATGTGTGGCTTAGATTCTCTGGTAGCAAACCTAAAGATCCAGCGATGGATTCACCACATGCTGGATCTTAAATATGCTGGGTCATCAGGGCGTAGCAGGTGTGTAATCACGCAGGTGCATCTGATCCTCCAGAGCCGACAAGACAGGAACAGGAGGGGAGGGGGAGCACGCTCGCCTGATCATCACAAACTAAAGGCGCTGTCACAATAAAACCAAAACAGGAGATCATGACAGGAATGACAATGAGTAAACATAAACACAACTTATGATAATATTTCTAATACTAATACTAATAAACAGGACTGTGAAGGGCTAAGACAAGAATAATAATACTACTGATGGAAACCATTAAAACTTAAAGTCAGGCAGAGATAATAATAGTAACAAAACAGACCATGATAATAATCAAACAACACACAGAGGATCACAAAAATAAACTCAAACCCCAGACCAGAATAAAGAACATAACGTAACTCTGATAATGATTAATAATAAATACGGAGAATCCCAAAATACAAACTAAAGGTAAGGACATGAGCTGAGACCCATGCCCTGGTGACAAAAAATTCCATCCATCCATCCATCTTCTACCACTTTTACGGAGGTCCAGGTCATGGAGGCAGCAGCCCAAGCAGAGAAGCCCAGACTTCCCTCTCCCCAGCCATCTGCTCAAGCTCATCAGAGAGGATACCACGATGTTTCCAGGCCAGCTGGGATATATAGTCTCTCCAGCGTGTCCTGGGCCTGCCTCAGGGTCTCCTCCCAGTGGGACAAGCTCGAAACACCTCAAGTGGGGGGAGACCAGGAGGCATCCTGATCAGATGCCCAAACCACCTCAACTGGCGCCTTTCGATGTGGAGGAGCAGCGGTTCTACTCTGAGCCAAGGTGAGGACATGAGCTCAACTCACGCCCTGTGCTACCACAGTTAGCGCTGTGGCAGCACAGTAAGAAGGTCATGGGACCGATTCTACCCCTGACCATCGTGGGTTCGATCCCACCCCCTGACCATCGGTGACCCTTCTGTGTGGAGTTTACATGTTCTCCCCGTGTCTGCGTGGGTTTGCTCCGGGTACTCTGGTTTCCTCCCACAGGCCAAAAACATGCAAGTTAGGTTAATTGGAGACTCTAAAGTGGCCTTAGGTGTTAATGTGTGTGTGAGTGGTGAAGGGATTGATGCCGTACTGTGGCTGCCTGATCCATCCGGGTGGATGTCCTGTAATTTCCTTCTGGGATTAATAAAGTATAAAGTATACCAATACCTCTTGTTAAAGGGTGACTTCCAGACAACCCTCATACAATAACAAAAAAAAACCCTCCCAGGGTGGGTGGTGGGGGCGTAAGGCCAGGCGGGCCGAAAGAATTATCACCCTCCCCCCAAAGTCTAAAGCAAAATCACAATTTGTGGGGCTGAACAAAGTCCAAAACCCACAACAAGGCAGGTTGGGTGGTCTTCCCAAGTCCCAGAACCACCGGACCGGAGTACAGGGTGGATCAGGTGGCCTGCCAAAGTCTCTAGGCCACCAGATCAAAGAGCCAGGTGGGTCAGGGGGCCTACGCAAGTCCATGGGCCCCAAGACCTGAGCGCTAGATGGCGTAGGAGCATAGAGCTTGGCAAACACAGTTAAAAGAGCTTTTTGCTCTGCAACAGGTGGCTGCGGCGCACTGACCTCTGAAACAAACAGCGGGGGTGCACTGGCTTCAGTAGTAGACAGTTGGGGGGGGGGCAGCCCCTGGATGAGATGACTGTGACACTCCGGCCACAGGAGGGACAGGCGGAGGTGCACCGGCCTCTGGAGTGGTAGGCGGAGGTGCACCAGCCTCTGGAGCAGCAGGCAGAGGCGCACCGGCCTCTGGACCAACAAGGAGAGGCGTACCGGCCTCTGGAACGACAGGTGGAGGCACACCGGCCTCTGGAATGGCAGGTGGAGGTGCACCGGCCTCAGAGACAGGCGAGGCGATCCACCCATCAGTGAAGCCAGGCAACAAAGGCTGGAGGATGTCAAGCCCTGACGTCTGGGAATCCATCCCCGAAAAAGATGGGGAGGGAAAAACACCCGAGTCACTACAACTACCATCAGTGGAGCTCGACGGGGAGAGCCCAGGAGCAGATGGTAGCTGCAACCAGGTCCCCCCACTAAGAGCTAGGCAAGACCTTTCTAAGACTGATGTTAAAAATACAAAGAAGAGGACTTACCCTAGCTCTTGCTCCACTGCTGGCGAGGACCACGGTGACGCTGCTGCTGCAGACCAAGCAGCAGACATGGTGGCGGATGAAGCAGGGGTGACGACAGGCAGAGTAGTAGACTTGGTGACAGGCTGAGTAACAGGCTTGATGGCAGGCAGCATAACAGGTTGGGAAACTACAGCTGCCTAGAAACCCATATGTGGAGGCCACAGTTGCAGAAATAAATAACAAAATACAAACCAAAGGTAAGGACGTGAGCTGAGACCCATGCCCTGGTGACAAGAAAATATAATTTACAAAACAAGGCAAGGACATGAGCTCAAACCACATTTTGACAGTTGTCATGTTTAGGTTTACAACGTTATCTGGCAAGGCACACAGCTGGGAAAATGTCACTGCCTCCTCCTAGAACTGCATTTGGATGATGGTTGTTTACACTGCTAGCCTGCTAGCCCTCATTCATACACGTGTAGCAGAAGTATGTAGGTGGAAACAACAGACACTCCATTTCAGCTCCAGAGCTCCCGGTCCATCTGTCTGCAGGGGAGTGGCAGTCTTATTTTCAAACTAATGTACTTTCCAGTGTTGATATTTTTACTCCAGGGACAGCAGAATCTCAAAGCTGATTACTAGCTATCGCTGCTAAATCCCTTGTCCGCGAATGCACAAATTCATATGTATTCACATGTTTACACTGAGTTAACATGTATTTGTACTGTGCGAAAAATTCGCTTCACGTTTGGTGTGAATGCACCTTAAGATAACCATGCTAATGATTCGGATACAGATGTCATGGGTAAAAAAATAATGAAAATAGGCTAAAAAAACATGAGACATATTATCAACTGTGTATTACATGAACAAGCTGGGTTGAGATAAATTTAGTGGGGTGACTAGAATTTACAGAGAAGAACTGTAAAAACCACGGGCAGGCTGCCAGGTAGCTTGCAAGCTAACCTTGCTTCATTAAATCTATATGAGGTCTGAGGCTCGGTGGGGAATTTCCTCTTCTCCAAGGAAAGATCATGGCATACAAGCTCCGGGGCAGGTGTGTATCAGGTCTACTAACTAGAGGCATAGTAACCTCACAAGAAGAGAACAGCAAATCCAAACCAGGCATTTCAGATGGAGGTGTAGTCCTAGATTCTGTGGGAGAGGGGAACTCCTGTCCAGGCGAACATTGGGCTGTTTGACTTTGCAGACCATCTAATGTCACAGAAATCCTATCTAACCCACAGAAATAAAGGAGAAACCCAAGTAAACATAACTTTTGTGGTGAGCTGTCCCATTAAAAGCACATTTAAAATTTGTGTTTAAATCAATACCAAGCCCCCTTTTCAAATACTCTGAGCAGCGCATTTCACACTTTACACATCATACATTATTTTGGGCATATTGATTAAATTCCTAATGTAATTAGACCATTTGTCTTCAGTAAATTAGAATTTTATTGATCTCTGCGGGGTAATAGAATATTATGAGGTTTTCTGTAATACTTTAATGCTGAAGCAGTGAATGGTGCTTGAGACTGGGGGACATTTATTGACTGCTCCAGCAAGTTGATACTGTATTTCCATAAAGTTGGTTCTTTCATGAACATTCCTCTCATAAGAAATAAACCTGTCAGTGTTACACCTGTTCAATAAACACTGTGAGGTTTCAGCAGAAATAACTACACCTCTTCCTATCAGACTGCTTTAAAACTTACATTTACTTAGTCAAAACTGCATCTTTGGGCCAATTAGAGCACAAACACTTGCCAAGTATGACCCTGTGGTACACTGGTGCAGGTTTTTAATACTCTTCCCTGTGAGCCATTATGTCCTATTAAAAAGGATAAATAAGTTATTTTCACAGTTTGGCTACATATTCTGAATTATTTATCTGCACAAAGGAGATATTATTTCTAAAAGGTAAGTAGTTTTCTGCTTGGAAGACTCCCCTTTAAGCCGAAGACAAACTGATACAAACAAAGCAAAGATCTCATCATTACGGGGATCTGTTTAAAGCAGCAATGCGTAAGATTTTCACCTTAAAATAATGTTTCCAATATCATTTTAATCGTACATTAAATTTGACGCAGTGAACGTCACTTCCACCATAGCCTGAATCAACATTGTCTGCAAAACCACTGTGTAATTTTACTGTTAAGGTAGGAAAACTGAAAAGGCTGCAACTATGGTATTTTATTTACGCATGTAGCTTGTTTCCGAATAGCTAATCTTAGGTCCTGTCTTTAGCCACTCACCAATAAAGCACCCTGTGACTGGCTGTTGGGATTAATTGTTTCAGTGTTCCTACCAGGAACAGGAACCTTACGTAACACTATTGTTACTATTATTCTAAGTTGGTAGTAGTGTAACCACACAAATAGACTTTAAATAAGGATGGATTACATGAAAGGGCAGTGCGGTGGCGGAGTGGTTAGCACTGCGGCAGCACAGCAACTCACCCTTGGCCAGGGGATCCTGGGGTCGATCCCAGCCTCTGTCCAACAGTGATCTGTGTGGAGTTTGCATGTTCTTCCCGTGTCTGCGTGGGTTTACTCCGGGATTTCTCCAGTTTCCTCCCACACGCCAAAAACATGCACGTTAGGTTAATTGGCATCAAACTGGGGATTCTAAATTGTCCTTAGGTATGACTGTGAGAGTGAATGGTTGTCTGTCTCTCTGTGTTGGCCCTGTGATGGACTGGCGATCTGTCCAGGGTGTACCCTGCCTCTCGCCCAAAGATGCTGGGATAGGTTCCAGCCCCCCTGTGACCCGAAAAGGATTAAGCAGAAGAAGATGGATGGATGGATGCACAGATTACATGAGAGCTCATTAAAAGTGATGGTCGCACACTTGGATCGCCCTCTGGTGACTGGCTCCAGTAATACGATAAACCCTGCCTTCACTCATATTGTGTGACATTCTACCAAAATGTAACTGTTGTTAGAATTTTTTTTTTTGTTTCTGTCCTCTTAGATGGTTCTTATCATGACTGTGCCTTTTTTATGATCAGTTTGGTTTGAAGTAGTTATTTGATGCAATAAAAATGGTGTTGTGGTTGCAGCTGTGCATGGTCGGGATTGGTTGTGTTTTAGTTGCAGCATAGACGGTAATGGGTGGCTGTTTGGGTGGGAACTGAACCCCGTTTTCTTGACTTCATTTTCGCTAATGTGCAGACTCTGGCTGCAAATGACATCAAAAGCACAAAATGGCAATGACCTTAATCCAAGACATTAAATTTTGCTACAATGGGCATAAGTGTCGACACCTCAACCATATTTACAGTCGGCGGTAGCGTTTAGTTTTTTGGGTCCGGCATATGGCATCTAGCACCCCCTACAGGCAGAGTAGCACGTAACTTATAAGCAGTAGTCACACAAACGATAAACATTTTTTTTATTTACAAATGTGATTACTTGAAAAAGAATTTGAAAATTATGCCCATTACGTACAGGACGTATGATGTCTATATGGATTGGATTCTTTGAGGATTTTTTTAAAATTATGTAACTTTGTTCTACCTATATTTATTATATATATTTATTAATATGGGGGGGAGGGGCTAGTTGATAGAGCATCCGCCCCACAACCGGGAGGTTGGGGGTTCAAGTCCCAGCTGGGTCATACCGAAGACCATATAAAAATGGTACTTCCCACCTTCTAGCTTGGTGCTCAGCGTAATAGAATGGGGGAAGAAGAAGTTGTGGCGGCACCTTGCATGGCAGCAGCCCCTCTGATTCTGCATGTGATTAACATTGTAGATAGGAGAAACGTAATTTCGTTCTAGTGTACATGATTGGCTGTATGGACTGAATGACAACAGAGATGGCTTCTTCTTCTTCTAATATGTGTTTTTTGTTCATGGCACATCGTACCAACTCTTCACCCTCTCAAGAATCCTCGAGTGTTCGTGGGACTTTCCCCAACCAATCTACATGTGTTTTGTGAACTTGAAGAAGGCATTAGACCGTGGCCCTCGTGGTCTCTTGTGGGCTGTGTTTCGGGAGTATGAGGTCTTGGGCTCATTGCTACAAGCTATCCAGTCTCTATACGATTGTTGCAAGAGTTTTGTTTCTATTGCCAACAATCAGTCAAACTCATTTCCAGTGAGAGTTGGACTCCACCAGAGCTGCCGTTTGTCACCGATCCTCTTCATAATATTCATGGACAGGATTTCTAGGCACGACCAAGGGACGAAGCATGTCATGCTCGGTGATCACAGGATCTCATCTCTGCTGTTTGGAGATGATGTCCTGTTGGCTTCATCAAACAATGACCTACAGGTCTTGCTGGGATGGTTTGCTACTGAGTGTGAAGTGGCTGGGATTAGAATCAGTACCTCCAAGTCCGAGTCCATGGTGCTCAGTCAGAAAAGGGTGGATTTTCCTCTCTGGGTTGGGGACGAGGTCCTGCCCCAAGTGGAGGAGTTCAAGTATCTTGGTCTCATCCACGAGTGAGGAGAGAATGGAGCGGGAAATTGATAGATGAATCTGAGCAGCATCTGCAGTGATGCAGACATTGTACCGGTTTGTCGTGGTGAAGAGGGAGCTGAGCTCTAAAGCAAAACTGTTGATTTATGATTTACTTACCTGTGGTCAAGAACTTAAGGTGATGACAAAAAGAATGAGATTGCAGATAGAGCGGCTGAAATGAGCTTTCTCCGTAGGGTTGCTGGACTCACCACAGGGTGAGGAGCTCAGTTACCCAGGAGAGACTCAGTAGAGCCGCTGCTCCTCCACATTGAAAGGAGCCAGTTGAGGTGGTTTGGGCATCTAACTAGGATGCCTCCTGGACGCCTCCCACTTGAGGTGTTTTGGGCATGTTCCACTGGAAGGATGCCCCAGGGCAGACCCAGGACACACTGGAGAGACTTTGTCTCCCAGCTGGCCTGGGAACACCTTAGTATCCTCTCTGAAGAGCTGGAGGAGGTGGCCGGGAAGAGAGAAGTCTAGGTTTCTCTACTTGGACTGCTGCCTCCATGACCTGGATCCCGTAAAAGCAGTAGAAGATAGATGCATATTTGTTTGTTTGTGTGTTTACAGGATAACTTGAAAAGTTTTTTATGGATTTGGATTAAATTTGCAGTAGAGTATCTACTTCCGGCGCCACACGAGTAGGCTGCCTTTTTTGCAACAGCGGATCAATTTCTTCCTATTTACTATCTGGCTTCTCTTGCTAATCTTTCTGATCCGGCGACACCTTATTCATCACGGACGGACACACGGATCACCCAAATGTCTCCTGAGCCGGCAGATGGAGCCACTGTTTTTAGCAGGATACGTTACAGCAGAGACCAGCTGTTAGCACTTAACCGGACCAAAATGCTAGCGCAAGATTTCGACATACTGGGTGAAATAAGACAGAAACGACGTGGATGCCGTGCTGGAGCAAGACGGAGGGCGAGAAATATAAGGTACAGACCCGTCCTTCCATCCGTTATTATGGGGAATGTACAATCGCTACTCAATAAGACAGATGACCTAGCGGCTATGTCTTGTTACCAGAGCATCTTCAGAGAGATTAGCATGATGTTGTTTACTGAGACATGGCTAACAGAGCTAGCAACAGATGCTAACATCGAACTGGATGGTTTCCACGCAATACGGGCAGACCGGACACCAGACAGTGGGAAGACAAGGGACTGAGGAGTGATAATGTGTCAATAACAGCTGGTGCAGATCGGGACATATCAGGGTTAAACAACAGCACTGCAGCAAAGACATTGAGTTGCTAGCTGTTAGCATGCGGCCTACCTATCTCCCGAGGGAATAGGCTGCTGACAGAACACCCAGATGCTCTTCTCCTCATCTCAGGTGATTTCAACCATATTTCACTGTCCCCCATTCTGCCCACGTTCACCCAGTATGTCACATGCCACACTAGAGACAATAAAACACTGGACTTATTCTATACAAACACTAAGGAGGCATACACCTCATCACCACTCCCTCCACTCGGGAGATCGGATCACATCTTGGTTCATCTCCTGTCGGTGTACAAACCCCTAGTACACAAACAACCTCCGGTCATGCGCACGGTGAAGATATCATCTGAGGAGGCAATGGATGCTCTAAAGGACTGTTTTGAAACCACTGCCTGGGAGCAGCTCTGCGATCCACATGGTGAGGACATCGATGGCCTCACTTACACTATCACGGTTCCGCCGGACCGGCGGCGCCACACGAGTCGGCTGCCTGTTGCAACAGCCTTTTCTTTTTATCTTCCTTCTTCTTTCTACACCTTTCACTCTGTATATATATCACGGACGCACGGATCGCCCCGGGGGTCTCCCGGGTCGGCGGACGGAGCCACGGTTTGCAGCGGGAGACGTTACAGCGGGGAGGAGCTAGTGCTAGCTAGCACTTGGCCGCCGCCCGGTGCTAATGGGAAACTCGACATACCGGGAGCTGTAGCGAAAACGATGCGGGTGCCGGGCTGGAGTGTAGGCGGCGTGAAAGAAATATAAGGCAGAATAATAAAGAGCGATGGCAAGAACCAAGCAGACCGCCCGTAAAATCTACTGGAGGAAGAAGCCCCCCAGGAGACAGCTAGCCACCAGGGCTGCTCGGAGAGGCGCTCTGCCACCGGCAGAGTGAAGAGGCCTCGCCGTCACAGGCCCGTGGCTCTAAGAGAGATCCGTCGCTGCCAGAAATCCACGGAGCTGCTCATCTGTAAACTGCCCGTCCAGCGCCTGGTGAGGGAGATCGCTCAGGACTTCAAGACCGTCCTGCGTTTCCTGAGCTTCGCCGTCATGGCTCTGCAGGAGACCTGCGAGGCCCACCTGGTGGGTCTCTTCTTCGCTAAGGGGGTCACCATCATGCCCAAACACTTCCAGCTGGCCCGCTGCATCCGCGGAGAGAGAGCTTAGACTTTCTGCTGCACATTCACCAGCCATAATGCTCTGCACTGTGTGTCTATATATATATACATTTATAGTAATATGGACATATGTTTACTAGATGTTGTTTTTTTCTTGCCTTCTGATTGTTGCTCTGAGTGTTGCTATCCCTATGCTGTTGCAATCCTGGAATTTCCCCATTGTGGGACTAATAAAGGCTTATCTTATCTTATCTTATCTTATCAGCTTCTGTGTGGACAACACCATACCCACCAAGACCATACGGTGTTGCTCGAGCAACAAACCCTGGATCAACCCTGAGATAAAAACACTTCTGAGAGAGAAGAAGAGGATCTTCAGGTCGGGAAACGGGGAGATGCTGAAGTCCGTACAGAGGGAGCTGAGGAGGAAAATCAGAGAAGGCAAGGACAGCTTCAGGAAGAAGATGGAGGACAAGCTGCAACGGAGCAACATCGGCGGGGTCTGGAGAAACCTCAAAACCATCTCTGGGCTCCAGAATACCTCCTCCCAGGCCACGGGGGGCAGGGAGTGGGCGAACAATCTGAACCTGTTTTTTAATAGGTTTGACCAACCGCCCTCCCCCCCGACTGCACACCAACCACTTCTGCCTCTAAAGTCATCGAGACCTGCTGTCCACACCCCACTCCACCAACACCCCCCCCCCCACTCCCAGCACACAGCCCCCCAACCTGACCCTCACTAAGACCCAACTGAGGACAGAGCTGAGGAAGATCAAGGTGAGGAAGGCCTCAGGACCGGACGGCATCAGCGCGAAGCTCCTCAAGTCCTGCGCAGACCAGCTGTGTGGGATTGTGGAGCACATCTTCAACCTGAGCCTGAAGCTGGGGAGGGTACCACAGTTGTGAAAAACATCTTGTGTGGTACCTGTACCAAAGACTTCCCACCCCAAAGACCTGAACAGCTACAGACCAGTGGCCCAGACATCTCACATGATGAAGACCCTGGAGAGACTGCTCCTTGCTCACCTCCGCCCCCTGGTGGGACCAGCGATGGATCCACTCCAGTTCGCCTACCAGCATGGCATTGGGGTGGAGGATGCAGCGATCTTCCTCCTTCACCGTTCCCTGTCCCACCTGGAGAAGCCCGGGAACGTGGTGAGGATCAAGTTCTTTGACTTCTCCTGTGCTTTCAACACCATCCAACCGATGATCCTGAAGGACAAGCTGCTGTGCGCAGGCGTGGACCAGCACCTGTCATCATGTATCCTGGACTACCTCACTAACCGGCTACAGTTTGTGAGAACCCGGGATTGTGTGACCGACACAATCATCGGCAGCACGGAGGCCCCCCAGGGAACGGTTTTGGCTCCCTTCCTGTTCACCCTTTATACTGCGGACTTCTCACACAACACAACACACTGCCATCTACAGAAGTTCTCTGATGACTCTGCGATCATTGGCCTCATCTCCAAAGGAGATAAAGCTGAGTACAGAGGACTTATCCAGGACTTTGTGGACTGGTGCCATCGAAACTGCCTCCAGATCAACGCGAGGAAAACTAAGGAGCTGGTGGTGGACTGCCGCAGGCAAGGACAACCCTTCACAGCACCAGTAAACATCCAGGGAACAGACATTGAGATGGTGACATCCTACAAGTACCTGAGTGTTCATCTGAACAATAAACTAGACTAGTCACACAATACCGACGCACTCTACAAGAAGGGACAGCGCAGGCTGTTCCTACTGAGGAGGCTCAGGTCTTTTGGTGTACAAGGGGTGCTCTTGAAGACATTCTCCAACACGGTGGTGGCATCAGCCATCACTTTTGGAGTGGTCTGCTGGGGCAACGGCATTACAGCAGCCGATAGGAAGAGACTGAACAAAATGGTCAAGAAAGCTAGCTCTGTCCTGGGGCAACGCCTTGACCCAGGGGAGGAGATAGGAGAGAGAAGGATGGTGGCTAAACTGTCATCTCTGCTGGAGTCCGAGTCCCACCCTATGCAGGACATACTGAACGCACTGAGGACCTCATTTAGCAGTAGACTACATCATCCTAGGTGCGCGACCGAGAGGTTTCGCAGGTCCTTCCTACCTACGGCTGTCAGACTGTATAACCTAAGCAGGGCTGCTCGCAGAGATAGCTAAAGAACGTGATGACGTATTAAATGCAAAAGGTGCAACAGACTTACACAAATGGTCCCCTCCAGTATACAACTAGGACAAAATCAGTCGCTATGGAGGGTGACAATATGTATGGGTATATATTCATACTATGTAGGGTAACTAAATAGACGGTTATGCTGTTTATTCCATCTAGCTACAATGCTCCGCACTGTGTATATATATTTATATATTTCTGTGTACATATGTATATTCACTGCTCTTACTTTCGTATCTTCTAAATTATTGCTCTGAGTGTTGCTATCCCTGTGCTGTTGCAATCCTGGAATTTCCCCATTGTGGGACTAATAAAGGCTTATCTTATCTTAGAGATTTGGAAATGGACTAACGACAAGGTTTAGGAGATAATCCAAATCTTTATATTCCTCCAGAACTATTTTTTAAAGATTCCTAAGGGGGGGATTAGTGTCTTTTCAGATATTTTGATGATCACCAGCAGAAGGTATCGTCTTATAGCTAACTAGCTGTTCAGAGAAATTAAAATATGAGGGTGAAAATTAGCTGCCTTGGTTTAGGTTTACACTTTCTGGATGCTTTCTAGTTTTCTCTGTTTTCGCGTTGTTCTCCCATTCAAATCTCATTATTTAAGCAATATTACACAAGATGGAGTTACGGTATTGTGATTATTGTAACTGCGGCTGTGATGCAGCCATAGTTACAATAATCATGATACTGTAACGATGTTGAGTGTAATATTGCTTTTATACAACAGTTTCGGCAAGCAAAATTTATTAAATGACAGCAATACTGGACAAAATATTATGATTTGTTTGTTTAACCAGTTATTTTGCGGAGCCGAGAAAAACATAGTCCCTAAATCTAGCCAGTAACTTGCTAAACAACATCTCAATCAGCATGAAAACGTCTACTGTCATTTCACACATGTAAACAAATTCAATATTGTCAAGTGCAAAGGTAATAAGTGTTTATAAAACATAGCTGCTAAGTCGATACTTCAGAAAATCCCAGATCAAAATGTATCCAATACTATCGGTCACCAGAAGCTTGTAGTTAGCATGCTAATGATTTAGCATATGCTAGTGATTTAGCACTTTTTACTCGGTTTTCTTTGCATTTTCAGATGAAACAAACAATTCATCAACACAAAGGTATTGTGGTTTGTTAATCGAGACAATATCAAACTCTAGCACTGCCTATTTTTTTTAAACAGACGTAAAATTGCTTAATGTAAAATGACTGGGTAGACAGAAGTAGTCCTCTGCAAAAGGGTGGGACTTCCGGATCACGGATGTATAATTTCTTGTCAAACAGCACTTCACTGTGGAAATTAAGGTATCCAAAACAGTACTGCAATTGTCAGAGTTGATAGAAAAATACTGTTAGTAATTAATGCTACTAGAACACCTTTGAAGCGGAGTGATACATTTATAATTATATACTGCTCACTGCACAATGCTCATTTGCACACTGTACATAGGTTTATACCATCTCAGGTTCACATCGTCTCTGATATCAATATACCAATACCACTATAGTCATCCAGTGAATTTTCAATTTCATTCCTCTTGTTTGACTGCATCAACTTCTTTAGCTGTCCAAATTGGCTAATGTGTGTTATTAGTACTCATTAGTATTACTATTTAGTATCAAGGTGTGCTTAGGAGTCCTAATTGCCTAACTGTGTGTTGGTGTGTGTGTTATTAGCATCCATTAGTATTAGAATTGAGTTATTGTGTTATTGTGGAGGAAAAATAAGTTCAGGCGAGGTATGACGAGCTGAGAGGTTGCAGAGTTTTATTTTCCTCCAACACCATGAGACACACTGTAGCGCTGTGCGCTGTGTTGTGCTGTGTGTGCTATTGAGGCATGTATAGCAAGCTCTTTTATACATGTTATACAAAGAGAGAGAATGCATGGCATATTTGCATATTGATATACATATCAGTCAATGCATATCAATCGTGTGACCAACTGGCGCCCGGATGTCTTCTCCTTAATCCAGGGATGTATAAACAATAGTCCATTGTTCTGGTTGTCCCCCCAGGGGTTCTCTGTCTGCATGCAATCCCTGCTGAGCATGAATAATATCAGTCTGCATTGTGTTGGGAGACCACACGGCTCCCCCCAGAACGCTCGGAAGGGGCTGTCAACCCCCCCCCCCCCCCGGTCGTTTGGCTCCAGATCCGGTAGAACTGTCGGAGGGCATGTCAGTCCGTGGGGGGGACGGGGGAAGGGTGAAAAAAAAAGGTGTGCTCTGCTCTGAGTTCCAGCACGTTGAACGGCTGTGGATTGTGGCCGCACTGGCTGGTGTGCTTCGTGCGTAATGGAGCCAGACGGCGATCGGCCGGCTTTAGGGAGTGAGGTGCGGGAAGAGCGCTGTGGAGGAGGAGGGGGAAGGGGGGTGGGAGTAAGTGAGTGCTTGTCTGGGCCGCGCAAAAATTGCGTGTGGATCCGCGATGGTGAGGGAGTTTCTCGTTAAACCTGGCGGTTATCCACAGCGGCTGTGAAAAAAAAATTAAGTCTGTGACTTCTCTCACAGCTCGGTCCAGCGAGGATGTGGGGAAGGCGAGTGGCCAAATTCCCCAAGAATGCGTAGCGGCTGTGAAACAACTGCAGCTGTGTGAGGAACCTGGCAGTTTGGCTTTTAGGTGCGGAAGCAGCCCTAAAGTCAACGGGGAAAGCAATCGGCTAAATCCCCGTTGTACGCCGTGGCTGTAAAACCCATACAAAGTCCTGTGTGCGGGCTGCACGTCTGTTTCAGGTGCATGAGCAGCCCTGAAGATTCCGAGGGTGGCGATCAGCTGCTTTTCTCGGGCATGTGCAGCGGCGGAGAACGATGTATCAGTCTGTGGAGCCGGTTCGTCTCTGTGCGTGGTGTGCACTTGGCGCCGTGACCACAAAACTGGCAGTTGCGCTGTCCTCGTAATCCTGCAGTGTGCGTGCGGGACTTCTGTGCTCGTTAGGTCCGCTGTCGTGTGAGTCAGGGTCGGGGAGCTTGGTGGAAATCAACGCAGTCGCCGTCAATGATTTCCCCGTTCAGGCTGCTTCCTTCGTTTCGCTCGTGTCGCGGTTCATGGTGCTTGTCGGTCCGAGTGCTGTGCACTATGGAGAACGCACTCCAGTGAGGATGAAGAGGTTGCAGGCGTTCTCTGGTCCTCTGGGATCCACAGCGCGGTGAGAGGGAGGAGACGGTCATTCTCCCTTGTCAGGTCACCAGTGTGGCGGTAAAAGATCAGGCGAGGGGCGCACCATGACGCGTGCTGAGGCTTCCTGTCCGGGTCATCTCCGGGGTGTTCGCCTCATGTTCCATTCTTCGTCAAGGGTCACCAGTGTGGAGGAAAAATAAGTTCAGGTGAGGTACGACGAGCTGAGAGGTTGCAGAGTTTTATTTTCCTCCAACATCATGAGACACACAGCTGTGCGCTGTGTTGTGCTGTGTGTGCTATTGAGGCATGTATAGCAAGCTCTTTTATACATGTTATACAAAGAGAGAGAATGCATGGCACATTTGCATATTGATATACATATCAGTCAATACATATCAATCACATGACCAACTGGCACCCGGATGTCTTCTCCTTAATCCGGGGATGTATAAACAATAGTCCATTTCACGTTAGGTCACCAATGTAGAGGGTGCGAAGGAAAGGATATGGAGGCGAGGCACGAGCGTAGGTCAGCACAGATTCTTTATTTACCCTCTAACATGAATACAGCCTGTTGGCCCCAGCGTGGCCGCTGGAGCCCGGTTGAATCGTGATGAGTTGAGAGTGTAAGAGCTAAGACAGAGAGATGAGGGAGCACAGCTCTTTTATACCTCATACAGACAGAGAGAATGCATGGCACGTTAGCATACCAGTTGTTATCTAATACCAATGGTCAATACACATGATTAGCATGACATTGGTTGGCACAAAGATGCATGCATTCAGTCCCGTCTGACTGTCTCCTTTGGTTCTTTTGGTCGTGTGTCAATTGTCCTCTGCTTCCTCCGAGCCCCTGCTGGGTGTAAGGCAAGTTCCAGAAGAATGTCCCAGAGGAATGTCTCCCGGCTGTGTTTAGTGTCACCACATTATTGTGTTATTACCTTATTAGTATCGTTGTGTACCTATTACCTTGGCTTTCATTGGGAGAGCAAAGTAATAATTTCATTGCTCAGGAAATGTAACATTTCTTAACTATGTAGATGATAATAAAGCCTTTGAATCTTGAATACATATCTAGTGAAATTGGAGTCCAATTATCGCGGATTATAGGAACTCCTGGAATCCCTATTGTCCAATCATATTGCTCGGTCGGAACAGTTAGTTCCGACGGAGCAATTAAAGCATATCCTACACTGAGCAATTAAGCATATGCAACACTTTCTCCATCTTTCTCCCTTGTCTCGCTCCATTCTGTTTGCATGCATCTGTGTTCATGTTTCCGTGAGATCCATTTTTGAGAATGTCTATTTTTTCAATAACATGTTTCCAGTTGTCCAGTGTAGAAGGTTCCTTATCTAATGCAAATTTCTCCCAGAGGAGAGACGATAAAATAATCCCAATAAAAAGAGTGACTTGGGTGCTATTATGTGATGTCTCCTTGTTTAAACCGGAGTGGTGGCTCAGTTGATAGAGCAACCGCCCACACCTGGGAGGCCGGGGTTCAAATCCCAGCTGGGTCATGCCGAAGACCATATAAAAGCGGAACTTCCTGCCGTCCAGCTTGGTGCTCAGCAATAATGGAACAGAGGAGGGAAATGTGGCGGCGCCTTGCATGCCAGCGACCCCTCTGATTCTAGATGTGATTAACATTGTCGATAAGAGAAACATAATTTTGTTCTACTGAACATGATTGACTGTATGGATTGAATGACAATAAAGTTGGCTTTACCTAAACTTAACTGAAAAGTTCCTTTGACTGTTTTTTTTCCCTCATCTGACCTCTCGTCTCCTGTCTTAACAGGTACGCCTCAGCAGTGATGGATGGCTCGCAGTACTTCATCCTGCTCATCATCTCAGATGGCGTGATCACTGACATGGCACAGACCAAGGAATCCATAGTCAATGTACAGTACCGCATTAGATTTAAACTGTTTTATTGCCTTTTTTTAGTGTTTACTAAAGCAGAGCTGATCTAGAAAGTCATTTAATTTTCCATTAATTCTATTGTGCTAAAATTGGCTGCAGTTCTGCTCTAGTGAGACAGTTGTCAGTGAAAAGGAGTAAGTAGAGATAAAAAGCTAAATTAAATGCTTACACCATTTCCTAGACAAGCTTTCATAGATACACTATTGATTACAAGTCTGAGTTAAAACCTGACAATATTAATATTCTTTTTTTCTGAAGGGAAGCACATAAAATGTCAGCTCTGTAATATTGCACGCTGATTGGTCAGGGTTATTAACATCATTTGCTGTCCTCATGACGAACATATTCAGCCAGTAGCTAAAAAGAATGTTAATAGAGAAATGTGCACATGTGTCAAAGAAGTAGCAGGTAGTGGTGGTCATCAGTGACTCCCGGGTACTGTGTTGTGTATGAAGTGACTTAAATGCTCGCGGGGGTTTGTAATTTCCACTTGTGAGTTGCAGGGCCTAGATGTCCTGTCGCAGGAATTTTGAACATGTTCAAAAAGTTTGTGTGACGCATTTTCTATCAATATAGCCACAGAGTCATCGGCGGCGTCTCAAACCCATCTTGAACCCTTCTCAGTTTAGTTTCCATGAGTCAGAAAGTGCAAGAAAATTTAGACAACTTTGCAAGGGGTTAAGGCCCTATGAAACTAAATTGTGACTGATTGGAGACAAAAATGACAAGCTGTTCCGTGCATGAGACAGTCATGAATGACCCAGTCTTTCTCTAGCACGTGCTGACACAGCTGTAACTGACAGTGTCACCGTGCCACCCATCGGCAAGAAAGGCAAGGCTAGGGACGGGAGGGGGGCTTGCTGTCCCCGCCCCACGGGCCCCTATGGAGGAAGGAGAGCTGGTCCCAGGGCCTGCTGTGTTTGAAGTGGAGGACTCGGAGGCAGCCAGTCTGATGATAAAATGACTGCTGGAATGGGGTTATAGTCCCCATTTCACACAATTGTCACGATAACTCTCGCGCGAGTGTTGCACAGGATTTGCACACCCGTCGCGGGACAGTCGTAAGTGTACAGTTTTGTCGAGTGCATATTGTGCAACACAGGCATGGCATGTACGCAAACTCCCAGTGAATTTTGGTTCAAAATCCATGTGACAGTGACCCCAATTACATGGTCACAATAAACCGATTACTGGGAATAAATGGATAATGCCAATAATCAGTTTTCTTGTGTTTACATGGACTGAGTAGATTATTGGAGGGTAAACCACTTGAGTTAATGACCCCGGTTGCATGGCCTTTATCAGATTATTCTGTTTACATGGCCACTTGAATAATCAAATAACTCCAGAAATCCAATCGAAACCGGTTTATTTGTATACATGAAGAGCCAAAAGAGCAAAAGTGGAAGACCACAGAGAAGATTCATGGATGTAGTGAAGGAGGACATGGAGAGAGGGTTGGTGTTACAGAGGAAGATGCAAGGGATAGGGTGAGATGGCGGCAGATGATCCGCTGTGGCGACCCCTAAAGGGAGCAGCCAAAAGAAGACGATGTAAACATGGTCATTTGTGCAATATCCATGCGACATACGGATACACTATGTGCCAATTCAGTGTGATTCCAAGTGAAAATTGACACTAATTTGCATATTTTTTGCACGTTTTGCAAATTAGTAACGAGCTGTCACAGCTGTGAGATGCAATGAGATACTACCTATAATGAAAGCAAATATTGATGCTTACAGACCTTGAAAACCTAAAATTGATTTATTTTATTTTTTTTTACTGTCTGGTGATATCATGCCAAGAAGTGGTACTAAAAATACAATGTTTGCTTTAAAAGTTTGGATGGAGAAGTATAGAGAAGGTCAGAAGGAGTTGCACTGTGTCTTTGTGGATCTAGAGAAAGCATATGATGGGGTGCCAAGAGAGCAAATGTGGTACTGTATGAGGAGTCAGGAATGGCAGAGAAATATGTGAGGGTGGAGCAGGACATGTATGAGGAGGTGTTATGTCGGGGGATGTGTGCATTAGGAGTGACAGATGGATTCATGGTATCAGGGATCAGCTCTTTCCGTTTTGTAAGAGTGATGGACTAGATGAGGGAGGAGGTTAGGCAGGAATCTCCTTGGACTATGATGTTCGGGGACGACATTGTGATCTGTAGTGAGAGTAGGGAGCAGGTGGAAGAGAACCTGGAGAGTTGGCGGTATGCATTGAAGAGAAGAGAAATCAGTGAAGGCAATGGGTGGGTGTGTGAATGAGAGGGAGGCAGCTGTAACGCTGAAGATGCAAGGAGTAGAGGTAGTGAAGGTGGATGAGTTTAAATACCTGGGGTCAGCCATCCAAAGGAAAGGACGGTGTACACGGGAGCTGCTGAAAGAAGGTCTGGTTGGAGGGCTTTTGTTTTGGATTATTTCAGGAATAGTTGATTTTGGAATAAGTTGTGTGTGAGAGAGAGAATTTACACTAACCCAGAGGAGTCCGTCCGGTCACGTCCAGCGTGATCCAGTGTTTATGGTGTTCTGTGTTTAAAGCCATTTAGCAGGAGTTTAAAGATTAGTTCTCATTTCTAAGAATAATCTCATCTAAAAACAATGAACAACAGGTGGCTTAATTTAGTTCTCTCTTGGAGTGATATGTTAACATTTTTGTGTTTCTGGATAAGAAATTTAATAACATTTCAGTTTTTGTTAAGTACTTCTCCTTTAAGAAGTAGTGCTTATTAAAAGTAAATTAAATTTAGCTAGCACAGAGGTTCAGTGCTTAACATTCCTGCCTCAGAGCAAGACGGTCCGTGGTTGAAACTGACTCAAAGCCAGGTCGAGCCCATCTGTGCGGCGTTAGCAGGTTTGCCCTTTGCTGCACTGGTTTCCTCCACCTCCTCCACTATCCACTGTGACACCTTGGATGGCTACTCCAGTTCTAGATGTGATTAGCTAGGAGAAAAAAAATGTTGCTTTACTGTGCCGGCTTGCTGTGCAGACATTGTAGGTTAATAAAACTGACTTTCCATTTTTTTTTCAGCTTGATCTAACTGTCGGATCAGTCAGGATTAGTTCTATTTTGAAGTTTTGGTTCCTATTTCATGCTGAAATTATCATTTTTTCCCTTAATGCAAACCAGACAGGTGATGGAGCTGTAAACAGCACAGCCTAATGCTCTTGTTAATCAAATTTAAGACTTTTTAAGGCCCAGCAGGCACTCTATCTGATAATCATTGCAATCACAACGCTAATATGTTGTGACTGGTTGCCCCAAGCAAACAAAATATTTGAGCAGCAGGTTGGAGATCTGTGGTTGAGAATGCAGTCTCCTAATTGGGATTAATGAGACCCAAAAGTAGGGGAAAAAAAAACCTCGGAAACTGAAGCACTCCGCTATATTTTAAAACACTGATCACGAGCCTCCATAATAATTTACATGTGACAGAAATTAAGGTGTGAAATATGCATTTTTAACCGGCGGGCACACATTGGCCAACCTGGTGGGATGCTACAGTACGGCGCGGAGCAGCATAGCGTGCTTATTATCGTGCAGTTAATTTACTGTAAAGCATGTGGGGAACCCGGGAGTACGATTAAGACGCTGATGGAGTCCTAATAAACCAGTAGGCATCCAATATGAAAGGAGGGACGAGTGTATAAAAGGAAGTCCGGTTTGCTTCTGTTTCTCTGTGTCTCTCTCATCTTTACTAATGAAGGAAGTAATGGAGGAGGGGGGAGTCAGCCGGCCATCCACCACCTCCCCTTACCCCCCCCCCCCCCCCCCCCATTCCCAACCCTGCTATGTTTGGCTCTAATAACTCTGCTTTGTAATTAGTGGTATCAGAGTTAATGTGTGCAACGATTTTTGGATGAGCTTGTGCATTCTGAGCCTCAGATTCACACAGCTACCCCGCTCCCCGTCTGATGTAACGTTATTGTGATGTAAGATTTGGGAGTAATTATTTACCAGCACGCGGAAGATCTATGACCCCCCCCCCCCGCCCCATATCTCTGACAATTCAGCGTCCATCTAATAACCCCGTGAAGTTATGAAACACAAGAAAAGCCTCATTCATCACCCCGACTGTACTTTTGCTGTCCCACTCGACTGAGATTTAATAAACAATATTGCGATGCAGGGCTCGGCTCGGCTCCAGCGCAGAGCTGAGGAAGATGTAAATTAGTCTTCTTCTTTTTTTTTTTTTTGTAAAGTTGTCAAGCTGTGGGAGATTTAGAAAAAGTTGTAGATGCATGAAATTAGAAGCGGTACATCTGGCCGGGCGTGGGGCTGCATGGGGAAAGGCTGCAAGAACTGGACGGGCTAGACAATGGCGTGCAGCTCTTCTGCGTACAGTTGCAGTTAACGTACACCGAGTAATTTGTGGGGGGGTATTCTGCTGCCAGCCTGTGGGGTTTAAGATAGCGAATGGTGAAAGGAAGGGATGCTGCTTCTCTGATGTGCTCATTCTGTCCCCCTTTCCCCTCTTTTAACAGGCCGCCTCGCTGCCCATGTCAATTATAATAGTCGGGGTTGGACCGGCGGAATTTGATGGTAAGCAGGGTGATGATCACATATGTGTGCGTACATGTGTGTAGGTGTTTGTGTTTTTCAAAGCACGCCATAATCATTTGCCCTCACCATCCTTTCTGCTTCCTATCTCGTCCCCCACATGGTTCAGCCCTTTCCTATTCTTCTTCACCCCCCCCCCACCCACTTTACCTCAGCCCTCAATTTTCCCCCCCTCCGCATTTCAACAGAAGCCGAGGTTAAGCGGATGTGAGAGCATCACATTTGTCTTACCAGAGGTAGTGCGGCCTTTTTTTTTGGATGAGTGATGGCCACATTGCTCACCTCTCTCCTGTTGTTGTTTTTTATTTACAGTTCACAGAGCGGTCTTCTGCTTTGAACAAAAAAAAAAAAAAAAATTGAAGCTCACTCCCGATGAGCAATGAGCCTGTAAAGTCAACAGGATTGTCACGCACAGGAAGTCAGTGCACACGCTTGCATTAAATCCCCGTGGTGCTCCTCGCTGGCTGCGCTCACACGCACTCTAGCATGTTCCCCCTTATGTGCACGGTTAACTGGCAACCCCATCGCTTCACGCTCAGCCGTGCAAAGCCTGTGTGCACTTTTCCCCTATTTGACATTATCAACACTCTGAGGAAATCCAACCCAGCAGCTTGTTAATGACTCCGGCACACTGGGCGTCATGTTGGATCTCATGGTCATTTTAAGCCAGCACACACCACAGGATAATCTGTTTTTTTTTATTCCAAGATTCTCACTTTTTCACACTCATAGGCAGTGGGCAGTCTATTTTTTTAACAAAGGGGATGGAGGCTATTCACCAATTTTGCATAAGGTACAAACGTATAAATTTGCAAGAATAAAGGTGCAAGGATATGATAAAAGATGGACAATTTGAAGAGTCGCAAATTACAAAGAATAAAAATTTAACCAGCATCCTGATGAGCACTGCAAATTTACAAGAAAAAACTTGAGAATTTCTACAGGACGAAACTGCAAATTTTGAGAAAAAAGGTTAAAAATTTACAGGGGAAAAAAACAGCAAATTTACAAGAAAAAAGTTGTAAATTAAGTCACAAATTTTTGAGGAACAAGTTGCAAATTTGTGAGGAAAAAAGTTGCAAATCTTGGAGAAAAAGGTTGAAAATTTACAAGAAAAAAGTGCATATTTTTAAGAAAAAAGTTGCAAATTTACATGAAAAAAATTGCAAATCCACAAGAAAAATTTGGGCAATTGATGAGGAACAAAAGGTGCAAAATTTTGAAGAAAAAAGTCCCAAATTTATGAGAAAAAAAGTTGCAGATTTATGAGGAAAAAAGTCACAAATTTTTGAGAACTGTGACTGTGGGAGCTTCACACTGGACTTAAAGCAACTTGGATTCTGTGCCTCTCCACTCTTCCTCCAGACTCTGGGACCTTGATTTCCACATGACAGGACTTGACCTGGCTTGGGGAGCCATGTCATCTACCGGTGTTGGTCCACTGTGTTTTATCAAGTCCAAACTCATGCATCGTCTACCAGGAAATTTTAGAGCACTTCATGCTTGCCTCTGCTGACGAGCTTCATGGAGATGCTGATTTCATTTTCAGGCAGGACTTGGCACCTGCCCACACTACCAAAAGTACCGTTCACTTGTTCAGGGTTGTTTCTGTACTTTTTTATATCCCAGGGGCCAATCATGTCCTGTCAACCACTCAAACCACACACCCCTGTCTTCTATAATGCTTTATTTGAGCTGTTGCCCTCTCACATTTAGCCTGTTTTTTGGGTTTTTTTTTTGTTAGTTAGCTCATGGGGTCTCGCACTTTCAGAATCTGTATGAAGTCCTTTAATGTCAGTCAGGTCTAAGTCTCCTGATGTGCTTCCCTCCCCCAGAAATGATCGAGCTGGACGGTGACGAAGAGAGGATCTCCTCCCAAGGACGATACGCGGAGCGGGACATCGTCCAGGTACAGAATTCTCCAGAAGAAACAGCTGACCGGCTGTGAGGCTTGTTCACTCAGCAGAATGCCTGGGGAGAAAAGTGGGATTAATGGGGAAAGGTCGCGCTGCTTGACCCTCTCCTACTGAGTCTGCTGCCTCGCACTTTAGTTTTTCCTCCGTGGAATTCGTTTTCCTCCAAGCCTAATTAGCCCTGCTCATTTTTGCAGTTTCTTCTCCTTGTCCCATTTGTCTTTTCTCTCCCTTTGCTTGTCTGCTCTGCTCCTCATTTTCTATCCATCTTCTTATTTCGTATTCAGCTTGTCACCTCCTCATCTTTGTTTTCAGTCTTCTAAGCCTCTTGTTTCTTCACTCTCCGTATACCCTCAGTTACTCTGTTTACTCTCCATCTTTTTTCTGTCTTATCTTGCCCTTATTCATTTTCCACTCTCTCCTTGTCTGTTTTTCCTTTGCTGCTTTTGTTTAATCCTCAACCCCAGTATACAATTCTCCACCTCTACTTTGTCTTGTTTCCTCTTAAATGTTCAATGACCTGATTTTCTCTCTTCTTTTTGCCTCTCTCATTTTTTTCTGTGTTTTCTCTGCTCTTCTCATATAATTCCACCCTCCTTACGGTGCTCCCCTCCCCCTCAATCCCCTCCTCCCCCAGTTTGTCCCCTTCAGAGACTACATCGACCGGCGGGGAAACCACATCCTCAGCATGGCTCGCCTGGCTAAAGAAGTCCTCGCCGAAATCCCCGACCAGTTCCTGTCCTACATGAGAACCCGGGGGATCAAACCCGGCCCCCTGCCGCCCCCGTACACCCCCTGCCCGCCACCGGCTATCCACCCCCTGCTCGCCAGAAGGGTAAGCCGAATCTAAAGGCCAAAATCCTCGCCTCGTCGCGGGCGAGCCGTCTCTACCGCCGGCCTCTGCGTTCCTCTTCTCTGCTACTTCTTCTTCTTCTTCTTCTTCCGCCTGCTCTTCACTGGGAGCTTCTGAGCACACAGCGAACTCTGCCCGCTCTCTCATGTTGCACTTTTGGGAATATCGGTCGGCCCGGAGGGTGACGCAGATCAACCCGAATGGAACACTCCGCTCTCGCCTCGTAGAGTGGACAGCGGTGAGGGTTTTGAACTTAGCTACACCTGGGAGAGGTAAACAGGATGGAAACGGACAGACTGAAAGCTGTTTGCTTCCTTCTCCACTTAGTCTGTCTTTCACAGTCTCTCGATATATAAATGTTTACAAAACTGAGGACTGGAGTGGCAGTGGATTTCTACCGACCAATGTGAAAACCTTTCAGATTCCTATTTTTTGGCTGCAGAAACAAGGAAGTCGACTTTGTATAAAACTGGTGAAGCCCTGGTGCCACGTTCTTCATTATGGAGTGTATATACAGTATGTGTGTCTTTCTTTTCTCTCTTTTTTTTTTTTTTTTTTTTTTTTTTTTTTTTAAAAGCATGCACCACTGTCCTGCACTCAGGGCTTCGTCCCGCCCACCAACACATTAAGCCCCCCTCGGCTGCCACCGCCGCCACTGCTGCTGCTGCCATGTTCCATCACGAACAAAAAGCACCTGAAATCCTCCCACGCTCCCGTCTTCTCGCTCCATCCACCTGCCTCGACTTGAGGGTGTGTGTGTGTGTGTGTGTGTGTGTGTTTGTGTGTGTGTGTGTCAGCGTTTCCCTTTTGAGTCTGGTCAAATCAAATGCAACAGGGACTTAAACCAGCCTTACTTTTTTGTTTGTTTTTGATCAGATAACGTTCACTGGCACCGTGGGTTCTGGGTACACGGATCTCCAAGCCCAGAAGTCAAAAACACACACGTCTCACCGCCGAACCTGACTGTGTGTCATGTCTCTGTGTTTCAGATGCATTTTTGGTTTGGTTTGGTTTCATTTTGCATTTCTCTACCTCTCACACTGTGTATTAGTGCCAAAAAAAAAAAAAGAAAGAGAGAAAACAGTGAGTTTTAAGTCTGCCTCACAGTTTGTTTTTAACCCTTCTCACTAACTATTTTAAATGTTTGCCAAACCACAGTATTTTCTTTTGGTTGCTGTCAGATGGGAGTAGCAACAACCTGTGAATATGTGCAACAACTGTCTCTGTCTCTGCATGGATCTAAGTAAACGACTGTGTTCTTCATAACTAAAAGCCCCCCTAGAGAGGATGGGTGCAGCTAAGCATCTCCTCAAATTCAAACTTTACGTCCAGCATCAAACGCTCTGAGGCGGCTCTGTACGCATCACAGCTACAAAGGTGAGCAGCTGCTTTCCGCTCAGATTCACAGCAGTTACATTGGCAGTCTCCTGCTTCAACATTTGCTCCCGTTCCTTTTGAATCAATAGAGATCAGTCCGCTGTTGTGGTCACTCATTGCTTTGGGTGGACAGGGGGGGGGGAATAACTTGTGTTGCATCTTTGTCAATTAAATAAGAATAAAGGTGCAGAAATATGTTAATGGATGCTAATTCACAATAAAAAAAATTCCAAATTTATAAGGCTAAAGTTGAAAATTTGTGAGTCAGAAGTTGCAAGTTTAAGAAGAAAAAGTAGCCGATTTATGAAAAAAAGAAGTTGCCAGTTATGAGAAAATGTCAAATTTACAGAAAAAGTGGAAAGTTACAAGTAAGTAAGTCATATTTACGAGAGAAAAACTATCAAATTTATGAGAAAAAGTTGCAAAATTATGAGGAAAGAAGTCACAAAAATACGCAGGAAAAAAGTTACAGATTTACAAGGAAAATCTCACAGATTTGTGGCTGGAAAAGTCACAAAATTACAAGAAAAAAATTGCAAATTTACAAAAAAAAAGTTTTTAAAAATTGAAGAGAAAAGTTTAAATTTGAGAAAGAAACTGCAAATTTATATGACAAAAGTTAAAAACTTCCAAGAAAGTAGTTGCAAATTTGAGGGAAAAAAATTGTCATTTTAAGGGAAAAGGCAGCAAATCTATGAGGAAAATGTTAGGGTTTTTTTTTTGTTTTTTTTTTTGCAAACTTGTAAGAGTTCTTGGAAATTTGTTAACTTTTTCTTGGCAAATTTGCAAGTTTTCTAATAAATTTAGTACTTTTTGCCTATAAATTTGCCACTGCTCGTGATAAATTTCTTATCCCTTTTTCCACACAAATTTACAACTATATACTCATAAAGTGAAATATTTTTCAATTAAGTTTGCAACTTTTTTCTTGTTTTTTTCTTGTACATCAGAAACTATGCTCTCATTAATGTGTTCTATGGTACTGTCCTTGCACTCTTTACGGAGCAGCTTAATGAGGGGGATGGTTTTTGGTCATTTTGCTAACGAGGGGGATGGCGTCCCCCCCTTAAATCAGCCTATTTCTAAGGGTGAGATAGAAACGGGCCGAGCTCCTCACCCTCATATGATTTGATACTACGCTGGCAGGTTACCATAATAAATTCAGTGTTTTCCTGTTTTCTAAAGTGATCAGTGATTTCAAATCTCATGACAGAAAAATGTTCATTTTAAATCAGTGAAAGCATAAATAACGCAGAGTACAACCAGAATTACTTGAATAAAAGGGGGGAAATTCTTCATAAATGTACTCAACCAGGAATAAAAAAATATCCTACAATAAAACTAGCCATGAAACAACAATTTTGTGAAGAAGTTGCTTTACAGGTATTTGAATAAATGTAATTCGTTACTGAAACAGGCCTGAATTTAAAAAAAATTCTCACCCTCAGTTTCCTTGTTATTCAGCTCGTCTGAGAACTCCAGCATAAAAAATACAAAAAGTCAAGATAAAGTTGGAACTAGTCAGGATGGCAAATGTCCTGTTGTATGGCTGTGTAGTTGTGCATGTATATGTTGGACATATGCATATGTCCAACATATACATGCACAACTAGTTAAATCACATATGCATATGTCCAACATGTACATGCACAACTACAGTTGGATGATTTTTCTCAGAAATAAAAGATAAAATTAATGAGGAAAAGCTCACATCTGACACATTCTATATCATTTGAAACCCAATCTCGAGTGTTAAAAAAACACATTTTCATGATTCGCATTTCACTATTTTATTCATGATTTGCTCTGAGCCTGACAACATTGGCCTCACTTTAATTAAAGTCATTTATTACACCACTAGTAGCATTTTATACTGTGTTAATAATTAATGTAATAGCAGTTTTGAATTAATGTATGTTTTTAGGGGGCATTGTTAATGACCTCTTAGTTATTGAGCATTAGAATAAAGCATTTCAATCTGTGTTTAATGACAGAATAACAAGCCATTATGCTGCTGTATTTACCAAATTTGATCTGGGAAAATGCATAGTTGAATTAGTTTAATTGCTGCAGCTATGCCATTAGTTCTGGGATTGCGCTCAGAATTTTTTTTCAACTTCTTTAGCTCCAGTCAGACTCCTAGAAGATACACTTTTAAGTTCTTTTTAAAACATTTGAAGGTCTTTGGTTAATTCAGATGAGAAATTTCTGTTGAGTTTAATGTGTGCCTGTTATCTCTTCAAAGTGTTACAAACTGTGATGCAATATATTTTGTTGAGCCGTTTTCTACACCTGAATTGGAGGGATAAAACGTTCAAACATTCTCACACAAAGCAATTCTTCAGTCTGCGCCATATCTGTTCTCAGTACTGGATGCCAGGTCTTAGTTTCGGTTTCGGAACAGGCGTGGGGATGAGCGGTATCAGGATAAAGCTTGTAGAATGATGAAAAACACAACAATCACCGGCTGCACTTTTCAAACACAGCTCAATATGACATTGCACCTTATGTTTGTGGTTGGGAGCTGGCACGATGAGGGCTGTTTGTTATTATTAGATGTTTTCATTGTCGCACATCTCCACCAGGTAATGCTTAGCTCGTAGCTGCAGAGAAAGTGTGAATTGCATACTAGAGTAGTAACACCTGCATCAAATATGGCAAGCTTTTCCAGCTAGTATATTAGTGAAATCCAAGCAAACTACAACCATGCAGTCCTGATTCAAGGAAAGACTTTTTTTTAAATATAAAAACTAAAAATTGCCAATATGTCAAGAGTTACATTTGCTGAAAATGGTAGGCATCCGTTGATCCCGTAGAATCATGGAGTAGTGCTCTGTATATCCGGGTAAGTACAGCGTCTGTTGTGACTGTAGAATCCGACGCGGGAACGACAGTCCCACCTGCAGCACACGCAAATGAACACTGAGGCTGGTCTGTCCGCTGGTGGCTGAGTCTTTCTCTGGAGTCTCTTCTTTTCGGCCTGCTGCATCAGTTTGCTCTCAAACTGCTGGAGTTCTATTCACACTTGGTGCATCCAGGCGGATTTGTCTGCAGCTACTGCCTGCCAGGAGTTGGTGTCAATGGCAAGTGCCTTGAGGTCCCGTTTGCAGGTGTCTTTGAAGCGCAGCTGGGGTCTTCCAGTTGGCCTTTTTCCAGATGCCAGTTCTCCATAAAGGAGATCCTTAGGGATTCGTCCATCCTCCATGGGTGTGACGTGGCCCACCCAGTGCATCTCTGTTTCAGGAGGACAAACATGGAGGGAACTCCTGCCGTCTCAAACACTGTGCTGTTGGTAACGTGGTCTCTCCATGAGATACCCAGGATGCGCCGCAGACAGCGCAGGTGGAAGGTGCTAAGTCGTCTCTCCTAGTGAAAATGCAGTGTCCGTGTTTTGCTGCCATAAAGGAGCATGCTCACACCGCACGCCATGTAGACCTGTGCCTTAGTGTGCTCTGTCAGCTTTCTGTTTTCCCAAACGCGTTTTGTTGTAAATTGTCGAGCCCAGATAGACAAACTCATGGACTGCTTCTAGCTCATAATCTGTGATGCTTACAGAGGGTGGCTCATCGACATCCTGTCCCATCACCTGCATCTTCAGGCTGACTGTGAGGCCAAAGGCATTGCAGGCTGTGACGAAGTGATTTAGCAGCTGCTGCAGGTCCTCTACTGTGTGCGTGGTGATCACAACATCAATGGCGAAAAGGAAATCTCTGAGGAGTCTCGTCTGCACTTTTATCCTGGCTCAGAGTCAGGAGAGATTAAAGAGGTTCCTGTCAGGCCTAGTACGAAGATAGATGCCCTCTGTGGCTGTTCCAAAGGCATGTTTCAGCAATACGGAAAAGAAAATACCGAATAGGGTTGGTGCAAGGACACAGCCTTGTTTGACCCCACTGACAATGTTAAATGGCTTGGATGATGTGCCATCGTATACGACGGTGCCCCTCATGCCGCTGTGGAATGATCGTACCAGGCTGAGCAATGTAGGTGGGCAGCCAGTCTTGGCCAGGATCTTAAAAAGATCATCCCTGCTGACAAGCTCAAAGGCCTTCGTTAGGTCAATGAAGGCGATATACAAGACCTTTCTCTGCTCCCTGCACTTTTCTCTCTTTTGGCAAAAGTCTGGAGCCTGCCCAAGATCACTCTGGCGAGAAGCTTACCAACAGTGTTGAGGAGCGAGATGCCACGATAGTTGTTACAATCACTCCTGTCTCCTCTGTTTTTGTAGAGAGTGATGATGTTTGCATCTCTCTTGTTTTAGGGCACTGAAGCCTCCCTCCAGCACTGACACAAACGTTCATGGAGTTCTGTGATGCGTGATCCCTTGGCACACTTGAGAACTTCAGGTGGATGCGGTTGCCTCCCGGGGCCTCTTCCAGAGGAAAGTGCATCCAGTGCTTTCACGACTTCTTCCACAGTTGGCACACAATCTAGTTCTTCCATAGTGGACAGGCTACTGCATCCAGGGCTTCTATGCTGACCATGTTCTCGCAGGAGCAGAGAGCTGAGTAGTGCTCCACCCCGTGATCCATTTGCTGTTCACGATCCTTGATAATCTGTCCAGCAACTGTCTTCAGAGGAGCCATCTTGTTCTGTGTGTGGCCAATTGCTTGCTTGATCCCTTCGTACATGCCCCTTGTATTGCCCACATTGGCGGTGGTCTGTATACTGGAGCAGAGTTGAAGCCAGTAATTGTTGTCACAGCGCCTTGTGGCCTGTTGAACTCTGCAGCAGGCAGTACAGAGGGCCTTCAGGTTCCTCTCTGATGGCAGAGTCTTGTAAGTTGAGAGGGCTTGGCATTTCTCCCAAATATCTCTCAACATTTGGTATTTGTTTTCTTTATATTTGGTATCTCTCTCAAGATACCAAATGTACTGTATAAATAAACACCATCTTCATATACAGCACTGCTGTCTGTCATGGACAGCTGTTCATAGGTGAAAGCCCCCATTGTGAGAATCATTTCAACTCCTAGAACTAGCAGAACTAGCAGTCCCTTTTTTGTGTTCTCCCCAAGGAAACCAGGACTCTTCAGGTCTTAAAGGTCCCATTGACTGTACTTGTTCCACATGCTGACAGTTACCACAGGTCTTAATGAAATGTCTGACACACTTTGATCAAATTGCCTTTAATTATTTAATTATTGCAGCATCATTACGAATCATAATTTCAGTGCATGCCTCTTTAAATGCTCATGAGCCTCCGTTCATCCCACCCTTCTCTTTCGTCACTTATGGATGTTGCTGGTGTTAGCTGGCTCGCTTCTAGCAAGTTTTTTAGTTTTTAGAATTTTTGTTTTTAAGGGTTTGAACGCTTCTCTATTACAAATATAGGAGCCCCTAAACACAATCTTGCATAGGGCCCCAACTACAATAATTACTCTTGAGAAAATTTTCTGTTTATTGTCCCCCCAACAGTGAAAAGAAATATCCACCCATGAAGGCAGCCAAAGGATATTTGCAGCTAGTGGCAGATCTACATCTGGTCCGTCACTGGCAGCTAAACCTTCTTGCGTCAACTGTCTGCGTAAAGTTTTCTCCAAGTATTTTCTTTATCTTGTTGACCACTGCAGTCAGTTGTAACTGCTCTGAATCCAAGCTGACCACAGCTGCTCTCCTCCCAGAAAGACATGCACTAGAAACTGAACAGAGCCTGGACAGCCTCGATTTCAGGTAATTAATTGCACTGTCACTCTCAGAGAAGTTTCGGCCTTCCCACTAATGAGTGTGTGAAAACTTAAAGCAAAGCACAAACCCTGTTTTCTTATCAGACGATCCAGAAATCCCTTTTAATTCCTATAAATGTGTGTGTGTGTGTGTGTGTAGGGGGGCATTTCCTTTGTCTCTGTGAATTTTATCTGTGTTTTTAGGGCCCTATTCAGTCAAGGAATCAACATGAGACAAAGTTTACAGCATTTTTCTAAAAAAAAATTTAAAAAAAAATCATGCCTCAAAGTCATGGAAAACTTCCCGGCTGGTGATGCTTAATCAAACTGCTTGTAAAATATTTCTTAGACGTTTGTACACTGTATAAATTTACTGCCTTTTTTCTGTGAGTATACTGTACGTGTGATGCTGCTTCTCTACTGCTTGTTTAAGTATCACATTTTATACTGAGGCCTGTAATCATATTTAAATCATGACTAACAGGCCTTATTGATGTTTATACATAAGTTATTCATATTTAAATCATGAACGACAGGCCTGTATTTTTATAAGCAAATGCATAGATGATGACGTGTGATGAAATCCACTCTGTAGCAATGTTTTTTTTCCTGCCAAATTTGACATATAGTTAAGCGTAGCGTCTCATCCCAGAATCACTGCTTATTCAGTTTGACTGAATAGGGTCCCTCTGTGTGGAGGGAGGAGCTCTGAGAGATTTTTGTACTTATATCGTTGTCGTTTTCACGACGGGGACCCCGAAAACCAACTCTGGGGATGTTGAATTGCACAATGTAGCACTGGTCTCAAGTCTAGTCTTCGACTGGAACCGGATCGGACCAGATCAGGCAGGAACAGTCTTTTTAAAAACACATGTAAATATACAGTATTTCCTGTAATATATTGTACGTACATTTTCTGGAGAGTTGACTTGCAGCTACCTGCCGGGACTCTGTGACTCTCTTCCTGAAACACAAGGCATGGCCTTTCATTTATTCATCACGACAAGATGTGAGTGCCATCTCACACCCACACTCAGCATATATACCGTACCTCCAGTACATGTATTTGTGTATGAAACATGCATGACACTTATAACAGCGGGGGTTGTGTAAAGATTTAAAGGGTTTCCTGCTCGTTTTTGTTTGAGACGCAGTGGTTTCTAGTTCCCATGTGTCAGAGCTATTATTGGAATTTTTATTTGGTGATAGGATTTGAGATTTTATTATTATTATTATTTTAGCCTATACTGCATCTGCATGGTCATTCAGTGAGAGACAATCCTGGTACACATGAACCAAGTTTTTGCACAGTTTTCATTGACTATTTCTATCAGATAAGCCTGTTAAACTCCCTTCGCACTGGATGGAAGCCATGCTCCGACCTAGGAAATCAGCCAGAAGGTGGATGGTCTTTGAAGGGTCTCAGTCTCGGCGTGTTTCACAGGTTCACTAGAGCCCATGCAGCATGATTAGGAATGGGTAAAGCTGGCTTTATGCTCTGCGTGTTCACCTGAGCGTGGAGCCTGTGTGACATAAATGTCATCATCCTCCCCTGTCCACCGGGCTCTGTGGGGTCCTTCCGCAGTTGTGCGCATGCTGCCGAAACGTTGTGACTGCGTTGACTGTGCGCACTGACGATGCATGTGCAAGAGTCAACCTCCCGTTCTAAAGGTGGTGCTACCGGCACGGCATACAAAGACGAAGGAGAAGAAGAAAAATTAAAAAGAAACATGACGAGACCAATGAAAGAAAAGACGATCAGCGGTAAAAGTAATAGACATAGGAGTTCCTTTTCTCGTCTTAGTGCAGTCACCAGTGTCGTTGCTAAAATGCTTTTCTTCGTTTACAGTTGTAATCAAAATCATTCAACCCCCACTGCAAATTGTTTATTGGCAAAATGTACAAACTAGCTGCTGTTTGCAATAAACAAATCAAACAAGAACAATTTATAAATAGCTCAAAACAACTAATATTACAAGTGGTTTCTCCAAATTCAACACAAAATGCCACTTTTAAATGACTACTGCAGGTTCAGAATTATTCAACCCCTTCATGACAAGCATCTTTAGTACTTAGTAGAGCACCCTTTTGCTGTTATGACCTGCTGCAAACTTGATGCATAGCCAGACACCAGCTTCTGGCAGTGTTCCTGAGGAATCTTAGTCCATTCCTCATTATTTATTACCTCCGCCAAGGAGGTAATGTTTTTACCGGGGTTTGTCTGTCTGTCTGGCTGTCTGTTACCAACATAGCTCAAAAAGTTATAAACGGATTTTGATGAAATTTTCAGGAAAGGTGTGTAATGGCATGGGGAACAGATGATTAGATTTTGGTGATGATCTCAGAGTGCATACCTCCACCAAGTGCTTTGTTTGTATTTGTGCAGCAGGATTACACAAAAACTACTGGATGGATTTGGATGAAATTTTCACCAGAGGTGGTTCTTGGGCTAGAGATGAACCCATTATATTTTGGTGATGATCTGAGAATGCATACCTCAGCCAAGGCTCTTATCTTCTCACAGTGTGTTAGCAACAATACTCCAAAACTGATGGACAGACTTTGATGCAATTTTCACCACAAGTGGCTATAGGCCTACACACAAACCCATTACATTTTGGAGGTGATCCATGAGAAACAGAAGGAGCCTTGGCAGAGGTATGCGCTCTGAGTGCTTTTCTAGTTATTTTATTATTTAATGTTTATTTGAAAGGGACATTGCATACTGATGAACATTAATATAAACATAAGCATGCCAGATTTAGCAGAACTGCTAAATTACATCTGTAGTCCTTTGGCAGGTCACAAAAATACACAATCAGACAATCTACAATACACGAAAAGGACATCTGTAATAAAAATTGTAGAAGGTGCATATGTTAAGAGGTTAAAGTGCAAAATTTAAGGTGCTGTTTTTTTATATGTATAAAGTGCATATGTTAAACATCCTAAAGTCAAAACATTCAGATATTTGTTACACAAGTAAAGTGCAGTGCATGTATGCATACGTATATGTACCCATACACCGCACAACAACAACATTGTACAAAAAGACAAAGAGTGAGGCAGATGTGTGCGACGCACAGGCACATACATATATGTGAACCGCCACGAGTAAACCAGCAACAAGACAGCCTGACGTCATTCCTAAAAAACACAAATACTTTTTTTTTCTGAAAAATTTGTGATTTTCGGTTTTTTGCAAAATATACTAGTTGAAATCATGAAGACGCTACTCCATGCTTCAAATAACAGTGTGGGAGGTTTTAAAACCATAAACTTTGTATCTGAAATAGAGTAGTTTCAGAGGGAAATAACAGCGAGACCGCTTCCTAGTTTTGGGGACGCGGATACCACAGCTGGTTTACATATCCGGTTTGTTTGGCTAGTCATACATCTTTATTTATTTTGGCCAATCAGCAGCACGTTCAGATAGAAGGCTTAAGTAGCCATGTGCTTCCAGAGCTCCTTTTAATAAGCAGTGTAAGGGGGTTGGGTTCATGTTAACCCCTTGCACTCCGGCCAATTTTCCTAAAAACGCCAAAAAATAATGTGCCCAAAGTAAATCGAAAGCTGTTATTCAACCCTTTGGAGCATCTTCATGGGGTTGGTCTCATTTAAAAGAAAACACTTTGAATGTTTTGGCAAAAAAAACATGATCTCTCTAAGTGCTCCTGCCACTGAGTAACAGTCATCTAAACATAGTGAACTTGAAGAAAATAAATTTGGCCTGGGTGTTTTTTTGGATACAAATGCTTGCAAATAACACACAGCTTCAGATCCAGGCTGGAAAATGCAACGGAAATGTAGAACCAAGTGTTATCCAGCTGAGGTCCAAATTTTGTAACAATACCACAAAAAAATGAATATATTACACAGCTTTGTTCTCAGGCTGTTCCCCGGCGTTTTGGAACTGTGCCAAATTGTGCCAAATGGCACAGTTTGGAAAAACGTCTGTAACTTTTGAATGATTCAATATAGAAGCTTCATTTTAGGCTCTAATGAAAGGTCACACTCAAGGCTGTCTGTGTGTGTGTGGGGGGGGGGGGTTGTCCCCCCCCCCCCCGCTCGCTACAGAGGATGGACTTCGGCCATCGCTACACAACGGATTAGCCTCATGTGCAAAAATCACCGCGGCTTCCCCCCCCCCCCCTCGCTGCAGAAGAATAGCGGGGGTGGGGGGGCGTTCACAGTCTGTACACAGCGAACAACCCCTTGTACAGCGGCACATGAACTGTGCCGCGAAGCACAGTTGTAATTTACCGATTGGTCAAAAGTCATTTTGGATTACAATTTTCAGGGATAAAAAATAATTTGGCTTATAACATCTTACATCTTCACAGCCACATTGTCCTGGCCAACTTCTCTTCCTCACTGTCAGACGAACGCGACGCTGGTCCGCTCTGGTTCTGGTCTCGTGACCCGATCAAAACATAATTCCATTATTGTGGTTTTGTGCTTCCATGATTGCGGTTTTTGGCGAACGATTTTTCAAAACAAATAACAGTAGTAATTAAAAAAAGACTGGCGAAGGCGTGTGTGTCACTCAGCCTTCGTCGTCAGCCTCCGTCGGTCTATGACCCTGGAAGAAATCATAACGTCTAATCCTTTTTTGATCCGCTCCAGCAGTCAGTCTTCACCCAGCCTTAAAAAAAAAACAGCTCGCGAACTTCTCTGCTCCAATTGGCTCACTGCATTCACAGCAGGCGGGTCCTTCTGGCTAAATTTTCAGTCATTGGTTCTTCAAGGTTTCAGAAACCCAATTCAAGGCTCTTATTAGTCAAATGAGACGTCAATCAGATGAACTAATCTGTTCGCGGCTGTGTCTGCAGCTTTTATTTTCAGTGCGCGCTTGGAGGCCACACCACCTACATCACCATCATCAATATCTCTATCATGCGTCATGCATCCGAGAGCGCAGGAGTGCGCCCTCGTGCGCCCTAGGATGCAGAGACTTGACCGCCCGCGGTACAACGGAGTGCAAGATGTTAAGTCATGCAAATAACCAGCTTTTTGTTACTGCCCCCCACGACCAGCTTTTGTTACGGCCCCCCACCTGGCTCCTCTGGAAGGTGACAATCCTTGCAAACTTTGAACCTGATTTTCTCAGAGAAGTAGTTTGAGAGGTGCTAACATTCAAATGGCCACATATTCTTCAAACCTTTTAAGATTTCCATGTGTTAGACATCATTGAAAAGCTTAGATTCCACACTTTAAAAATCTGTAAATAAATCTAAATATCCTTTGGGGTATTTCCTGGTTTTTCCATGGCTGGTCACATATGTGTCTGCATGCCGCAGAGCATCTACTATTTGTGAGTGCAGTTTTGATTGCTTAAAAGCCAGTTTTTTAAGATAGGTTTTAAAAGTGTTTAGCATAGAATGTTGTCTAATTACACACGGCATATTATTCCAAATCATTGTCCTGTTGGCTCTAATTTGCTCAAAACTATATAACTAAGCCAAAGATGTTTTGGGACTCTGTTCTGTGGAGCGATGAAACAAAACTGGAACTTTCCGGGCCTATAGATCAGTGATATGTCTGGAGGAGAAAGAATGAAGCACACGCTGAAAAGATCGCCATGCCTAAAGTGAAGCATTGTGGTGGCTCATTAATGCTGTGGGGCTGCTTAGCTTCCTCTGGCACTGGAAACCTGCAGCGTGTGGTAGGTAAGATGGATTCAGTCAAGTATCAGGAAATCCTGGGAGAAAATGTCATTTCATCTGTAAGGAAGCTAAAGCTTCAGCAACAGGGCAATGATTCCAAGCATATCTCAACGTCCACCAAGGCTTTGTTTCAGAAGAAGTCCTGGAAGATACTCCAGTGGCCAGTGTAGTCACCTGACTTGAGTTCCATTGAAAATCTCAGCAAAAGAGTGCTCTACTAGTACTAAAGATGCTTGTCGTGAAAGGGTTGACTAATTTTGAAACTGCAGTAGTCATTAAAAGCGACATTTTGTGTTGAATTTAGAGAAACTACTTGTAATATTAGTTGTGTTGAGCTATTTAAATTGTTCTTGTTTGATTTGTTTATTGCAAGCAGCAGCTAATTTGTACAATTTGCCATGGGGGATTGAATGATTTTGATTGCAACTGTATAAAGCCACTGAACAAAGTGGTGTATCAGCACATTTGTACTACTTATTTGTCATGTATGCCCCTTCGAGGCAGAAGGACAAGCTCACGCGCTGAATTAGACTGGTGACATTTATTAAGGTAAATGATTGAAGTCCACAAACTGTGCAAATAGCAAAATACAAATATGGAAACAAAAACTTACAGCTGGCGTCCCTGGGCCGGCATCGCCCAGTGAACGCAGGAGTAGTAGAAGAGGATTACTTGGAGAAAGTACAAGTTTGACGTCCAGCAGTGTAGCACTGAGTAAAAGAACAAAAGCTGACTAAATACAGGCAGATAACAAAGTAAATGACCACAGGTGTGGGTGCACCTGAGCGAGGGGAAGAAGAGAATTGTAATGGTGATTGGGATCAGCTGGTAATGATGATGAGAGGGGAGTAGTTGGACTGGCAGAGTGATAGGCAACGCCCACGCAAAGTGCAGACCCAGAAAAGTTGCCTGCCAGCTGCCAGCCCACAGAACCAATAACAGGAATAAACAAACTCGGAACAGAGTGGAAATAAATTGCAAATAAAACAAGACATGGCAAAAACAGACTTAACAATAACCAGAAAAATGGAAGACAGTATGATAACTCAAAAGACCTAACAATACAACAGATAAATATGAAAACAGAAAAAAGCCACGAAACTGAGCTTGGGAGAACATCCAAGCTCAGTACATGACACCTATTAGGCTGAGGTGAAAATGCAGATGATGGTTATGCACATGCTTCAAACACATGGATGAATAGTACATTCTAATGAAGCATACAGTATATACAGGCGTGTGTGTGCCTTTGCCAAAGCGTAGGCACGTCACTTAGAGCATAAATCCACCTTAAGCCAGTATCTCATGGAGCGGTGAATACTCAGGAATGTTCACGAACGTTGCCATTTTGGGGGTTTCATCAGGGTTTGTAAAAGGTTGCATAACAGTTTGCAAATAGTTTTTAAGGTCAAGAACAGTTTTTCTTGTTGCAAAGAAATCTTGAACATGTTCAAGTTCAAAATTTATTTGCAAATGTATTTTTCAGCAAACAGTTGCAAACATTTGCAAAATAGTTGTAAGTAGGACTGGCATAGTAAAAAAAATCTATATGTATATATACGTATATCACGGTATAATTTCTGTATATCACAATACACAATGTATATCGTGATGTGTGTTTCATGCACTGAATGTCCTTTTGAATTTGGTTTTGCTTACATTTTTAATACAAAAAAATTAATTCATTCATTCATTCATTCATTCATCTTCTTCCGCTTAATCCTTTTCGGGTCGCGGGGGGGGGGGGGGGGGTGGAGCCTATCCCAGCATCTTTGGGCGAGAGGCAGGGTACACCCTGGACAGATCACCAGTCCATCGCAGAAAAAATTAAATCATATATTTAATATACAGTATATTGTATATGCACATACTCAAGAGGGACAGAGTTTCATTTCACTCATGAAATAGCTGCATAATAAAATGAAAAGCCCACCTCTGCTACTAATACTTGGTGGTCTAATAAGGATAAGCCAACTTTGTCATTCAGTCCATACAGCCAATCATGTACGTACAGTAGAACAAAATTACGTTTCTCCTATCTACATTGTTAATCACATATATAGAATCAGAGGGGTTGCTGCCATGCAAGGCGCCGCCACATTTCCCTCCTCCATTCCATTATTGTTGAGCACCAAGCTGGATGGCAGGAAGTTCCACTTTTATATGGTCTTCGGCATGACCCGGCCGGGATTTGAACCCTGGCCTTCCGGGGGTGGGGCGGATGCACTACCAACTAGGCGGCCTAGTTGGTAGAGCAATAGGTACTAGTAGGTACTTAGAGGTACTTATCAATAATAAGTGACAGAAGTATAATTTGTTGGTTATTTTTGGTTTTTTATGCATCTACATTTCATCAGTTCCTTTGGCCAGCCGCTCGCTCTTATTTTTGAAGCTTTGCGAGACCGGATAGGAGCTCTTATTTTGAAAGTTCACTCGCGAAAACTGCTTGATTTTCATACCTGCAGAGTTCAGACTGGAAATGTTTATCTCCATTTGTCTCCCACTGTTTCATGTGATTAACAGATGTCACAGTCTGGGCTTTATGTTTTTCTCATTCTCCCTGTGATTAATTATGATTTGCAGTATGTGTCTCCTGAGTTTCCCCTGGTCCGCTGTGTCATCCCTTGTTTAGTCCTGGGTCTGTGTGTGCATCTGTTTACCTATTGTTTCAGCTACTCATGTTTTCCATTCCCCTAGCCACTGCTCTCTCTACTGTATATTACTCCTGCATTGGTGTCCTGTATGTTCATTGTTAGTTTTCATGTACATCCCCTCTGATTGTTTGTACAGCCCCACCCATCCTGTTTTGTAGTTGCTCCCCTGTTGTCTCCTAATTAGTCCCAGCTGTCTTATGTTTAGTCAATTATCTGTTCCCACCTGTCCTGTGTTGTCTATGATTACCCCCTGACTGTATATACCGGTGTCAGTCTGTGTCCAGTGTGGTGTCATTAATGTTTCTGCCTGAGTCCTGTACAGTTCCAGCCTTAATTCATGTTCCTGTCTTATGAGTTCTGTCTGCCTAGTTTAAGTTCTGTTTTTCAGCCCACGTGCTGTTGTTCATTTATTCCAGTTTTGTGTTGATTAAGTAATTGTTTTCGGACCATACTCCTGCCTGTGCCTGAGTCCTCCACCACCCAAACCTTATGACAACATGGACCTACTTTTATTCTGTTTATTGTGTTGTTCTGCTTTTTGTCTTTGCTGCAGTATTCTCTGTGGGCACTCACATGCGGGGGTGGGGCAGTGGCGCTGAGCTGCTGTTTAGCATGCGGCTCCTCGGCAGCGGTAGCTGGGGGAGGACAGATGCTGCATGGAGTGAAGTTCTGGCTCAATGTGACAAACTATACTCAATATGCACGATATAGGCATTTAATGTATCGCGGGCGGCCACACGTTGAATATACTGTATACATTGAATATATTCAGTATATCGCCAAGCCCTAGTTGTAAGCATCTACAAACAGTTGTAACACACTTGCAAACAGTTGCAACACGTATTTCTAAACTTCTTTTTGGTTCGCCAAGTAGTGAAAACTAGCAGCTGTTTAAAAACATTTATGACAAAACTGTTGCTGACCTTAAAAACTGCGTGCAAACTGTTTTGCAACCCTTTACGAACCCTGACAAAAAACAACAATCGCAACGTTCCTGAACATTCCACAGCTTTCACTGCTCCATGAGATCCTAGCTTGGTTTTTAGCTGGTGAATCCAAAAGTAGCTACATTTACCACCATTTGCCACTCCATGAGATGCTACCCTTGACAGCTACGAAGTGCCCCGGGCTAACAAACATTGGCTATAAAACCATGATTATAAAAATTATCAAAATGTGCAACACAAGCTCTGTATACAAAAAAACTGACTTTGAATGCTATTTAACAGATATACAATGACAAGTGAAAGTGGTTAAATTGATTTATTGACAAAAATGCATGGTCTATGCATGGTGAGCAAATATAATGTTGTTTGCTTCTGACTGGAAGTGAACTGACCAACAGCTGAAATACATCCAGCTATATTGCACAAGAAGTCCACTGTATTCCAAAAAAAGTGCAGTGTCTTCTTTATTAATGCAGAGAAACTCTCAACAGTCAATGACACTTTAATGGTTTCTAAGCTGAAATTACAAGTCACTCGAAGGAAGGGGTTTCGCAGGTTGTCGCTCGATTTTAAATCTAACTGAATATTTTAAAGATGATAAATCAGGCCGACTCTCCACCACATTAACACCACATGACTACAATCCTTCACCACACAGCTAAAGGACTTTCGCATTACCCTACACTGTATGGGCATAGATGTGAAATTATGTAGAGACATAGCTTTGCCCATGGGAAGAAGAACCAACGCTGTCTTTAACGGAAGAACTGTGGTGGAGTCGGGGAGGTTTGTCACCCGTGTGAAATCACTGTTCCTCTGAGGCTGTGTCAGTGTAGGTGGAACAATCCAAAGCATTTACTGAGCAGGAGAGAAAGAGGGAAAAAAAAAAAAAAACTGTGCTACTGGTGAACAAACCAGCTTTAATGAAGTAGGCTTACACCTCGCTGCCTCTCACTGCTCATCGTTGCATCCATGTCAGCATGCCAGGCCATATGAGCGCCCATGTGTTCTTTACACACGTGACACGAACGCTGTTTACTGTAAATCGTGATCGACCCGGTGGTTTAAATCGAATGCTTGTGATGAATACGCACTTTTATCCTGATGTTTTTGGATAGCATGCATTAAAGTCGCATGTGTGCGTTTAGTTTTTTTTTCCCCTCCAACCTTCCAACAGAGATGCACCAGTGGGTTTAAACGAAAAATTGTACTGTCATCTTTGCTGTGTTTTTTCTGTATTTTTGAGAACTTTTTTGCCTTAAAAATGTCACTGATTATTCTTGGAATTGTGCAATGCCTTCAGATGTTTCTTTTGAAGATGATTTCTTCTTTGTTGTTGTTTTTGTTTTTTTTTGATACATTGAACCACAGCCACGTCTCTGTCAGACTCATCGCAGCTTTGTTCCCTCTGATTCATAGGCAGAAGTGATGTGAATAAGAGGGAAGATGATCCAAACAGAAACTGGGCTGTCTCTGAAAATCATTCAGCTGGGAATAATATCATCCAGCATCATACAGCCATGTTCAAAGCTACTACATTTAATAATATTAAAACAGTTATTCTACCCAAAGTTAAACATATTTTTCCATCTACCCTCACAGGGGTGATTCGTAAGTTTTGCATGATTCTTGTAATGACACAAAACTTCAAATCAGATCTTGAGTTTGGTGATAAAATAAGACCGCACAGGTTTTTTTTTGTTTCAACAGGTAATGTGGAAGCCACAAAAAATGATTGATTTAAAATGACTGTTTCTGTAAGAATTGAAGTCTTCAAATAAATATTCCTAAAATACCTCTTTGTGGTTTTGTTCTCATTTCTGCACTAAGAAAATATGAAATATTCTGCTTCACTGGAGATCCTCTTAATGGCTTTGTTTAAAATAAAAGCAACTATAAATGTTTTATATTACCACCGCAGTCAGAAGAATCACAAGAAACTTTAAGTGTGACAGTTTAACCGTTCTATTCGTAATTAATTGTTGAAAACCCTTATTTATGAGTGGGCCACAGTTCACTTATTGGCCTCAGGTGTTGCTAAAAGCAAAGTTTTCCCAGGGTTACATACAGAACCTTGAAACATTTTCCTGAACAGTTATGAAAAAAACACTTTTTTACAGCTTTCCATTGAATTCTAAAATTATGCACTTTTTCCCACGTTGTTGACACTGTTCCTAGAAGTCTAAATGAAATGTCTGTGACATGCTTTGGTCAAAATAAATGATCCTTTAATTATTTCAGCTCCATTTCCAACCCATTTAAACCAGGCTTCCTCAGAAGGACCTGTTTCAGTGCATGGTGCTTTAAATGCTCATGAGCCCCAGGTCAACACATCCTCCGACTTTCTTCAACACAACATGTCTGGTTGAGGTACAGCAGGCACCATTTTGAGGCTAACGTTAGCTAGTTAGCTGCTAGCTCTGGGTTGCAAAAACAGACTGAGCTAACTAAAGTCTGAATATGAGAATGTGAACGCCCCAATAAAGCCTTATCCAGGACAGGCAGGGCTTAATTTGAGCCGGATCCTACCGTAACTAGCTGAATTATAGCTCAGACAGACTCTTTATTTCACACTCAGGCAGCCCGGTTTGTTTCTTTTTTGCATGTTTTTTCTTCATGTGTTTAGTCATTTTGGTATTAGTGTTCTGTTCATTTTGTTTTTTGGGTGGGGGGTGGGTTATTCCGGTACTCTTTATCTCCCCCACTGAGCTATAGGAACATCGGCCTCTCTGTGTGTCCCGGGACCCCCGATTTTACAAGTTAAGCACTGGGGACAGGGCTCTGTGGTGTAAGGACATGACCGGTCCCTGAGGAACAAAAAGCACAAAAACAACCCCGGATGAGTGAATGGCTAACTCTGCTAAGGCTAGGCAAGATAACCCATCGCCCTCTCTCCACCAAGGTGATTTCCGAGGCAGCAGACAGACCAGCCTCAGACAGGTAGCCGAGATGGTAGTGAGCTGATGGCCATAACAAGATGTTATATCAACTGTGGATCAGCTGGGAACAGGGATGTCTACTACAATGACTAGAACTTAAAGAAAATGGCAATATAAAGCATGGTTGCCAAAGTACCCAATAAGAAGGTGTTATCATTCCAATGAGCTCCGGTTCTCTTTTCACAGCTGAAGCAAAATCAAAACTGCTCATTTAGAGAGAGGTACTAAGACAAAGGCTGACCCTGACTAAGTGACAGGCTTGTGTTTTTTCAGAGTTTTTCCATTAGTAGCCACTACAGACACCCAAACACGTGCAAAAAGTGCCGAAAAGTGACATTTTCATTATTTGTCCACGTTCAGCCATCCATCTGCCCCATGCTCCTCCCATTGTAGACTAAACTCTGGAATGATGCCTGTCCTCTGAGCAGTCCCTCCAGGATTTTGCGGAATGTTTTTATGATTGTTGTGGCCCAAAAAGTTTGAATTCATGGGAGCATTTTTAAAAAGTTGCGAAAACAGTTGCAATGTTTTGAGAGTTTTTTTGCCTTAAAAGTTGTGGGAAGAATTACAAATTTTAAAGCAGATGTTTTTTTCCAGTTCACTGCAGTGATATTCTATATAACAATACAAGAAAAGCACAGGATTGCCAAAAATTTCCTATTAAACAGTGATTTGTAAATTAAACAGAAACTTCTGCTTTACAGAAAAACTCTTTTGTGCAACAGCAAATACAGACTTCAACACAATATCCATTACAACAGCTAAATTGCACTGAATGCATGTTAAAAAGTAGAGATTTGGAAATTATTGGCAGCACCTTCATTTGAAAACTCCCTACAGTCCCCAACCACTTGGTACTGAGCGGAGAGGAAAAAATAATTTATTCTGTTGTTCTGTATTGTCTATCGGAGTGTCTGTTTTTCTGAAAAAAAAAAAAAATTACAGACATTATTCTCTCTCTTTCCGTGCCTAAGTCCTACCTGTCTGTCTGCTGCACATCTTCACACACACACTTGTCTCTTCAGACACACATTTTCATTTACGGGGGGCGTTGGTCCATGTCCAGACAGGAGATTCACAGCTTTAAAGCCCATTGACAAGATGTAGTAATGATTTCACCTCTAAAGATATATAAAATGTTCAAACACTGGCTGTAGTGTTGGATTTGCTTGTTTTGTTTGTGGTTTTTTGGCATCTGTCCTCACGCGCGCGCTCCCACGATGGGGTGCTTTTGAGGCAGGTGGATGTTTTTCAACACAAGCCCAGCGCTTTGCAGTCAGGACGGAGACATGGCAAGACACCCACTGGCAGGCTGGGGGACACAGAGGAAGGGACGGTGTTGGAAAATCTCACAAGTGTTGTTTTTTTTTTTTTTTTTAAATCACACACTCTGTTTTTGCTGATGTGTTCCATTAATACTCACTGTAAACACGGAAGTGAACACGGTGTAGCAATGCATTTGGTTGATTAGACTGAGCATTTGAGCGCCAGTCAGAGACAAATTTGATTGGTGAAATTGGTGGAAGTTGATGAGGATTGGCCAAAATTGCGGGAAAGTTGTGGTGATTTGACAAAATTGCAAGGTCGCGCAACAGTTGCGCTGATTGGCTGATTTTGCATGAATTGACATGATTGCAACATCGCAAAATCCTGGAGGGACTGTCTGAGGCTTCTGTCTGTAGTTATTTCTGGCGTTTGAGCGTGTTATCTCTTTGATATTAACATTTATTGTTTTAGAGCATTTTTCTATTCTGTTCAGAAGAAGTGGTTTAGCAATAAAGACCTAAGCAGCCTGCATGAATAACTAGTGGGAGATTTATGATAGGACAGTTTCCGAAAGTTTGTGGAATAAGGCAGATATGAACAACAGGCAACCTAAAAAAATATCTGAAATGATTTGATTATCTCTGGCAGCAGCACAGAGAGAAATGGATTTTGAAAGTATTACATGGCTGTCAGTGAAGACTTGGTGTTTTTGGAAGTAATAAAAAAAAACTTGCCTGCATTTAATCTGAAGGCTTTTAAAAGGAGTTAGGGTTTATGAAGTCCTCTCACGGCAGCAGTTAGGTAGCGGGAGCATCAGATAACTGAGGAATTTCTCTTTCTTTAGTGGTGAGCCATCTGGAGTTTACGGTCCAAGGACTCCTCAAAGCCCATTTAATTTTTACTTTATGTGACACTGACATTGTTTGCACGATCACATTTTTATGGGCTCTCTGCTTTATTATTTAGAGCCACATGGAATGTTGGGGGAATACAACAGGGGAAAAAAAAGAAACTTGTCTCTTTTAGATGAGACTTTAAAACATTGTGGTGCCATCTTCTTTACAGTGCAGGAAATCAGACCTTCCAGATTTATGATTCGTATAAAAGCTAATGTGCATGAAAGCATCTTGAGTTTTGTGTGCTGTGTTTATTCTGTGATGAAGTGTAGCCTCCCGTCTCGATTAAATCTGAGCCATTCCTGCTTTAAAATCAGGGGACAGTTTTTACACATTTTCACTCAGATGTCTCGTGATGGATGCACTGAAAACATTTGATGGTTTATGACCGTCCGCCTTGACGGATCTGAATTGTTTTCCTGTTATTCTGCAGAATAGCAACAAAACAATCAGTTGATGCTGTGTGGAAGTGATCTGACATGCTACGAGCGTGGGCTGCTTTGTAACAAGTGACACTGTACTAATTACAGCCAACAGACTTTTTTTCTCTCTCTTGTTTCAGGCCTTCCAAGATTTTAATGAGCTGTCTTTGCTCTCTGTTTGGTTCAGCTATATGCATTTCATTTGTACCTTCACCACGAATTATTAAACTATTACAGTCGCCACCCACTTGAAGTTATAAACAGAAGTTTTAAGTGGTATTCAAGACCCACTTGCACTAATGCACAGTAGGTTAATTATGCAATACAAAAGGAATCTCAACTCAAACAAACAAAAGAAATGCAATGAAGTAACTGGTCAGCTGTTGAATTTCTTGTTGTATATCCACTGTGCACGATGCTTTTATATTGTATTGATAAAATATTGTGCATTCCATTTATAGGTGTAAATTATGGGGACAGCAAGTTTCCCCCATAACACATTTTTTTTGGGGGGGGGGGGATTTGCAACTTTCCTTAACCTCTTGCGCTCCATTGTACCGCGGACGGGCAAGTCTCTGCGTCCGAGGGCGCACGAGAGTGCCCTCGTGCGCTCTCGGACGCATGATCCTGTTGGTGGTGATGTAGGTGGTGATGGCGTCCAAGCGCGCACTGAAAATAAAAGCTGCAGACAAAGCCGCGAACAGATTAGTTCATTTGATTGACCTCTCATTCGACTAATAAGAGCCTTGAATTGGGTTTCTGAAACCTTGAAGAACCAATGAATGAAAACCTAGGAAGGAGGACCCGCCTACTGTGAATGCAGGAGCCAATTGAAGCACAGAAGTTCAGGCTGGGTGAAGAGAGACTTACAGATGAAAAAAAGGACGCTGGAAGAACCTGCTACAGATCCAGCAGCATGGAGAACACCCACAAGTGCGAACTGCACTCATTCCAGCAGAATAGACGTTTAGGATTCTCTTCCGTCATCATAGACCGACGGAGGCCGACGACAAAGGTCGTAAATCATTCGCCAAAACCGCAATAATGGAATTATGTTTTGACCGGGATCCACGAGTGGACCAGCGTCGCGTTCGTCTGACAATGGGGAAGAGAAGTTCGCCAGGACTCTGCTGCTGTGAAGAGGTAAGGTGTTATAAGCTAAATTATTATTTATCCCTGAAAACTGTAATCAAAAAATGACTTTTGACCGATCGGTAAATTACAACTGTACGGCGCACGAAGTACGAAGTGCGTGCGCTGCGATAAACGGTTTATTTGCCGTGTTCGGACCGTGAACGTCCCCCCCCCCCCCCCCCCCCGCTGCAGAAGAGGAGCTGGGGGGGGGGCGTTCATGGTCCGAATGCCCCCCGGTCCGCGGGGGGAAGCCGCAGTGACTGCGCAGCGGTCGCCACATAGCCATATGAGTCTATTCCATCATGTAGCGATGGCCGTCCTCTGTAGCGAGGGGGGAGGACAACCCCCCCCCCCCACACACACAGTAGCGAGGGGGGGGGAAGCCGCGGTGACAGCGTTGCTGTGGAAACATGCAACGAGTGTAATTCGTCATGTAGCGAGGGCTGATCTCCGTCCTTTGTAGCGGGGGGGGACCCCCCCCCACACACACACACACAGTAGCGAGGGGGGGGGAAGCCGCGGTGACAGCGTTGCTGTGGAAACATGCAACGAGTGTAATCCGTCATGTAGCGAGGGCTGATCTCCGTCCTTTGTAGCGGGGGCGGGGGACCCCCCCCCCCCCACACACACACACACAGACACAGCCCTGAATGTGACCTTTCATTAGAGCCCAAAATGAAGATTCTACATTGAATCACTCAAAAGTTACAGACGTTTTTCCAAACTGTGCCATTTGGCACAATTTGGCACAGTTCCAAAACGCCTGGGAACAGCCTGAGAACAAAGCTGTGTAAAATATTCATTTTTTGTGGTATTGTTACAAAATTTGGACCTCAGCTGGATAACACTTGGTTCTACATTTCTGTTGCATTTTCCAGCCCGGATCTGAAGCTGTGTGTTAGTTGCAAGCATTTGTATCCAAAAAAAACACCCTGGCCAAATTTATTTTCTTCAAGTTCACTATGTTTAGATGACTGTAACTCAGTGGCCGGAGAACTTAGAGAGATCATGTTTTTTTTGCCAAAAAATTCAAAGTGTTTTCTTTTAAATGAGACCAACCCCATGAAGATGCTGCAAAGGGTTGAAGAACAGCTTTCGATTTACTTTGGGCACATTATTTTTTGGCCTTTTTAGGGAAATTGACCGGAGTGCAAGGGGTTAAAGATTTGTGACTTTTTTTTCTCATGAATTTGCAACTTTTTTCTCAATCTGCAACTTTTTTCATGTTAATTTGAAACTTTTTCCCTCACTTTTTTCATGTAAATTTACAATTTTTTTCATGTAAATTTGCAATTAAATATCGGAGCATTCACATGGATGCTGGTTAAATTTTTATAATGGTTAATTTTTTTATGTTTGTCTAGACAATTACCCCATTTTATTTTATTAAAGTTATGTACCTATATACAGATGTTTTTCCCACATTTTATAGGGTTTAAATTATTCCCCATTACAAAAGCTTGCATATCCCCCCCCCCAAAAAAAAAACCTAGGAAAGACACTGACTACAATAACACTTATAGTGTCCCCCTCAATATTTACTCTTGAGAAAATGTTGTTTATTGCCCCCCGCCAACAATGAAATGAAATACCTGTCCATAATCAAGGACATGCAGCTGTATTTTTAAAGGCCAAAAACCATTTCTGTATTGTTTTACAGTAAAAAAAAAAAAAGCTCCCTTTAATGTTCAGTCTAAAATAGTCAGTTTACAGCTTGCTCATAAATATTAATAAGCCCCTAATGTCATATTGTAATGGATGTTTGAATGAGCTAATCATTAAGTAAGGAGGCAGCCAGGGTGTGTTTTTTTGCTTACTGTGGAAATTGAAACCTTCAGTGCCTGCTGCTACCAAGTCTTGCTGCAGGTCTTTTGCAGGGTTTTTGACCACCTGCCTCCTCAGGACTCTGATGGCGGCCATTGATAGCTTCCTCTTTCTGCCACATCCAAGTAGCGTAACCACTGTTCCTTTAACTTTAAATTTGCTAACTATGCTTCCAACTGTATTTCTAGGAACATTCAGTGCTTTGCTATCTTTTTGTATCTTTTTCCTTGTTTGTACAAGGCAGTGATCTCTCCTCTGAACTTTTTTGACAGTTGTCTTGACTTAGGCATAAAGGTAGCCTAAAATGCAATGTGGGTTGAATAATTTTGATTGCAACTGTAAGTGTCACTGAGTATATGAAAAAGATAGGGATCTGTGTTTCTTGCTGGGCTAAATGTTTTCACTGCTTCCAATTTTTTTCTCCATATTTCTGTGCTAAATATGGTTCACCAGTCCTCTGGTGAGTATTTCTAATGTCATTTTGTTATCTCACAGCCTCCAAACAACTATATACAGTGGGGCAAAAAAGTATTAACCCCTTGCACTCCGGTCAATTTTCCTAAAAACGCCAAAAAATAATGTGCCCAAAGTAAATCGAAAGCTGTTCTTCAACCCTTTGCAGCATCTTCATGGGGTTGGTCTCATTAAAAAAGAAAACACTTTGAATTTTTTAGCAAAACAGTCATAATCTCTCTAAGTGCTCCTGCCACTGAGTTACAGTCATCTAAACATACTGAACTTGAAGAAAATAAATTTGGCCTGGGTGTTTTTTTTGGATACAAATGCTTGCAAATAACACACAGCTTCAGATCCGGGCTGGAAAATGCAACAGAAATGTAGAACCAAGTGTTATCCAGCAGAGGTTTGTAACAATACCACAAAAAAAGGAATATATTACACACCTTTTTCCTCAGGCTGTTCCCAGGCGTTTTGGAACTGTGCCAAATTGTGCCAAATGGCACAGTTTGGAAAAACATCTGTAACTTTTGAGTGATTCAATGTAGAACCTTCATTTTGGGCTCTAATGAAAGGTCACACTCAGAGCTGTGTCTGTGTGTGTGGGGGGGGGGTGTCCCCCCCCTCCTCGCTACAGAGGATGGACATCGGCCATCGCTACATGATGGATTAGCCTCATGTGGGATGTGGGACAGCAGCTCAGTCACCGCGGCTCCCCCCCCCCCCTCGCTACAGAAGAATAGTCAGGAATAAAGAATAATTTAGCTTATAACACCTTACCTCTTCACAGCAGCGTCCTGGCGAACTTCTCTTCCCCATTGTCAGACGAACGCGACGCTGGTCCGCTCGTGGTTCTGGTCTCGCGACCCGATCAAAACATAATTCCATTATTGCGGTTTTGTGCTTCCATGATTGTGGTTTTTGGCGAAAGATTTTTCAAAACAAATAACAGTAGTAATTAAAAAAAGACTGGCGAAGGCATGTGTGTCACTCAGCCTTCGTCGTCAGCCTCCGTCGGTCTATGACCATGGAAGAAATCATAATGTCTCATAACGTCTAATCCTTTTTTGATCCGCTCCAGCAGTCAGTCTTCACCCAGCCTTAAAAAAAACAGCTCGCGAACTTCTCTGCTTCAATTGGCTCACTGCTTTCACAGCCTTGGTAGGCGGGTCCTTCTGGCTAGGTTTTCAGTCATTGGTTCTTCAAGGTTTCAGAGACCCAATTCAAGGCTCTTATTAGTCGAATGAGAGGTCAATCAGATGAACTAATCTGGTCGTGGCTGTGTCTGCAGCTTTTATTTTCAGTGCGCGCTTGGACGCCACTACATCACCATCACCACCTACATCACCATCTACACCATGCGTCCTAGAGCGCACGAGAGCGCCCTCATGCGCTCTAGGACGCAGAGACTTGCCCGTCCGCGGTACAATGGAGCGCAAGAGGTTAAGTCAGCCACCAACTGTGCAAGTTCTCCCACTTAAAAGATGAGAGAGGTCTCCAATTTTCATCATAGGTATACCTCAACTATGAGAGACAAAATGAGGAAAAAAAAAATCCAGAAAATCACATTGTCTGATTTTTAAAGAATTTATTTGCAAATTATGGTGGAAAATAAGTATTTGGTCACCTACAAACAAGCAAGATTTCTGGCTCTCACAGACCTGTAACTTCTTCTTTAAGAGGCTCCTCTGTCCTCCACTCGTTACCTGTATTAATGGCACCTGTTTGAACTCGTTATCAGTATAAAAGACACCTGTCCACAACCTCAAACAGTCAGACTCCAAAATCCACTATGGCCAAGACCAAAGAGCTGTCAAATGACACCAGAAACAAAATTGTAGACCTGCACCAGGCTGGGAAGACTGAATCTGCAATAGGTAAGCAGCTTGGTGTGAAGAAATCAACTGTGGGAGCAATTATTAGAAAATGGAAGACATACAAGACCACTGATAATCTCCCTCGATCTGGGGTTCCACGCAAGATCTCACCCCGTGGGGTCAAAATGATCATGAGAACGGTGAGCAAAAATCCCAGAACCACACGGGGGGACCTAGTGAATGACCTGCAGAGAACTGGGACCAAAGTAACAAAGGCTACCATCAGTAACACACTACGCCGCCAGGGACTCAAATCCTTCAGTGCCAGACGTGTCCCCCTGCTTAGCCAGTACATATCCAGGCCCGTCTGAAGTTTGCTAGAAAGCATTTGGATGATCCAGAAGAGGATTGGGAGAATGTCATATGGTCAGATGAAACCAAAATAGAACTTTTTGGTTAAAAACTCAACTTGTCGTGTTTGGAGAAGAAAGAATGCTGAGTTGCATCCAAAGAACACCATACCTACTGTGAAGCATGGGGGTGGAAACATCATGCTTTGGGGCTATTTTTCTGCAAAGGGACCAAGACGACTGATCCGTGTAAAAGAAAGAATGAATGGGGCCATGTATTGTGAGATTTTGAGTGAAACCCCCCTTCCATCAGCAAGGGCATTGAAGATGAAACGTGGCTGGGTCTTTCAGCATGACAATGATCCCAAACACACCACCCGGGCAACAAAAGAGCGGCTTCGTAAGAAGCATTTCAAGGTCCTGGAGTGGCCTAGCCAGTCTCCAGATCTCAACCCCATAGAAAATCTTTGGAGGGAGTTGAAAGTCTGTGTTGCCCAGCGACAGCCCCCAAACATCACTGCTCTAGAGGAGATCTGCATGGAGGAATGGGCCAAAATACCAGCAACAGTGTGTGAAAACCTTGTGAAGACTTACAGAAAACGTTTGACCTCTGTCATTGCCAACAAAGGGTATATAACAAAGTATTGAGATGAACTTTTGTTATTGGCCAAATACTTATTTTCCACCATAATTTGCAAATAAATTCTTTAAAAATCAGACAATGTGATTTTCTGGATTTTTTTTTCTCATTTTGTCTCTCATAGTTGAGGTATACCTATGATGAAAATTGGAGACCTTTCTCATCTTTTAAGTGGGAAAACTTGCACAATTGGTGGCTGACTAAATACTTTTTTGTCCCACTGTATTCTCAAAGGAAATGCTGCAAGATCACAGGAGATGTTATTTTTCCCACAACATCCATTATGGGCATTTGCTTGGGAATGGTAGCTGTCAGGGCGAGTCTTTGATAAAGGATGGCAGCATAACCCAACAGTGAACTATGATGGCACACTCATGACATTGATAGTAAGTGCTACTCATCAATTAGTACTTCTGGAACCTGGTAACTGGGGTTGCATCGTTTAAAGTTGAATTGGACAATGCCTCACATTATCTACATCTCATACTTTTAGTTCCAGTTAGCAAAACACCAAAATTTAACAACATGCAAAAGCTGAGTCTGGTCTGCCACAATCAAAAAGAGATGATAGTCTAGGTCTATAAAAAAAAAAAAAACCTTCAATCTGGACCTCAATATTTCTGTCAAATACATCATCAATGACATCAGTAACACCGAGCGAATATAAAAACTCTTCTATCGGTGTTGATCCAAGCAAGCCAAAAGCCTACCCCAGACTGGAATAAACAAGAATAAGCCATAATATCAATAAGTCCAAAATAATGCAGAAACAACTCCAACATTACAGTCCCCCCCACCCCCCAAGGGTGGATTCCATACACCTTCCAAAAAACAAAGGACACCCCAACTGGGCAGATGGAGGGGGATATAGCACTGGCGGGAAGGAACCAGCACAACACAGAATAACAAAAGCACACAAAGGAAAAATGTTAATTGGGTGGTTGGCCAGAGTCCCAAGACCACCACCCAGGAAAGCACAGCATGTCGGGGGGCTGGCAAAAGTCCCTGGACCCCCAGACCAAAGAGCAGGGTGGTTCAGGGGGGCCGACCAGAGTCCATGGGCCCCCAGACCAGAGAGCACGGTGAGTCAGGTGGCCTTCCAGAGTCCCAGGGCCACCAGACTAGAGAACACAAAGCTAGAGCCCGAAGCTCGTGAGACAGTTGCTGGGGAGTGCGAAGCTCAGACGCTGAAGGCTGGAGAGCATTAACCTCAGACGGCGAAGGCTGGAGCACAACATGCTCAGACAGCAAAGGCTGGAGCACGACGAGTCCAGACGATGATGATGGATGGAGCACGGTGAGCACAGACGATGATGATGGCTAGCGAGTGCTGACCCCAGACGATGATGATGGCTGGCGAGTGAGGCCAGACGATGATGATGGCCAGCAAGTGGCGAGGCCAGATGATGATGATGGCTGGCGAGTGGCAAACCCAGATGATGATGATGGCTGGTGAGCAGCGAGCCCTGACAATGAAGGTTGGTGAGCATGGAGCTCAGGAGCCTGGAAACCCATCCAACGTAGCCACCTCAGATGGGGAGGAAAAGACACAAGTTGGTGTTGGGTCTACACAGGAACCAGCAGTGGAGCCCAGTGGAGGGAGGCCAGAAGCAGATGGGAGCTGCAGCTGGGTTCCCTCGCGAGGACCAAGGCAAGATCTTTCAAGTACTGATATTAAAAATGCTATAAAGAGTACTTGCCTTAACACCTGCTCAACTGCTGGTGAGAACCCCGGTGGTTCAGCAGGCACAGTGATGACAGCCTCAAGTGTCAGTGACGACGCAGGTTTGACGGCCTCAGGAGATGCTGACGGAGCAGCAGATGAGGAGGTCTGAAGCCAAGCAGCGGGCGCCAACGCTGTGGAGGAGAGCAGAGCAGAGCAGCAACAGCAGATGAGGGGCACTGAAGAGGAACTGGCAGAGCAGTTGGTGTGAAGCTCAGGAGCATAGAAGCTGACAGGACAGCAGACAAGGAGCTCTGGAGTGAAGAGGAGGCTGCTGCTGAAATTCACACACTGAGTTTAGCTCAGTAGAAAAGAGAGGGGAGAAATAGATGAGGGTAGGCGAGTGGAGGTGACAGCAGAGATAACAGCAGAGGCAGGTGGTGATGGCTCAGGTGTGGTAGGTGGCTGTCGCTGAGCTCGCTCACCGGGAACAAGGCAAGACCTCTCTCTAATAGATGTTAAAAAAATGAGATGAAGGTACTTGCCTTGTATCCCACTCCATTGCCTCTGAAGACCCTGGCAAATCACTCCTGCTGGCTGTGGAGATCACCCAGTGAGGAGCAGCTGCAAAACAACGAGGAGTTGGGACCGGTTGTGCAGCTGAGACTGAAGCTGGAAAACTGGGTGCAGGAGCTGGAAGACAGCGTGGAGACGAGGACGTCAGAGCTTGTAGTGTGGTGTGGAGCTGGTATTGGACACAGGGAGTGTTGAATCGCTGGCACAGGATCCTGACCATGGGAGGACACTCACACTGAAGCTGGGGAGCGAGGGTGTGTAGTCAGAGCAGCCACTGAGCAGAACTGCAGAGGAGCAGCAGCTGGGGAGAGCTGAGGAGAAGCAACCAGCTGCAGATCACCCGTCACCAGATAGGACTGAGGTGGAGGCCGCTTAAACTCTGGGCCAAGTACAAAGTCCTTAAGCTCCTTTGGCAGCTGGTCCACAAAACCCGGGGTCTGAGAGGCTTTCTTCTTGGCCTTCCTCAGTGCCCATAGGGCTTCAGCCGGGTTAGAGTGTCTCCCCTCAAACTGTGAAAACCAGGAGGCTACCTTTTGGTGGAAATTGCAATAGGCCTCCTAGATCACTGCAGGGCTCATAGTGATCCAAGGCTGGGAGAACCACCCCCAGAACATTCTTTTCCTGGAGCCCATGCCTGCTGCATGCTTTTGTGACAGCGACATACTGTTATGTTTTAGAACTGCATGGCAGGCAGAGAAAATGGACCCAATTGCAGGCTGTGCGCAGTCACAGTGATTGATTAACAAATGAGAAAATAAAAGCAGCACAGGGGCTGAAAAACAAACTACTCGGAACGTTAACCTTCCTCTTCTTTCGGTTGCTCCCTTTAGGGGTCGCCACAGCAGATCATCTGCCGCCATCTCATCCTATCCCTTGCATCTTCCTCTGTAACACCAACCCTCTCCATGTCCTCCTTCACTACATCCATGAATCTTCTGTGGTCTTCCTCTTTTCCTCCTGGCTGGCAGCTCCATCTTCAACATCCTTTGTCCAATATATCCACTATTCCTTCTCTGTACATGTCCAAACCATCTCAGCCTTGCCTTTCTTACTTTGTCTCCAAATCGCTCAACCTGAGCTGTCCTTCTGATATACTCATTTCTAATCTTGTCCCTCTTAGTCACTCCCCGGATAGCAGCGTTACTGTGGAGGAGGTCCTTCTTGCTGTGGGTGAGAAGTTGGGACATGATGCGATCTGCTTTGCTTCCCGAATGAATAAAGCTGTAGTTGTGTTTCTGGCTGCTGAGGAGGATGTCCACACTCTGACTGGAAGCGGTGTTGTTATTGGAGATACGTATGTACAGGTATCCCCCTTATCTGTCCCATCAACGCGTATCATCGTCTCAGGTGTTCCTCCTTTCATCACTGACGAGCAGTTGGAGACGGCGCTCTGCAGATTTGGGAAGTTTGCGGGCCCGTTTAGAACTGTGAGTTTGGAATGCAAGGATACCAAATTAAAACATGTAAAATCACTCAGGCGACAGGTGTTCATGTTTTTGGACTCGCCCACGCAAACACTAAAAGTGTCCTTCCGGGTCAAACATGGGACGGCTCCTACATGGTGTATGCGAGCTCAGGACAGATGAAGTGTTTTGAATGTGGAGACGTGGGCCATAAACGGTTCGCTTGTCTGCACAGGCAGCGGGCGGGAGGCTCTGATGAAGCCGCAGCTGGAGCCGGCGGTGCGGCCTCCGCTCACGCCGCTACTACAGACGACGTTGCAGGGCCTTCCGCCGGTCCTGCTCCGGAACCTGCTGCTGTGTCTGGACAGCCCGGCTGTGGCGCCCGCAGCCCAGCTTACGGTTGCGACCGTGGCTGGTGATGACGCACAAACAGTCACTGATGGTGCGTCAGACTCTAGCTGTGAGAAAGAGCTTGTGACATCAGCGGCTGTGTTTCCAGTGGCTGCTACCGTTTCAGAGCAGCCAATGGAACAATGCCAGTCAGCTGTTGTAGGTGGCGTTCAGGAAAATGTAGCTCATGATGAATCAGCTGGGACAGCTGTATCAAACAGTCAGCTAAGTTGTGCTGACGAGGAAATGGATTCTGAATCTGACACTGTGTCTATTGGAGCAACTTGCAGTAGAAACACGAGTTTGTATTCACTGGAAGAAATAAATGTTTTTCTGGATGAAACCTATAACAGAGCCGTTAAAGTCACTGATTACTTCAGTGACGCTGACAAATTTATTAGGTTGGTTAATGTGCTAAAAAGGCAGGTTGGTCTTGACTTCCTGGATGAAAGAAAACGTTTTCGCCTTAAAAAGCACCTAACAGCTCTGCGTAAATCAGCTGTAGGACAAAAGGTCAAGGGCAGCCGACAGATGAAATAACTTACATGGGCACAGCACGGTGTTCCTTAGATCTATCTCTCTATGCAAAACATAAAATTAGGATCCCTAAACATCAATGGTGGGAGGGCCAATCATAAGAGGGGATTATTTGGTGACCTGTTCAGACAAAGAAATCTTAACATTTTGTTTTTGTAAGAAACTCATACCACTTCAGCAGATGAAGTGGACTGGGGCTTGTGGTGGAAGGGTCCTTTTTCACTCAGTCATGGTACAGATTTTAGTGCAGGAGTAGCCATTTTGTTTAGGGAATCTGCAAATGCAACAGTTTTATCTGTGGTGGAGTTAGTGAAGGGCAGGCTGCTCCTTGTTAGGGCCGAAATAGGGAATTCTGTGTTTTGTTTGATCGTTTATGCTCCAAATCACAGTTCTGAAAGAGTTGCCTTTTTCAATACACTGGCAAAAGCATTGCAGAGCTATCACCAAGACCAACTTATTGTTGCTGGTGATTTCAACTGTACCTTGGATTTCAATCTGGATCGCACTAATGCAGAACCTCATCTGCAGTCTTCTCAAGTTTTAAAAAAATATCACTGTACAGTTCGACCTCTTGGATACATGGAGGGTTAAACATGCAAACACTAGACGGTATACCTGGGTCAGAGTCACAGATGATATGGTCAGTGCTGCTAGATTAGACAGAATATATGTTTCTCGAACTTTTGCCCCGGGAATCCTCCACAGTAACATAAGTCCCGTCGGTTTTACAGATCATCATCTGGCCTCAGTGGTGTTAATTAGCTCACCATTGGAAAGAACTAAATCTTATTGGCACTTCAATAACAAGCTCCTTCAGGACACCACTTTTTGTCAATATTTTGTGTGTTTCTGGGAACACTGAAGGACTACAAAGCCTCGTTTTAGTTCCCTGGAACAGTGATGGGAGGTTGGCAAGGTGCAAATTTGCATTTTTTGTCAACAGTATACTGCGGACTCGACTGTCATCATCAAAACCAAAGTCGGTGAACTTGAGGACGCTGTCAAGAGGCTGGAGGAGAGTTTGGTTAGGGATCAGGATTCTGCCGCAGGTCCTCTGTTGCAGGAGAAGAGATCAGCCCTGAGCTCTTTCCTGCAGGAAAGAGTGAAGGGGGCAGTTGTTAGGTCACGGTTTACTCGCCTGCAGGACATGGATGCCCCAACATCTTTTTTCTTCAATCTGGAGAAGACTGCTGCAAAAAAGAAGTTGATGACTTGCTTAAAACTCCCACATGGTCAAATGACTACAAATCCATCTGAGATGAAGAGCCATGCAGTGGATTTTTACGGGGCCCTGTTTGGTGCAGAACCATGTTGCATAGAATCTCAAAACCAACTCTTTGAAGGTCTTCCCAAGCTCAGCCCAGAGGACAGGGCTGCTATGGACTGTGAACTGACTTTGGATGAGTTGACTGTAGCAGTTAATCAAATGGCTCTGGGACGTGCACCTGGACTTGACGGTCTTTCTTCTGACATTTTTAAGCATTTTTGGGATATTATCGGATCAGACTTTTATGACGTTCTAATTGCCTGTTACAGAACTGGAACTTTACCTGTCTCCTGCTGGCGTGCAGTACTATATCTGCTGCCTAAGGAAGGGGACTTGGCCTTGCTTAAAAACTGGAGGTCTGTGGCTCTTCTTTGCACGGACTACAAGGTGCTTTCTAAAGCCCTGTCAAATAGACTGAAAAATGTATTGGATTTAATCATAGATAGAGATAAAACATATTGTATTCTTGACCGAACCATTATGGACAATATTTTTCTCGTACGTGACGTTCTTCATCTCAGTAAATGTTATGATTTAGAGTTTGGTATTATGTCTTTGGACCAAGAAAGGCTTTTGATAGGGTTGACCATTCTTATTTGTTTTCCACACTGAAGGGGTTTGGTTTTGGCAATATGTTTTTGAGGTGGGTCAGTCTGTCACAGTGGGGCAAAAAAGTATTTAGTCAGCCACCAATTGTGCAAGTTCTCCCGCTTAAAAGATGAGAGAGGTCTCCAATTTTCATCATAGGTATACCTCAACTACGAGAGACAAAATGAGGAAAAAAAAAAATCCAGAAAATCACATTGAATGATTTTTAATGAATTAATTGGTAAATTGCTCAGTAAAATAAGTATTTGGTCACCTACAAACAAGCAAGATTTCTGGCTCTCACAGACCTGTAACTTTTTCTTTAAGAGGCTCCTCTGTCCTTTACTCGTTACCTGTATTAATGACACCTGTTTGAACTCATTATCAGTATAAAAGACACCTGTCCACAACCTCAAACAGTCAGACTCCCAACTCCACTATGGCCAAGACCAAAGAGCTGTCAAAAGGACACCAGAAACAAAATTGTAGGCCTGCACCAGGCTGGGAAGACTGAATCTGCAATAGGTAAGCAGCTTGGTGTGACGAAATCAACTGTGGGAGCAATTATTAGAAAATGGAAGACATACAAGACCACTGATAATCTCCCTCGATCTGGGGCTCCACGCAAGATCTCACCCCGTGGGGTTAAAATTATCACAAAAACGGTGAGCAAAAATCCCAGAACCACATGGGGGGACCTAGTGAATGACCTGCAGAGAGCTGGGATCAAAGTAACAAAGGCTACATCAGAAACACACTACGCCGCCAGGGACACAAATCCTGCAGTGCCAGACGTGTCCCCCTGCTTAAGCCAGTACATGTCCAGGCCCGTCTGAAGTTTGCTAGAGAGCATTTGGATGATCCAGAAGAGGACTGGGAGAATGTCATATGGTCAGATGAAACCAAAATAGAACTTTTTGGTAAAAACTCAACTTGTCGTGTTTGGAGGAGAAAGAACACCATACCTACTGTGAAGCATGGGGGTGGAAACATCATACTTTGGGGCTGTTTTTTTGCAAAGGGACCAGGACGACTGATCCGTGTAAAGGAAAGAATGAATGGGGCCATGTATCGTGAGATTTTGAGTGAAAACCTCCTTCCACCAGCAAGGGCATTGAAGATGACTGGGTCTTTCAGCATGACAATGATCCCAAACACACCGCCCGGGCAATGAAGGAGTGGCTTCGTAAGAAGCATTTCAAGGTCCTGGAGTGGCCTAGCCAGTCTCCAGATCTCAACCCCATAGAAAATCTTTGGAGGGAGTTGAAAGTCTACAAAGACCAGTTTTGTTGACGTTGTCGGCAGCAACCCTTCTGGGGTTGCCAAAGCTGCCAAAGTTGCTGTAATTGCTGAAGAACGCGAGAGTGAGTTCAAGGAAGTTGGGTCGTCGTTCCAAGAAGAAGAAGAGGTCCTACGCTGATGCTCTTCAATCGTCTGACAACCGTCTGACAAGCAGACCACGAACCAGCTACAGGCTGTCAACAAGACACGCCCCCACCCACAGTTACGTGTTGTACCAAAGTCTGGTAGGAGGTCTGGCGGACATCAGGGTCAAGGTCAAGGTCATAAGATGCACCAAGTCTTCATCAGTCGACTTGACCCCACCACCAGACCCCATCATGTACGGTCCTACATCAAAACCCATGTTAAATTAAATGACAATATCAAGATTGAGCAACTAGAAACCAAGTATGATGGTTATGCCTCTTTTAAGATTACATGTCCTGCCAGTTGCAGCAAGAAGTTGCTTGACAAAAATGTGTGGCCATCTGGTTTATACCTCCGACAGTTTTTTGAGAGGAAATGATCTACATGTGACTGTCATTATTGTGTTTGTCATTATACTCATTCAATAGTAGGACCAACCTTAGAATATGTTCATTTAACTGCCAGAATGTAAAAACTTCATCTAATGAGATCTCCAGTTTATGTGATAACCATGACATTGTGTTGTTGCAGGAACACTGGTTATTCAAAAACGAATTGTCTATTCTGAGCAGATTACATGGTGACTTTATAGGACAAGGTGTCTCCTTTATGGATACGGAAGAACGTGTTATTTTAGGTCGCCCCTATGGCGGCGTCGGTATCCTATGGCGGAAGTCACTTGCGAACAGTTGTGTTGTGAAAACTTACGATTGCTTAAGAGTTATAGGTATTGAAGTCAACCTGGGTGACTTTCACTGTCTTATATTATGTGTATATTTCCCCTATGACAATGTTGAAAACTTGGATGAATACTTGCACTGCCTGAGTCTTGTTAAACGTATCACCGAGGACTTTCCAACTCCATATGTGTTCACAATTGGTGACTTCAACGCTAATACAGCACGTTCAAGTTGTTTTGGAAACGAACTGGTGTCTTTTTGTGAGAGTTACTCCCTACACATCTCGGACAGGATTATCTTACCAGGTGATACCTTTACTCATGTTAGCTTGGCCCACGGCTCTACATCATGGCTTGATCACTGTGTGACTACATCCTCAGGCCATGATAACGTATCCAATATCAAAGTTCTGCTTGACTATGTGAGTTCTGATCATGTACCTTTATCCATAGATATTGAGGTATCTAGTGCTGTAAATGGCCCCCGGGAAGCTCCCTCAGCCACAACGAGCAGTAGAACATACAAATGGCGTGATGCCACAGCGTCAGACCTGTCCAGATATAAGAAACTTACTCGTAGGAAACTCTGTAACATCCGTGCTCCTATGGACGCCATCAGGTGTCACGACCGTAATTGTGCGGCACACAGGGACGATATCGACAGGTTCTACAGTGATATTGTTGATGCTCTAAATTACTGTGTGAGTGAATGCATTCCTAGTCACAGTGTGGCCACCCAATATAACGTCACAGGCTGGAATGATGTAGTTAGCGAGGCTCACACAGCTGCCCGGGATGCTTTTTTGTGGTGGAGGAGTAATAGCAAACCACGTTCTGGTCCAATATTTGAAAACATGAAAAATTGCAGGGCTAGGTTCAAATATGCTCTACGAGCATGCAGGCGCAATGAAGAAAGTATCAAATGTGACCAGCTAGCTAATCACATGAGTGAACTGAACATGGTAGAATTCTGGAAACAAATGAAGGCTATGAGCTCCCACCGGTCTGTCAGATCAAACACTATTGATGGTGTGACTGGTGACGTTAATATTGCTGAAAAGTGGAAATGTCATTATGAAGCTATTTTCAACTCAGTCAAGAACGTTTCAATGAAGGATTCTGTTATGCATGATATTCGTCTGTATAACGATATGTTTGATGCCTCTGATATTTCTGCTGTTACTCCTGTTGAAGTTGATTCACTGATCAAAGTTCTTAAGAAAGGAAAATCAGACTTCCGGTTATGGCTGCCACGTAGGACGGACGTGTCTCGCTCTGCTCTGCTCCTGGAGAAAAAAAATCGGCAAATAACTCTCTCATTTGGGACAGAACGTATCTCAGCATTTGGGCGAGGATATGTCGGCGAAGCCTAAGGCTGGAAAACCAGGAAAAGGAAAAAGCGAGCCGCCGAAACAGTCCAAATTAACGGACTTTCAGGTCTGTGACGCAGCAAACAAAACTCCATATATCGCGGAGGAGGCTGGCAACGGTGCGATGTCTGCGCGGGGAGGCGCAGATGCGCTGATGGCTGCCATGAGTTCAATGAGAGCGGACTTTTCCTCTAGATTTGATGGGATTATGACAGCGTTGGAAGGAATAAGAAAGGAATTGGGTGACTGTGTAGAACGAACGGCGCAGATGGAGCTCCGTCTCGCTAGTGCTGAAGATGACGTCACCCGTCTTCAATTAAAGGTGCGCACTTTGGAAAAAAAAAATAAATCTCTGGAAGATAATATTTTGGATTTGGAATCTCGGTCAAGACAGAATAATTTGAGGCTGGTGGGTCTTCCAGAGGAATCAGAAGGTCGGGACGTATGTTCCTTTCTGGAAAAGTGGATTCCGGAGGTGCTGGGCAGCGAGGAGTTGCAATCAGCAGTGGTTCTGGAAAAAGCACATCGTATTGGCCCACGGAGAGATAAGGGACCGCCGAGGACCTTAATTATGAAGTTTCTTAGCAACAGAGACAGGATGAAGATCTTCAACGCTGCACGTGCTAAAGGAGAGATTAAACACCAGGACCAGCAGGTGCGGTTCTACCCAGATTTGGCCACAGGAATCCAGCAATTGAGGAAGCAGTTTGATCCCGTACGTAAGGAGCTGCGCAACCTTGGGATTCGTCATGGTGTAATCTATCCTGCGAGACTGCTGACCACGTATGAGGGCAGAACCCACATCTTCAAGACCCCAGAGGAGGCGCAGGAGTTCATCAAGAAGATCAAAGAAGAAGAAGAGACTGGTGGGAGCTAAGCATGAACCAAATATAAGGTAGAATAATTAAGCATTTGCACAGGCATCTGACTGACTTGAAGTAAATAGTAAGTTTACAAAATATAGATTGTATTATATATTAAAAAAACAAAACAAAAACAAAACAAACAAAAAAAAAAAACTATGATGTACAAAGTTGTTAAAAATTTTGGAGTTAAGTTGGAAAACTACAGAGGAGAGTTAATGTTACGTCATTAAAAGCAGTAGAGTTAGGGTGATTGGGAGGATGAAGAAGGAGTGGCTTAGGCTGTTCCCCGTGGGTGTGGAACGGTCGATGGCTATATCGGGAGACAGAATTTTTCTTTTGATTTTGGGGGGTTTGCCACAAGTGTGGGAAGGGGAAATTTGTTTGTGTGTAGTTTGTAGGATGAATGTTCAACCACTCATGTTTTTGCTTCTCTGTATGAGCATGTTTACACTGCAAGGTAATCCCAAACTCTCTATTGATCATGGACCAAAGTGTTAATCTTAATTTAACTTCATGGAATTGCAGAGGTCTACAAAATTTAAAAAAACTTAAACAAGTTATGAATAAAATAAAGGACATGGGTTCAAGAATTGTGTTTTTATAAGAAACTCATCTGATAGAGGAGGATGTTAAAAGAATTAGGAGTAGATGGCAGGGAAGTGTATTCACCTCTTCATTTTCATCCCGAGCCAGGGGAGTTATGACTCTCATACATAAATCAGTTCCTTTTCAAGTGAAAAATGTAATTGGAGACAAATTTGGAAGATATGTAATCATTCAAGGTTCTTTGCTATTAGAAAATATAAATCTTGTGAACTTATATGGTCCCAATATAGATGATCAGAAGTTCTTTGCTAATTTATTTCTCATCTTATCATCACTTACAGGGCAACATATAATAGCAGGGGATTTTAATTGTACATTGAATCCAGGTGTGGATAGATCAACAGGACTGGATTGTACGCACATTGGATGTAGGATGACTATTAATCATTTTATGAAAGAATTGAGATTGTTAGACATATGGAGAGAAATGAAACCACAAGTTAAAGCCTATTCTTGTTATTCCAGTACCTACAAGACATTCTCACGTATTGATTATTTTTTGATTTCCACAGAATTAAGGTCCAAGATTCAAAACTGCTTTTATGATAACATCGTGATCTCTGATCATGCACCCTGTTGTCTAATATATGTAGATAAAAAATTGACAAAGGAATCAGGCAGATGGCAATTTCAGCATAAATGGCTTCAGGATGAGGAATTTGTCAAGTATATAGAAAAACAGATAGACGAGTTCTTTGACATCAATACTACACAAACATCAGCATGTGTAAAGTGGGAGGCTTTCAAAGCTTTTATTAGGGGACATATTATTAGTTATACAGGATCAAAATCTAAGAAGACTCGAGAGGAGAGAGCTAAATTGGAACATAAAATAAAAAGTCTTCAGGAAAAAGTGTATGCAGGAAGAGATCCAAGGTTGGAGAATGAATTACTGATTTTGAGAGCTGAATACGACAAAAAATCAGCGAATAGAGCTGCCTCGAGTCTTCTAAGATTGAAACAATCTTTTTATGAACAAGGTGAAAAATCAGGAAAATTATTAGCATGGCAGATTAAACAATTGGAAATTAAAACACCAATAACCAGTATTATAAGTAACGGACAGGTAGTTATAGATCCTTTAGAAATTAATAGAGCCTTTAGAGATTACTATGAAAAATTATATGATACCAAAAATGAACCTGATTTAACAAAACTAAATGGGTTTTTGAACAAACTATCTATACCGTGTATTCCAAATGAAAACAGGGAGATATTGGAGTCTAAAATTAGTCAAGAAGAAGTTGAGCTAGCCATTGATAATATGAAATCAGGAAAAAGTGCAGGACCAGATGGTCTTCCAGTTGACCATTATAAAAAATTTAAGAATAAATTAATAAAACCTTTTTTGGAAATGGTTTTAGAAGCATTTCAAAATAATAATTTACCATCATACATAAATAATGCCTTAATTATACTGCTGCCAAAACCAGGTAAGCCCTCTAATAAATGTGAAAATATGAGACCAATAAGCCTATTAAACGCCGACCTTAAGATAATCTGTAAAATTTTAGCAAGACGAATACAAGAAATTTTACCAAATATTATTAATCGAGATCAGAATGGCTTTATAAAGGGTAGACAAGGCTTCCATAATGTAAGAAGACTATTTAATATTATTTATTTTAATAAAGAAGCACCGGATACAGCTCTCCTATCATTGGACGCCGAAAAGGCCTTTGATAGAGTTGAATGGCCCTTTCTTTTTGAAGTCCTACAAAGGTTTGGACTTGGAAATAATTTCATAAAATGGGTTCAAATAATATACAATAATGCTACAGCAGAAATCCTAACAAATAACAATATTTCAAAACCAATAAAAATCAATAGAGGATGTCGACAAGGCTGTCCACTTTCACCTTTATTGTTTACTATGGCAATTGAACCTTTAGCGATAGCGATACGTTTACATTCACAAATATATGGAATTAAAGTTGGACCAACAGAACATAAAATCTCCCTGTATGCCGATGATATAATTTTGTTTATGTCGAATCTAAAAAAATCAATTCCAACCTTGTTGAATTTAATAAAGAATTTTGGGGAAATATCAGGATATAAAATAAATAAAACTAAATCTTCAATATTAATGCTAAATGAGACCCAGAGAAATTACCCAGCCCCTGAGGTAAATCAATTCAATGTTGTAAATCAGTTTAAATATTTAGGAATCCAAATTATGCCTAAGCTAGAATCAGTCGCCAGTGTCAACTATGAAGCCTTAATGTCAGATATCAATGAGTTAACTCAGAGATGGATGTCACTACCAATGTCGATGATCGGGAGAATCAATATACTTAAAAGTAATATTTTACCTAAAATACTTTATTTATTTCAATACATTCCCTTATCACCACCTTTAGATCTATTCTCAAGAATAAAAAAAAAGTTAGTGGAATTTATATGGAACAACAGGAGGGCTAGATTACGTTTGTCTTTATTATATTTACCATTTGATCGTGGAGGTCTGAAATGTCCAAATTTTATGTTGTATTATTGGTCGGCACAACTGAGGTCTATGACATATTATTTTTCATCAAATGATCTCCCTCACTGGACTGAAATGGAATCATACAATTTACCTTTACCTCTTCCCATATTCATATACTCAGATTCGGCAAAAAAATTACAAAAACAAGTTAAAAATCCATTTGTAAAGCATATGATCAAAATATGGTGTGAAGCTAAAAACTATTTAAAAGAACCACAGTTATTGTCACAATTTAGTCCAATATGGGGTAATCAATATTTTAAACCAGGGAGAGCGGACGCTGTATTTAAAGTATGGAATTTAAAAGGGATACAAAAGATTCAGGATTTATATTTGCCATGTGCAGACAACATAATGTCTTTTGAAGAGCTGAGGATCAAATTTAATCTCAATAGAACACATTTTTTTAAATATCTTCAACTTAGAAACTTTATTCGATCAAATCAAAATAAAGCTCTCACTCGACCTATTTATTCATCCTTGGAAAAAATGATGATGAAAGATAGTAAAAGAAAGGGTATTATTTCAGAGTTTTATAACTCATTGACACTATCTTCAAGTGAAAATTCACTGAAAAGATTAAACTACTGGAAAGAAGATCTGCAAATTGAAATTTCAGAGGAACAATGGGAATTGGCTTGTACAGAAGCTCAAACCAAATCAATAAATGCACGCCTTAAATTGATACATTTCAAATGGTTAATGCGGATGTATGTTACACCGGAGGAGTTAAATAGATACAACAAAAATATACCAGATACATGCACAAAATGCATGGAAAGTAAAGGAACCCTATTTCATTGTTTATGGGAATGTAGATTAATAAGAATGTTTTGGGAGGAGGTGAGGGTAACAATTGAAAAAATAATCTCAAAACAAATCATATTGAATCCTAAACTGTTTTTGTTGGGTCTGTACCCAGAAAAGCATAATTTTAATAAAAGTGAAAGTACATTCATAGACCTCAGTTTGCTTAATGCCAAAAAATGTATTGCACTATTATGGAAAAAGACTCATAGACCAGATGTGACTCAGTGGTTAAGACAGATGTTAACAAACCTTCCATTAGAAAGAATAACATATATACTAAAATCAAAGGAAATTGTGTTTGAGAATATATGGAGACCTTTTATTGATTATGTAAAAAATTTAAACATAACTCTTGAAGAAGAAGGTGAATGATGTGTGTGGACCTTGTAAATTCCAAACTGGTGAACATAATATGTATACTTATGTATTGGATTGTCTAGACTAAACAGAGGAGCATTGTTGAAGACTTGATTTTGTTGGTGGTTGTTGGTGTTTTTAGTGCATTTTTTTTTTTTGTAGTACTTTAGTGTTAGTGTTTGATTGTATCATGTTTGTTAAAAAAAAAAAAAAGGTTCAATAAAGATATTGTGGAAAAAAAAAAAAAAAGTATTTGGTCAATAACAAAAGTTCATCTCAATACTTCGTTATATACCCTTTGTTGGCAATGACAGAGGTCAAACGTTTTCTGTAAGTCTTCACAAGGTTTTCACACACTGTTGCTGGTATTTTGGCCCATTCTTCCATGCAGATCTCCTCTAGAACAGTGATGTTTTGGGGCTGTCGCTGGGCAACATGGACTTTCAACTCCCTCCAAAGATTTTCTATGGGGTTGAGATCTGGAGACTGGCTAGGCCACTCCAGGACCTTGAAATGCTTCTTACGAAGCCACTCGTTGCCCGGGCGGTGTGTTTGGGATCATTGTCATGCTGAAAGACCCAGCCACGTTTCATCTTTAATGCCCTTGCTGATGGAAGGAGGTTTTCACTCAAAATCTCACGATACATGGCCCCATTCATTCTTTCCTTTACACGGATCAGTCGTCCTGGTCCCTTTGCAGAAAAACAGCCCCAAAGCATGATGTTTCCACCCCCATGCTTCACAGCAGGTATGGTGTTCTTTCTCCTCCAAAGAAAGTTTGTCCAAGGTTCCAAGGTTGTCATAGCCAGGAGCGGCACTGGGGTTAAGCTCCCAGTGCTTATAAAATGCTCCTTATGGCGTGCGTCTCGAAAAGCCTCTGACAACTAAGTCCAACTCCTAGCCTGCCCGTGTGGTTTAGTCTCTAAGCCCGGCGGAACTGCTTTTACTAATAGGAGAAGGGGCGAGGGCGGATCTCTGGCGCCTTAAAACCAGATGCTTCGGGTAGATGGTGGCTCGTCAACCTGGGAAGGTAGCCCATCTAGGGGAAGGTAAACCCTGATTTCAAACCTCCGCTGCCTTGCGGCATACCCGGTCACAGGAAAGGCTTCGGGAGTCAACTCTGAGGAAAAATCCGGAGTCGGAGCCCCTAAGGCAGTTCTACGTTGCGCTCAACATCGTTCTGGCAGCTCCTGCAACGGCGCTGGTGCCAAACTGTAGCAGCCCTGCTGTTCCTTTGGATTCATCAGTGACGTGGAGAGGGGGGACATGCTGCATGGGCAACATCTTGTCCTCCATATCTTCCTGGCCAGGCTTGAATCCTACCAACGCCCAACGCTGGAAGGTAGAACACTGGATCACTGGAGAGGACACTCCAGCTTCGCCTTTGGCGTAGACAAAACACGGGGAATGACAGTTACCGGTTATAAGCCACCGCTCAATTGGCGTAGAGCGCGGCGCCAGGGGTTGTTCCCGATAGTGGGAGGGATCATCGGATCTCACTGGACAGCTACCGCCGGCCTCAAGCTGGGCAGCCCCCAGCCAATAAGGTGTTGTTCCGCCACAGCTTGCTTTCCTCATTGGGTGCATGGGGATGAGGAGAAGTCCGAGCAGCAGGCTGAGAACCTTCGCACCAGGCAAGACAATAAAACAAAAGAGACCAACTCTAAAACTGGGAACTTGGAACGTCCACACTATGATGACAGGACTCGCTGCTAACCTCAAGGACATCAGCGACACCAGGAAGACTGCCATCATCAATAATGAGCTGAAGAGACTGGGAGTGGATATCGCCACTCTCCAGGAAACACAGTTGGCTGACGCAGGCACACTGAGAGAGGAGGACTACACGTTCTACTGGCAGGGAAAGGGCAGTGACGAACACAGGGAACACGGAGTGGGCTTTGCAGTGAAGAACACCTTGCTGAAGATGGTGGAACCGAGCAGCACTGGCTCTGCACGACTCCTCACCCTCCGCCTGAACACCACTCAAGGCCCAGTCACCCTCGTCAGTGTGTATGCCCCAACACTGACAGCCACACCAGAGGCAAAAGACGAGTTCTACGACAATCTCGCAACAACTGTCAGGACCATCCCCAACTCTGAACAACTCATTCTCCTTGGAGACTTCAATGCCAGAGTGGGTGCTGACCATGACTCCTGGCCCTCCTGTCTTGGACCTTTTGGCGTGGGCAGAATGAACGACAACGGACAGCGGCTGCTCGAGTTCTGCACATATCACGATCTGTGCATCACAAACTTGTTCTTCAAGACCAAGCCCCAACACAAGGTTTCCTGGCAACATCCACGCTCAAAGCACTGGCACCAGCTGGACTTGATCCTGACCAGGCGCACCTCACTGAAGAAAGTGCTAATCACCCGTTCGTTCCAGAGTGCAGATTGCGACACAGACCATTCATTGGTGTGTTGCAAGGTCAAGCTGCAGCTGAAGAAATTCCATCGTGCTAGACAACCTGGAAAGGCACGGATTGACACCAGAAAGATGGCTCAACCAGAACTTGTTGAGCAGTTTGCCTCCACCTTTTTTTTTTTTTTTTTTTTTTTTTTTTTTTTGTTACTTATTTGTACCCGTAGGTAGACTTGGTTTGCAGTCTGGTGACAAGCCACCGGCTGCTGGTCGCTGCGTGCGCAAGCGCCCTAAACCTACATGTTTTTGGTATGCGGGAGGAAACCGGAGAAATCCCGGAGTAAACCCACGCAACACGGGGAGAACATGCAAACTCCACACAGCTTACTGTTGGTCGGGGGCTGGGATCGAACCCACGATCTCATGATCCCCGCGATCCCCCGGCCGAGGGTAAAACTGTGCTGCCACAGTGCTAAGCCACTGCGCCACCGTGCAGCCCCTTTGAGAAGTACCTTTGAGAAGGAACTTGGTGTACCACAAGAAGGAGAATCTGCAAAGCAGAAGTGGGAATTGCTGCGAAACACCATCCACCACACAGCCTTGGCTACCTTTGGGAGGAAGACCTCGAAGTCACAGGACTGGTTTGATGCCAAGTTGACCGAGATGACCCCCGTCATTGAAGCCAAGCGCTCAGCACTTGCTGAGTACAAGAAGCACCCAAATGAGAAGAATCTCCAGATTCTCAGGGCTGCGAGAAGCAAAGTTCAGCAGACTGCTCGGCGCTGTGCCAACGAGTACTGGACTCAGCTCAGCCAAGACATCCAAACCGCTGCCATAACAGGGAACAACCGTGGTATGTACGATGGCATCAAGAAAGCACTTGGCCCGGCTCAGAGCAAGACGGCCCCCCTCAAATCCTCCACTGGGGAGATGATCACAGAAAAGAACAAGCAGATGGAGAGATGGGTGGAACACTACTCCGACCTCTACTCCAGACAGAACACCGTGACACCGTCAGCCCTTGATGCCATCGACTGCCTGCCATCCATGGACGAACTTGACGCCAAGCCAACCATCAACGAACTCAGCAAGGCCATTGATAGCTTGGCCACTGGCAAGGCACCCGGCAACGACAGCATACCCCCTGACCTGATCAAGCACTGCAAGACCGCCCTACTGCTGCCATTGCATGACGTCCTCTGCCAGTGCTGGAAAGAAGGTGCCATACCACAGGACATGAGGGACGCCAAGATCATCACCCTCTACAAAAACAAAGGGGAGAGAAGTGACTGCAACAACTACAGGGGCATCTCCCTCCTCAGCATTGTTGGCAAAGTCTACGCACGAGTTGTTCTCGTTCGTCTACAGAAGCTTGCCGAACGTGTCTACCCAGAGTCTCAGTGTGGCTTCCGCGCTGAGCGATCGACGGTAGACATGATATTCTCCATCCGCCAACTCCAGGAGAAATGCAGAGAACAGAACATGTCCCTGTACGTCGCCTTCATCGACCTCACCAAAGCGTTCGATCTGGTCAGCAGAGAGGGCCTTTTCAAGATCCTGCCAAAGATAGGATGCCCACCAAAGTTGTAAAGCCTCATTGAATCGTTTCACACCAACATGCAGGGGATAGTGCAGCACGATGGCAACGTCTCAGAGCCATTCAACATACGCAGCAGAGTGAAACAGGGCTGTGTACTTGCGCCAACCCTCTTTGGGATTTTCTTTGCTATGCTCCTGAGGCATGCCTTCAGCACAGCAACAGAGGGAATCTACCTGCACACAAGATCTGACGGCAGGCTTTTCAACCTCGCCCGCCTGAAAGCCAGAACCAAAGTACACGAGGCTCTAATCAGAGACATGCTGTTCGCAGACAATGCTGCAGTCGCAACCCACACACAGCAGGAGCTTCAGACCCTGATGGACCGCTTCTCCCAGGCATGCAAGGACTTCGGGCTTACCATCAGCCTGAAGAAGACTAACGTCTTGGCGCAAGGCACGGAAGCACCACCAACCATCACCATCGACGACTATGAGCTGGAGGTCGTGAATCAGTTCACGTACCTGGGGTCCACGATCAGCAACAGCCTCTCCCTTGATACAGAGATCAACAAGAGGATGGGAAAATCAGCCTTCACACTCACTCGCCTCACCACACGAGTGTGGGAGAATCCCAAACTCTCTGTCAAGACGAAGATGGCAGTGTACAATGCCTGCGTCATCAGCACACTGCTCTATGGGAGTGAGACGTGGACAACATACACCCGGCAGGAAAAGAGACTGAACTCCTTCCACTTGCGCTGCATTCGCCACATCCTGGACATATCCTGGCAGGACAAAGTGCCCAACACAGAAGTTCTGTCCCGCGCCGGCCTTCCCTTCATGTTCACTCTACTCAGGCAGCGCAGGCTCCGCTGGCTAGGCCACGTTCACCGTATGGAGGATGGCAGAATCCCCAAAGACGTCCTCTACGGAGAACTGGCAACTGGCAGGAGAGACGTTGGCCGCCCACAGCTGCGCTTTAGAGACGTCTGCAAGAGAGACATGAAGGCCCTGGAGATCAACATAAAGCGCTGGGAGGACCTTGCAACGGATCGCTCCAAATGGAGAGGCACCCTGACCAGACAGCTCAAGGCGGGTGAAGAGAGACTGACTGCTGCAGCAGATGAAAAAAGGACCCGCAGGAAGAACCGCCACAGACCCAGCAGCACGGAGACCACCCACAAGTGCGACCTGTGTGACAGGGACTGCCATTCGCGCATCGGCCTGTTCAGCCACAGGCGGTGCTGTTCCAGCAGAGTAGACGTTTAGGATTCTCTTCCATGGTCATCATAGACCGATGGAGGCCGACGACGATGGTGTTCTTTCTCCTCCAAACACGACAAGTTGAGTTTTTACAATAAAGTTCTATTTTGGTTTCATCTGACCATATGACAATGTCCCAGTCCTCTTCTGGATCATCCAAATGCTCTCTAGCAAACTTCAGACGGGCTTGGACATGTACTGGCTTAAGCAGGGGGACACGTCTGGCACTGCAGGATTTGAGTCCCTGGCGGTATAGTGTGTTACTGATGGTAGCCTTTGTTACTTTGGTCCCAGCTCTCTGCAGGTCATTCACTAGGTCCCCTTGTGTGGTTCTGGGATTTTTGCTCACCGTTCTCGTGATCATTTTGACCCCACGGGGTGAGCTCTTGCGTGGAGCTCCAGATCGAGGGAGATTATCAGTGGTCTTGTATGTCTTCCATTTTCTAATAATTGCTCCCACAGTTGATTTCTTCACACCAAGCTGCTTACCTATTGCAGTTTCAGTCTTCCCAGCCTGGTGCAGGTCTACAATTTTTTTTCTGGTGTCCTTTGACAGCTCTTTGGACTTGGCCATAGTGGAGTTTGGAGTCTGACTGTTTGAGGTTGTGGACAGGAGTCTTTTATACTGATAACAAGTTCAAACAGGTGCCATTAATTCAGGCAACAAGTGGAGGACAGAGGAGCCTCTTAAAGAAGAAGTTTCAGGTCTGTGAGAGCCAGAAATCTTGCTTGTTTGGAGGTGACCAAATACTTATTTTACAGAGGAATTTATCAATTAATTCATTAAAAATCCTTCAATGTGAATTTCTGGATTTTTTTTTTTCTCATTTTGCCTCTCATAGTTGAGGTATACCTATGATGAAAATTGGAGACCTCTCTCATCTTTTAAGTGGGAGAACTTGCACAATTGGTGGCTGACTAAATACTTTTTTGCCCCACTGTATCTTACAGAGCAGTGTCTGCTGACAAATGTTGCAATTGTTGGAGTTTCATCAGGGTTCATGAAAGGTTCCACAACAGTTTGCCAGCAGTTTTTACGGTCACAAACTGTTTTTTCTTGATGCAAGTAAATTTTGAAATGTATTTGTGACAAGAAAAACTGACCATGTTTACGTGTATATGAATAAGCTGGTTATGATTGGATTTCTGGAGTTATCAAATTATTCAATTAAATGGCATTCACTTATATTGCACTTTTTCTCATCTCTAGATGATCAAAGCGCTTTCCAGATCCTGCTATCCATCCATTCACACACTGATGGCAGCATAGCTGCCATACACTGACCTGACCCACCAGGAGCAACTGGGGGTTCAGTGTCTTGCTCAAGGACACTTCGACATGCAGACTGCAGACAGAGTGGGAATCAAACCCCTGACCCTCCAATCAGTAGTCGGCCACAGTACACCTGTGCCACAGCTGCCCAAGTGGCCATGTAAACAGAATAATCAGGTAAAGGTCATGTAACAGGGGTCATTAACTCAAGTGGTTTCCCCTCCAATAATCCATTTATTCAGTGCATGTAAATATGAGAAAACCAATTACTGCTATTATTGGTTTACTCCCAGTAATCGGTTTGTTGTGACTATGTAACCGGGGTCGCTGTTGTGCAACCTTTTACTAACCCTGACGAAGCCCCAACATTTGCAGTGTTCGTCAGCATTCACCACTATCTGCCGCGCAGTCAGATAGTCTTTAATTGTTTACTGTTTTTTATTCTTATGTCTTTTTTTGTCTTTTATTTATTTACAGTTTGATTTTATGGAAAGCACTTTGTGACCCTGTCTGTGAAAAGTGCTCTCCAAATAAACTTATTATTATTATTATACATGCTTTAGTGTTTTAACTGGAATCTCCCAAGACAAGGCCAGACAAGATCAAGACTATAAGGTTCAAAGAAGGGTCAAGACCAAGACCTACGTACAGTTAGGCCCAGAAATATTTGGACAGTGACACAATCTTCATGATTTGGGCTCTGCATGCCACCACATTGGATTTGAAATGAAACAACTACAACGGAATTGAAGTGCAGACTTTAAGGTTTAATTCAAGGGGTTGAACAAAAATATATGATTACACATGTAGGAATTGTAGCTATTTTTATACAAACGCTCCTCATTTCAGGGGCTCAAAAGTAATTGGACAAATAAACATAACCCTAAGTAAAATGTTACTTTTCAATATTTTGTTGAGAATCCTTTGCAGGCAATGACTGCCTGAAGTCTGGAACCCATGGACATCACCAAACGCTAGGTTTCCTCCTTTGTGATGCCTTGCCAGGCCTTTACTGCAGCTGTCTTCAGTTGTTGCTTGTTTGGGGGTCTTTCTGCCTTAAGTTTTGTCTTGAGCAAGTGAAATGCATGCTCGATTGGGTTGAGATCTGGTGATTGACTCGGCCATTGCAGAATATTCCACTTCTTTGCTTTAAAAAACTCCTGGGTTGCTTTTGCAGTATGTTTTGGATCATTGTCCATCTGTACTGTGAAGCGCCGTCCAATCAACTTTGCTGCATTTGGCTGAATCTGAGCAGAAAGTATATCCCTATACACTTCAGAATTCATCCGGCTGCTTCTGTCTTTTGTCACATCATCAGTAAACACAAGTGACCCAGTGCCATTGGAAGCCATGCATGCCCATGCCATCACTGCCTCCACCATGTTTTACAGAAGATGTGGTGTGCTTTGGATCATGAGCTGTTCCAGTTCTTCTCCAAACTTTCTTCTTCCCATCATTCTGGTACAGGTTGATCTTAGTCTCATCTGTCCAAAGAATGCTGTTCCAGAACTGGGCTGGCTTCTTCAGGTGTTTTTTGGCAATTCAATTCTGGCCTTTCTATTTTTGAGGCTGATTCATGGTTTGTGTAGCTCATGTATTTTTACCTACATATGTATAAGCACTATGGGATGCTTGAGATTGCATGTGTGGATTGACCTCACGTCTTAGATGGGACAATATGTCTGGACCTCCTGTGGATATCAACAAGAAGACGGAGGTACGGCGATAAGGAGCTGAAAGGACTTCCTGACCTCCTGGGGCCCAGGCGGAGGACTGGCCGCAAATTCTGAGTTTACCACTGATATTCAGCACATAGCGGGTAAACTCAACGTAGTGGCAGACTGCCTCTCTCGCGCGGTCACAGCACCGGTGCGCGCGGAGGCAGATTATACTACCGCAGCCGCAAGGCAAAATAGCAGCGCGAAAGCGCACGCAGCCCCAGTTCACGTGGGAATAGATTAAGCAGCCATAGCAGCGGAACAGGGTAGTGATGCGGACGTGCGCGCGCTCCTGTCTGGACCAACAGGGTTAAGGCTGGAGAGCAGGTGTTTGCAAATCGGTATGCCCCCACTAACCTGCGATGTATCGACTGGGCGACTGCGCCCGGTAGTCCCAGCCGTGTGGCGCCGCCGCGTTTTTGACTCGGTTCACTCCCTGGCGCACCCAGGAGTGCGCGCTTCTGTGAAAATGGTAGCGGAGAAGTTTGTTTGGCCGAGCCTGCGCAAGCACGTGAAAGAGTGGGCACGAACCTGCATGGCTTGCCAGCGGGACAAAATTCACAGACACACAAAAGCTCCCTTAGAACCGTTCTACATTCCGGCCAAGAGATTCGATCACGTTCATGTCGACCTCGTGGGCCCCCTACCGTCGTCGCAGGGGTTCACACATCTTTTGACAATGGTGGATCGAATCACACGTTGGCCGGAAGTGGTCCCCCTGGCATCAACCACAGCTGCAGAGGTGGCTCGCGTTTTTTTGACGGCCTGGGTAGCACGTTTCGGGGTTCCGTCGGATATTACGTCTGACAGAGGGCCTCAATTTGTCTCTGAGCTCTGGTCAGCGATGGCCAGCAGCTTAGGAGCGAAAATTCATCGCACTACCGCCTATCACCCCCAGGCTAATGGTTTATGCGAGCGTTTTCATAGGTCTTTGAAGGCAGCCCTCAGAGCGTCGCTTAAGATAAGATAAGATAAGATAAGCCTTTATTAGTCCCACAACGGGGAAATTCCAGGATTGCAACAGCACAGGGATAGCAACACTCAGAGCAACAATCAGAAGGCAAGAAAAAAAAAAAGCAAGCAAGCAAGAGCAGCTAATATACATATTACTATAAATATATATATATACACACAGACACACAGTGTAGAGCATTGTAGCTCGATGGGATAAATATATGAGTATATAAACACACAGTACGGAGCACTGCAGCTAGATGGAATAAATATGTAAATATATAAACACACAGTGCGGAGCAATGTAGCTAGATGGAATAATATGTAGATATATAAACACACAGTACGGAGCATTGCAGCTAGGTGGAAAAAATATGTAAATATATAAACACACAGTGCGGAGCAATGTAGCTAGATGGAATAATATGTAGATATATAAACACACAGTGCGGAGCATTGTAGCTAGATGGAATGAATATATAGATATATAAATATAAAACATAAACATAAACACACCCAGTGCAGAGCATTGTAGCTAGATGGAATAAATATGTAAATGTATAAACACACACAGTGCAGAGCATTGTTGCTAGATGGAATGAAACAGCACAACTGTCTACTTAGTTATCCTACATGGTATGATTATGTGCCCATACATATTCTCACCCTCCATAGCTACCGGTATTTTCCTAGTTGTATGCCGGAGGGGACCATTGTAAGTCTATTGCATCTTTTGCATTCAAAAAACTATTAGGTAAAAAAAATCGGCAAATAACTCTCTCATTTGGGACAGAACGTATCCCAGCGTTTGGGCGAGGATATGTCGGCGAAGCCTAAGGCTGGCAAACCAGGAAAAGGAAAAAGCGACCCGCCGAAACAGTCCAAATTAACGGACTTTCAGGTCTGTGACGCAGCAAACAAAACTCCATATATGGCGGAGGAAGCTGGCGGCGGTGCGATGTTTGCGGGGAATGGCGCAGATGCGCTGATGGCTGCCATGAGTTCAATGAGAGCGGACTTTTCCTCTAGATTTGATGGGATTATGACAGCGTTGGAAGGAATAAGAAAGGAATTGGGTGACTGTGTAGAACGAACGGCGCAGATGGAGCTCCGTCTCGCTAGTGCTGAAGATGACGTCACCCGTCTTCAATTAAAGGTGCGCACTTTGGAAAAAAAAAATAAATCTCTGGAAGATAATATTTTGGATTTGGAATCTCGGTCGAGACAGAATAATTTGAGGCTGGTGGGTCTTCCAGAGGAATCAGAAGGTCGGGACGTATGTTCCTTTCTGGAAAAGTGGATTCCGGAGGTGCTGGGCAGCGAGGAGTTGCAATCAGCAGTGGTTCTGGAAAAAGCACATCGTATTGGCCCACGGAGAGATAAGGGACCGCCGAGGACCTTAATTATGAAGTTTCTTAGCAACAGAGACAGGATGAAGATCTTCAACGCTGCACGTGCTAAAGGAGAGATTAAACACCAGGACCAGCAGGTGCGGTTCTACCCAGATTTGGCCACAGGAATCCAGCAATTGAGGAAGCAGTTTGATCCCGTACGTAAGGAGCTGCGCAACCTTGGGATTCGTCATGGTGTAATCTATCCTGCGAGACTGCTGACCACGTATGAGGGCAGAACCCACATCTTCAAGACCCCAGAGGAGGCGCAGGAGTTCATCAAAAAGATCAAAGAAGAAGAAGAGACTGGTGGGAGCTAAGCATGAACAAAATAAAAGGTAGAATAATTAAGCATTTGCACAGGCATCTGACTGACTTGAAGTAAATAGTAAGTTTACAAAATATAGATTGTATTATATATTAAAAAAAACAAAACAAAAACAAAACAAACAAAAAAAAAAAAACTATGATGTACAAAGTTGTTAAAAATTTTGGAGTTAAGTTGGAAAACTACAGAGGAGAGTTAATGTTACGTCATTAAAAGCAGTAGAGTTGGGGTGATTGGGAGGATGAAGAAGGAGTGGCTTAGGCTGTTCCCCGTGGGTGTGGAACGGTCGATGGCTATATCGGGAGACAGAATTTTTCTTTTGATTTTGGGGGGTTTGCCACAAGTGTGGGAAGGGGAAATTTGTTTGTGTGTAGTTTGTAGGATGAATGTTCAACCACTCATGTTTTTGCTTCTCTGTATGAGCATGTTTACACTGCAAGGTAATCCCAAACTCTCTATTGATCATGGACCAAAGTGTTAATCTTAATTTAACTTCATGGAATTGCAGAGGTCTACAAAATTTAAAAAAAACTTAAACAAGTTATGAATAAAATAAAGGACATGGGTTCAAGAATTGTGTTTTTACAAGAAACTCATCTGATAGAGGAGGATGTTAAAAGAATTAGGAGTAGATGGCAGGGAAGTGTATTCACCTCTTCATTTTCATCCCGAGCCAGGGGAGTTATGACTCTCATACATAAATCAGTTCCTTTTCAAGTGAAAAATGTAATTGGAGACAAATTTGGAAGATATGTAATCATTCAAGGTTCTTTGCTATTAGAAAATATAAATCTTGTGAACTTATATGGTCCCAATATAGATGATCAGAAGTTCTTTGCTAATTTATTTCTCATCTTATCATCACTTACAGGGCAACATATAATAGCAGGGGATTTTAATTGTACATTGAATCCAGGTGTGGATAGATCAACAGGACTGGATTGTACGCACATTGGATGTAGGATGACTATTAATCATTTTATGAAAGAATTGAGATTGTTAGACATATGGAGAGAAATGAAACCACAAGTTAAAGCCTATTCTTGTTATTCCAGTACCTACAAGACATTCTCACGTATTGATTATTTTTTGATTTCCACAGAATTAAGGTCCAAGATTCAAAACTGCTTTTATGATAACATCGTGATTTCTGATCATGCACCCTGTTGTCTAATATATGTAGATAAAAAACTGACAAAGGAATCAGGTAGATGGCAATTTCAGCATAAATGGCTTCAGGATGAGGAATTTGGCAAGTATATAGAAAAACAGATAGACGAGTTCTTTGACATCAATACTACACAAACATCAGCATGTGTAAAGTGGGAGGCTTTCAAAGCTTTTATTAGGGGACATATTATTAGTTATACAGGATCAAAATCTAAGAAGACTCGAGAGGAGAGAGCTAAATTGGAACATAAAATAAAAAGTCTTCAGGAAAAAGTGTATGCAGGAAGTGACCCAAGGTTGGAGAATGAATTACTGATTTTGAGAGCTGAATACGACAAAAAATCAGCGAATAGAGCTGCCTCGAGTCTTCTAAGATTGAAACAATCTTTTTATGAACAAGGTGAAAAATCAGGAAAATTATTAGCATGGCAGATTAAACAATTGGAAATTAAAACACCAATTACCAGTATTATAAGTAATGGACAGGTAGTTATAGATCCTTTAGAAATTAATAGAGCCTTTAGAGATTACTATGAAAAATTATATGATACCAAAAATGAACCTGATTTAACAAAACTAAATGGGTTTTTGAACGAACTATCTATACCGTGTATTCCAAATGAAAACAGGGAGATATTGGAGTCTAAAATTAGTCAAGAAGAAGTTGGGCTAGCCATTGATAATATGAAATCAGGAAAAAGTGCAGGACCAGATGGTCTTCCAGTTGACCTTTATAAAAAATTTAAGAATAAATTAATAAAACCTTTTTTGGAAATGGTTTTAGAAGCATTTCAAAATAATAATTTACCATCATACATAAATAATGCCTTAATTATACTGTTGCCAAAACCAGGTAAGCCCTCTAATAAATGTGAAAATATGAGACCAATAAGCCTATTAAACGCCGACCTTAAGATAATCTGTAAAATTTTAGCAAGACGAATACAAGAAATTTTACCAAATATTATTAATCGAGATCAGAATGGCTTTATAAAGGGTAGACAAGGCTTCCATAATGTAAGAAGACTATTTAATATTATTTATTTTAATAAAGAAGCACCGGATACAGCTCTCCTATCATTGGACGCCGAAAAGGCCTTTGATAGAGTTGAATGGCCCTTTCTTTTTGAAGTCCTACAAAGGTTTGGACTTGGAAATAATTTCATAAAATGGGTTCAAATAATATACAATAATGCTACAGCAGAAATCCTAACAAATAACAATATTTCAAAACCAATAAAAATCAATAGAGGATGTCGACAAGGCTGTCCACTTTCACCTTTACTGTTTACTATGGCAATTGAACCTTTAGCGATAGCGATACGTTTACATTCACAAATATATGGAATTAAAGTTGGACCAACAGAACATAAAATCTCCCTGTACGCCGATGATATAATTTTGTTTATGTCGAATCTAAAAAAATCAATTCCAACCTTGTTGAATTTAATAAAGAATTTTGGGGAAATATCAGGATATAAAATAAATAAAACTAAATCTTCAATATTAATGCTAAATGAGACCCAGAGAAATTACCCAGCCCCTGAGGTAAATCAATTCAATGTTGTAAATCAGTTTAAATATTTAGGAATCCAAATTATGCCTAAGCTAGAATCAGTCGCCAGTGTCAACTATGAAGCCTTAATGTCAGATATCAATGAGTTAACTCAGAGATGGATGTCACTACCAATGTCGATGATCGGGAGAATCAATATACTTAAAAGTAATATTTTACCTAAAATACTTTATTTATTTCAATACATTCCCTTATCACCACCTTTAGATCTATTCTCAAGAATAAAAAAAAAGTTAGTGGAATTTATATGGAACAACAGGAGGGCTAGATTACGTTTGTCCTTATTATATTTACCATTTGATCGTGGAGGTCTGAAATGTCCAAATTTTATGTTGTATTATTGGTCGGCACAACTGAGGTCTATGACATATTATTTTTCATCAAATGATCTCCCTCACTGGACTGAAATGGAATCATACAATTTACCTTTACCTCTTCCCATATTCATATACTCAGATTCGGCAAAAAAATTACAAAAACAAGTTAAAAATCCATTTGTAAAGCATATGATCAAAATATGGTGTGAAGCTAAAAACTATTTAAAAGAACCACAGTTATTGTCACAATTTAGTCCAATATGGGGTAATCAATATTTTAAACCAGGGAGAGCGGACGCTGTATTTAAAGTATGGAATTTAAAAGGGATACAAAAGATTCAGGATTTATATTTGCCATGTGCAGACAACATAATGTCTTTTGAAGAGCTGAGGATCAAATTTAATCTCAATAGAACACATTTTTTTAAATATCTTCAACTTAGAAACTTTATTCGATCAAATCAAAATAAAGCTCTCACTCGACCTATTTATTCATCCTTGGAAAAAATGATGATGAAAGATAGTAAAAGAAAGGGTATTATTTCAGAGTTTTATAACTCATTGACACTATCTTCAAGTGAAAATTCACTGAAAAGATTAAACTACTGGAAAGAAGATCTGCAAACTGAAATTTCAGAGGAACAATGGGAATTGGCTTGTACAGAAGCTCAAACCAAATCAATAAATGTACGTCTTAAATTGATACATTTCAAATGGTTAATGCGGATGTATGTTACACCGGAGGAGTTAAATAGATATAACAAAAATATACCAGATACATGCACAAAATGCATGGAAAGTAAAGGAACCCTATTTCATTGTTTATGGGAATGTAGATTAATAAGAATGTTTTGGGAGGAGGTGAGGGTAACAATTGAAAAAATAATCTCAAAACAAATCATATTGAATCCTAAACTGTTTTTGTTGGGTCTGTACCCAGAAAAGCATAATTTCAATAAAAGTGAAAGAACATTCATAGACCTCAGTTTGCTTAATGCCAAAAAATGTATTGCACTATTATGGAAAAAGACTCATAGACCAGATGTGACTCAGTGGTTAAGACAGATGTTAACAAACCTTCCATTAGAAAGAATAACATATATACTGAAATCAAAGGAAATTGTGTTTGAGAATATATGGAGACCTTTTATTGATTATGTAAAAAATTTAAACATAACTCTTGAAGAAGAAGGTGAATGATGTGTGTGGACCTTGTAAATTCCAAACTGGTGAACATAATATGTATACTAATGTATTGGATTGTCTAGACTAAACAGAGGAGCATTGTTGAAGACTTGATTTTGTTGGTGGTTGTTGGTGTTTTTAGGGTTTTTTTTTTTTTTTTTGTAGTACTTTAGTGTTAGTGTTTGATTGTTTGTATCATGTTTGTTAAAAAAAAAAAAAAAAGGTTCAATAAAGATATTGTGGAAAAAAAAAAACTATTAGGTTGTTACGTCTTTTTGCTATCCCTGCGAGCAGCCCTGCTTAGGTTGTACAGTCTGACAGCCGTTGGTAGGAAGGACCTGCGAAACCTCTTGGTTGTGCACCTGGGATGATGTAGTCTGCTGCTAAATGAGCTCCTCAGTGCATTCAGTATGTCCTGCATAGGGTGGAACTCGGACTCCAGCAGAGATGACAGTTTAGCCACCATCCTTCTCTCTCCTATCTCCTCCACCGGATCAAGGCGCTGCCCCAGGACGGAGCTAGCTTTCTTGATCAGTTTGTTCAGTCTCTTCCTATCGGCTGCAGTAATGCCACTGCCCCAGCAGACCACTCCAAAAGTGATGGCTGATGCCACCACCGTGTCATAGAATGTCTTCAGCAGCGCCCCTTGTACACCAAAAGACCTGAGTCTCCTCAGTAGGAACAGCCTGCGCTGTCCCTTCTTGTAGAGTGCGTCAGTATTGTGTGACCAGTCTAGTTTATTGTTCAGATGAACACCCAGGTACTTGTAGGATGTCGCCATCTCAATGACTGTTCCCTGTATATTTACTGGTGCTGTGAGGGGTTGCAGATTGGGTAAACAAACTACCATGGGTTTTATTGGGGTGGCGTTCTGCACCCAAAGAGGATTTAAATGCCTCCCCAGCCGAGTTAGTTTTTGCACAACCTCTCAGGCTGCCCGGTGAATTCCTATCAGAGCATCCGGAGCCGGGGCGCCCCCCGGCTCTGGGGCCACTGATTGGCACGGGAGCAGACACGCTCCCGGGCCCCGTTCATCACACTTTTCCGCGCGTTTTTGTTCCCAAAGCTTTGAAAAATACCGAGTTCGTTTTTGTCAGGCACGAGGCTCTGAGACCGACCCTCCGCCCGCCATATGATGGTCCGTATAGGGTGCTGGAAACAGGTGATAAGCATTTTGTGCTAGATTTGGGAGACAGAAAAGAGACAGTTAGTATTGACCGACTAAAGCCTGCTTTTGTGATGAACGACGAGTCTGTACGGGTGGCGAGGGCACCTCGACGTGGCAGACCCCCCAGGGAACATGTCCCTGAGCCCCCGCAGGGATCAAATAACCACTCTCTTCCTCAGTCTGCAGATTCTTTGCAGGACGGCGCCGCAGGGATGGCAAGACCTGCTTACAGCAGATTCGGAAGACGTTTGAAGCCCAGACGGCGTACAGACTGAATTTTAATGTGATCATGTGGTATAGACTATGCTATTGAGGTTATCACTGATTTTTGATATGATCATGTGGTATAGACTATGCTATTGAGGTTATCATGTTTTATTAACTCTTATACAGTATATTGTCCATTCTTCGACGTTTGGGGGGGGGGCGGGTATGTAGCTCATGCATTTTTACCTACATATGTATAAGCACTATGGGATGCTTGAGATTGCATGTGTGGATTGACCTCACGTCTTAGATGGGACAATATGTCTGGACCGCCTGTGGATAACAACAAGAAGACGGAGGTATGGCGATAAGGAGCTGAAAGGACTTCCTGACCTCCTGGGGCCCAGGCGGAGGACTGAAGGGCGCAGGGGGAGAGTTATTGTCAATTGGGGGGTTGACTGTGATATGTGATTCTTCCTTTGTCCTTGTGTGTATAAAAGAGACGGTTTTGACTCAGCTCCCTCTCTTCTGTTCTTGAGAGATAGCTGGGAATGTGATCGCAAGAATAAAACCTGATTTAAGAAATAATTCAGCCTCGTTTTTTCACGCTCCCCACAGTTTGCACCTTGTGGTGAATCCTCTGTATTTACTCTCATGAAGTCTTTTCTTTATGGTAGACTTAGATACTGATACACCTACTTCCTGGAGAGTGTTCTTCACTTGAGTGAATGTTGTGAAGGGGTTGTTCTTCACCATGGAAAGGATTCTGCGATCATCCACCACTGTTGTCTTCCGTAGACATCCAGGCCTTTTTGAGTTCCCAAGCTCACCAGTGCACTCTTTTTTTCTCAGAATGTACTAAACTGTTGATTTGGCCACTCCTAACATTTCTGCTATCTCTCTGATGGATTTCTTCTTTTTTTTTTTTCAGCCTCAGGATGGTCTGTTTCACCTCCATTGAGAGCTCCTTTGACCGCATGTTGTGTGTTCACAGCAACAGCTTCCAAATGCAAACGCCACACCTGGAATCAACTCCAGACCTTTTAACTGCTTAACTGATGACAGGTTAATGAGGGAAGAGCCCATGCAGCCTTGTTATTTTTTTTTTGCAGCCTTCTGAGTCAATCGTCCAATTACTTTTGGTCCCTTGAAAAAGAGGCGGCTACGTATTGAAGAGCTGTAATTCCTAAACCCTTGCTCCAATTTGGATGTGAATACTCTCAAATTACAGCTGAGAGTCTGCACTTTAAGTCCATATTGATTATGTAATTGTATCCTGAATATGTTTTTGTAAACTGCTAAAATAACAAAACTTGTGTCACTGTCCAAATATTTCTGGGCCTAACTGTACATACACAGTAGTCTTGGTTTCGACTTGGTCTTGGTCTTCACTTAGTCTGGACCCCTTAAAGTCTTGGTCTTTGTGCAGTCTGGTCTTGACTACAACCCTTGCAGATGTAGAAGTAAAATTCTTTTTCAGATTACTTGAGCTGTGCTGATAGGTTATTTTGTTTTCTTTTGTACCACACTATACCAAAATTCAATCGTCTGAACATTGTTTGAGTCTAGTTGTATCAAGTGAAGTCCTTAAAATAGAGCAGGACCCATAATTGCTCCCTGTGGTTTTCCCTGGTTTTCTATCATCAGTTTGTAAACTCACCTAATGGGTTTGGTAGATTAGTCTGAGGTTTCATGCTAAACAGATAACCTAATTGTCTCTGGCTCTAGCATTATTAATAATGCGGCATTATAAGAGATGTGTTCATCTTCTCATCATCCTTCCAATAAGAAACAGAATGGATGTAGTTCCCAAATGTAAGCCAGCTCCTCTAATAAGAATGGAGTGATTGATGGCATCAGTGGTACCCAGGTTACGCTATGCAGGATGATACTGACTGGGCTTATTTAATCATACAACAGGAAACAACAGAAGGGATTAGACCAAAATAATAAGCATTTCCTCCACATAGGACTGTTTGTTTTGAGGGCCCTATGCAAGATTGTGTTTGAGGGCCATAATTTTTGTGATGATCAAGAGTTTAAACCCTTTAAAATGAGGAAAAAATTAGGGTTTTTTAGACCTGCACTTTGTTTTTATACTGATGTATGTATGTTTGTGATAGCCTACAACTGTTTGTTATGGTTTATTTATTTCAGAATGGCCTATTTTCCCCAAATATGAGAAGGATTTAAATGTTGGCCAACTGTAGTATAGTTTTCAGTTAAAGGTGCAGTGTGTAATATTTTTGGTAATGTAAATTATGAAATTTAATGCAGCATAAAATCATTATTTAGTTTTTATTTTTGTATCATCATTTAGGGGTTTTTTTGTATTGTAAGATTACTTTTTTATACACAAAAAGAGGGTCAGTCTCCATGTAGGCAGCCATCTTGGATCACTGTGATGTCCTTTCAAGTTTTTATACTTCATTCTATGAACACAAATGATTTCTGTAGGTTATTGTAAATGCTTAATAAGGGAGTATTGACCAGTATGGAGGAAATTATTTGTGTTTTGATACATGGCAGCTGGATTACACAATGACCACGTCATATAACGTTTTTTCAGAAGAGTCCTGCTTTGTCATTTCTTGCGACACATAATAGTAAAGTTCCATCAATTTTCTTCACTGTTGAAGTATGAATTCATAAATGCTACATAAACTATATTTCTTGTCTATTCATTGATATATATAAAACTTTATAAGCAGCATAATCTTTATTTTAATGGTCAAATAGTTGTTGTAGCGCTCAGCTAATTCTGTTTTAGTCAGTGAGGGACAAAAATGCTCATTGCTTGGCAAGGGCTGCAGACCCCTGTTCTAGATGAATGAAAAAACAATTTAACCATTACATAGAATAAAAATTTAACCACCATCCAGCATTGCTAATTTACAAGAAAAAAAAAAATTATGACAAAAAAGTTGAAAATTTACAAGAAAAAAGCGTAGCAAATTTAAGTCAAAAAAGTTTCAAATTTATGAGAAAAGGGTTGCCAGATTATGAGAAAAAGTTGCAAATTTATTAGAAAAAAATTTTAACTTTACAAAAAAAAGTCACAAATTTACAAACAGAAGCAAATTTATGATGAAAAATGAGGAAAATTTGCGAGAAAAAATTGGGAGAAAAAAAAAACCCTGTAGCATGGGGGCCCTTCAGAAGCTGATGGGGCCTGTAGCATTTGCATACTCTGCTTTACGGGCAGAAACGGCTCTGCTAACGCTTACAGATTTTGTTATAGCACATTTTCTTTTGCTGTAACTGTACTATATCGCTTCCTTTTATCTTTCAAAAAATACATTTTAACATGCTCTTCTCTGTGAATCACACATCCCAGCCCTTTTGTCACTACAGGGGCCTCCTGCATTGTGCACCGAGACTCCACTAAACCTCGAACAAGCTCAGCAGGAACCTAATTTCACTCGAGCTGATATGCGAAGCTACTCGGGTCTCCAAGCTGCCTTTTGTGCCACTTTTATTTCCCTCGCTCCCCTTTATAATCTCATCAGCTGTGAGGTGACTGCATGCCGACATAGGCGAAGATGAGTAATGGGATAAGGAATTTGTGTGTTAAAAAAAAAAAAAAAATTGATGACACCCCCCAAAAACCCCTGCAGCCAGCACACACAAAACATGTAGCAACTCTGCCTAAATCAGCGTTTGTCCGCTCCGCTTAGAAAGTACAAGGGCAAAAGCTCCCTGGCACATACAGGGCATAAGTGTAAGGATGAGACGTCTCTGCTGCTATATTTAGCTGTGGGTGATGGGAGAGTGTTGCTAAATATAACCAGACTGTTTTTGTGTGCATTCCAGTCTATTTTTACACAAGCTGATGCCTTTCTGGGCTGTCACCGTCTTTTCTTAGATCATTACATAATAAATCTTAAGGCATGATGCGACGATGCAGAGAATGGAGTGCTCCCTCATCCATTTAAAGACAGACAAATGTGTGTTGTAATAAAAAAGGATATAGGAGACATTTAAAGAGAGCTCTGAAGCTGAATGCTTCATGGAGGGATTTTTTTGTGTGTGTTAGTGGGGCTGCTTTTGCAAAAACGAGCCTAATGTGAGCTGGATTCCTGACAGGGTTCAGGAGCCCAAAGGACAATTTGTCACTTCGCCGTCAACTTGGCTGGTTGACAGCTAGGCTGAGGTAATGAGTTCATCTTCAGGGAGACATGTCGTCTCGAGTATGCAGACGTAACGATGTTAAAGAAGAGGGGAGAAGGAAAAAATGCAGATCTTGAGCATTAAAATAACGCACCTAGGGGAGGGTTAGCATTCACGGCTTGTCTTTATTTAGTGAGAGCAATCCGCCAGAGCTTGTCCAGACTGAGTGTCAGTGATGCCACACAGATGTGAAGCTCCATCAAGATTCAATTGGCAAATAAAAAAAAAAATGGAGAATGTGGCTGTGACAGCGACATGACGGATTTTCTGGAGATGTGGTTCTGTTTCAGGACTTATATAATCTGCAGACAGATCACTGTGAACGCATGAATGCATATTTTTAACAAAGTCAATGTGAATGGAAAATACTGTCAACAAAGACACTGAATGAATAAAATGGAGTTTGGAGTTTCAGTGTTAGACATTTAGCACAGTCTTTGGACTTTATCTAAATGTTATGTTTCTACGGCAGAGGTACCTTCATGATTAGGTCGACTTTAATTTAGAATCTGCATGTAACTCGCAGGCAAGTGACACGATTTTTGGCATCAGAAGCTTTGTGATTTTCTGTTCAAAGGAGATTTGAACAGACTTTAAGTGGAGAATTTTCTTGGCAAAATGCATAAGGACTAGTTATCATCCAAGAACATGTTATGTTCGTATTTGCTGTAGCTGCACTGCAATGACTGGAGGATGGATTAAAAAACCTTGGCTGCCACATACAAACCCAAAGTGTTGCTGTTATTCTCATAGGAGATTCCAAGATTGGAGATTAGAATGCTCTGAGTTCAAGTGTAGTGTTAATGATTTAGCATAATAAAAGCATTTAAAAGTTTATTTGTAATTATTCCTGTGTGTGTTTGCCATTTTGACTGCTGTAAATGACCAGTTTCTAGTAGTTTTCTCTCACTTTGTGATGTCATGTGAAGGTACGCTGGAGGCTATTATATTGTACCACAACTGAAAGGTTCTCAATACAAATACATTTTTTTTTCTTTCTGTGTGGAGTTTTTGTGTTCTTGTATCTGTATGGATATTTTCTTTGGGTTTTTCCCTCCCAGCACAAATTGGTTGAAAAAATGTTGAAAAGACAGCTTTGCCAGCATCCAAAAAATGTCCCAATTTGGTTGAAAAATGAAGATTAAAAGCAGCCTTTTTAAGGTTGTTTTCAAAAAAAGCCATCATGTATTAATCAACATTATTCATCTTCTGATCCTTTTTGGGTTATGTCAAAGGGGGCACACCTATACCAGCATCTTTGGGCAAAAGGCAGAATGCATCCTGGACGGATCACCAGTCCAGCAGTCTCCCATCCAAGTAGTTACCAAGGTAGACTCTGCTTGTTTTTTAAAATCACACAAGACCAGGGGTGTCTGGGGACACCTGGAGCCCATGGTGTGAACATCAATAAAAACAGACAACACAGAGAGAAATTTGTGAAACCTTGAAATTGTGCTTTTTCGCTGTATAGCAGAATAGCACTACCACTGGTTTCAGATTGTTCCAGATAATGTAACAGGCATTATGACAAATGTCGAACTAAAAAAAACCTTAAAAATCTGCATCTTTATAAAGTGGTTTTAACAAAGCGTCCCAGTGATTGTAAAAGTGTGTTTGACTTTTGAGCGACAGACCCCCACCACCATCATCAAATGCTAAAAACTATTCTGAGGATAAATTAGGACCAAGTCCTGTCAACTAAACAGCCCAATTATTGGACTATTTTTTGGTTAATACTGACAGGCACAGCCCAATTTTCAACAACTGTTTTCTGGTTAAATATGGGTTGTATTAGATAGACTAAACACAGCCCAATTTTCAATGTCTATTTATGGGCTAAATTAGGGCTACATCTAAATTATGGTTTGTGCTGGGAGACCTAGCTCACTCTGGCGATGACGTGGTGTCCATCCATTCACATTTCACAGGAAACGCTACTCCTAGGAAATTGCCTCGATGATTGCCAAACTCACTCACAATAATCCTCAGGTAGGTCTGCATCCAGGTTGTGCTCAAGGTCAAAGTCCAGAAGATATGGGCACTTAAGTGGTTTCATGAAAATTGCCGCTTCTAGATATCAATTTTGAGCACAATCAGAAACACAATTATCTCGTTGTTGTCGATCATTACCTAACTCTCTTCGGCTGCACTGATTACTGCCAACTGCATGGCATTATCTCCACCCTTTGAAGGAGCTCAGTTTTCAGTATCACTGCAGGACTGTTGGACTTCACTCCTCAAGCTGAAGCTCTTCCAAGTGTGCTGTCCTATTTTTAGTGCCTGCCCTCACCTTCTCCCACCATGGGAACCAAGTAAGACAAACTGTTAACTTCTGCCAACATTATTCCTCACCCCCCCACCCCCAACTTCTCTCCAGGAAGTCCTGCAGGGTGGAATCAGTAAATCTGTTGGTGGATCATACGTAACGTGGAGGACCACCATACCTACCAATCCTCAATTCCTACAACCTGTAAATCTCAAGCAATCAATATTAATACTCACCTTAGTGGTCTGTCCCGAGATAACTCCTACTCTCCACCGCAGACAACTGTCTCCCATCTTCGTCTGAAGATACTGGCTGGTGCAAGATCCACTGACAGCTGGAACTGGCTTCTGTAACTGTAAGAAAAGACTCGAGTTCTGATTTATTCAAGTCCCTCTTCATATTAATCGAGTCTCATCAGCTCCCCTTGTTGGCTCTACAGGGTTGCCAGCACCGGCCGCTCTCTCTTCGCTGATTTTTCAACAAACACTTTAGAACTTACTCCAATTGTTTTCCTCTCCATGTCTGCATCTTGGGTCCATTGAACATGTCACTAGGCAATTGCCCCAGTGGTCACCAGACTCATTCAAAATGATCCTCAGGTGGGTCTGCATCCAGGTTGTGCTCAAGATCACTGTCAAGGTCAAAGGTCAGGAGAGCTGGACACTTGCAGGATTTTAGAAAAATCACTCCCCCCTTCTAGGCAATTACCTATATTCTCACCAAACTCACTCACAATGACCCTCAGGTAGTTCTGCATCCAGGTTGAGGTTATTGTCAACAGTCAAGAGATCTGGGCATTTATGATTTTATGAAAAACATGAGTCCTCCTAGGCCACTGACCTTGACTTTAAGCACATCCTTAAGAAGGAGCTAATAAATATAAGACAAAGCCTCCTCCTCTCCCACATTAGTTTAAAATCGTGCCGACATTACAGGAGCGAGTACAAAATATGAAGCCTTCTTCTCCGAGGGGAAAAAACAGGGATAAACTCCATAAAAAACCAGTGATGTATGATAGGAAGTTTCCACCACTGATGGGCCAGCATCTAGGCTGTGCTTAAGGTCAGTGGCCAGGAGATCAGAGAACACCCGGGGGGGGATTTCGTCAGGCCAGAATGAGCTACTCCGTCTTTGACAATCTGGTTTTGTTTACTTCCCACAGTCAGAAGAAATGCTTGATAAAGGAGAACTCTGGATTTTTATCCACTATGGAATGCTGCACTGTAGCTTTGCAGCACCTCCTAAGAGAGTCCCTGCTAACAGCTCACCACTCTGTCAGCAATGAGCCGGCTCCAAACACTTTTCTGTGGCCTTTCATGAAACGAGGGTCTCCCATCATAGCCAATGATAATCCTGTAGTTCTTTTGTGACCTCCAACAAATGGGAACCCATCAGAAGGGCCTCCTCAGGGCCTCAGATGTGGCACAGGCCTGGCCTTGCTTTGGTGCAGAGGACAGCTCCCACTGTGTGACCAACTCTCACCCTGGGGGCCCATGTTCAAGATGCTGAAAAGGCACCTTGAGAGACCCTTGGAGATGGCAGAGGCCCAAAACGAGCAAGCCTGGTTGCTACTTGCCCAGCATCTTGTGACACCAACAGGAGGCTGTGGAAGCTAACAGTAACTTACAGCAATAACCAATGGAGCGCACACAAGTTAATAATAAAAGAAGTCACATAACCACTGGGGCTAAGGAATATTTTGGCTTGTTTCACAGATTCATTATTGGCCATGCACTGTTGGAATGTGTAAATGTTTGACAAAAGACAGAAATAAATACAATGACTACATTATGCCAAGCTATCAGGGCTAACAAACAAAAGGAATAGCCACTTTTTACTCTCATGAATTTGTGAGGTTTTCTCACACATTTCAGACATTTTCCCCTTAACTATATTATTTTTCTCATAAATTTATAATTGTTTGTGTCATAACCTTTTTTCTTGGCACTTTAACACTGAGCCTGAATAGAAGAACAGTGTGCATGTATTCATGGGGGGGGGGGGGGGGGGGGCAACAAACATATTTTCTCAAGAGCAACAGCTGAAGGGGCACTATATGTGTTATTGTAGTCAGGGCCCTACACAAGATTGTGTTTAGTGGCCTCTGTATTTGTGATACAGAAGAGTTCAAACCCTTAAATATAAAAACTTCAGCCTGTCAGGAGCTGAGCCGGCTTGGTTTCCCCGGCTCAGTCCTGACACCCCGGTGGGTTTAGGTGCCGCTGTGTATGTATGGTTATTATGTATTCCAGTGTGTTACCGTATCCATAGCCACTGCTCTGGGGCCGGCAGCTGTGTGTACTGCTGACAGTCTGCCGGTCAGACCATGCCCCCTCACTTATTACCATCAGCTGTTCCCAGCCCCATTGATCATCTTTCCCAGTGTTCGCACAGGTGCCCCTAATTACATCATCACCAGCAGTGCATGTACTTAAGTGCCTTTTGCCAGTCACGCACTGCTGGGTCATTGAATGGATTGCCGACTGAAGGACATAGTCGTGTGTAATCTGTGTGTCATGAAGCATTAGCCACCTCCACTGCAGCCGTGGTTCTCTGCGCCCTTCGAGTGATGTCGGCTCTGGGACGCTCCGGTGGTTAATTACTTCCCCTCATGCATTCACTGGGCGATGCCGGCCCAGGAACGCCCAATATACTGTAAGTGTTTTGTCTTGTTGTACATTTTCACCCTTTGGGACTGTTGTCTTCGTGTTCACTAAATGTGTGTGGTGTTACTCCTGCACGTAAATCTTCGTCCTTTCACCCCTCGCCGTGCGCTATGAAGAAGCGCACGGGAGGGTTTATGACAGAGCCATTGTTTAGATGAACAATGAAAATGTAATCAGTTTGAATAAAAATTAAACCAGCATTCAAAGATTCAAGATTCAAAGATTTTATTTGTCAATATTACTATATGTACAGGACATACAGGAGAATTTAAATTGTTTTCCTCTCTCTCTCTTCAGTGGTGTGCACAATACAAAAAAGAAAAAGAAATAAGGCTGGATAAAAACCCAACAGTCTATGTACAGTAATGCAACCCGTAGTGCAAATGGCAACAAAAGGTAGACCCAGACCTCCCATAGTGCAAATAGAGATAAACGATTAACAATGATGAAACCCAGCAATCCTATATACAAAAAAACAGATAAATGTAATAGCCTACCCGTAGTTGCAGTTCAATGTGGTAGTGTAGGTACAGATAGTAACAGATAGGACTGCATATGATCAGTATTGCAATGACAGACAGACAGCAGCAGATACGGCATTTGTGCAAATGGTTGCAGTTAAAGTGCAGAGACATACAGCAGCAAATGTATTACTGTTGGTATGCCAGTCTTTCTGTGTCAACAGCTGAGGTAGTTATTGTGCGGGTGAGTGCGTTACGGTCTGGGAAGCGGTGGTGGTGGTGGTGGGGGTGGACAGAGTTCAGGGTCCTGATGGCCTGATGAACGAAGCTGTTTAGCAGTCTTTTAGAGTGGGCCCGGAGGCTTCGGAGCATCCATATAAATGTTTTAAATTTAGAAGAAAAAAAGTCACAAATTTGCAAGAAAAAAGTTGCGGATTTATAACAAAAAAAAGTTATAATAATAATGCCTCGGTTTACAGTGGTGTGAAAAAGTGTTTGCCCCCTTCCTGATTTCTCATTTTTTTTGTATGTCACACTTAAATGTTTCGGATCATCAAACAAATTTAAATATTAGACAAAGATAACACAAGTAAATACAAAATGCAGTTTTGAAATGAAGGTGTTTATTATTAAGGGGGGAAAAATCCAAACCTACATGGCCCTGTGTGAAAAAGTGATTGCTCCCTAAACCTAATAACTGGTTGGGCCACCCTTAGCAGCAATAACTGCAATCAAGCGTTTGCGATAACTGGCAATGAGTCTTTTACAGTGCTTTGGAGGAATTTTGGCTCACTCAGCTGAAGAAATGTTGTAATTCAGCCACATTGGAAGGTTTTCAAGCATGAACCGCCTTTTTAAGGTCATGCCACAGCATCTCAATCAGATTCAGGTCAGGACTTTGACTAGGCCACTCCAAAGTCTTCATTTTGTTTTTCTTAAGCTATTCAGAGGTGGATTTGCTGGTGTGTTTTGGATCATTGTCCTGCTGCAGAACCCAAGTGTACTTCAGCTTGAGGTCACGAACAGAAGGTTGGACATTCTCCTTCAGGATTTCTTGGTAGACAGCAGAATTCATGGTTCCATTTAACACAGTAAGTTTTCCAGGTCCTGAAGCAGCAAAACAGCCCCAAACCATCACACTCCCACCACCATATTTTACTGTTGGTATGATATTCCTTTTCTGAAATGCTGTGTTACCTTTAAGATAAGATAAGATAAGATAAGATAAGCCTTTATTAGTCCCACAACGGGGAAATTCCAGGATTGCAACAGCACAGGGATAGCAACACTCAGAGCAACAATCAGAAGGCAAGAAAAAAACAAGCAAGCAAGAGCAGCTAATATACATATGTACGTATTACTATAAAATATATATATATACACAGACACACAGTGCAGAGCATTGTAGCTGGATGGAATAAATATATGAATATATGAACACACAGTGCAGAGCATTGTAGCTAGATGGAATAAATATGTAAATATATAAACACCCACAGTACGGAGCATTGCAGCTAGGTGGAATAAATATGCAAGTATATAAACACACACAGTGCGGAGCAATGTAGCTAGATGGAATAATATGTAGATATATAAATATATAAACACACCCAGTGCTGAGCATTGTAGCTAGATGGAATAAATATGTAAATATATAAACACACACAGTGCAGAGCATTGTTGCTAGATGGAATGAAACAGCATAACCGTCTACTTAGTTATCCTACATGGTATGATTATGTGCCCATACATATTCTCACCCTCCATAGCGACCGGTATGTTCCTAGTTGTATGCCGGAGGGGACCATTGTGTAAGTCTATTGCATCTTTTGCATTCAAAAAACTATTAGTTTGTTACGTCTTTTTGCTATCTCTGCGAGCAGCCCTGCTTAGGTTGTACAGTCTGACAGCCGTTGGTAGGAAGGACTTACGAAACCTCTCGGTTGTGCACCTGGGATGATGTAGTCTGCTGCTAAATGAGCTCCTCAGTGCATTCAGTATGTCCTGCATAGGGTGGAACTCGGACTCCAGCAGAGATGACAGTTTAGCCACCGTCCTTCTCTCTCCTATCTCCTCCATCGGATCAAGGCGCTGCCCCAGGACAGAGCTAGCTTTCTTAATCAGTTTGTTCAGTCTCTTCCTATCGGCTGCAGTAATGCCACTGCCCCAGCAGACCACTCCAAAAGTGATGGCTGATGCCACCACCGTGTCATAGAATGACTTCAGCAGCGCCCCTTGTACACCAAAAGACCTGAGTCTCCTCAGCAGGAACAGCCTGCGCTGTCCCTTCTTGTAGAGTGCATCAGTATTGTGTGACCAGTCTAGTTTATTGTTCAGATGAATACCCAGGTACTTATAGGATGTCACCATCTCGATGTCTGTTCCCTGTATATTTACTGGTACTGTGAGGGGCTGCCCATGCCTGCGGCAGTCCACCACCAGCTCCTTAGTTTTCCTCGCGTTGATCTGGAGGCAGTTCCGATGGCACCAGTCCACGAAGTCCTGGATAAGCCCTCTGTACTCAGCTTCATCTCCATTGGAGATGAGGCCAACGATCGCAGAGTCATCAGAGAACTTCTGTAGATGGCAGTGTGTTGTGTTGTGTGAGAAGTCCGCAGTATAAAGAGTGAACAGGAAGGGAGCCAGCACCGTTCCCTGGGGGGCCCCTGTGCTACTGATGATCGTGTCGGACACACAGTCCCGGGTTCTCACAAACTGAGGCCGGTTCGTGAGGTAGTCCAGGATCCATGATGACAGGTGCTGGTCCACCCCTGCGCGCAGCAGCTTGTCCTTCAGGATCATCGGTTGGATGGTGTTGAAAGCACTGGAGAAGTCAAAGAACATGATCCTCACCATATTCCCGGGCTTCTCCAGGTGGGACAGAGAACGGTGAAGGAGGAAGATCACCGCATCCTCCACCCCAATGCCATGCTGGTAGGCGAACTGGAGTGGATCCATCGCTGGTTCCACCAGGGGGCGGAGGTGAGCAAGGAGCAGTCTCTCCAGGGTCTTCATCAAGTGGGACGTCAAGGCCACCGGTCTGTAGCTGTTCAGGTCTTTGGGGTGGGAAGTTTTTGGTACAGGTACCACACAAGATGTTTTCCACAGCTGTGGTACCCTCCCCAGTTTCAGGCTCATGTTGAAGATATACGTCACAATCCCACACAGCTGGTCTGCACAGGACTTGAGGAGCTTTGCGCTGATGCCGTCCGGTCCCGGCGCCTTCCTCGCCTTGATCTTCCTCAGCTCCGTCCTCACCTGGGTCCTGGTCAGGGTCAGGATGGGGGGCTGTGTGTTGGGAGTGGGGGGGTGTTGGTGGAGTGGGGAGTGGGCAGCAGGACTTGATTTCTTTAGAGGCAGCAGTGGTTGTTGTGCAGTCAGGGGGGAGGGCGGTTGGTCAAATCTATTGAAAAACAGATTCAGGTTGTTCGCCCACTCCCTGCCCCCTGTGGCCTGGGGGGAGGTATTCTGGAGCCCCGAGATGGTTTTGAGGTTTCTCCAGACCCCGCTGATGTCGCTCTGTTGCAGCTTGTCCTCCATCTTCTTCCTGAAGCTGTCCTTGCCTTCTCTGATCTTTCTCCTCAGCTCCCTCTGTACGGACTTCAGCATCTCCCTGTTCCCTGACCTGAAGATCCTCTTCTTCTCTCTCAGAAGTGTTTTTATCTCAGGGTTGATCCAGGGTTTGTTGTTTGAGTGACGCCGTATGGTCTTGGTGGGAACGGATTTGTCCACACAGAAGCTGAGGTAGCCCGTGAAGGTGTGAATGAGGCCATCGATGTCCTCACCATGTGGATCGCAGAGCTGCTTCCAGGCGGTGGCTTCAAAACAGCCCTTTAGGGTGTCCATTGTCTCCTCAGACCATAACTCCACAGTGTGCATGGCCGGAGGTTGTCTGTGCACTAGGGGTTTGTACACCGGCCGGAGATGAACCAAGTTGTGATCCGATCTCCCGAGTGGGGGGAGTTGTGATGAGGTGTACGCCTCCTTAGTGTTTGCGTAGAATAAATCCAGTGTTTTATTGTCTCTAGTGTGGCATGTGACATACTGGGTGAACGTGGGTAGAATGGGAGACAGTGAAACATGGTTGAAATCGCCTGAGATGAGGAGAAGAGCATCTGGGTGTTCTGTCTGCAGCCTGCTGGTTACTGAATGGATGACGTCACGTGCTGTCCCAGCGTTCGCCGTCGGATTTGCATAAACAACAATGCAGATCACGTGTGAGTGTTCTCTTGGGAGATATGTAGGCCTCATGCTAACAGCTAGCAACTCAATGTCTTTGCTGCAGTGTCGTTGTTTAACAGTGATATGTCCCGGACTGCACCAGTTGTTGTTAACATACATTATCACTCCACCGCCCCTAGCCTTGCCACTGTCTGGTGTTCGGTCAGCTCGTATCATGTGAAAACCCTCCAGCTCAATGTTAGCATCTGCTGCTAGTTCAGTTAGCCACGTCTCAGTAAACAAAAGGAGAGAGCACTCCCGGTATGTGCTATCATAACGGGAGATAGCCGCTAGCTCATCTAACTTTCCCAGTATCGACCGTACATTTCCCATGACAACAGATGGAAGGGAGGGTCTGTACCTTATATTTTTTGTCCTCCGCCTTACTCCAGCCCGGCAGCCGCGGCGTTTTCGCCTCAGTTCTCTCGGTATGTCGAGTTTTTCCAATGGGACCGGGTGGCGGTTGAATGCTAGCAGCTGTTCTCTGCTGTATCGTATCCTGCTATAAACAGTGGCTCCGTCCACCGGCTCAGGAGACATTTAGGACGATCTGTGTGTCCGTGATATAAGTGGGGTGAAAAAAAAGGACGGATCAAAAGAGAGAGGAAGGGAAAAAGACTCGGAATCGAGCCGCTGTTGCAAAAGGCAGCCTACTCGAGTGGCGCCGAGAGAAAAAAAAAAAAAAAAACGCCAGATGTAATGGGACACACACCTTCCAAAAAGTTCAACTTTTGTCTCATCAGTCCACTAGTCCACTATAAAACCGAATAGTTCACAGGACTCAAAACTTATGTGGAAACCGATTACCTCATAAATTTTAAGTAAATGAAATGATTTTTTTTTTTTTTAGTAAACTATACTTAAAAATACATTTTCAGCATTTTGTTTTAAATTTTTTAAATTCAGATTATTCAAAAAAAAAATGCATTTACTTAAAATTTATTAGGTAATCGGTTTCCACATAAGTTTTGAGTTCTGTGAACTAATTTGGTTTACAGTGCACAGAGTATTCTCCCCAAAATCCTGGGGATCATCAAGATGTTTTCTGGCAAAACTGAGACGAGCCTTTGTGTTCTTTTTTTTTTTTTTCCCACAATATCTTTATTGAACCTTTTTTTTTTTAACAAACATGATACAAACAATCAAACACTAACACTAAAGTACTACAAAAAAAAAAAATGCACTAAAAACACCAACAACCACCAACAAAATCAAGTCTTCAACAATGCTCCTCTGTTTAGTCTAGACAATCCAATACATAAGTATACATATTATGTTCACCAGTTTGGAATTTACAAGGTCCACACACATCATTCACCTTCTTCTTCAAGAGTTATGTTTAAATTTTTTACATAATCAATAAAAGGTCTCCATATATTCTCAAACACAATTTCCTTTGATTTTAGTATATATGTTATTCTTTCTAATGGAAGGTTTGTTAACATCTGTCTTAACCACTGAGTCACATCTGGTCTATGAGTCTTTTTCCATAATAGTGCAATACATTTTTTGGCATTAAGCAAACTGAGGTCTATGAATGTTCTTTCACTTTTATTAAAATTATGCTTTTCTGGGTACAGACCCAACAAAAACAGTTTAGGATTCAATATGATTTGTTTTGAGATTATTTTTTCAATTGTTACCCTCACCTCTTCCCAAAACATTCTTATTAATCTACATTCCCATAAACAATGAAATAGGGTTCCTTTACTTTCCATGCATTTTGTGCATGTATCTGGTATATTTTTGTTATATCTATTTAACTCCTCCGGTGTAACATACATCCGCATTAACCATTTGAAATGTATCAATTTAAGGCGTGCATTTATTGATTTGGTTTGAGCTTCTGTACAAGCCAATTCCCATTGTTCCTCTGAAATTTCAATTTGCAGATCTTCTTTCCAGTAGTTTAATCTTTTCAGTGAATTTTCACTTGAAGATAGTGTCAATGAGTTATAAAACTCTGAAATAATACCCTTTCTTTTACTATCTTTCATCATCATTTTTTCCAAGGATGAATAAATAGGTCGAGTGAGAGCTTTATTTTGATTTGATCGAATAAAGTTTCTAAGTTGAAGATATTTAAAAAAATGTGTTCTATTGAGATTAAATTTGATCCTCAGCTCTTCAAAAGACATTATGTTGTCTGCACCTGGCAAATATAAATCCTGAATCTTTTGTATCCCTTTTAAATTCCATACTTTAAATACAGCGTCCGCTCTCCCTGGTTTAAAATATTGATTACCCCATATTGGACTAAATTGTGACAATAACTGTGGTTCTTTTAAATAGTTTTTAGCTTCACACCATATTTTGATCATATGCTTTACAAATGGATTTTTAACTTGTTTTTGTAATTTTTTTGCCGAATCTGAGTATATGAATATGGGAAGAGGTAAAGGTAAATTGTATGATTCCATTTCAGTCCAGTGAGGGAGATCATTTGATGAAAAATAATATGTCATAGACCTCAGTTGTGCCGACCAATAATACAACATAAAATTTGGACATTTCAGACCTCCACGATCAAATGGTAAATATAATAAAGACAAACGTAATCTAGCCCTCCTGTTGTTCCATATAAATTCCACTAACTTTTTTTTTATTCTTGAGAATAGATCTAAAGGTGGTGATAAGGGAATGTATTGAAATAAATAAAGTATTTTAGGTAAAATATTACTTTTAAGTATATTGATTCTCCCGATCATCGACATTGGTAGTGACATCCATCTCTGAGTTAACTCACTGATATCTGACATTAAGGCTTCATAGTTGACACTGGCGACTGATTCTAGCTTAGGCATAATTTGGATTCCTAAATATTTAAACTGATTTACAACATTGAATTGATTTGCCTCAGGGGCTGGGTAATTTCTCTGGGTCTCATTTAGCATTAATATTGAAGATTTAGTTTTATTTATTTTATATCCTGATATTTCCCCAAAATTCTTTATTAAATTCAACAAGGTTGGAATTGATTTTTTTAGATTCGACATAAACAAAATTATATCATCGGCGTACAGGGAGATTTTATGTTCTGTTGGTCCAACTTTAATTCCATATATTTGTGAATGTAAACGTATCGCTATCGCTAAAGGTTCAATTGCCATAGTAAACAGTAAAGGTGAAAGTGGACAGCCTTGTCGACATCCTCTATTGATTTTTATTGGTTTTGAAATATTGTTATTTGTTAGGATTTCTGCTGTAGCATTATTGTATATTATTTGAACCCATTTTATGAAATTATTTCCAAGTCCAAACCTTTGTAGGACTTCAAAAAGAAAGGGCCATTCAACTCTATCAAAGGCCTTTTCGGCGTCCAATGATAGGAGAGCTGTATCCGGTGCTTCTTTATTAAAATAAATAATATTAAATAGTCTTCTTACATTATGGAAGCCTTGTCTACCCTTTATAAAGCCATTCTGATCTCGATTAATAATATTTGGTAAAATTTCTTGTATTCGTCTTGCTAAAATTTTACAGATTATCTTAAGGTCGGCGTTTAATAGGCTTATTGGTCTCATATTTTCACATTTATTAGAGGGCTTACCTGGTTTTGGCAGCAGTATAATTAAGGCATTATTTATGTATGATGGTAAATTATTATTTTGAAATGCTTCTAAAACCATTTCCAAAAAAGGTTTTATTAATTTATTCTTGAATTTTTTATAAAGGTCAACTGGAAGACCATCTGGTCCTGCACTTTTTCCTGATTTCATATTATCAATGGCTAGCCCAACTTCTTCTTGACTAATTTTAGACTCCAATATCTCCCTGTTTTCATTTGGAATACACGGTATAGATAGTTCGTTCAAAAACCCATTTAGTTTTGTTAAATCAGGTTCATTTTTGGTATCATATAATTTTTCATAGTAATCTCTAAAGGCTCTATTAATTTCTAAAGGATCTATAACTACATGTCCATTACTTATAATACTGGTAATTGGTGTTTTAATTTCCAATTGTTTAATCTGACATGCTAATAATTTTCCTGATTTTTCACCTTGTTCATAAAAAGATTGTTTCAATCTTAGAAGACTCGAGGCAGCTCTATTCGCTGATTTTTTGTCGTATTCAGCTCTCAAAATCAGTAATTCATTCTCCAACCTTGGGTCACTTCCTGCATACACTTTTTCCTGAAGATTTTTTATTTTATGTTCCAATTTAGCTCTCTCCTCTCGAGTCTTCTTAGATTTTGATCCTGTATAACTAATAATATGTCCCCTAATAAAAGCTTTGAAAGCCTCCCACTTTACACATGCTGATGTTTGTGTAGTATTGATGTCAAAGAACTCGTCTATCTGTTTTTCTATATACTTGACAAATTCCTCATCCTGAAGCCATTTATGCTGAAATTGCCATCTACCTGATTCCTTTGTCAATTTTTTATCTACATATATTAGACAACAGGGTGCATGATCAGAGATCACGATGTTATCATAAAAGCAGTTTTGAATCTTGGACCTTAATTCTGTGGAAATCAAAAAATAATCAATACGTGAGAATGTCTTGTAGGTACTGGAATAACAAGAATAGGCTTTAACTTGTGGTTTCATTTCTCTCCATATATCTAACAATCTCAATTCTTTCATAAAATGATTAATAGTCATCCTACATCCAATGTGCGTACAATCCAGTCCTGTTGATCTATCCACACCTGGATTCAATGTACAATTAAAATCCCCTGCTATTATATGTTGCCCTGTAAGTGATGATAAGATGAGAAATAAATTAGCAAAGAACTTCTGATCATCTATATTGGGACCATATAAGTTCACAAGATTTATATTTTCTAATAGCAAAGAACCTTGAATGATTACATATCTTCCAAATTTGTCTCCAATTACATTTTTCACTTGAAAAGGAACTGATTTATGTATGAGAGTCATAACTCCCCTGGCTCGGGATGAAAATGAAGAGGTGAATACACTTCCCTGCCATCTACTCCTAATTCTTTTAACATCCTCCTCTATCAGATGAGTTTCTTGTAAAAACACAATTCTTGAACCCATGTCCTTTATTTTATTCATAACTTGTTTAAGTTTTTTTAAATTTTGTAGACCTCTGCAATTCCATGAAGTTAAATTAAGATTAACACTTTGGTCCATGATCAATAGAGAGTTTAGGATTACCTTGCAGTGTAAACATGCTCATACAGAGAAGCAAAAACATGAGTGGTTGAACATTCATCCTACAAACTACACACAAACAAATTTCCCCTTCCCACACTTGTGGCAAACCCCCCAAAATCAAAAGAAAAATTCTGTCTCCCGATATAGCCATCGACCGTTCCACACCCACGGGGAACAGCCTAAGCCACTCCTTCTTCATCCTCCCAATCACCCTAACTCTACTACTTTTAATGACATAACATTAACTCTCCTCTGTAGTTTTCCAACTTAACTCCAAGATTTTTAACAACTTTGTACATCATAGTTTTTTTTTTTTTGTTTGTTTTGTTTTTGTTTTTTTTTAAATGTATAATACAATCTATATTTTGTAAACTTACTATTTACTTCAAGTCAGTCAGATGCCTGTGCAAATGCTTAATTATTCTACCTTATATTTTGTTCATGCTTAGCTCCCACCAGTCTCTTCTTCTTCTTTGATGTTCTTGATGAACTCCTGCGCCTCCTCTGGGGTCTTGAAGATGTGGGTTCTGCCCTCATACGTGGTCAGCAGTCTCGCAGGATAGATTACACCATGACGAATCCCAAGGTTGCGCAGCTCCTTACGTATGGGATCAAACTGCTTCCTCAATTGTTGGATTCCTGTGGCCAAATCTGGGTAGAACCGCACCTGCTGGTCCTGGTGTTTAATCTCTCCTTTAGCACGTGCAGCGTTGAAGATCTTCATCCTGTCTCTGTTGCTAAGAAACTTCATAATTAAGGTCCTCGGCGGTCCCTTATCTCTCCGTGGGCCAATACGATGTGCTTTTTCCAGAACCACTGCTGATTGCAACTCCTCGCTGCCCAGCACCTCCGGAATCCACTTTTCCAGAAAGGAACATACGTCCCGACCTTCTGATTCCTCTGGAAGACCCACCAGCCTCAAATTATTCTGTCTCGACCGAGATTCCAAATCCAAAATATTATCTTCCAGAGATTTATTTTTTTTTTCCAAAGTGCGCACCTTTAATTGAAGACGGGTGACGTCATCTTCAGCACTAGCGAGACGGAGCTCCATCTGCGCCGTTCGTTCTACACAGTCACCCAATTCCTTTCTTATTCCTTCCAACGCTGTCATAATCCCATCAAATCTAGAGGAAAAGTCCGCTCTCATTGAACTCATGGCAGCCATCAGCGCATCTGCGCCATTCCCCGCAGAAATCGCACCGCCGCCAGCCTCCTCCGCCATATATGGAGCCTTGTTTGCTGCGTCACAGACCTGAAAGTCCGTTAATTTGGACTGTTTCGGCGGCTCGCTTTTTCCTTTTCCTGGTTTTCCAGCCTTAGGCTTCGCCGACATATCCTCGCTCAAATGCTGGGATACGTTCTGTCCCAAATGAGAGAGTTATTTGCCGATTTTTTTCTCCAGGAGCAGAGCAGAGCGAGACACGTCCGTCCTACGTGGCAGCCATAACCGGAAGTCCGCCTTTGTGTTCTTTTTGTTCAGCAGTGGTTTTCGTCTTGGAACTCTGCCACGCAGGCCATTTTTGCCCAGTCTCTTTCTTATGGTGGAGTCATGAACACTGACCTTAACTGAGGCAAGTGAGGCCTGCAGTTCTTTGGATGTTGTTGTGGGGTCTTTTGTGACCTCTTGGATGAGTCATTGTTGCGCTCTTGGGGTAATTTTGGTCCGCCGGCCACTCCTGGGAAGGTTCACTACTGTTCCACATTTTCGCCTTTTGTGGATAATGGCTCTCACTGTGGTTCGCTGAAGTCCCAAAGCTTTAGAAATGGCTTTATAACGTTTTTCCAGACTGATAGATCTCAATTACTTTGTTTTTCATTTGCTCCTGAATTTCTTTGGATCACAGCATGATGGCTAGATTTTGAGGATCTTTTGGTCTACTTCACTTGGTCAGGCAGGTCCTATTTTAGTGATTTCTTGATTGAGAACAGGTGTGGCAGTAATCAGGCCTGGGTGTGGCTAGAGAAATTGAACTCAGCTTTCCAAAGATGTGATAAATCACAGTTAATTTATGTTTTAACAGGAAGGGGGCAATCACTTTTTCACACAGGGTCATGTAGGTTTGAATTCCCCCCCCCCCTTAATAATAAACACCTTCATTTAAAAACTGCATTTTGTGTTTACTTGTGTTATCTTTGTCTAATATTTAAATTTGTTTGATGATCTGAAACATTTGAGTGTGAAAAACATACAAAAAAATGAGAAATCAGGAAGGGGGCAAACACTTTTTCACACAACTGTATATAGTGCTTTTCATGGACACTCAAAGACGCTTTACAATGGATACATTATTCATTCACTCCACAGACAATGGTAGTAGTAAGCTACTGCTGTAGCCACAGCTACCCTGGGGCAGACTGATGGGAACATGGCTGCCAAACTGCTCCAACTGCCTCTCCGACCACTAACGGACATTTATACACATTCACACCCAGTGTCATGGACACTGGAGACAAGGTCGGTAAAGTATCTTGCGCCGGGACACAATAGCAGAATGGCTGGGGAGAGCGGAATTTGTACCGCCAACCCTCTGGTTATTGAACGACCCACTGTACCTCCTGAGCCGCTGCCGCTCCAAGTAGTGAATTTATGAAGAAAAAATAGCAAATTCATGAGGAGAAAAAGTTGCAGATTTAAAAGAAAAAAGTTTCAAATTTAGAAGAAAACACTGGAAAATTTCAGAGAAAAAAGTTGCAAATTTAGCATAAAAAAATGCAAATTTATGAGAATAAAAGTTCTAAATATACAAAAAAAATGTTGCAAATTTACAATAAAAACTGCAAATTTATGAAAAAAGTTTTAAATGTATGAGAAAAAAGTTGCAAATTTACAAGAAAAAACTACATATTTTAAAAAGTTGCAAAATTATAGTAAAAAAGTTGCAGATTTAGAAGAAAAAAGCTCTAGATTTACAAGTGAAAAGCTATGAATTTATGAGAAAAAAGTTGCAATTAAACAAAGCTACAAATTTACAAGGAAAACAGTTATAGAATTAAAACGCTGCAGATTTAAAACTGCTGCTTCAGATGCATTTTATTCTGTTATGTAACATAATACAAAAAAAAGTTTATGATGAACTTGGGAGGGGGGCAACTATTTACACCTATGCATGTATTTAGGTGGATGTAACTAGTTAGTACCCACCTCTGATACAGTGACCATCTGTCCTTCGGTCAAACAAAACTGCAGGGAAGTTTTTTCCTTAACAAAGGTCAGGGATGACTGACCCCATATCGGCTCTGTCATCTGACCACCAGCCTGACAGACGGAGGAGTCACATGACAGACAGACTCGAGTGACCAGCTAACGAGAGAAATAAGCAGGTCACAGCCTGTCAACTCAAATCTAGAAACATATTTTCTCTCTCTCTCTCCCTTATACAGTATTGCAGATTTTATGAAGAACAATAAAAGAGCACCCTGGGCTTTGGTAAACGCTCTGCTACATCTGCACATAAACTCTGCACAAAAAAGTGAGATGAACAAGTGAGTGCTAAATGATTAATTCGCAATTCACCTTCGGGCCTCTGAAATATTGAGAGAGTGGTTAGCCATGAAATGCAATGTAAATGGACCTATTTTTAGCACGGCAGAGGAAGTCGTGTGGAGCGGGCCGGTCGGAGGTTCCTTGCTCATATAGCTTTTAGAAAAGAAATGAAATGGGGACAAAAGACGAGGAAACAAACTCCACCAGTAATTTGCATGTACAAAAGCCACTTTTCCACTGCAACATTAAACTTTTAGACACACAGAGGGCAAGAATAGCAATAAATAATTTCCACACTCAGTCCCAGCTGAACTCCCATACCTATTAAAACCCCCTACCCTTACTTTGTCTTGAGGGATTGTTTGGGAGTGAAATGGAAGGGAAGTGACATGCTAAAACCCCTTTTAATTAATTCTGAGAGGGAGGGAGGCTTTGTGGGATGTCGCAGCAGCTGATGGGAGCAGACGAGGCTCAGTGATGCACGGCCTGATATCAATGCTGCGGATATCAGCATGAATAAGTTAGTGCAAAACCCCAAATCCTCTGCTAACACTAATAAAGTATGATTGGGTTTTCACCCCAGGGGGACTGCATGGAGAGATGCTCAGAAACTTTATCACAGTCCTGTTTTCCTACAACAGGGTTTACGAGTTGGGGAGATGCTTGAACACTTGATATGTAATGAGAATAAATTGGAAGACAGATGGATATACATTGTTATTATCAGGATCTGCTTATAGCCTACGCTATAGGGAAGACTTGTTTTGTAAACTCAAAGCAATATGAAGATGTTTCAGTTTAAAAGGGACTTTTACACAGCTGTCCATGGGTGGATAGTTCATTTCACTGTTAGAGGGGACAATAAACAGAACATTTTCTCCAGAGTAAATACTGAAGGAGGACACCATCATTATTATTGTAGTCAGGGCCATTCCTCGGTTTTGGGGAGCATCATCCAAGATTTTGTAAAGGCGAAGAATTTAAACCCTATAAAAGGTGGGGGGAAATCTGTCACAACTTAAATAAAATGAAATGGGGGTCACTGTCTAGACCAAGGGTCTGCAACCTCTGCTATGCAAAGAGCCATTCTGAGAGATTTTTGACCAGCAAAACCCATCTGGAACCACAAAAATATCTGAGCCTGAAAACTAAGTTAAAATTGTAACATCACCAGTCCAAACTGGCCTGACACCATCAATATTAAGAGGGTTTTCCCATTACATTTTTTCTCCAAGATTTGTGAGATTTTTGGGATAAATTTTCTGGTTTTTATCCCCTGCTGGTCAAAGTCCAAAGGGGTCAAAGAGCCCTTTGGGCGAAGACTGAAGGGGGATAACGTTATGGGTCAGTCCGTCCATCCGTCTGCCCCACTTGTGTGACATCAACTCCCCCTGCAGTTTTATTCTGATTGTTTGGAAGCTTGGTACCATGGTTTAATATACACTGATGATGCGTATATTGCAATTTCACTCTCATCGGATGACCTTGAGATCAGAGGTCAGATTTTCCCTAAATCTTGTAAATGCAATAACTACTGAAAGATATGATGCAGGCTTTTCAAATCTATACAGTAGCTGTATGTGAAATGCATCTTGGACAGCTTGTATCCTGACCTGACTATGGGTTTGGGGTCACAAGGTCAAAGTTAACATTCCTGTTGCACTATGGTAAATGGTAAATTTACTATTACGATAAAACGAGTAAAGCTAAGTAAAGGTTAACATTCCCTATGCCCTATTGCTGTACAATGAGTAAGCTAGGGTCACTAAACTTGGTACATAGGTTCACCCTGTGACCCTGAAGGGTGACTATGGATTTAGGATCGCAAGGTCAACAACAAAGAAAGCTAGGGTCACCAAACCTGGTACACAGGTTCGCTCTGAGACTATGACCTCTGACTACAGGTTTAGGATCAAAGGTTAAAGTTGGTACTTCCTATGCTTTCTTACTATAGAACGTGTACAGCTCTGTAGGGTCACCAAACTTGCTGCACAGGTTCACATCGGGATCCTGCCCTACAACTATGGGTTGTATACTTTGTTGTATATTCATGGATGATGGACTTATCATAATTTGGTTCTGCCACAGTAATTATATTGAAAAGTTGAACACTGCTCTCCGTCAGTCAGTATTGTGATCTTCAAAGAAAACAGAGGCGGGGGATATTGCACTCACCTCAGAGTGCTCTTGTCTAATACATTTGACATATTTTTCCTTAAAAATGTTTTACTATTTTGGAAAAATTGCAGCCCCTTTACATATGAATTTGTGACCTGTTTTTCTCGCAAAACACAATGTTTCCAGTAAGTTTGTGATTTCCATCCATCCATCCATCTTCTACCGCTTTTCCGGAGGTCCGGGTCGCGGAGGCAGCAGTTCAAGCAGAGAAGCCCAGACTTCCCTCTCCCCAGCCACCTGCTCCAGCTCTTCAGAGGGGATACCAAGGCGCTCCCAGACCAGCTGGGAGACATAGTCTCTCCACCGAGTCCTGGGTCTGCCCCGGGGTCTCCTCCCAGTGGGACGTGCCTGAAACACTTCAAGTGGGAGGCGTCCAGGAGGCATCCTAATCAGATGCCCATACCACCTCAACTGACTCCTTTCAATGTGGAAGAGCAGCGGTTCTACTCTGAGCCTCTCCCGGATGACTGAGCTCCTCACCCTATCTCTGAGGGTGAGTCCAGCAATCCTACGGAGAAAGCTCATTTCAGCCGCTTGTATCCGCGATCTCGTTCTTTCGGTCATTACCCAAAGCTCGTGACCATAGGTGAGAGTAGGAACGTAGATTGACTGGTAAATCGACAGCTTTGCCTTAGAACTAAGCTCCCTCTTCACCACAACAGACCGGTACAACGTCCGCATCACTGCAGATGCTGCTCCAATCCGTCTGTCGATCTCTCGCTCCATTTTCCCCTCACTCGTGAACAAGACCCCAAGATACTTAAACTCCTCCACTTGGGGCAGGAGCCTGTCCCCAACCCGGAGAGGACAATCCACCTTTTTCCGGCTGAGGACCATGGACTCGGACTTGGAGGTGCTGATTCTCATCCCAGCCGCTTCACACTCAGCGGCAAACCGTCCCAGCAAGAGCTGTAGGTCATTGCTGGATGAAGCCAACAGGACAACGTCATCTGCAAACAACAGAGATGAGATCCTGTGGTCACCAAGCATGACACCCTCCATTCCCTGGCTGCGCCTAGAAATCCTGTCCATAAAAATTATGAACAGGATCGGTGGCAAAGGGCAGCCCTGGCGGAGTCCAACTCTCACTGGGAATGACTCCGACCGAGTGTTGGCAATACGAACCAAACTCTCACAACGGTCATACAGAGACCGAATAGCTCGTAACAACAAGCCCGATACCCCATACTCCCAAAGCACCCCCCACAAAAATCCATGAGGGACGCGGTCAAATGCCTTTTCCAAGTCCACAAAACACATGTAAACTGGTTGGGCAAACTCCCACGAACCCTCAAGAATTCTCGAGAGGGTAAAGAGCTGGTCCGATGTGCCACGGCCAGGACAAAAACCACATTGCTCCTCCTGAATCCGAGGTTTGACCAACGGCCGGACTCTCCTCTCCAGTACCTTGGCATAGACCTTCCCAGGGAGGCTGAGGAGTGTGATCCCTCTAAAGTTGGAGCACACCCTCCGGTCCCCTTTTTTGAAGAGAGGAACCACCACCCCGGTTTGCCATGCCAAAGGCACTGCCCCCGACCTCCACGCAGTGTTGCAGAGGCGTGTCAACCATGACAACCCAACAACATCCAGGGCCTTGAGGTACTCAGGGTGAATCTCGTCCACCCCCGGGGCCCGGCCACCAAGGAGATTTTTAACCACCTTGGCGACCTCAGCCCCTGTGATAGGCGAGTCATCCCCCTCGTCCCCAAACCCTGTTTCCTCTGTGGAATGCATATCAGTGGGATTGAGGAGATCCTCGAAGTATTCCTTCCACCGCCCGACGATATCCCCAGTCGAAGCCAACAGTGTCCCATCCGCACCATACACAGTGTGGACGGGGAGCTGTTTTCCCCTCCTGAGCCGCCGGACAGTTTGCCAGAATTTCTTTGAGGCCGACCGAAAGTCTTGTTCCATGGCCTCACCGAACTCCTCCCATACCCTCCCATACATTTTTTCTTCAGCAACCACCCGAGCTGCACTCCGCTTGGCCTGCCGGTACACCTCAGCTGCTTCGGGAGTCCCACAAGCCAACAAAGCTTGATAGGACTCCTTCTCCAGCTTAATGGCCCCCCTCACCACTGGTGTCCACCACTTGGTTCGGGGGTTGCCACCACGAGATGCACCGACCACCTTGCGGCCGCAGCTCTGGGCCGCCGCTTCAACAACAGAGGTGGAGAACATGGCCCATTCAGACTCCATGTCTCCAGACTCCCTCGGAATGTGGTTGAAGTTCTTCCGGAGGTGGGAGTTGAAGACCTCCCGGAGAGGGGCCTCAGCCAGACGCTCCCAGCACACCCTCACTATACGTTTGGGTCTACCAGGTCTGAATGGCTTCCTCCCCTGCCATCGGATCCAACTCACCACCAGGTGGTGATCAGTTGACAGCTCTGCACCTCTCTTTACCCGAGTGTCCAAGACATACGGTTGCAGGTCTGATGATACGATAACAAAATCGATCATCGACCTGCGACCTAGGGTGTCCTGGTGCCAGGTGCACATATGGACACCCTTATGCTTGAACATGGTGCTGCATGGGCTGCACGGTGGCGCAGTGGTTTAGCACTGTGGCAGCACAGTTTTACCCTCGGCCGGGGGACCGCGGGGATCATGAGATCGTTCGATCCGTGGGTTCGATCCCAGCCCCCGACCAACAGTGAGCTGTGTGGAGTTTGCATGTTCTCCCCGTGTTGCGCGGGTTTACTCCGGGATTTCTCCGGTTTCCTCCCGCACACCAAAACATGTAGGTTTAGGGCGCTCGCGCATGCAGCGACCAGCAGCCAGTGGCTTGTCACCAGACTGCAAACCAAGTCTACCTACGGGTACAAATAAGTAACAAAAAAAAAAAAAAAAATGGTGTTCGTTATGGACAGACTGTGGTTAGCACAGAAGTCCAATAACTGAACACCACTCGGGTTCAGATCGGGCAGGCCGTTCCTCCCAATCACCCCCCTCCAGGTTTCACTGTCGTTGCCCACGTGCGCATTGAAGTCCCCCAGTAGGACAATGGAGTCTTCAAGAGGAGCACCCTCCAGCACCCCAGTCACAGACTCCAAAAAGGGTGGGTACTCTGAAACATCATTTGGTGCATAGGCACAAATGATGGTCAGGACCCGTTTCCCAACCCGAAGGCGCAGGGAAGCAACCCTTTCGTCCACCGGGGAAAACTCCAATATAGAGGCAGCAAGGTGGGGCGATACAAGAATACCCACCCCTGCTTGTCGCCTCTCGCCCGGGGCAACTCCAGAAAAGGCCAAGCTCCAGCCCCTCTCCAGGAGACTGGTTCCGGAACCGGAGCTGTGTGTTGAGGTGTGGCCGACTATATCTAGCCGGTATCTCTCAACCTCGTACACCAGCTCAGGCTCCTTCCCCACCAGAGAGGTGACATTCCACATACCAAAAGCCAGTTTAGAAAGCTTGGGATCAGTCCGCCAAGGTCTCCGCCTTTGACCGCCACCTAATCCACATAGCACCGGACCCTCATGATCCCTCCTGCAGGTGGTGAGCCCACTGGAGGGCGGACCCATGTAACTCCTTCGGGCTGAGCCCGGCCGGGTCCCATGGGTGGAAACCCGTCCACCAGACGCTAGCCTTCGAGCCCCTCCCCCAGGCCTGGCTCCAGGGTGGGGCCCCGGTAACCCCATACCGGGCGGGGTACACTGAATCCTTGATATACAATTTATCATGAGAGTCTGTTGGATCGTTCTTAGTCTGGCCCTTCACCCAGGACCAGTTTGTCTTGGGAGACCCTATCAGAGGCAAATTGCCCCGGACAACATAGCTCCTGGGATCACTGGGGCACGCAAACCCCCCCACCACGATAAGGTGACGATCCATGAGGGGAAGTTTGTGATTTTTTTCAGATATTTTATATTTGAAAAAAATTAGATTTTTTTTTTCAAAAAATCATAAAATATCTGAAAAAAAAAGTTTGTGATTTTTTTTCAGATATTTTATGATTTTTTTTAAATAGTAAATTTGAAAGAGTGGTTTTTTTTTTAATAAGACTGCAACATTTTGCAATAAATTTGTTAAATTTCTGGCATAATTCTTCTGCTTTTCTAATAAAATTGTTCTATTCTCCTTTGTTAATTTGTTACCCTATGCAGCATTTTTCATATGATTTTGTAACATTATTCCCAAAAAACTGCAACTTTTCCAGTAAGTTTGTGTTTTTTCTTCCCCACAGAAATTTTGTGACTATTTCCAGCAAATTCGTTGTGGCATTTTCTGCATATAATTGCAATATTTTTTTTCCTAAATTTGTGAAAATTTTTGGCGTACATTGCCAGATTTTCTTATAAATTTGCTGTTTTTGTCGTAAATATTTTCCTCACAAATCTGTATACTCTTTTTACTGAAAGTTTTCAATTTTTTGTCAAGGCCTCTAGGAGCCACTGGCCATGGGCTTCAGAGCCTCAGGCCGCAGACCCCTGGTCTCGACAACCATTAAAAAAAATTAACCATTTTGTAGAAAAAAATTAAACCATTATCCATGTGAATGTTCTGAAATTTACAAAAAAAAGTTGCAAATTTGCAAGAAAAATGTCCAAAATTGTTGCGAATTAACAAGAACAAAGTAGCAAATTAATGAGAAAAGTTTTGGATTAATGAGAAAAAAAAGGTAAACTTATATGAAAAAGTTGCAGATTAATGAGAAAAAGTTGCAAACTTTAGAAAAAAGTTGCAAATTTACATGAAAAAAGATGCAAATGAATGAGGAAAAAGTTGCAAATTTAGTAGAAAATTAACAAGAAAAAAGCTGCAAATTTATGAGAAAATTCATAAATCCATAAGAAAAGTTTTCCCCCAAAAATAGTTATTCTGCATGTATCCATAGCTTTTGTGCTTGAAATGCATTTTATTCAGTTCTATAACATGATATAGAAAGATTTATGATGACACTGGTGGGGGAACATTTCAGGTTGAGGGGACATGCCCCCCACCCCCGTCCCCCCCTTGATTGACACCTGTGCAGCTGTCAGAGGTCTTTATGTACATTGTCTGCAATAAGCTTTGGTCAAAATACCTCAGGGAATAAATATTACAGTAGCATTTTCACTCTGATTAGATGCACTTCTTTGGTGGTATATTTTAGTGTACGTTTCTTTGTGTACTTTCACACCAAACCTGTTTGGCCCAGATTTTCAAATGTTTAAGTTTGAACAGAACTGAACAGAAATTACAGTTGTGACACCTCCCACAGTCCAAAAAGCCAAAAGTTAGTTCATCACAAACAGGTGGTCTCAGTTGTATCAAACAATGTTGGTCTGGTTTGTTTCTAGTTTGAAAGGAATTTTCAAAAAGATTCAGACTTTCAGGCCAAACACAGGAAGTTATGGTAGTCGAAAAGAAGAAAATGAGTTGTGGCAGCACTTGGTGAGTCGCTTGCTTATAGGGGATCACTTGATTGTTGGGGTTTTCTCTGAATTACTTATGATTCATGCCTTATGTATGGAGCGCCTTAAGATGACTTTTTGTTGTGATTAGACACAAGATACAGTTGAAAAAATTAAGTTTGCAAACACTGTATAAAAAAGACAACCTTTTTTTTTTCTCACTGTCTGACATTAAATCAGACTAAGCTTTTCCTGTTTTAGGCCAGTTAGGATTACCAATTTTTTTTTTCTATTTGCTAAATAATTTTGATATTTCCATCCACCCATCCATCTTCGACTGCTTTTCGGGAGGTCCGGGCCGCGGAAGCAGCAGTTCAAGCAGAGAAGCCCAGACTTCCCTCTCCCCAGCCACCTGCTCCAGCTTTTCAGAGAGGATACCAAGACGTTACCAGACCAGCTGGGAGACAGTTTTTTTTTTTAATCAAATTTTTATATTTGCTAAATACATTTTTGTGAATTTTTTTATTACTTTCTTCAAAATCAGAAGTTCACATACACTAATATCAGGAAGAAAATTGTGGACCTCCACAAGTCTGGTTCATCTTTGAGTACAGTTTCCAGAGGCCTGAAGGTGCAATGTTCATCTGTTCAAAGGACAGGTGTTTTATTTTGAAAGTTTATTCAGGTTTAATCCACCTGTAACCTACCAGCTACAGCCACCATCAACATGAAGTCAGAACAAGGATAAACTAATGTACAAACAACTGAATTTATGTAAAAAATAGTCCCAAAAAATGAAGGTAAATGAGATCATTTCATTTGGAATTTATTTCTTTTTTTTTTGTCTTGATAAAGAAAAATGTCAGCAAATTTAATATATATCAAAATTTAATGTAGGCAGCACGGTGGAGCAGTGGTTAGCACAGTGGCAGCACAGCAAGAAGGTCATGAATGAATGAATTTATGAATTTTATTTTTATTTCGGATAATACAGTACAGGTTAAAAGAAAATGTATAATATAACAACAAGGTCAAATTAGACAAAGACTCCTTCTACTAAACAATTCCACGTGAGTTCTCCGAAATGGGTGATGGCTGAAGCCGCAGCTTATATTGCCCACCCATATTCCATCCAAGAATTCAAAGAAAAAAGAGTAAACAAGACAAGAGTGATTACAATTTAGAACAAAGCTAAGACAAAGTGTGACTGAGAGAAAAAAAAAAAGAAAACTAAGCTAAGCTAAGTTAAGCGGTTACTATTCAAGACAAATCTAAGACAGAATGTCACAGAGAGAAAAAAAAACAAAAAAAAACTCAGCTACAGCACAACACAGGCTGGATATATCAATCCTTATGTGAGTTTACATGTCGTCTTGTAAATATGTTTGGAGTATTTCTTCCTTTAGTTTTTGTTTAAATTGTCCAAGCGTTGTACATGATTTTAATTCAGGTCCAAAATCGTTCCATAATCTGACTCCTTGCATTGAAATACAGTGTTGCTTGGTGGTTGTTCTCACTGTAGGCTTTTGAAATATACATGTTCCTCTGAAGTGATATCGTTTCTCCCTTGTTTGGAACAACTTTTGGATATTTGCGGGCAGTGATAAATTCTTCACTTTGAACATTATTATTGTGGTTTTAAAGTCAACCAGATCTTTCAACTTCAGAGTTTTTTGTTTAAGAAAAAGTGGGTTTGTTGGTTCCCTGTAAGCTGCTTTGTTGATTATTCTAATAGCTCTCTTTTGAAGCATAAAGAGTGGATATATGTTTGTTTTGTATGTATTTCCCCATACTTCATTACAATATGTCATGTATGGGAGTATTAATGAATGATACAAGGTGTATAGTGTGGGTTGATTCAGCAAATATTTCACTCTGTGTAATATTGCAATTGATTTGGAAACTTTACCTTTAATATAATTAATATGTGACTTCCAACACAGTTTGTTATCAATTATTACTCCAAGGAATTTAGTTTCAGATACCCTTTCAATCTCTACACCATTTACACTGAGTTTGGGTACTGGATTGTTGTGATGGTTGTTAAAGACTATAAATTTTGTCTTACTTAAATTGAGCGTTAATTTGTTTGAATCAAACCACAGTTTAAGCTTTCCTAATTCCTTCCCGAGTGTATCCAGAAGTTGTTCCAAATTGTTTCCACTGCATAGCAGATTAGTGTCATCGGCAAACAATATTAAGTCCATTTTTTCTGAGACTTTACATATATCGTTTATATACATATTGAATAATAATGGTCCCAAAACTGAACCCTGTGGGACTCCACAGGTGACCTTCAGCAACTCTGAGTTTTTGTTGCTAACACATACGTACATACTGATATCTATTGTTTAAGTAACTACTTAACCAGGACAGTGCTACCCCTCTAATACCAGAATTTTGTAGTTTCTTTAATAATAAATTATGATCTACTGTATCAAATGCTTTTTTAAGATCTAGGAATACTCCAACTGAATACTCTTTATTTTCAATGGCTGTTGATATTTTTTCTGTAAATTCCATTAGGGCATATGCAGTTGTCCTCTTGTGTCTGAACCCATATTGCTGCTCACATGATAAATCATTCTTCAGTATGAAGTTGTCAATTCTCTCATAGAATATTTTTTCAAGTATCTTGGAAAATTGCGGTAATAATGAAATTGGTCTATAGTTTGAGAGTTCCCCTCTGTCGCCCGTCTTGTATATCGGAATTACTTTAGCTATTTTCATTGCATTGGGAAATGTACCTGATTGGAGAGACAGGTTGCAGATATACGTCAGTGGTTTTACTATGCATTCGATAACAGTTTTGACTAGTAGCATGTCGATACCATCACAGTCAGTAGATGTTTTACTTTTGAACGATTTAACAATTTCAATGACCTCTCTTTCGTCTGTGTTCTTTATGAAGATGGAGTCTTTTACAGCAGTGTTATTGCATATTGTATCACCTGTTGGCACCGTAGTGGGTATTTCTCGGGCCAGTTTAGGTCCAATGTTAACAAAAAAATTATTAAATTCATCTGCAGGTGAAGCAATATTCACACTCTGAGTCGTTTTATTATTTTTTGGAATATTAGTTGGGTAGCTTGTATTTCTGCTTTTATTTCCAAGGATACTGTTGAGTATTGTCCATGTATTTTTAATATTGTCTCTGTTTTTCTCCAGTTCTTTACTGTAATAGTCTCTTTTACTACATCTTATTATATATGTTAACTTATTTTTGTATGTTTTATACCGCTGCTCTGCTTCTTTTGTTCTTTTCTGTAGGAAAGCTTTATATAACAAATTTTTCTTTTTACACGCCTTTTGTAGTCCTTTGGTTAACCATGGCTTATTAGCAAATTTGTGTTTAAGCTTTTTTATTACTAATGGGCAGTTTTTTTCATAAAGAGTGGTTACAATGTTTATAAATGTGTCATAGGCTTCATTTACATCTGATACATAGACTTCTGTCCAGTCTTGCTTCAGCAAGTCCTCTTTAAGAGAACTGATTGCATTTGGTGATTTGTGTCTGAACGATTTTGAAGTTTTTTCTGCGTTGGGCCCCGTGTGGCCATGGATAAGTGCAAAGGTTGGCAAGTGGTCACTTATATCATTTATCAATAATCCACTTTCTATTTTCTTATCGAAAACACTGACAAACAGGTTGTCAATAAGTGTAGCAGAGTGAACTGTGATTCTACTGGGATGTGTTATTGTGGGATATAGACTCATGCTGTACATAGAGTTCATGAACTCTGTAACTACATTTTGTTGATGAGGATTCAGTAAGTCAATACTGAAATCTCCACAAATTGCTACCATTTTCTTACTAGTAATATTATTGTACAGCTCGACTAATTTATCTCTGAATGTCTCAATGCAAGTTCCCGGCGTTCTATATATGCAGCTTATGATTAGATTTTTTGTTTTGTCTAGGTCAATCTCAACAGTAACACATTCCAAAATCCCTGGTAGTGCTAAGGACATTTCATTTACAAGCTTACACCTGTACAGGTCATCAATATACAGTGCAACACCACCACCCTTTTTTTGAGTTCTGTTAATATAAAACATCTGATATCCCTCTATTGCCATCAGGGGCGCCTGCTCTTCGTTAAGCCAACTTTCAGAGACTGCAATAGCTGTGAATTTTCTGTCTAGCTGTTTTAAATAGTCCTGAATCTGTGGAAAGTTTTTGTTAAGACTTCTGCTATTGCAGTGTATTATTGACAGTTTACCATCTAGTTGCATTTGACTTTTGAATTGTTTTTCAGTGTAATATTCACAGTGGTTATGAATATTATTGAAAAAGTGGTTATCAGGATCAATATCATTCTCCATCTCTTGTGGTTTATGTTCAGCATAATGGTATGTTTTCAGAGTTTGAGTTTCCTCATTCTGTGTCAAATGACTTCCTCCAACTGGGGATAATTGATGTCTACTTGAGTCGGTCATAAGTTTTTGTTTGTTTTGGTTATTTTTATTAAAGTACTTTGGCATGGTGTATCAAAAGAACTATTCTTATCGTGTGTATGAATATGGATTATCATTGGCTCATAATTTTCTAATCAGTGTTCATCTGTATTTAGCTAAGTCAGTAGCATCTCTGATCATTATACTCTTTGCTTGCTCAGGTGATCCATTTAGTTTAATCCAAATTCTACAATTTCTTGTCCAGGTTGCTTGTATCTTATCTTGTTTTTTTTAGCATCCGTGCCTGTCGTGCTAATTCAGCGTTTTTTTTTTTGTCAGGTGTTCATTTATGTAAACTTGAGTTTCCTTTAGCTTTTTGGCCTGCCTCAGTATGTTATTCTTTACCCTTCTGTTCACAAAGCGCATCACAATTGATTTCTTTGTTTTCTTATCTTTCTTCGGTAGAGCATAGCAGGCTGAGATTGCATTGGCTTCTACCTTAATGTTTTTATCATTAAGGAACTGAAGCACTTGATTTTCTAATGACAATGATTCTCTCATGGGTGCATCTTCACCACTCAGTCCTACTGTGGCATGGGCGTATGACTGATATCTGATGTCTAGTCCACTTATAACTAGGTCATCAATACGAGAACCTTGTTCAAGATCCTCGACGCGTTGCTCCAAAAGACGCCCGTGTTGCTCCAGGTCCATAATTTTTTTGTCTTTTTCTTGAATTATTAAATTTAGGGCTTGAACCTGTTCTATTAGGCCTATTATTTTGTCCTGTTGGTTAGTCAATTTGGCCAATTCTTCTGACATAAAGCTCAGAGCTTTTTTGATTTCTTCCATTTCCTCTTTCTTTGGTGGCATCTTACTGACCTGTAGATAGAAGTAAACAGAGAATCCGGCTAGGCCTCAACTAGCCCGGCCGCTGCTGAACTCGCCTCAACAGCTCCTACACAGCTCCTCCGCCAAGTAGCGCTGCACAGCTCCGCAGATCACTCCCGTCATTCGCCACCGCCTGCCGCCGTCTGCCTGGCCGGTTATGCCGCACACCGCCGGCGCAGCCGAACTTCACCGATCACCGATCACCGCCGCCGCTCGCCGCCGTCTGGCTGGGTGGCACCTCTGCTAGGCCCCGTCACCGACCGCCGTCAGTCTGGTAGTTCCTCAGCTGGACCTCGCAACTGGGTTCCGACTCAGGCCACTGTCCTGCTGGGTCCAGGTGGCCCCGTCTCTCACCAATGCCGCGCTCGAGCTCCCAACTGCCGCCTCGATTGGTTCCTCCGATAGGCCCTCACCGGGGACTGAGCCACTTTGTGTCGGAGTGGCGCACTGGGGCCAGCGTTAAGCTAACTAGCGTTAGCTTGGCAATCGCTTCTGGTAGAGCGCAGCAGTTCTACCCGATTAAAGGGGCATTCCAACGGGATTCTGACGGAGGTGGAAATTCAGCCCGTGGGTGTCCGTCACGATCGCCGATCGTAAGATGTAAGTGGGAAATCAGCGAGTTTGTCTCAGCGCTGAAAAAGTGTGACCATCCTGGTCGCCATCTTGCCTCTCCATCCAAGAATGGGATCGATTCCACCCTTGACCATCGTGGGTTTGATCCCACCCCCAGACCATCGGTGACCCTTCTGTGTGGAGTTTGCATGTTCTCCCCGTGTCTGCGTGGGTTTACTCTGGGTACTCCGGTTTCCTCCAACATGCCAAAGACATGCAGGTTAGGTTAATTGGCATCAACTGGGGATTCTAAAGTGTCCTTAGGTATGGATGTGAGTGAATGGTTGTCTGTCTCTCTGTGTTGGCCCTGCGATGGACTGGCGATCTGTCCAGGGTGTACCCTGCCTCTCGCCCAAAGATGCTGGGATAGGCTCCAGCCCCCCCCCCCCCCGCAACCCGAAAAGGATTAAGCGGAAGAAGATGAATTTAATGTAGTATATGAAAATGTGACCACCCCTTGACAAATAGCATATTTTCAAATGAAAAGATCAAAACACAGTCTGTGTAAGATATGGGGGAAAAAATAGCCTCCAATAACACTCGAAAACATTAATGTGTAGCTACTTTTAATCAATAAATTAAACAAAAATACTGTTAACTCTGGTGTGGTTAATTTATTAAATACACCAATTAAAAATAATAATAATAAGAAGCCATCTCTATTGTCATTCAGTCCATACGACCAATCATGTACAGTAGAACGAAATTCCGTTTCTCCTATCTACAATGTTAATCACATGTAGAATCAGAGAGGTCACTGCAGTGCAAGGCACCGCCACAAACAACTTCTCCTTCCCCTATTCTATTATGCTGAGCACCAAGCTAGAAGGCACAAAGTACCATTTTTATATCGCCTTTTGGCAGGGCTGTTCAATTACAAAATCATCTGGGCCACAATTTGAAATCAAGACATGTAACTGGGCCGCACATGTTCAGCGATCTGTTGAATATGACAAATTTCAAACCAACACAGATCAATATGATGAAAAATATGCACTTTTTATTCAATGTCTTGGTTTTAAATGTGTGCTTAGCACATGACAAAGGCACATCAAAAGTGCATAAAAACATAATAACAGTGCTGGGGTTGGGCAGAGCCCTGTCCCCAAGAAGCCACGGATCACTGGACTTAACAACTACAGACCTGTAGCGCTCACCTCTGTAGTCATGAAGTCCTTTGAGCGCCTGGTCCTGCCCCACCTCAAGACCATCACCACTCCCCTCCTGGACCCGCTGCAGTTTGCCTACAGAGCCAACAGGTCTGTGGACGATGCAGTCAACCTGGCCCTCCACTCCATCCTGCAGCACCTGGACTCCCCGGGAACCTACGTCAGGATCCTGTTTGTGGACTTCAGCTCTGCATTCAATACCATCTGCCCCGCTCTGCTCCAGGACAAGCTGTCCCTGCTCAACGTGCCTGACTCCCTCTGCAGGTGGATCACCGACTTCCTGACAGACCGGAGGCAGCATGTGCGCCTGGGAAAGACTGTCTCAGACTCTGTTAGCATCAGCACCGGATCACCCCAGGGCTGTGTACTTTCCCCCCTGCTCTTCTCCCTGTACACCAACTCCTGCACCTCCAGCCACCAGTCTGTCAAGCTGATCAAGTTTGCGGACGACACCACCCTCATCGGGCTCATCTCCAACGGCGACGAGTCCGTCTACAGGAGAGAGGTGGCCCAGCTGGCGTCCTGGTGCAACAACAACAACCTGCAGCTGAACGCTCTGAAGACAGTGGAGATGATCGTGGACTTCAGAAAAGTCACAGCCCCTCTGCCCCCCCCCTTACCCTCACAGACTCTCCCATCACCACTGTGGATTCCTTCCACTTCCTGGGCAGCACCATCACCCGGGACCTCAAGTGGGAGCCGACCATCAGCTCCCTCATCAAAAAGGCCCAGCAGAGGATGTTCTTCCTGCGGCAGCTGAGGAAGCTCAAGCTACCCACCAAGATGTTGGTGCAGTTCTACATGGCCATCATCGAGTCCATCCTCACCACCTCCATCACCGTGTGGTACGCAGGAGCCACCGCCAGGGACAGACTAAGACTGCAGCGCGTTGTGTGTGCTGCTGAGAAGGTGATCGGCTGCAAGCTCCCATGCCTCCAGGACCTGTACATCTCTAGGACCCGGAGGCGTGCAGGTCGGATCATAGCTGACCCTTCACACCCTGGACACGCACTGTTTGCCCCCCTCCCTTCAGGCAGAAGACTTCGGTCCATTCAGACTAAAACCTCCTGCTACATGAACAGCTTCTTCCCCTCTGCCATCAGACTGCTGAACACTAAGTGACTTATTAGACTCTCGTGCATTACGTACAGCAGCTCAACCGGACTCATGACAATTATCACTGTTTTCTTTTTGCACTACCGACTGCACTATGTGGAACTCCACAATATCTGCTGCTTGTTAATATATTTAAAAATTGCATAGATTAGTATTACTTATTCATATTCTACCTTTTATTGCATGCATAGTTTTTTATTTTTATCTTTAGTTCTACTCCATGTTTAATGTTGCAGCATTGCACCGAGACAAATTCCTAGTTTGTGTACTACATGAACAATGGCAATAAATCTCATTCTGATTCTGATTCTGATTCTGAACTTGAAGTAGTAGAAATATTTTTCCTCTTGAACAACAATTAAATAAATAGAATGAAAAAAATAAAATTCTGTAAATAACCATTTTAGTCACTGTGATATGTGGGTTTGGCCCTTGGGGCTTGCCATAGCCACCCAGCAGGATGATGTTAGGTGGGCTGCGACAGTTGTATATATTTCTGTGCGTTCTCAATAAAGTTCAGTTGGATGTTTGGCACAAGACAACTCACGTCTCACTCATATTCAGACATAACATTTTGGCGATGAGAATAAAACTATGGAGGCGTGCGGGGCATTTCTACCACCTTTTCTACAATAGGAGAGCCAGCAATTCTGTGGCCTAGCTGGTCGGCCATGTTTGAGGGGTACATTGCAGCGTTGGGCCTGGATAAACTTGACGGAGTGCGGAGGCGAGGCTTCTGGTTCACCATCTCGGCATAGAAGGTCGGAAAATTTTCCACACGTTAGGGGAGACAGAGTCTTATGCAGATGCTGTCGGGCGGCTTGCTGACTACTTTGCCAAACACACATGGAGCACGAAGCTGTGGGTTGAAAGGCTGCTGGCACGAAAATAAGCTAAGCTAGCTAGCTCAGGGGAGCTAACAGCCCAGCTAGTAGCAACGGAGGAATTAGCCACAGAGCCAGGTGGGTACCAAACAGAGAAGCTAGAAGCTAGAAGCTACGAGCTAGAGATCACGGCAGAATCGGAGCCGCAAGTGAGGAAGCCCGCATCCACCGAGAACAACAAGCCAGCCGAAAAGCACAACACGGAGAGTGACCGCAGCACTGGGGGTGAACACAGTGCGGTGAGTGAAGATGGCAACTGCTGCAACGGCTTCAGGAGAGGAACGTCCATGGCGAATACAGGCCAGACGGCAGCCAGCGGAACACCTACGCATTGTGGCTAAGGTGGGAGCAGCTTTTTTCCAGCTGTAGGATGGCTTGAAGGGGCATGCCAACAAGCTGCGGCGTGTCCGGGAGGAGGCTTCAAATGGCGGGTCTGGATGAGAGAGGTGGTCGATGGCGAAGAGAAGAGGCGCTCTCGTCTATAAGGTCAGCTGCGATCCTGGAGGCAGACCACTTCCAGGGGCGCGTCTGCCAAGGGGCTGCCCTGGGCCCCCCACAAGCTAGTTCTACACCTTTCTGCCAGAAGGACGATAGTGTAGTTTTGAGAAAATGAATAAATAAGTTCCAATGTTCATATGTGTGAAAAAACAAAACAAAACGAAAATGTTGTTGTTCTGAGTGTTAGTAGTTTAGGTTTTGTGTGAATGAGTTAGGCCATTTGAGTGATTTCAGTTTAGTTTTCTTAGTGTGTGATTCAGGTTCTAAATTGGGGAGGGTCTTAATTGTGTGCATGGTTTTGGACTTTTGGGGGGGGGTGTTATGTGGGTTTGGCCCTTGGGGCTTGCCGTAGCCACCCTGCGGGATCAGGCGGGCTGTGGCCGTTGTATATATTTCTATGTGTTCTCAATAAAGTTCAGTTGGCTGTCTGGCACAAGAGAACTCACGTTTCACTCATATTCAGATATAACAGTCACATCTTACTCAGGCATATCTCAAAGTGCATAAAAACTCAATGTGCACTGTTAGTAGCATTAACATTTGTTTCCCTTTTGAAATAAACTATACTACATTCTGGTCATAACTGACCTTGGCACATCACAAAGTGCATTTAGCTGAATAAAAAATGAACTGTCAAACACTTCAGTGCACAATTCTCCCAAGAAAAGATTGATAACATTAACAAACATTGCACATCCACTATTGTGGTTTGTTTTGTTTTAAATCACCACACGTGAGTAGGAACCTGTTTTTATAACACATTCCATTACATACACATATCAGTCAACCAAAAATTTCTAGTAGAGTTAAGGATGCAAAAAGCACCCACTTAAAGACTTGAGTAATCAGAATCAGAATCAGAATCAGAATCAGCTTTATTGGCCAAGTATGCACAACACATACAAGGAATTTGACTTTGGCTAAAAACTTGCTCTCGTTGTTCTGGTGAAGGATTTAAATAAGGATTCAATGACAAACAGAGTATGTACAGTAAATTACAGTCTGTCCACGTTTCTATAAAAGGATGCAAATATATACAGGAATATATGCAGTTATTTACTCGGACTAACCACACTTTGCAGAAATATATGAAAAAATATACAATCACACAGTATTTCAATGTGGACTCAGATTCAGTGATATAATGTGAATGAAGTAAAAAGCAGTGTGAGAGTTATGTGCAATGTAATAATGGATGAAAAGTCATGAGTACAGCAAACAGGTAGGACTAGGTGAATGTTAGGAGTTCATCAGAGTGATGGCTTGAGGAAAGAAACTGTTCCTGTGACGGGTGGTTTTGACCTTCAGTGATCTGTAACGACGACCAGAAGATAGAAGTTCAAACAGTTTGTGGCCGGGGTGTGATGGGTCAGCACAGATGTTTCCCGCCCGTTTCCTGGTTATGGACCGATATAAGTTCTCAATGGAGGGTAGGTCGGTACCAATGATCCTCTCCGCAGACTTAATGATCCGCTGCAGTCTGGTCTTGTCCTGTTTAGTGGCAGATCCAAACCAGACAGTGATGGAAAAGCAGAGGACAGATTGGATGATGGCGGTGTAGAAGACAACCAGCAGCTCCTGAGGCAAATCAAACTTCTTGAGCTGACGCAGAAAAACAACCTCTGCTGGGCCTAATGACTTCAGTTTTAAAGATTTGAGGTTTTTCTCCAAAATTTATAACAATTTTCTGATAGTTTTCTACTTTTCTCTGTAAATTTATCTAAATTTGAATCCATTTTCCCCAAATTTGTAATTTCCTCTTGTAAAACTGACTTTTCTTGTACATTTGAGAGTTTATTATAAATTTGTGGATTATTTTATGACTAAATTTGATCTATTTTTTAAATAAAATCACAGGGTTGGTTTTTTTAAATAAATTTGAAACAGATTGTGGTAAAATTTTGACTTTTTTTCCTTATACACTTGACACTTTTGACCATAATTTTGCAGAGCCAGAACAGAACAATAATTAACTGATTTCAAAGAAAAAAATATTAATAAAATTATTTTTAATGAAATAAATTAACTTAAATTACCAAAGATGCAGTTGTTTTTGTTATAATATTTCTATATAGTTACAGTTTTTTGGGAACTCTCCTCACCACCCAGACAGCAGCAAAAACCTCTCTTAATTTGGAATCCAAATGTTGGCATGTTTAGTTTGTCTGAAGGCTGTTGACAGACTAAAGTCTTTGACTTTGGGAATTTTGGTCATCTTAACTTGCCAGGTACATAATTCTTCCTTTTGCCTTCAGTGAGAGCAGTCGCTTTTTTTTCCTCCCTCCTCCTATCCTGCCTTCCTGACCTAATCCCAGCTTGTTGCGTCTGAGTGAGTGTCTGTGCCGTCTCACCATCTTGCTGATCTCAACCCAAATGGAAAATACGGAAAATGGATATAAGCTGGGCTTTAAACGCAATTGACACCACCTTTTCAAACAGAAAACTGGGCCTGGGGGAGCCCAAATGTGGAGAGACCCATGGATTGGAACTCATGTGTCTGTGTGATTTGACTGAGGATGTGGAAAAACATCTACCTGTTTTGGCTACGATCACAGGATTTCTGCCGATTGGGCTTTGGAGTTCTCCTGGTGTATCGAAAATTTAACTGGAGGAGCAAATCAAAATGCGGACCCGGCGGAGCTGCTTCTCAATAATTCGACCAGATGGGGAGTGCACGAAGTAGCGGCAAATGACCAACATGGAATTTACCATCTGCATGCAGAGAAATGGACTCTTATCGGACATGTACATCTGTGTTTAGAAGGGGAAACATCTGGAGTCGCTTCGTGCTCTCCAGGGAATGATATGAATTTAAAGCCAGTGAATGTAATTTGAATTGTAAGCTCAGAATATGACAATAGGAAAATCTACTCCTATACTCTGTCTGAGCAGATTCGGCCTTGATCGGCGCCCCTGGATAAGTCTCTCCTCCAGAGTTGAGATAAGCGAATGTGTCAGCCGGCTCGCTAACCCAAACACCGCTGCAGTGCAATAAACAGAACTCTTCAAGGACAGCGTTCATGAACTATAACATCTATCGTTGCCTAGGAGACTATTTGTTGTGCTCCAGTAACTGATACACTCAACACTGCACACACACCGATATCATCATACTGATACACACACACTGCTCTCTCCCTGCTGTGTGATTTGTCTACTGTCTGCTAAATAAGCATTGAGGGTTTTTTTGCCTGTAATCAAAATTTCGCTTACTTACTTAAGCGTCAATTTGATAAAACATGTTTTTTTCCCTCGCCTACTGTGTCATATCCACTCTTTTTCTTTTTTTTTCCTTTCTTCTTTATGACTGGCGCCTAGCGGCTGCCCCGGCCTTGGATGCGCTCTGCAGAGCGTGCCCAAATGCCAAGTCACGTTTCGTTACCTTGTATTCATACATGTGTAATGACAATAAAGTTGAATCTCATCTCATCTCATAATAATGAACTTAAATTGTTAGTTAATATTGTGGTAGCTGGTGAAGTCAATCCTCAGTGATTCATCAGTCACACTTGCCTTTCCCTGCATATGAAGTCTAACCACACCTGTTTGCTAAGTGACTCTTCATTATTGTTCCTGTTACCAGCAGGTTAAAACCACGATAAATACCTCCACTGCTTACATATCTCTTCTGCTTTTTTCCACATTTAAAGTACTTTCATAAGCTTGTGCTTCTCTCAGACAGTGATGCTAGCAAGACACTCTGCTTGCTGACTGGAACGGTCACGTGGGCAGGGCGCTTTTGAACTCCAGATGACAGTCATGCGTGTTGTTTGTGTGCGTGCTTGCGGATCGTCATTCCTTCATATTTTTTTCTTAAATTTTTATTTCCTTAGCGTGGCCTGGGCCACTCAGAGGTTGGTTCCAGGCCAGATGTGACCCGCAGGCCACTAATTGAATAAGTCTGGTCTTTGGTATGGCCCGGCCGGGACTTGAACCCCAACCTCCTGGTTGTGGGACAGATGCTCTATCAACGAGGCCACCACTCTAGTAATACTTTAATATTTAATATATTTACTTAATATAATACTCTAATAAAACTAATAAAGGCTTATTTTATCTTATCTTAGCTTATCGAGTCACCAAAACAAATTAATTGTCAAGGGGGTGACCACATTTTTACACACTACTGTATATACACTACCGTTCAAAAGTTTGGGGTCACCCAGACAATTATTTTGTGTTTTCCATGAAAAGTCACACGTATTTACCACCATGAGTTGTAAAATGAATAGAAAATATAGTCAAGACATTGACAAGGTTAGAAATAATGATTTGTATTTGAAATAATAATTTTTTCCAGATACTGAACCTGCTCAAAGGTCAGTTTTATAGCTTCTCTAACCAGCTAAACTGTTTTCAGCTGTGCTAACATGATTGCACAAGGGTTTTCTAATCATCCATTAGCCTTCTGACGCAATGAGCAAACACATTGTACCATTAGAACACTGGAGTGATAGTTGCTGGAAATGGGCCTCTATACACCTATGTAGATATTGCACCAAAAACCACACATTTGCAGCTAGAATAGTCATTTGCCACATTTGCAATATATATTAGATATTAGAGTGTATTTCTGATTAGTTTAAAGTTATCTTCATTGAAAAAAACAGTGCTTTTCTTTCAAAAATAAGGAAATTTCTAAGTGACCCCAAACTTTTGAATGGTAGTGTATATATATGTAATAGATTATTTACAATATTCCAATGTTGCCATTGCCATTTTTTAATTTTTATCTGCTCAGATTAAATTATTGACTTGAGGAGTATTACTGTGGATAAACCAAAACATCAATGCAAATGATAGAAATTGACCACAACAAAACATACCCTCATGTGTGGATCAGTAATTGAAGATCAGTGCTGTTGTGGTAAAGCTCTGCCATCTGCTGCTCAGTGTGACCAAATACAGCCATTCAGTGAAACCCAACATCTGCATATGTTAATTCTGATCAAGTGGTTCTTTTAGATTTATGTTTGCAGTACATTATCTAGCTATTTCCCACACTGACGGTGACATGGTGTGTCACCATGTGACACACCATGTCAGACGGCAGTTGGTGCCATCTCTGGCTGGCCGGCAATGTCCATGCTTTAACTTGATAGTGAATGAGGCTATGGCTGCCAAACTTGGCACATAGGTTGACCTTGGGACTAGCACCTATGGCTATACTTTTGGGGTCAAAAGGTCAAGGTCAGAATGCCATATAAACTTGATCACAAGAACAATGAAAGCTAGGGTCACCAAACTTTATACAGAGTTTCACCCTAACACTCTGACCTCTGACTATGGGTTTGGGGTCAAAAAGTCAAAGGTCAAGGTTTTTAATCTATAGGGCTGAATGCATTCTAGTTTCATACTGTAAAGAGCCTTTAACAACCTGTAATATATTTGAGTAGTGTGTCTTTTTTTTATCTTTATTCTTTTTATAATAGAATGATTTTATTGTCATTGCACAAATAATGCAAATCACTGCTGAAAGCTAATTGAATGTTTGTCATTTTTGTTTTATTTTGAAGTTTGAGCCTTTATTTTGAAAGCCATAGAATATCAGCTGCAGCCCCAGTAGAAACAGTAGCAATAGGGAAACAAGCAGCAAAAAGAAAAGGAAAGATAAGGTGAATTAACAGCAGACTTTTAAAGAAAATAATTTTGTATTTGTGAGCATTTGGCTGAATAGTGGCACAAGTTTAGTGTGTTTTTGCTTCATGTTTTGTATGTATTCAGTATACACAGCGGACAAAATAAGTATTAAACACATCAACATTTTTCTCATTAAACATATTTCTGATGGAGCCATTGACGCGAGATTTTCACCAGATAATCAGTAACAATCCAAGTAACGCATACACACAAAGAAACAAGGCAACTGTGTTCACAAAACAAGTTCTATTTAATACAGTGAAATCACACAGGGAATATGTATTGAACATGCTTGGTGAAATTCATTTAATATTTAGTAGAAAAGTCTTTGTTGGTAATAACTGTCAAAAGGGGAGCTTAGGTGGTGAAAAGGACCCAGGCGCAGGCAGGATATGGTGCAAACAATAATTTATTCACTGATTCAAAAACACAAAGAAATTGCAGCACGTGGGCTGAACAAACAGAACTTAAACTCAGCAGAATGAACTTACTGGAACATACACAGGATACTGGCAGGAACCGGGCAAAGGCAGAAACATCAATGCAGGACTGGGCAGAAACATTAATGACACCACAACCGACGCAGACTGAACACAGGCACTTATAGGAAGGGGCGCAATCAAAACAACACAAGACAGATGGGTGCAATCAGCGGGATCAGAAACAACAGGGAAGAGGCTGCAGGTGAGACACACAGGAGGGGAGGGGCTGCACAAATAAACACAGACAGGAGACGCACACAAAACATGACAACAGAACTAAGAACAGCATGGGGATCAATAATACAAAATATAACCACGATTGGAAATTGCAAATAAACAGAAAACACTGTCAGATTAAATCCAAAACCAATGATGACAGGAATAATAGTAATAATAATAATAATAATAATAATAATAATAATAATAATACAGAAGATAAATCCCAAATACAAGTATCAATAAACACAAACTCAAAGAATGGGAATGACTCTAAGGTCATTCCCCAGACCATGACATAGCTCCCCCTCTAAGGGGTGGCTTCCAGACACCCCCAAATACCACACAAAAAAAGAAAATGAAAAACCACCTTCTCGGGGATGGTGGTGAAGACACAGATCAGGCGGGCCAAAACAAATCCCCCCCCACACACACACACACACACAGAGCCAAAACATGAAATACAGAATGTGGGACTAAACCAAAAAACCCCAGCCCCAAAACAAAAAATGGTTCGGATGGCCTGCTAAAATCCCAGGGCCACAGAACCAAAAGGCAAGGCAGGTCGGGTGGTCTACCAGTGTCCAAAGGACCACCAGGCTGGAGAGCTCAGCGGGTCAGGGGGCCTACCCAAACCCATGGGTCCCCAGACTGGACTGCACGGTGGGTCTGGCAGCCTCCCAAAGTCCACAGATCAACCGATGGGTAAACACAACGCTGCAGGGGCCCTGCCCTCAGGCACTTTAAACTCAGGGGTTAACAAAGGGATTTTAGGCTCAGAAGAAAACACTGTGGCTCTCTGCTCAGAAAATGACACAGGAGCTCCCAGCTCTGAAGCTAACACACAACCGTCATTTTCTGGGGGGAGTGATATGAAACCCTCACCCCGGAAACATCAATCTCCGGAGAAGACAACAAAGAACCTCCACGCTTTGGAAGTAACACTGGAATTTTACCTCGAATACCTGGCAAAAATGAATCTTTACTCTCTAGAGATGACAACACGAAAACGCCAAGCTCAGGAGGAGACAACATGGACACTCTGTGTTCAAGAGATAAAACTGTTGTTTTAATCGCAGAAAGTGACAATATAGCCCCCCTCAACTCAGTAGAGGACATGGCTACAGAAATTTCTGGCACAGGGGGCACAGATGCAGAAATCACTGCCACAGGACACGCAGATGCAGAAACTTCTGCCACAGGATGGACAGACAGATACAGAAATTTCAAGTTCAAAACACTCAGGTACAGCATTTTCGGATACAAAATACTCAGATACAGACATTTCTGGCACAGGAAACGCAGATACATAAATTTCTGGCACAGGAAACACAGATGCAGAAATTTCAAGTTCAAAACACTCAGATACAGAAATTTCAGGTCCAAAACACTCAAATACAGAAATTTCTGGCACAGGAAACACAGATGCAGAAATTTCTGCCACAGGACTGACAGATGCAGAAATTTCAGACTCAAGACACACAGGTACAGGGTTCTTAGATTCATGACACACACGCAGAAAACTCTGGTTCAGAACTCACGAAAGCAGAAAGTTCTGGTGCAACACACATTAATGCAGGATATTCTGGTGCAGGACATATTAATGCAGAATTTTCTAATTCAGGGAACAATGACACAGAAGTCTCCAATTCACAAACAGCAGACAGGTGAGTTACCAGTTCCACAGCCGGTGATGAAAGTGCTTCCCGCTCCGAAGCAGGCGGCTGAGGCGCACAGCCCTCAGAAACCACTGACAGAAGCATGCTAGACTCAGGAACAGATGACTGCAGTGCACTAACCACTGACGCTGGAAACAAGGCCGTGCTGACTTTGGAGACAGATGACAGCAGCACGCAGTCCTCCAGAGCGGGTGTCAGCAGGGCAGTGCATGCAGGAACAGACTGTAGGGAAACAACGTTCTCAGAAGCTGATGACAGCGGCTCGCAAGGCTTAGGATCAGGTGTTAGTGGCACGCAGTATGCAGGGACACGAGATGAAGGCGTGTCACTCGCAGGAACATGTGACGGATGTGCGCTAGCCTCTAGACCAGATGGCAGATGTGCGCTGACCTCTGGTGCTGGAGGTTGGGGTGTGCATATGTCCAGCGAAGTCTCCTGGGATGTGAAAGCGTCCAACCTCAAAACAGTCACCTCAGATGAAGAAGAGAGGCAGGACGTGAGTGAAGGGTCACCATAATTACCAGGAGCTAGGCAAGTCTTAACTAATGTTTGAGAAGAGAAAAGTACTTGCCTGAACTCCCAATCCACCACTGCTGGGGTGACCACTTCAGGATGAGCTGCAGGAACTGAAGCATGCATCTCTGACTAAACAGGAGCGCGCTCCTCAGGAACAGCTGGAGTTGTGGTGCGCACCACAGGGACAGCTGGGGCTGTGACGCACTCCTCACTAGCAGCAGGGGAAGTCGGCTTTGCAGGCATGGTGCCAAGCAAAACTGCAGACATGCCATTATTTTTCTGAACAGATTGAGCAGCAGATTTTTTTCGCAGGCTGAGCTGTCGGCCTTCCCAATGCTCACTTCCTGGCAGAGCCCTCGGTGACCAGCCGATCCCTGCCCCGCTGAGAAACTGATTCTGGGAGAAACCAAGGTTTATAGTCCAGCATAATCTCAGTCTGGGAAAGCAAGACTTGCCTGCGCTCCTCCAGCTCTTCCTCCTCGACCATACAGGAGGGCACAGTTGCCGTAACCCCGATCTGGCACACAGCGGGGACATCGGGCGTAAACAGCGATGGCGGACGAGACATGCATAATGGTGCTTGGACACATCTTATGGAAGGCGCTGGGTCCCATAATGCCAAAACCAGGGGACACTGTCATCAGCGCAGGCTTTGGTGTGAATGGTAGCCCCCTCCCCCATTCATGACGTGACTGCGGGACTGGTGAGAGACGTAGAGATGAGGGCAACTCATCCAGTGAACTCTCCTCCTTTCCATGCAAGGGTTGTTGGTCTGGGGTGGTTGACGTGCCAGGGAAGCTCCAAACCCCTTCCTGGTACCTGAATCAGAATCAGAATCAGAATCAGGTTTATTGCCATTGTTCATGTGATACACAAACTAGGAATTTGTCTCGGTGCCATGCTGCAACATTAAAAACATAATGAGAAAAAGGGATAAACTAAAAAACTAAAGGACTAGAAACATGCAATAAGTGTAGAAAAATAAGTAATAATAAGTAATAATAATAATAATAATACTAGTAATAATGAGTAGTACTAGTCAAGGCAGTTTTTAAAAATTAGCATGTAGTCAGAGGTGGGTGACTGAATCCAACAGCCCAGCTGGGGGACAGTTCTGTAAACCAGGGTTTCATCTCACCACATATGCAGCTGCACTCAGACATCCCAAGGCTTCCTGTAGCGTGTCACACTTGCGGGAGCTCAAGACAAGGGTCTGGATCAGGGGTGTCCAATCATGTGCCATGGAGGGCCAAGACCCTGCAGGCTTTACCTCCAACCAGTGTCTTCAACAGCAGATTCCACTGAATTTCTTCCCACTGATTGCTGATAAGTGAAAACACCTGCTGAAGAGACTGGGTAGAAGAGAAAACCTGCAGGGTCTTGGCCCTCCATGGCACATAATTGGACACCCCTGGTCTGGATGAACTTGGCTGCAAAAACCTGTTTAGCATCCAGACCCAAGCTCACAAAATCTCCACCTGCTGAGTCCAAAATGGATGGTGTCATTCTGTCAGGTGTGGGTTTAGGTGGTGAAGAGGACCCAGGCCATTTCTCCTCCAAACATGCTATGTATTGTGGCATCCAAAAAGTTCAATTTTGGTCTCATCTGACCAGATTGTATTCTCCCAGTATTTAACTGGCTTGCCCAAATGCTGTGCAGCAAACTTTAAACGGGCTTCAACATGCTTTTTCTTAAGCAATGGAGTCTTGTGAGGTAAGCAGGCATAGAGCCCATGTCGGTTGAGTGCATTACTTATTGTTTTCTTTGAAACAGCAGTACCTGCTAATTCCAGGTCTTTCTCGAGCTCTCCATGAGTGGTCTTTGGCTCTTGGATAACTCTTCTGATAATTCTTTTGATTCCTCTGTCAGAAATCTTGTGAGGAACTCCGGGTCATGGCCGGTTTATGGTAAAATGATGTTCTTTCAACTTCCAAATGATGGCTCCAACAGTGCTCACTGGAACATTTAGCAGTTTAGAAATTTGCCTGTAACCAATGCCATCATTATGTTTTGCAACAGTAAGGTTGCAAAGGTCTAGGAGGAGGAGGAGAGGGTGAAGGCGTGTTAGGAGGGAGAGAGAGAAAAGGAAAGGTAGAGGTGTGGAGGTGAGAGTAGGGGCGCTAAATGTAGGAACTATGACTAGTAAAGGCAGAGAGTTGGCTGATATGATGGAGAGAAGAAAGGTAGATATACTGTGCATTCAAGAAACCAGATGGAAGGGAAGCAAGACTAGGAGCATTGGATGGGGATTTAAACTGTTCTACCATGGTGTAGATAGGAAGAGAAATGGAGCAGGAGTAATCTTGAAGGAAGAGTATGTGAAGAGTGTTCAGGAGGTAAAGAGGGAGTCAGACAGAATGATGAGTTTGAAGCTGAAAGTCAGAGGTGTGATGTTGAATGTTGTCAGTGCATATGCCCTACAAGCTGAATGTCAGGTAGAAGAGAAAGAGGAATCGTGGAGTAAGTTGGATGAAGTGGTAGAGAGCGTTCCCGGGGGTAGAGAGTGGTGATTGGAGCGGACTTTAATGGACATGTAGGTGAAGGGAACAGAGGTGATGAGGAGGTCCTGGGTAGGTATGGTCTTAAGGAGCGAAATATGTAAGGACAGATGGCTGTGGATTTTGCTAAAAGGATGGAAATGGCTGTGGTGAACACATACTTTAAGAAGAGAGAGGAACATAGGGTGACTTACAAAAGTGGAGGAAGGTGCACACAAGTGGACTACATCTTATGCAGAAGGAGAAATCTGAAAGAGATAGGAGACTGCAAGGTGGTGGCAGGGGAGAATGTAGCTAGACAGCATCGGATGGTAGTCTGTAGTATGACTTTGCAGAGCAAGAAGAGGAAGACAGTGAAGGCAGAGCCAAAGATGAAGTGGGGGAAGTTAAAGAAGGATGAAGGTTGCACAGAGTTCAGGAAGGAATTGACACAGGCTCTGGGTGGTAGGGAAGAATTACCAGATGACTGGGAAAGTACAGCAAAAGTATTGAGAGAAATGGGTAGAAAGGTATGTGGTGTGTCCAGTTGTAGCGTGACCTTGAGTTCCAATTTATAAAATTATTCTTTGCTGAAGAACAATTTTTTCAACTCAAAAGTCTGGCTTTTGAGACTGCTTCTCTCACCCAATGACCAGAGCTGTAACATGATCCATGAGCCAAAAAGTGGAAGTTAATCCCCTTTTCCAAGACTCTTTGGCAAAGGAATTTTCCTAATCAGCAGATTTATTGAGCGACGTAAACCAGATGGGGAAGCCAAGACTCTCCAGTAAACAACCAGTTTCATTGTGCCATCTGGTGGACGAATCATGAATATTTAACTTTTTCCTATGCAGTGGAATTTATGCCTTTTGGACTATGAACTAACTCATATTCTTTCTCTTAAGACATATCTGCCAACAAAGACCTGGTTGAACTCTGGGATGGACAATATGGGTTTCAAATTCTTTTATTGAAATGATTTGATATAACTTGATACTGTATGTGCTGCTATTTTCAAGAAGAAATTGTTTGCATGCTTACTTTCATAAATTAATTGCAGTTACAAGGTAGATACATTTTATGCTCTCTTATTATTATGTAGAATATCTTAGTCACTAGAGTTTAAGGAATTTATGCTTTATTCAGCAACATACTTGAGGAGGATTTCACCCTCAGATCAAATGTCTCTCCCCCTCCTCTTTCTTTAGAAGACCATAGCTGCACTTAACTGGCCAATAGAGTTCAAAGCTTCATTGCATTTCCCTTTTTAGGTCAAGTTTATTACCTTTGTGGAAAAGCTCAAATATAATTGGGCCAGCTCAGGTCCCAGGAAGTTTTGGACCACCCTGCAACACTAGAGAGAACTTAAGTTTTATTGCTCTTGTTGAGACCTGTTCTGGGGCGTTGGCCAAAGCTGTGAGGAGCCCCTTTCTGCTCTCCAATTTTTCTCCTATCTTTTAAGAAGGGCCCAGAGCCTGTCATGCTCTGTGTAAATCCTGTTTATTTTCTTTAAAATTCATTTTTCTTATTTTATTCATCTTTTTCTTTAAATCATTGTGCAAGAAGATTTTTTTTAAATTTTTTTTTAAAGCTTAAGCTTAGGAATTTAGCAATTGGTAAGTTAAGCCTTAGTTAATCATTCTATTGACAATATTTGATCAGTCTCATCATAAATCCTTGTGTGAGTTCTTGCCTCTGATGATCAAGAAGATGGACATGAAATCAAACAATAACTCCCATATGTCTTTCAATGGTTTAATAAGAAATGTCAGAATAGGTTAACATATGTGCATAACTTTAAAACAGAGAATTTACATGTATCATGGGCATCATAGACTGTTAATGAGTTACTTATGAATCAAGCATTTGTGGAACCAAATGAAGCACAGTTTAACTTGTCAGTATACTGGAAATGGGAAAACCATGAAATAGCATTGGTTAGGAAAAGTGGATGCAATTTTATGAAGAAAATGCTAATTCACTTTAAAAAAATTAGAAAATTTGTTTTACTCTGAAAAAGAATGTAGATTAATGAAAGACAACATGCATTTTGAGATTCTGATGGGCGTTTGCATAAAATTAGGTTCAAAGAACTTATACCAGGAATATTCCAAAGACATGTGTAAATTACATTACAGATCGTCAGCCGCAGAAACTTTGCGTCCCCGTGGGTAGCAGGCAGTCCACTTTCTGTTCAACTGGACCAGGAGGGGTTCTGTTGGGAGGCTAACAGACAGACTCCTTACCACTGTTATGGCCTCCTCCTGGGATCACAAAGGCTGTTCCAGCAAACTGGGTGAGATCCTCTCTTATGCACTGAAGAAGGAATTGGTTTATTGTGCAACGTCTCATCAGAAAGTCAAATTACATCACAAACTAATTTCTTCCAGTGTTGGTGGTTTAAATGAGTTGGTTTAAGTATTTGTTCATAAGAGTTTCCACCTCTATAAAACGTGGATGGTGCCCTAACGAGGAATTGAGTGTGATGAAAGTAAATCTTCATTCCTACTCACATTTATATTTACATTAATACGTGTACTAACACTAAATTACCTATAAAAACCCTTAATTTCACTACACAGTGGGCAGAGGAAGGAAGACAAGGAAACTTGGTGGTGGAATGAGAAGGTACAGGAAAGTATCCAAAGGAAGAGGTTAGCAAAGAAAAAGTGGGATAGTCAGGGAGATGAAGAAAGTAGACAGGAGTATTTGGAATCTACATAGGCGCATGGCAAAGAGAGAGGTGGAAAAGGCAAAGGAAAAGGCATGTAGTGAGTTGTATGAGAAGCTGGACACTAAGGAAGGAGAAAATCAGTTGTATTGACTGGCTAGACAGAGATCGAGCTGGAAAGAATGTACAGCAGGTTAGGTTGATTAAGGACAGAAATGGTAATGTACTAACAAATGATGAGTGTGTTGAGAAGGTGGAAGGATTACTTTGAAGAGCTGATAAATAAAGAAAATGAGAGAAAGAGGAGGATGGATGAAGGAAAGATAGTGAACAAGGAAGTCCCAAGGATTAGCAAGGCGGAAGTGAGGACAGCCTTGCAAAGGACGAAGAATGGAAAAGTGGTTGGTCCAGATGACATACCTGTGGAGGTATGGAGATGTTCAGGAGAGATGGCAGTGGACTTTTTAACCAGACTGTTTAACACAATCTTGGAGAGTGAGAGGATGCCTGAGGAGTGGAGAAGAAGTGTTTTGGTACCAATTTTCAAGAACAAAGGTGATGCTCAGAGTTGTAGTAACTACAAAGGCATAAAGTTGATCAGCCACACTATGAAGATACAGTATGGGAAAGAGTTGTTGAAGCCAAGTTAAGAGGAGAGGTGACAATCAGTGAGCAGCAGTACAGTTTCATGCCAAGGAGTACTACAGATGCAATGTTTGCTCTAAGAGTACTGATGGAGAAGTGTAGAGAAGGTCAGAAGGAGTTGCGCTGTGTCTTTGAGGATCTAGAGAAAGCATATAATAGGGTGCCAAGAGAGGAAGTTTGGTACTGTATGAGAAAGTCAGGAGTGGCAGAGAAATATGTGAGGGTGGTGCAGGACATGTATGAGGACAGTGAGACGGTAGTGAAGTGCACTGTAGGAGTGATGGATGGATTCAAGGTGGGGGTGGGATTACATCAGGGATCAGCTCTGAGCCCAATCTTGTTTCCCATAGTGATGGACAGGCTGACAGATGAGGTCAGGCAGGAGTCTCCGTGGACCATGATGTTTGCAGACAACATTGTGATCTGCAGTGACAGTAGGAAGCAGGTGGAAGAGAACCTGGAGAGGTGGAGGTATGCTCTGGAGAGAAGAGGAATGAATGTCACTAGAAGCAAGACAGAATACATGAGTGTGAATGAGAGGGAGGCAGGTGCAACGGTGAAGTTGGAAAGAGTAGCTGAAGTGAAAGTAGATGAGTTTAAATACCTGGTGTCAACCATCCAAAGCAATGGAAAATGCAAAAGAGAGATGAAGAAGAGAGTGCAAGCAGGGTGGAGTGGGTGGAAATGAGTGTCAGGGGTGATTTTTGACAGAAAGGTAGCAACAAGAGTGAAAGGGAAGATTTACAAGACGGTAGTGAGACTTATGGTTTGGAGATGGTGGCGCTAACAAAAATACAGGAGGTGGAGCTGGAGGTGGCAGAGTTGAAGATGCTTAGATTTTTATTGGACGTGACTAGGAGGGACAAGATTAGAAAGGAGTGCATCAGAGGGACAGTTCAGGTTGAGCAGTTTGGAGACAAAGTAAGAGAGGCAAGGCTGAGAGAGAGGACATGTGCAGAGGAGGGATAGTGGATATATTGGGCAAAGGATGTTGAAGATAGAGCTGCCAGACAGGAGGAAAAGAGGAAGATCACAGAGAAGATTCATGGATGTAGTGAAGGAGGGCATGAGAAGGTTGGTGTTAGAGAGGAAGATGCAAGGCATAGGGTGAGATGGAGGCAGATGATCTGCTGTAGTGACCCCTAAAGGAAGCAGTCAAAAGAAGAAGAAGGTTGCGAAGATCTAGAGAGAGCTCTTTGCTTCTACCCATCATGAGTTCTTTGTGGTGTGACAATCTGATATTCACAGACCTTTTTAAAGGCTATCAGTCAGGACTTAACCAGCTGAAATTAATTTGCACTGATGGGGGATGGGATGGCTTCCTAAATTCTAATGGATTTCAGCTGGTTTCTTGGTTTTCTATGCCTTTTTGCACTTCTTTTTCTTCATGTGTTTAATACTTATTCTCTTTGTCATTCCACTTTATTAAATACAGTGGTGTGAAAAAGTGTTTGCCTCCTTCTTGATTTTTCATTTTTTGTGTGTTTGTCACGCTTAAATGTTTCAGATCATCAAACAAATTTAAATATTAGACAGAAATAACAGAAGTAAATACAAAATGCAATTTTTAAATGAAAGTGTTTATTATTAAGGGTAAAACAACAATGTAAACCTACATGGGCCTGTGTGAAAAAGTGACACCCCCCCCCCCCCCCAAGACCAAAAGATCCTCAAAAGCTAGACATCATCCTGCGATCCAAAGAAATTCAGGAACAAATGAGAAACAAAGTAATTGAGATCTATCAGTCTGGAAAAGGTTATAAAGCCATTTCTAAAGCTTTGGGGCTCCAGCGAACCACAGTGAGAGCCATTATCCACAAATGGCGAAAACATGGACCAATGGTGAATCTTCCCAGGAGTGGCCAACCGACCAAAATTACCCCAAGAGTGCAGCGACAACTCATTCAAGAGGTCACAAAAGACCCCACAACAACATCCAAAGAACTGCAGGCCTCACTTGCCTCAGTTAAGGTCAGTGTTCATGTCTCCACCGTAAGAAAGAGACTGGTCAAAAATGGCCTGCATGGCAGAGTTCCAAGACGAAAACCACTGCTGAGCAAAAAGAACATAAAGGCTCATTTCAGTTTTGCCAGAAAACATCATTACGAGCCCCAATACTTTTAGGAAAATACTCCATGGACTGACGAGACAAAAGTTGAACTTTTTGGAAGGTGTGTATCCCATTACATCCGGCGTAAAAGTAACACAGCATTTCAGAAAAGGATCATACCAACAGTAAAATATGGTGATGGTCTGGGGCTGTTCTGCTGCTTCAGGACCTGGAAGACTTGCTGTGGTAAATGGAACCATGAATTCTGCTGTCTACCAAAAAATCCTGAAGGAGAAGACTTTGGAGTGGCCTCGTCAAAGTCCTGACCTGAATCCGATTGAAATGCTGTGGCATGACCTTAAAAAGACGGGTCATGCTCGAAAACCCTCCAATCTGGCTGAAGTACAACAGTTCTGCAAAGATGAGCGGGCCAAAATTCCTTCACAGTGCTGTAAAAGACTTGTTGCCAGTTATTGCAAACGCTTGATTTGCAGTTGTTGCTGCTAAGGGTGGCCCAACCAGTTATTAGGTTTAGGGGGCAATCACTTTTTCACACAGGGCCATGTAGGTTTGGTTTTTTCCCCTTAATAATAAACACCTTCAATTAAAGACTTGCATTTTGTGTTTACTTGTGATGATCTGAAACATTTAAGTGTGACAAACATACAAAAAAAATGAGAAATCAGGAAGGGGTTAAACACTTTTTCACACCACTGTGTATATACAGTATACAGTATATATATATATATATATATATATATATACACTACTGTTCAAAAGTTTGGGGTCACTTAGAAATTTCCTTATTTTTGAAAGAAAAGCACTTTTTTCAATGAAGGTAACTTTAAACTAATCAGAAATACACTCTATACATTGCTAATGTGGTAAATGACTATTCTAGCTGCAAATGTGTGGTTTTTGGTGCAATATCTACATAGGTGTATAGAGGCCCATTTCCAGCAACTATCACTCCAGTGTTCTAATGGTACAATGTGTTTGCTCATTGCGTCAGAAGGCTAATGGATGATTAGAAAACCCTTGTGCAATCATGTTAGGTGTGCAATGTTGTAATTGCTGCAAATGGAGGATTCTTTGACGAAAGCAAAGTTTGAAGGAAAAAATTATTATTTCAAATACAAACCATTATTTCTAACCTTGTCAATGTCTTGACTATATTTTCTATTCATTTTACAACTCATGGTGGTAAATAAGTGTGACTTTTCATGGAAAACACAAAATAATTGTCTGGGTGACCCCAAACTTTTGAACGGTAGTGTGTATATATACAGTATATATATATATATATATATATATATATATATCATCATAGCAGTCTGTCAGGGGCGACAATGACTGTTTCATCTAGGTCTGATCAGATTTCTCCACGCAGCTCTGTCGTTCGCCCTCCGCTGCGAGGAACTCCTGACCTTGTTAACTCGGGCGACATCCAAGCCGGTATGAGTTGCTCTCTGACTGACCATTTCATGAAACTGATTGCAAAGTATTTGAGTACCGCTAGCTTTTGCTGGACTAGCGGCACATTCTTGGCAGATAGAGGTATTATCAGTGGCAAGGGCAGGCCAAGACAAATTGACAAGATGCTGGGGGCTGATTTTTTGTGCTCACATGGGTTGTTGGTTGATCTCGCTAACAGGCGCCTGGTTAATGTATTTTCTTTTGATTCTGTCCCCTGTGCAGTGCGAGTGGCCCCGTCTACAGCACAAGCCAACGTCACAACAGCAGGCGGTAAGTTTCACACACTGCTCACTCAGTTTCCAGCACTCACGGTCCCCACATTTTCGGCAACAGTTGCTAAGCACGGGGTGGAGCATTTTATTACCACTACTGGACCGCCCGTTTTTGCAAAAGCTCGGCGCTTGGATGCAGTTAAACTAGCCATAGCGCACGAGGAGTTCGCCAACCTGGAGAGGTTGGGCATTATCCGACGTTCAAACAGTCCGTGGGCTTCCCCCCTACATATGGTCCTGAAAGCTGACGGATCATGGCGCCCTTGCAGGGATTTTCGCAGGTTAAACAACGCTACAGTGCACGATCGCTACCCAATCCCACATATCCAAGATTTCTTGGTTCATTTGGCAGGGGCGCGCATTTTTTCTAAAATAGACTTGGTCCGCGGTTACCACCAAGTCCCAGTGCAAGCTGAGGACATACCCAAAACAGCGGTAATAACTCCTTTTGGTTTATTCGAGTTTTTACGCATGCCATTTGGACTTAAAGGGGCTGCTCAGACATTCCAGCGCATGATGGACGCGGTGCTTTGCGATCTCCCTTTCGTGTTCGTCTACCTGGACGATATTTTAGTAGCCAGCGCGTCCGACGACGAACACGAAAAACACCTGGCCACAGTTTTCTGAAGGTTGGGAGATCACGGGTTAATAATCAACCCAGAGAAGTGTCAGTTCGGGGTGGCGCAGATCGATTTTTTTAGGACACCGCGTCTCCCCCTAAGGAGCAGTCCCGCTGCCTGACAAAGTGCGCGCTGTGGCAGATTTTCCCTGGCTGCAGACAGTCAGGGCGTTGCAGGAGTTTTTGGGAATGGTGAATTTTTATAACCGTTTTCTCCCCCGCACGGTGCAGCTCATGCAGCCGCTGTATGCCGCGCTCAAAAAAAAGAAGCCCGCGGATAAGATCGAGTGGTCCCCGGAGCGGGACCAAGCGTTCTCGGAGGTGAAAGCAGCCTTGGCAAAGGCTGCGTTGTTGGCACACCCAGACCCAATGGCCCGCATAGCGCTCACCACTGAAGCGTCAGATGTGGCCATAGGGGCGGTCATGGAGCAACACGTAGCCGGGGTTTGGCAGCCCCTCGCCTTTTTCAGCAGAACCTTGCGCGATAGCGAACGTAAATACAGCGCGTTCGACAGGGAGCTGCTCGCTCTCCATTTGGCCATCCGCCACTTTCAGTTCTGGCTGGAAGGACGCGCTTTCACCGCGTTCGTTGATCACAAACCGCTAACATTCGCGATGGCCAAGGTCTCGGAACCGTGGTCAGGCCGGCAGCAGAGACAGCTGGCCGCGATATCAGAGTTTACCACTGATATTCAGCATGTGGCGGGCAAACTCAATGTAGTGGCAGATTGCCTCTCGCGCGCTGTGGCGGCTCCAGTCAGCGTAGGGTTAGATTATGCAGCCATGGCCGCAGAGCAGGTTAATGACATGGACGTGCGCGCGCTCCAGTCTGGACCAACAGGGTTAAGGCTGGAGAGCAGGGTGCTTCAAGACGGTATGCCCCCCCTAATCTGCGATGTCTCCACTGGACGGCTGCGTCCAGTAGTACAGGCCGCGTGGCACCGCCGCGTTTTTGACTCAGTTCATTCTTTGGCGCACCCTGGAGTGCGCGCGTCGGTGAAAATGGTGGGAGAGAAATTTGTTTGGCCGAGCCTCCGCAAACAGGTCAAAGAGTGGGCAGCAGCCTGCACGGCGTGTCAACGAGCCAAAGTACACAGGCACACGAGAGCTCCTTTGGAACCGTTTCACATTCCGGCCAAGAGGTTCGATCACGTTCATGTGGACCTCGTTGGACCCCTCCCGCTGCCACAGGGGTGCACACATCTTCTGACAATGGTGGACCGTACCACGCGCTGGCCTGAAGTGGTCCCGCTGGCATCAACCACGGCCGAGGAAGTGGTGTGCGCGTTTTTAACAGCTTGGGTGGTGCGCTTCGGCGTTCCGTCAGACATTACGTCCAACAGAGGCCCTCAATTTGTTTCCGAGCTTTGGTCGACAATGGCCCGCAGCCTGGGTGTCACAATTCACCGCACAACCGCGTACAGTCCGCAGGCTAACGGGTTATGCGAACGTTTTCATAGGTCATTGAAAGCGGCTCTCAGAGCATCACTGACGGATACAAATTGGGTTGACAAGTTACCATGGGTGTTATTGGGGTTGCGTTCTGCACCTACAGAGGATCTAGAAGCCTCCCCAGTGGAGCTCGTGTTTGCGCAGCCACTCTGGCTGCCTGGGGAGTTTCTCCCAGATAACCCTGCGCCAAATGCCTCCCCGTCTCAGCTGTTGCAAAGTAACATAGAATCAAGCACGCTGCCCGGCCCCGCGCACCACAGTTTTCCGCGCGTTTTTGTGCCTAAAACTTTGAAGAACGCAGAGTTTGTTTTTGTTAGACACGATGCGCATCGAACCCCGCTGCGACCACCTTATGACGGACCATTCAGAGTGCTAGAAACGGGGGACAAGCAGTTTTTGCTAGATTTGGGGGGTAGGAAAGAGAAAATTGGCATTGACAGACTTAAACCCGCTTTTGTGGTGGCAGAGGAGGAAGTGCTGTTGGCAAAGGCCCCGTGGCGAGGTAGACCACCACGAAGGGTTTCACACAGTAATGTCTCCCAAAGTAATGTTTCCCCAGAACACCTGCAGAGACTGACAAAGGGTTTCCGCCCCCAGACGGCAAATCCCCTGCGGGACAGCGCCGCAGAGACGGTGAACCCCAGCTACAGCAGATTCGGCAGGAGACTGAAGCCTATCCAGCATGTGGACTGATGTGTATTGATGCTATCACGGCATGCATGTGGTTATTTTCTTGTTGTTCTGTTTTTCTAAAATGCTGGGGGGGCTTGTGTGGTGAACACTCAATGGACCTGTTGGACCGGTTCTGTGACCCGCATTTTAGGTCAGAACAAAGGCAGGAAGCTTAGCCTTGTTATGCAAGGCTGGAGACTGTGGGGGGTCGATTAAAGGATGCGTGGGAGACAGTGGAAGTGATATCAGGGAGTGAAATGCATTGTGACTGTCTTTATTATGCAAGGTGCTCTGTGGGACATGTGATCTATGAGGTGTGAAGTCCCTGATATTTAAGGACGAGAGTTTACAGTTTCATTCTCTCTTTTTTTCTGCTTTGAAATGATGGAGATGTGAATAAAGCTGACTCTGAGAAAGAACGCTGCCTCGTCATTTTCACATCTTTCACTATATATATATATATATATATATATATATATATACACACACTACCGTTCAAAAGTTTGGGGTCACCCAGACAATTATTTTGTGTTTTCCATGAAAAGTCACACTTATTTACCACCATGAGTTGTAAAATGAATAGAAAATATAGTCAAGACATTGACAAGGTTAGAAATAATGATTTGTATTTGAAATAATATTTTTTTCCAGATACTCAACCTGTTCAAAGGAAGGTCAGTTTTATAGCTTCTCTAACCAGCTAAACTGTTGTCAGCTGTGCTAACATGATTGCACAAGGGTTTTCTAATCATCCATTAGCCTTCTGACGCAATGAGCAAACACATTGTACCATTAGAACACTGGCGTGATAGTTGCTGGAAATGGGCCTCTATACACCTATGTAGATATTGCACCAAAAACCACACATTTGCAGCTAGAATAGTCATTTACCACATTAGCAATGTATATTAGATATTAGAGTGTATTTCTGATTAGTTTAAAGTTATCTTCATTGAAAAAAACAGTGCTTTTCTTTAAAAAATAAGGAAATTTCTAAGTGACCCCAAACTTTTGAACTGTAGTGTATATATATATATATATACAGTATATATATATATATATATATATATATATATATACCTTTATAAAGGTAGAATTTAGAATTTAGAGTGATTTGTACAGAAGATTAGTTCTTAATTGAAATTAACTGTTGAAGTGCTTTTGTGTTTATATTTGTATTTTATCAATAATTTTGTGCAGTTTTTCCTTTATTATTTATATAGTCTATTTATGTCCATCCAGCCATCCATCTTCTTCCGCTTAATCCTTTTCAGGTCACGGGGGGGCTGGAGCCTATCCCAGCATCTTAGGGCAAGAGGCAGGGTACACCCTGGACAGATCGCTAGTCCATCGCAGGGCCAACACAGAGAGACAGACAACCATTCACTCTCACAGTCATACCTAAGGACAATTTAGAATCCTCAGTTTTTGATGCCAATTAACCTAACCTGCATGTTTTTGGCATGTGGGTCAATATATTAATATAGTATTAGTGACTCTCATTATACGATTTGTAATTTTTTAACAAGGGGGTGGGAGTTGTTCAGAAATTCACAGCGAAAAATTGATAATTTTTGAGAAAAAACTTGCAAATTTATGAGGGAAAAAAAAGTATTTTTATTGGGCAAAAGTTGCAAATTTACCAGAAAAAAAATTTGCTAATTTTTGAGAAAAAAATTTTATTTTATGAGATGTAAGTCCCAATTTTTTTAGAAAAAAGTAATTTTATGAGGAAAAAAGTCCCAAATTTTTGAGAGAAAAGATGAAATTTTACGAGAAAAAACTTCCAAATTTTAGAAGAAAAGTTGTAATTTTATAAGGAAAAAAGTAGAAATTTTATTTAAAAAAGGTGAACATTTACAGGAAAAAAGTTCAAAATTTATGAGAAAAAGTTCAAAATTTATGAGAAAAAAACCCTGTATATTTCGGGGGCGGGGGGAGTTACAAATTTACCAGAAAAAAAACGCAAATTTTTGAGAAAAAAGTTGAAATTTTATGACAAAAAAGTTGCAAATTTTAGAGGAAAAGTTGGAATTTTATGAGAAAAAAAGTAGAAATTTTATGAGAAAATGGTAAAAACTTGCATGAAAAAAAGTTAAAAATTTATGAGAAAAAAGTTGCAAGTTTCTAAGATTTATTTTGCATTTCTGCTTAAAATTGGTGGTTCAAAGTCATTTAATTCAGTTCTGTAACATGACGTAGAAAGGTTTATGATGATACTGAGGGAGACAGTTGTCTCTTTTTTCAGGATGGGTGAGTGTGCCCGTCCCCGCTTGATTTACACCTATGAATGAGGAAGGGGGAAAGGGGGTAAGGTTTTTGGTCATTTTGCTAACATAGCATCCCCCCCATCCCCTCTCAACTCATCTATGGTTATTCTATAATTTGAATGTAAAAATGGTTAACTGTATATGTTCAGTATGTTAAAAGGCATTTTTTGTTTTCTGATTTTCTATTGCTTCAAACTCTTATGTGTTCACTTTGTTTAAAGACCAACTTGAATAAATCTTTGTGACGCATCAATAAAGCCGACCATCATTCAGCCAAGTTTGCTACACACACATTACTGCTAATATTTACCTCCGCCAAAGGGGGAGGTTATGTGATCATCGGCGTTGGTTTGTCTGTTTGTTTGTTTGTTTGTCTGTTTGTCTGTTAGCAAGATAACTCAAAAAGTTATGGACGGATTTTCATGAAATTTTCACAGATTGTCAGAAATGAGGTATCCTACAGATGATTATTAGATTTTGGGGGTGATCCGGATCACCGTCCACAAGAAAACCGCCATTACGCAAAATGACATTTTCGTGAATAACTACTAAACCACTAATCCTATCATTACCTCCGCCAGGCCGAAAAGGCCAGGAGGAGGTAATGTTTTTGCCGGGGTTTGTCTGTGTGTTTGTCTGTCTGTCTGTCTGTCTGTTTGTCTGTTGGTTAGCAAGATAACTCAAAAAGTCTTGGACGGATTTCCATGAAACTTTCAGGCGTTGTTGGAAATGGTACAAGGAAGAACTGATTAAATTTTGGGGATGATCCGGATCACCGTCTGGATACAGGAATTTTTTAAAGCATTCTTTAACACTGTGACATACGGCTATTTTCAACATGTGCGCAGGCGCAATGGAGGGCGCTGGTCATCGTGTCTGACCAACATAAACTCCGCGTTCTTCAACGTTTTAGGCACAAAAGCACGCGGAAAACACTGGTGGGCTGGGCCAGCCACCGTGCCTGTGTTTGCGCGACGCTGCAAAAGCTGAGACGGGCAGCTGTCCGCCGCCGGATTATTTGGCAGAAATTCCCCGGCCAGCCATAGGCGCTGCGCAAAAACGAGCTGCTCGGCAGCGTGCTGTGTGCCTGTGTTTGCGCAACGCTGCAAAAGCTCAGACGGCCAGCTGTCCGCCGCTGGATTATTTGGCAGAAATTCCCCGGTCAGCCATAGTAGCTCCGCAAAAAGAAGCTCTCTGCCGGGGAAGTTTCCAAATCATCTTTGGCCGCGGAGCACAGCCCCAATAAAGATAAAGATTAGATGTACCACGAAGGTCGAGTGCAAGCAAGATGTTTGTGTCTGTGAACATTCCGTCTTTTGGCAAGTTGATACGTAACAATGTTTACAGTTTGATGAGAAGGTTGCTGCCATGTAACAATCATCTTATATCAGCAATTGTCAGCTTGTCACTCACACTTCACTCCAGCATTTGGAAGTGGTGGTGTTCCATTTTATACTGAGTCCAATATTGTATGTTATTGTTGTTACAAGACCGCCGACTGTCTGCTGATCTGTATATACTTTTATTTATTTATTTATTTATTTTCTACTCCTTTTAGTTCTGCATTTAATATGAACCCTGAGTTTGAAATAAACGTTTGAATTTTGAATAAAACCCACGCCAACCCGTCTACCTAATTGGCATCCGTCAGTGAAGCCCTCAGTGCTGCTTTCAGTGATCTAAAACGCTCACATAACCCATTGGCCTGTGGGCTGTACGCAGTTGTGTCATGACTTCTTTTGTTTTTTCTTTTGAATTCTTGGATGGAACATGGGTGGCCAATATAAGCTGTGGATTCAGCCATCACATATTTCGGATAACTTATGTTGAATTGTATAATCAGAGGAGCTATTGTCCAATTTGACCTTGTTGGATTTTATTACCCCCTTTGTTATATTATTCACTTTCTTTTAACCTGTACTCTTAATCTATTCAAAGTAAAGATTAATTCATTCATTCATTCAATTGCAACGCCCCCAGCCTGGGAGTTTGCAGATGCAGGACATGGACACAACACCAACACTTCAGTTTATTACCTCTGCCAAGGAGGTAATGCTTTTACTACTGAACCACTAATCCTATCATTGTGAATCCAATTGCTACTCAGATGTTTTCATGGTCAAGGAATCTGACAACGTACACACAAACACTGTATGGGGGGAACTGTGGCGCTTGGCGGAGGTCTGCGCTCTCCGAGTGCTTTTCTAGTTGTCAATCCAATTGTTGTGAATCCAATTGCTAGTCAAATGTTTACATGGTGAAGGAATCTGAAAACGTACCCACAATATGGGGGGAACTGTGGCGCTAAACCGCCATTACGGAAAATGCCATTTTCCTCAATAACTACTGAACCACTAATCCTATCATTGTCAATCCAATTGCTTGTCATATGTTTTCATGGTCAAGGAATCTGAAAACGTACACACAAACACTGTATGGGGGGAACTGTGGCCGCCATTACGGAAAATGCCATTTTCGTGAATAACTACTGAAACACTAATCCTATCATTGTCAATCCAATTGCTAGTCATATGTTTTCATGGTCAAGGAATCTGAAAACGTACACACAAACACTGTATGGGAGGAACTGTGGCCGCCATTATGGAAAATGCCATTTTCCAGAATATCTACTGAACCACTAATCGTATCATTGTCAATCCAATTGCTAGTCATATGTTTACATGGTCAAGGAATCTGAAAACGTACACACAAACACTGTATGGGGGGAACTGTGGCCGCCATTACAGAAAATGCCATTTTCGTCAATAACTACTGAACCACTAATCCTATCATTGTGAATACAATTGCTTGTCATATGTTTTCATGGTCAAGGAATCTGAAAACGTACACACAAACACTGTATGGGGGGAACTGTGGCCGCCATTACAGAAAATGCCATTTTCGTCAATAACTACTGAACCACTAATCCTATCATTGTGAATACAATTGCTTGTCATATGTTTTCATGGTCAAGGAATCTGAAAACGTACACACAAACACTGTATGGGGGGAACTGTGGCCGCCGTTACGGAAAATGCCATTTTCCTGAATAACTACTGAACCACTAATCCTATCATTGTCAATCCAATTGCTACTCATATGTTTTCATGGTCAAGGAATCTGAAAACGTACACACAAACACTGTATGGGGGGAACTGTGGCCGCCGTTACGGAAAATGCCTTCCTACCGATTGGTGATCAATGGAAACACCTGCTGAAGAAGCTGGAGGAATAGAAAACCTGCAGGGTCTTGAGCTTCTATGGAACAGGGTTGGAGACCGCTGTTCTAGACAATGGCTCAAGTTAATTTTTTATTTTTTTTTTGTTGTGAGTAGATTGAAGGGTTTTTTTTTTTGGTTTGTTTTTTTAGTTTGTTTTTCCAGTTTTAAAGCCAATAAGATACCTAGGGAAGCGTCCATCTGCAGCAGGTCTCTAAAATATTGATCAAAGCCTAATCAGCAAGTTCCTCTGCTCAAAATAACCTTGTCCAGGCAAAGAGATGATAATCAGTGGCATAAAGTAACCGTGAGAATTACCCACCTGTCACTATTTGGTATAAGAGAGTCAGTTGAGGTGATGATTCACTTTTTGTCCGGGGACAATCCAGACATTCGCCTGCGAGATGAGAGGCCTCTGGGTGCTGCTGGTGTTGGTGGCTGCTGCTGCCAAAGCTGAGAGGGTCTTCATTGGGTACGTTTTTCAGTGTAACCCCAACATTATTATACTGGGCTGTTTCAGAGTGTATTTTATAATTTTTACCCAGTATTATAGTGGACAATTGATGCTTGCATATAACGCTTCCTTCAAACAACTGTAATACCCAGTTCCTTAGCTGTTGGGCATCTCTGAATCAATTCTTAGCAGGGAGAAAAATAACCTTTAGCTTGGATTTGTTTATCTAAATGAGTCTTTCATGAGAAGGAAGATAAGAAAGCCAACTTTATTGTCATTTAATCACAAAGCAAAACATGTACAGTTGAAACATATTGTGTTTCTCCTATCTACAATGTTAATCACACCAAGAGATGTTTCTGGCTATAAAGCTGTGGACACAAATGGGCCATTAAAATCACCAACTTTTTTCTCACACTTTTTCCTCATAAATTTGATTTTTCACATAAATTTGCAACATTTTTCTTGTAAATTAGTGGATTTTTCCCCCTGTAAATTTGCTACTTTATGCTTACATTTACAGCATCTTTTTTCCTAAATTTGTGACTTTTTCTTGTAAATTTGTTACTTATCTTCTCTTAAACTGGCAACTTTTTTCTTGTAAATTTTTCAATATTTTTTTCTTACAAAATTGCAACTCTTTTCTCTTGAATTTTCAACATTTTTTCATTAAATTTTTGACTTTTTTCTTATAAATTTGTGGGTTTTTTTCTGGAAAAATTTCAACTTTTTTCTCAAACTTTCAACCTTTTCCTCAAATTTGCATTATTTTTCACATAAATTTGCAACATTTTTCTTGTAAATTAGTGGATTTTTTCCCCTGTAAATTTGTTACTTTATGCTTACATTTACAGCATCTTTTTTCCTAAATTTGTGACTTTTTCTTGTAAATTTGTTACTTATTTTCTCTTAAACTGGCAACTTTTTTTTCTTGTAAATTTTTCAATATTTTTTCTTACAAAATTGCAACTCTTTTCTCTTGAATTTGCAACATTTTTTCATCAAATTTTTGACTTTTTTTCTTATAAATTTGTGTTTTTTTTCTGGAAAAATGTCAACTTTTTTCTCAAACTTTGAACTTTTTCCTCAAATTTGCATTATTTTTCACATAAATTTGCAAAATTTTTCTTGTAAATTTGTGGATTTTTTTTAAAATTTGTAAATCTGCAAGTTTATTCTTCAATTTTCTCCTAAAATTTTCAAATTTTCTTGCAAAATTGCAACTCTTTTTCTTGTGCCATTTCAGTGGGGGGTTTTTTAATAAATATGTGACTTTTTCAAATAAATTTGAGCTTTTTCTTGTAAATTTGCAGCTTTTTTTCATAAATTTAACGTGTGAAAAATGTGTTCTTTTAATGTCTTTCATTGAAGGGGAGCGTTGTTCTCTTTTTTTATTCATTCTAAGGGATTTGAACTGTGGGTGGAAATTGGAGCACCCTAAACCCATGCAGCACAGGGAGAACATGCAAACTCCACTCAGAAGGTCATGATGGACTTGATCTGAGTCCAGTCCCAGACCCAGTTGCTTTCAGTATTGCAACACTGATGAGCCATGCTCAAGATGCAATATTTTTGTGAAAACGATCCAATCGCGTCAACTGGTAAATAGAAAAAAGTGCATTTTTTCTGAAATACATCATTAATAAAAGACTTCTTTTGTTTATTCTACTTATAATTCAGACCACATCTGATATACTTGTAATACATTTTGTATTCATTCCTCATATACAGCTATAATTGCTGGATGGATGTGCAGGTTATAATTTTCCGACTGTTTATTCATGCTGCCAAACTTTGTATTCCCTGTGTGGAGCTCAAGGTGGATACAGTTTCTGTCAGAGATACTTAGCTACAAAAATCATATCCCCAAATCGGAGCCACATCTGCAGTGATGCAGACATACCGGTCTGTGGTGATGAGGAGGGAGCTGAGTGCCAACGCAAAGCTGTCAATTCACCGGTCAAGTTACATTCCTGCCCTCATCTATGGTCACAAACTTTGGGTAATGGCTGAAAGTATGAGATCGCAGACACAAGCAGCTGAAAAGAGCTTTCTCCGTAGGGTAGCTGGACTCACCCTTAGAGACAGGGTGAGGAGGTCAGCCATCCAGGAGAGGCCCAGAGTACAGCCGCTGCTCCTCCACGCTGAAAGGAGCCAGGTGAGGTGGCTCAAGCATCTGATCTGGACGCCTTCTCCGTGAGGTGTTTTTGGGCACGCCCCACTGGGAGGAGACCCCGGTGCAGATCCAGGACCAACTGGCCTGGGGACACCTTCCTCCTGGAAGAACTGGAGAAGGTGGGCGGGAAGTGGGAAATCTGGTCTTCTCTGCTGCCTGTGAGACTCTGACACCTGGATCAGCAGTAGAAAATTGATGGATAGACTACACTTATTACAGAGTATATAGATGTGGCACAAATAATTCCTGATTGCAGCAGTTACCAGTTTATTTCATTCTTCCTCTTCTGCTGAAAGTGCTGTAGGTGAGTATTTGCTAATATTCATGAAATAATTCTTTCCAGAGATCAGGTCATCCGGGTCAATGCGCAGTCGGAGGAACAGATCAAGCTCCTGCAGGCTCTGGAGACTGAACATGATGGGGAGGTGCGTGTATATGTACACACACACGCACACATGCACGTTGCCAATCAGCTCATAAAAGCCAAATTGAGTTCAACAGCCATGCTCTACATCATCCAGCGGAGGGTTGTTGTGGTCTGGAGGTCAGAACGTCAGACTGCCTCCACACCCTGTGGTTGTTTTTGTGCTGTGCCCTTTCATCTTCACTATTTGAGAAATTAACCTTCATTAATTATTTATTCAGTGCTTTAAAAATAGTTTAATGATTTTTTTTTTGGAAAAAGCAAGTCTAGTAATTTCTGCAGCCACATACTGCACCCATTTGGATTATTTAGATTATAAATTCAACGTGTTAAAGCTGCATCTGCCAATACAGTGGTGTGAAAAAATGTTTGCCCCCTTCCTGATTTCTCTCTTTTTTTTTTTGTATGTTTGTCACACTTAAATGTTTCAGATCATCAAACAAATTTAAATATTAGACAAAGATAACACAAGTAAATACAAAATGCAGTTTTTAAATGAAGGTGTTTATTATTAAGAGTAAGAAAAATCCAAATATACATGGCCCTGTGTGAAAAAGTGATTCCCCCCCCACACACACACACACTGTTTTATCACATCTTTGGAACGCTAAGTTCAATTTCTCTAGCCACATCCAGGCCTGATTACTTCCACACCTGTTCTCAATCAAGAAATCACTTAAATAGGACCTGCCTGACAAAGTGAAGTAGACCAAAAGATCCTCAAAAACTAGACATCATGCTGCGATCCAAAGAAATTCAGGAACAAATGAGAAACAAAGTAATTGAGATCTATCAGTCTGGAAAAGGTTATAAAGCCATTTCTAAAGCTTGGGGACTCCAGCGAACCACAGTGAGAGCCATTATCCACAAATGACAAAAACGTGGTGAACTTTCCCAGGAGTGGCTGGCCAACCAAAATTACCCCAAGAGCGCAGCAACGACTCATCCAAGAGGTCACAAAAGACCCCACAACTACATCCAAAGAACTGCAGGCCTCACTTGCCTCAGTTAGGGTCAGTGTTCATGACGCCACCATAAGAAAGAGACTGGGCAAAAATGGCCTGCATGGCAAAGTTCCAAGACAAAATCCACTGCTGAGCAAAAAGAACAAAGGCTTGTTTCAGTTTTGCCAGAAAACATCTTGATGATCCCCAAGACTTTTAGGAAAATACTCTGTGGACTGACGAGACAAAAGTTGAACTTTTTGGAAGGTGTGTGTCCCATTACATCTGGCGTAAAAGTAACACAGCATTTCAGAAAAGGAATATCATGATAAGAGTAAAATATGGTGGTGGTAGTGTGATGGTCTGGGGCTGTTTTGCTGCTTCAGGACCTGGAAGACTTGCTGTGGTAAATGGAACCATTAATTCTGCTGTCTACCAAAATATCCTGAAGGAGAATGTCCGGCCATCTGTTCGTGACCTCAAGCTGAAGTACACTTGGGTTCTGCAGCAGAACAATGATCCAAAACACACCAGTAAGTCCACCTCTGAATGGCTTAAGAAAAACAAAATGACGACTTTGGAGTGGCCACATCAAAGTCCTGACCTGAATCCGATTGAAATGCCGTGGCATGACCTTAAAAAGGCGGTTCTTGCTTGAAAACCCTCCAATGTGGCTGAATTACAACAATTCTGCAAAGATGAGTGGGCCAAAATTCCTCCACAGTGCTGTAAAAGACTCATTGTCAGTTATCGCAAACGCTTGATTGCAGTTGTTGCTGCTAAGGGTAGCCCAAGCAGTTATTAGGTTTAGGGGGCAATCACTTTTTCACACAGGGCCATGTAGGTTTGGATTTTTTCCCCCTTAATAATAAACACCTTCATTTTAAAACTGCATTTTGTATTTACTTGTTATCTTTGTCATCAGGAAGGGGGCAAACACTTTTTCACACCACTGTATAATACAGTAGGTCATTTGCAATTCTCTCTTATTCCAGGTTGATTTCTGGCTCCACCCGGTTTCCACTGAGCTTCCTGTGGACATCAGAGTGCCCCGCTCCAGTCCTGTGAAGGCGTACCTCCTTGCTCACAGAATCCCCTTCACCGTCATGATTGACAACCTACAGGTTGGACAATTTTGTTTTATACACTGAAGATAACAAGATGGTGTTAACATTTGATCTCCACTTTGTCGCATTCAAGGAGCTTATTGATCAAGAGAAAGCTGAGATGGAGGAGAACCAAATGAGGGAACACAGCACCAGGAGCTTCAACTTTGGAGCGTATCATACCCTGGAGACGGTAAGCTGTTCTCACACAGTAAACACGATCTGTTATAATTCATCTGCGCTTATGGAGTCAACCCACACAGCTCCTTTAACTTCAGCATCCTCTTCTTCTTGTATGGCTTCTCCCTTTAGGGGTCGCCACAGTGGATCATCTGCCTCCATCTCCAGCACTCTCTTCTTCACCTCTCTTATGCATTTTCCATTGCAGTGGATGATTGACCCCAGGTATTCAAACTCATCTACCTTCACTACCTCCTCTCCTTGCATCTTCACTGTTACACCTGTCTCCCTTTCACACATATACGTATTCTGTCTTGCTTCTATTGACTTTCCTTCCTCTTCTCTCCAAAGCATACCTCAACCTCTCCAGGTTCTCTTCCAACTGCTCCCTTCTCTCGCTACAGATCACAATGTCATCTGCAAACACCATGGTCCACGGTAAAGCACACCTCACCACCATCTTGCTATCCTCCTTCACCACTCTTTCATACTTCTCTGCCACTCCTGGCTTCTTCATACAGTACCACTCTTCCTCTATTGGCACCTTATTATATGCTTTCTCTGGATCCACAAAGACTCCCTTAACTTCAGCGGAAAGTCCAATTTTTATCGGATGTGAAGCGGCATGAAATAAAGCGGCGTTGGTGAAGGTTTTAAGAGGAGTTTATTAAATCATACCGCCGTCACAAGCTCCGCTCCCGGCGCCGTGCATGCGCGCCGGGAGCGAGCCCAGCGGCTCTCCAGAGAGACACAATGTGTCAGCAGTAGCAGTTGCAGAAGTCAGAATGAGAGAGTGAGTTACAGAACCTGTGCAGTATTTATACCCAACTCAGACAATACATCAAAGAGGTTCACAGCAGTTGGTACGATCAAAGGGACTGCAGAACAGGCATGAGACATTTGCATTTGAGAGACATACATAACAATAGGCAGACTGCTCGCCTCTGCTCCAGCTTGCAGGGCAAAGAGGTTACAAGGCACATCTACATATTGATCTGTCTCTAGGTCACAGTAAGGACAGGACGCATGAACACAATGCATGAAAGGTGACATTAACATCACAGTAGAGAGCCAGAAGAAGCGGGGCTGCCTGTAGACATTAATACACACATTTCACTGTTCTGTTAATTGCTCTAGCCGAGCGCTGTGTCTGTCCAGTCTGTTTGTGGGGGTTTACACCAAACCGCCACACGCTCCCCCCCCAGAGGGCACGGCAGGGGTCCGAGACCTCGATAATCCATCTATGGGAGCGAGCTGTGGGAGAAGCTCGCTGCAGGCGGAGGGGGAGGGAGGAGGGGGTAGTAACTGCCGGCAGGGGACGGTGAAATCGTCCGAGCCGCGCAAAAATTGCTTGCTGCTCTGCGACGTTGAGGGGCTGTCCCGT